>CM069141.1:44090117-44690117 GCA_035221665.1 Okamejei kenojei
TATTGAATTTTTTGAGGATGTAACTAGTAGAGTGGATAAGGGAGAAGCAGTGGATGTGTTGTATCTGGACTTTCAGAAGGCTTTCGACAAGGTCCACACAAGAGATTGGTATACAAACTTAAAGCACACGGTATTGGTGGTTCAGTATTGATGTGGATAGAGAACTGGCTGCCAGACAGGAAGCAAAGAGTAGGATGTGAACGGGTCCTTTTCAGGGATGGCAGACAGTGACTAGTGGGGTGCCACAAGGCTCAGTGCTGGGACCCCAGCTATTTACAATATACATTAATGATTTGGACGAGGGAATTAAATGCAACATCTCGAAGTTTGCGGATGACACGAAGCTGGGGGGCAGTAGTGTTATCTGTGAGGAGGATGCTAGGAGGCTGCAGGATGACTTGGATAGACTGGGTGAGTGGGCAAATGCATGGCAGATGCAGTATAATGTGGATAAATGTGAGGTTATCCACTTTGATGGCAAAAACAGGAAGGTAGACTATTATTTGAATGGTGACCGATTAGGAAAAGGGGAGATGCAGCGAGATCTGGGTGTCATGGTACACCAGTTATTGAAAGTAGGCATGCAGGTGCAGCAGGCTGTGAAAAGAGCGAATGGTATGTTGGCATTCATAGCAAAAGGATTTGAGTACATGAGCAGGGAGGTTCTACTGCAATTGTACAGGGTCTTGGTGAGGCCACACCTGGAGTATTGCATGCAGTTTTGGTCTCCTAATCTGAGGAAAGACATTCTTGCCATAGAGGGAGTACAGAGAAGGTTCACCAGACTGATTCCTGAGATGGCACGACTTCCATATGAAGAAAGACTGGATAGACTCGGCTTGTACTCGCTGGAATTTAGAAGATTGAGGGGTGATCTCACAGAGACTTACAAAATTCTTAAAAGGTTGGACAGACTAGATGCAGGAAGATTGTTCCCGATGTTGGGGAAGTCCAGGACAAGGGGTCACAGTTTAAGGATAAGGGGGAAGTCTTTTAGGACCAAGATGAGAAAATCGTTTTTCACACAGAGAGTGGTGAGTCTGTGGAATTCTCTGCCACAGAAGGTAGTTGAGGCCAGTTCGTTGGCCCTATTTAAGAGGGAGTTGGATGTGGCCCTTGTGGCTAAAGGGATCAGGGGGTATGGAGAGAAGGCAGGTACAGGATACTGAGTTGGATGATCAGCCATGATCATATTGAATGGCGGTGCAGGCTCGAAGGGCCGAATGGCCTGCTCCTGCACCTAATTTCTATGTTTCTATGTTTCTATGTATTTAAGGCTGTTGGAGACAGGGAAACCTCAAAGTGTCCACAGCTACCTGTCATAATCCACCTCCCCACCCAGAGCGGCACAGTGGCGCAGCGGGTAGAGCTGCTGCCTCACAGTGGCAGAGACCCGGGTCTGGTCCTGACTATGGGTGCTGTCTGTATGGAGTTTGTACGTTCTCCCCGTGACCATGTTGGTTTCCTCCCACATCCCAAATTATAAGTTGTCCTAGTGTGTACGATAGTGCTAGTGTACAGGATGATCACTGGTCGGAGTGGACTCTGTGTATAAGGTCTAAAGTAAAGTCACCTATCCATGCAGACTCAAGGACCTGCAGTTGCTGCTTTACACAAAAAGGACACAAAGTGCTGGAGTAACTCAGCGGGTCAGGCAGCATTTCTGGAGAACAAGGACGGGTAACGTTTCGATTCGGGACCGTTCTTCAGACTGATTGTAGTGTGCGGGCGGGAGGGCGGAAAGAAAGCTGGGAGAGACGAGAGGCAGGACAAAGCGTGGCAGATAACAGGTGGATAAATGTCAGGGGGAATTTGATAGGCAGATTGTTGTGACAAATGCCAGAGATTAAAACACAACCACTCTATCCAGACCTTTCACCATTCAGTAAGTTTCAATGAGGTTTCCCCTCATCCTTCTAAACCCCAGCGAGTACAGACCACAGAGCTATCAAACACTCATCATACGTTAACCCAGACATCCCCGGGATCATTGTCGTAAACCTCCTCCGGACCATCTCCAACGCCAGCACATCCCTCCTCAGATATGGGGCCCAGAGCTGCTCACAATCCTCCAAATGTGATCTGATCAATGCCTTGTAAAGCCTCCCCTGGTTTTATATTCTAGTTTATTTCCAATCCCTGGAATCATTTGAGTGAATGACTTCCGTACCATCTCCAAAGCCGACACTGGTCGGAGTAAACTGAGCACCTTTCCACACAAGTGGCTGAACCACCGTAGAAAGCATGTTGTTAGGATGCATCACAGCATTGTTTAGGAACAGCTCCATCCAAGAAATCACAGAGAGTTGCGGACGCAGCCCAGACCATCACACAAACCAACCTCCCTTCCATTGACTCCATCTACACTTCACGCTGCCTCGGCAAGGCAGCAGCATAATCAAGGACCGGTCTCACCCCGGTCACTCCCTCTTCTCCCCTCTCCCATCAGGCAAGAGGTACAGAAGTGTAAAAACACACACCTCCAGATTCATGGACAGTTTCTTCCCAGCAGTTACCAGGCAACTGAACCATCCGATCAACAACTAGAGAGCAGCCCTGAGCCACCATCTACCTCATTGGAGAGCCTTGAACTATCTTTAATCCGACTTTACTGGTGTTGGATTAATATTGCAGCGAGACACAGGGAGAAGCTTTGTTTTGCATGCTGATCAATCAGATCCAATCATAGAGGGGAAGAAGCTGTTCCTGAGTGTGGTGGTGCGCGCTTTCAAGCTTCAGTAGCTTCTGCCGGACGGGAACGGGGAGAGGGGCAGCACAGTGGCACAGCAGTGGCGTTGCTGCCTCACAGCGTCAGAGACTCGGATTCTATCCTGACTACGGGTGCTGTCTGTATGGAGTTTGTACGTTCTCCCTATGGGTCACGTGCGTTTTCTCCAGGTGTTCCGGTTTCCTCCCACATCCCGAAGGTGTACCGGTTTGTAGGTTAATTAACTTCGGTAAAAAATTGTAAATTGTCCCTAGTGTGTAGGATAATGTTAGCGTACAGGGAGATTGCTGGTCACATCTCAGAGCATGGACTCAGTGGGCCGAAGGTCCTGTTTCCGTGCTTAGTTTAGCTCAAAGATACAGCGCGGAAACAGGCCCTTCGCCCCACCGGGTCCGCGCCGACCAGCGATCCCCGCACATTAACACTATCTACACACACTCGGGACTATTTTGTTTAGATTTACCAAGTAAATCATCCTACATACCTGTACGTCTTTGGAGTGTGGGAGGAAACCAAGGATCTCGGACAAAACCCACACAGGTCACGGGGCGAACTTACACACTCCGTATGGACAGCACCCATAGTCAGGATTGAAGACAGATTTCTGGCGCTGTATCTCTAAAGTCTAAAGTAACGAATGACTGGGGTGGGACAAATCTTTGATTATGTTAGCTGCTTTCGCGAGGCAGTATAAAGTGTAGATAGAGTTGTTTGGTGGGAAGTCTGATCTGTGTGATGGCCTGGGCCACAACCACAACTCTACAATTCCTTCCTCCGGCTCCATAATTCACACCTCTACTACCCTTATCTCACACTTTTATTCATCTCATCTCTAGCCTCAGTTCAGTTTAGTTTACATGTACCGAGGTACAGAAGTGTGAACAGCTTTTTGTTGTGAGCGAACCAGTCAGCAGAAAGATAATACATGATTACAATCAATCCATTTACAGTGTCTAGAGCTGTAGAGCAAGGATGTTTAGGCACTAAAAATCTCTGAAATAGGCAGGCGAATAGGCATACCAAAATTACAAAATAGGCACGAAAAAGGCATTTATTGACAAGAAAAGCCGTAAAAGGCATGTATTTCCACCACCAACATATGGTTACAAATGATAATTTTAAGGTATACTACATTAAAGGACCAGATGCCTGGTTGCACATAATTACTAGCATTTTTTTCAAATTATTTGGTGTTAAACTATGCCATCTGTCAGACAAAATATGCTTCAGTTGTGAAAAACTTCTTTCTACCCCAGTTGAGGTCACTGGCGCATACCCGAAACAAGCTACAGACTCTATATTCATGTCAATATCTTGTGCATTACAACTACCTTTGAGAAGTTTAGCTATGTTTTGTATGTCTTCAAAATCTTTGTCACCTAAAATAGTAAGATTAAATGAGAACTTACCAGTTTGAAGTTTGATCTGTATTTTATGAGGAGTTACGATGAGGGATTACATGAAGACCCCGTCCAGCACGCATGCGCGACATTCTTCAAAGCAGCGGTGTGGATTCACAGAAAAAACACAACGATTGAAATAAATATAGTAAAGAAAAAATAAGAACTAAATTACCAGTTGATCTGTATAATAGAGGGTGGGAGCGGAGGGCACGTAATCCCTCATCGTAACTCCTCATGAAATACAGATCAAACTTCGAACTGGTAAGTTCTCATTTAATCTTACTATTTTAGTTCTGAGTCACGTGAGTGACCACGTGAAGACTTCAAAGCTCTGTGAATCCGAACCGTGTACCAGTTCATGCTTCACTCACTGTCTGAAGACCTTAGAGGAGGAAGTATGTTATCACAAATCAACAATAACCTGTTTGTGAACAAAAAGGTTTATTAATGACAACAAAAAAACAGAGAGCTCCCCCGGGCTAAAATTAAACATTATCTGCAGACTCTAAAATTCTGTCTGCAAATGTAGCAGGTTCCGCCAGCGGCTTATTATAAGCCTTTGGAAAGTTCTTTCCGAGGACCATCCTGCTCTTGCCAGAATATGGTCCATAGGCACGTTCATTCCCCTAGCCACCGACGTAGATGCAGCCCTGGTGGAGTGAGATTTGTAAACTTTAGTATTGACTTCCCACGGACTTAAAGCACCTGCTTACCTTGGAAAATGGTTTGGCTTGAATTGGGTTTGGCTCATCCCACGGCTTATCCATAACTTAAGCACCTGCTGACTGAGTAGTTTTTTTCCTGATATGAAATGAAACAGTCCACTGACTCCAATGGACTGTGGAGGGACTGTACCCTTTGAGCTGACACTAGTGCCATGAGCATGACGGATTTCAGAGTAAGTTGTTCCAGCGTGAGTGCCCTGGGTGGTGGCCATCCCCTAAGGTACGTCAGCACAATGCTGACATCCCAGATCTGAGTGTACCTTGGTCTGCGGGAATTAGTGTAAAAAAAAGCCCCTCATGATTTTGACCATTAGTGGATGGGACCCCAGAGCCAGTTGTCCTGCTGCTGGAACCAAATAAGCTGACAACGCACTCCTGGCTGTATTGATGGTGCTGTAGCTGAGTCCTTCCCAATGTAATCCAACCAGGAACTCCACAATACTGGTGGCTGTAGCTGTAGTGTAGGTAGTTCCTGTTTTGGAGCAATACCGTTCCCAATTCCTTATGTTGGTCAGGTATTGTCTCCTGGTGGACTCCCGGTGGGATGCGGTCATCATGTTGATGGTGTCCTCAGACAGTCCCAGGCCTAGTAGAGGTCTTTTTTAGAATCTGCAAGCCAGGAGATTGACTCTGTCATGGCACGGGTGACTAATGCCTGACACTGGGTGGATTAATAATTCTGGACTGCTGGGGAATTCCAACGGTGTTTCGACAGCCATGTCGAGGGCCACTGGGAACCATGGCTGTGTAGGCCAGTCGGGTATTTTCAAGATTCCTGTAGCGGAATCCAATTGAATCTTGCGTAATACCCGACTGATGAGGCAGAAGGGAGGAAAAGCATAAAATAACATTTTCCCCCAGTGCAGCGTGAATGCATCAACTGCTGCTGCCTCAGGGTCTGGTTCCCAAGCGACATACATTGGTACCTGGTGATTCAGCCTGGATGCAAATAGATCGATATCTGGTGTGCCATATTGCTTTGTAATTTCAGCAAACACTTTGGGATTTAACATCCATTCGATGTTATCGTAAAATTTGCGTGACCTGGTGTCTGCCACTGTATTTTGCTTACCTGGCAGGTAAGTTGCTGATAACCAAATATGTCTTTCGACACACCATTGCCAGATTAGGTTGATCAAATTGTCACACGATATCGTCTTTACACCACCCATGTGGTTGATATAAGCCACCACCGTGGTATTATCTAATTGCAACCGGACATGTACATGTTCAATGAATATTCTTTTAAACCATAAACGCACCCAACATTTCTAAGTAGTTGATACCCCGTGTTTGTAGGCAAGATGATTCAGAGTTAGTCCATCTGCCCCCTGTGCTGGATTGCATGTTAGTTGCTCCCCAGCCCAAAGCACTGGCATCCTTCGGCAGAGTTACAATCATGCGAACAGTGTCAATCGTAAATCCAAGATAGTCCATGGCAGTGGACGGTGTAAAATTGGATTTATCTGGATGTATGACAACCCCCAAAGTTTCAAACAAACGTTTGGTGGCTGCTACTGCCAAAATAGCTGTCTCCAAGGTTTTCCCTACTATTAAAATGTCATCTAAGTACGCCATGACTATATGCTTTTGTTTCCTCAATAATGCCAAAGAAGGTTTTAAGATTTTAGTGAACAATCTTGGAGCGGAGGTTAGCCCATTTGGTAAGGCTTTAAATTGCCATAGCTGTTTTCATCCAGATAAACTTTAAGTATTTACGATGCTCCTTGTGTATGGGTACTGAGTAGTAGGCATCTTTTAAATCAATGCTTGCTAGAAAGTACCCTCTAAAAACCAATAGTCTGGCTGTTTCAAAAGTTTCCATCTTGAAATGTATATACATAACAGACTCGTTTAAAGTAGTTAAGTCAATGATGATGCGACATCCACCATCTTTTTTAGTTATAGTGAAAATATTAAAAAACCAATTGCAAAGGTTCATGTTTAGTTCTTTCAATGACACTTTTTGCTAGTAGCCTCATCAGTTCAGCTTGACCCTCTTGTTTCTCTTTGACTGAGAGGGTGAATACCCTTTGGGGTATATGCTGAACTGGCGGCATGTTTTCATGAAACCAAAGTCAATTTTTATAGCCATGAATGCTGCTGTGAGTATATACTTGTCATTAGTGATGGATTCCCATGTATCCAAAAACAAGTGCAATCTCCCCGCTGTTAGTATAGAGCCCCTACTGCTCATATGTTGAAAGGAACCAGACCCACCTACCTCCATGGTTACTGGGTGCTTCTTCTGCCTCTTCGCTGGATGATGAGGTTGTCTGCTGGGCTGTAGAGTGCTGCTGTTGATGTTGATGTTGATGTTGATGTTGTTGGGGGTGGCGCATTTTCCATAGGGTCCGCTCTGGGCCCTGGCCTAAAAAGGCTTACGGGGAATGGTTGCGGACCCCGAGCTTTCACCAGTCCCATATGGTGGTCGACGACTGGTGGATGCCATGGGGTACTGCCGTCTGATTTTGATAGGTCTGGCACGGTCCCAAAACCTGCCCTCACGAGACCAAAGGTCTTTATTCTTCCTCTAGGTTTTCCCTTTTCGGAAGGTCCTTTCCAAAGAGAAGAATTGGAGGTTCTGAACCCGTGTTTTGCAAAGTCCCGCAAATTTAGAGGTTGAGGGCAGGCTTGATGATTTCTTCCGTAAATTGTTTATCTCATATGAGTGTGTGCACAGCAGAGCTAATGTGTCTTGCTGATTTGTGGAGATTCCACACCATCAATGGACGAGCATATAGTTCAAGAGCCTCCTTGACCACTCCACCCGTTCTTGTAGGGGTTTTGAGGACAGTTGGTCATGCCAGCACGTTTCGGCTTAAAGGCCGACACCGCTCGTGGAATGGCCACGGTAGCGGTTGACCCACCCAGCAGCCTCTTCCTGCTTCCTGTACACCCACTGTGTACTCCGGAAACGTCTTCAGCCAGCGACCCCTCTTTTGACCAGCCAGGACCTGGTCATCAATGCTGCCTTCGAAAGAAGTGAAGCCTAATGGTCACGTGCCGTAATGGGGCACTGCGGGAGTGCCTGTGCTCTAGACGAGTCTGCTGCTGCTCTCTCAGCAGATCTCGCTGGAGGCAATTGCCCCACAAGCGTTCCATTCCGGCTCTTAGGCGGCTCGCCTGTGCGCTCTCGATGCGGTGAGGCATCTTCATCCGAATCGTCGGACACTACCGGCCCCTGGTTCTGGCTGCAGGTACCTCCAGCCCGCTGACTCAGGCCTCTTCGACTAGCGGTGCTTGGGCTTGGCCTCGGTAGTTATTTCCTGCTGCCTCTTGCCCCCCCCTCCAAAGACACGCACATCCAACTGAGAAGACGAACGGGGGCGAGCTGCGCCAGAAATCTTCCTCGCCTGGTCCTTGCTCATTCTCCTGGAAAACAAGCAGACCACAGAGAAAAATCACACGGCCACGGTTAAAACTTACCTGTCGGCCCGACTTTCTCAATTTGTAGCATGGAGCGCTTGCTGGAACTCCCGCTCTGTCGCAGGTGTGCACTGCATGAAATCTAATTGTCGCGCAATGCGTGCTGGAGGGGTCTTTCACGTAGTCACTCACGTGACTACGAAATAACATCACACTCATACGGTTTTCCTTGTATGTCTTTACTGATATCGGCCATGGAACTTTATGAATATCGTCTGTTACTTGTGTGAAAACCTGATGTTATTCACTATTGTTTCGCCACGTTTCTCATGGGAAGGATAGCTTGTGGGAGGTTTGCGAAAGATAAACACTAAGATCACGGTGGAGGGACTTTTCTTGATGATTACACTGACGATCCTGGACTGCTGCAGAATTTCTCATCTTCAAAAAAAACATTGACGATTTATTTTATCTTTTCAAATAATTGTGCAGCATAGTAGAGAACAGCAGGAACCATGTACCCCATCTAGTCTAATCGGCGGAGGACCTGGTAGCCCGGAATTCCGGGTGCTGCCATTTCCTGGACTCATACAACTGCAACACGGGACGTGCTTTGAGGATATATTTAACTTGACATTGGAAACTAGGCGATCGACATTTGGACACCATAGCTAGTAGTGCTTGGCTATTCTATGGAGTCCGTGAGCTTAGCATGTCAAATGCAACATTTTGGGGAATAAAACTTTAAGAGCACAAGCAGCTATTTTCATGTACTGAGCTGCATCAGTCACAAACAGAAGAACATTCTCGTGTTTTTATATCTTCTGGCCAAAGTACAGCAAGTGAAGATGTGAACAACTGAGCAATAGTTGAGCTGTTTGACTTCACCAATACTTCCAATGTCAACAAATACTCCTTTGATGGTTGACCTGCCTCCAGTGTACCGATGACCACATTGGCAACATACCTCCCCACAGCATGGTTGTCTCATTTATTGAGATCTATATATTTTTGTTGCGTGCAACTTCATCTCTAATTTTCTGCACAATGTTGAAGTTGCTGTCAACATAATTTTTCCTTAATGATGTCTTGCTCGGTATATGTTCCTCTGTGTATTTCTCAAAAACAACTCTGCGAGATTTGTTTTCCAATTTCCATAGTGAAATTCCAGCATCAATGAATGCCTTTCACAGACCGCTCAAAAACTCAGATTTGCGACTGGAGCCAGCAGTAAATGTAATGAGGAGACAAGCTTGCGTATTTCCCACCTTCAGTTTCCCTGCCGCCGTGTTTAGCTGTCTGTACAGACTGGGAGACAAAATATTTCTTCTCATGATTCACTGCTTTCTCATATGCTTTGAAAAACAGCACACAGCTGTCTGTCGGGAATATATCACTCCTAAACACTCTCACCAAATCGTTCAGTTTTTTACAAGACGTTGACTTCTTGACTTTAGGCATTTTGACACTTGCGGGTTATGGCCCTGTCTCACTGTGCGACTTGACCCACGAGGTACCCCGAGTGAGAGACTCGTGGTTGTGCACGATATCCCAAGTTAATGTTCAATGTGTTTGAACCGAGTCCCACGGGTATGGTATACTGCGATGTTCCTTGTTCGTCTCCCGTTTACTCTTGAGCTGACAAAGTTTCGTCTCCCGTTAAACTCTTGAGCTGACAACATCTCCTGAAATGTGACACAGTGTTTTCTAACAGGAGTGACTTGATACACACAAATAGACATGGATGGGCTCAACAGGTCCAGTGTCATAATAGTGTGTGAGGGTGTGAGAAACCCAAGTCCATGCCGGGAGCCGGCCAGCAGCCGTTGTTCTTTCAACATCAGTTGCACATCAGATTGTTGGGAGACGGAGCTCAGGGGTCGCCTCCTGAGCTGCTTTGGTGCCCAGGCGTAAGTTGAGGTGGAGGTGGTTGGTGGGGGTGGGGGTGACAGACAAGGCTCTTGGGTGCTGGATCATTCTCTGGCGGGATGGTAGAGAAGATAGCGCGGGGAAGACATGTGTAGGAGAAGAGTGCTGACTGCAGCAGAACACTTTGGTAGTGATTGCCCACCAGTCCTCAAAAAGCCGCTGTGTTTTTCCCTGTTCCCTGGTATGATAGCAGGTGGCAATCAAGCAGCACCAATAGCCCCCACCCCCTCCACGCCAACACAAAGGGCAAACGATCCCAAGGCTTTTAGGGCAGAAACAGCGGTTATAACAGGCGACCTCACCCGCCAATAACGCGAGAGAGATCATCCATGGCGCTATTGTAGGTCCTCCTGCTGCACGTCGGTGTTTCTGTATTTCTCCATCAATGTTGGCCCTGGACTCCAACGACCCACCCCCACCCCCCCGTCACCAACCCCACCCCCACCTGCCTCTGCTTCCCCGGCCATGTGTGTGACCCTTCCCTCCCCTCTCCAGCTCCCCGCCCAATTGCACCGGGGGCAAGGGGGCTGTTCGAACCGTCTTCTCATGTTGGCGACGATCCCAAGGCCTTTTGGGGACGGAAGGCAGACGCAACAAGCTGGGAGTAACAAAACCGCGGGCCAGGTAACATCTCTGGAGAAGGTGACGTATTTGGATAAGGGCTCGTCTTCTTGAAGAAGGAGCTCGACCCGAAAAGTCACCTATTCCTTCTCTCCAGAGTTGCTGCTGCCTGACCCTCTGAGTTACCCAGCTTTTTCGTTGAATGGGTGACGTTTCGGGTCGAGAACCCTTCTTTCGGACTGAAAATAATCAAACCTTGCCTCGCTTGAAGCAGCTTGTAAATTAAAACATAAAATCAAGAAATATTAAAGGTCGACTCATTTTATGTGCTTTATTTAATTCATTCACACCTGGCCTATTGCCTGTCCTCCCTCGCACCGTGAGCACTGGACAACTCACCGATGCAAACCTCCGCTGCAATAAAATCCCGGGCGGAGGGCGATGATCACCTGGACTGAACCGGCAAGTAGAGGCGGCGGTCGGCCAACCCCGGCTCTCCCCGCCACCCCGGGATAGACACCAACTACTGGAACTAAGCTCAGCGGGATCTCTGGAGAGTCCTGAAGTAAGGTTCTCGACCCGAATATCTTCTCACCCATCCCATCTCTCCAGAGATGCTGCCTGTCCCTTCGGAGTTACTCCAGCAATTGTGTGTGTCTATCTCCGGTGTAAACCAGCATCTGCAGTTCCTTCCCAATCCCACACTCTCGGCCCCCGGGGGGTGGGATGGAGCATCCAACATCGTGGACACATCCCACCCACCACCCCAGACTTGCCCCTTCGGCAGGTTTTAAAATATTTCTTTACAAAAAAAAAAAAAAGAAAAAATAACCGCGTCCTCATGAGACAGAGTGACGAATACGAAGCCACGGGGCAGGCGCGCTCAGTAATAAAGGACAAGTGGCAGATCATCGAAGAAAGGCCGAAGATTAGACACAAAAATGCTGGAGTAACTCAGCAGGACAGCCGCTATCTCTGGAGAGAAGGAATGGGTGGCATTTCGGGTAAGTCTGAAGAAGGGTCTCGACTCTATTCCTTCTCTCCAGAGATGCTGCCTGGTCCGCTGAGTTACTCCCAGCATTTTGTGTCTATCTTTGGTTCAGTCTTTACCTCGAGCAAAAGAACAGATTGTTAAAGTCCTCCCATCGACGGTAGACTCACGGAGACTCTAAGATTAACGCACGGGGCCACTACGTTATTAACAACGAGTTTAAATGTTTCCATTTTTAACTTGAAACAGTTAATTTGACTCGTGGAAAAAATCAAACATGTTTGATTTTTTTTCACGAGTTAACAAGTTTCCCGAGTACCTGCCGTTAGCGCCACGAGTCGATAAGTTTTTGCTCGTGCGAGTTCCGACGTTCCCCGCTACGTGATCACCACGAGTGAAAACTCGGGGTCACTCGTGGGCCCAACTCGCACAGTGAGACAGGGGTTTTAGATCCTACAGGAGCGGGGATGCAGACCTCTATAGGCAGGTCAACTACAAGCTGAGAAGAGGAATCAGAGCTGCCAAGGAAAGGTACTCTGAGAAGTTGAGGAGCAAGTTCTCACCTAATGACTCTTCTTCAGTTTGGAAGGGCTTGCAAGAAATCACCAGCTACAGAGGAAAACCCCGCTCCTCGGAAAATCGTCAGCTGACCAATGACCTGAGCGAGTTCTACTGCAGGTTTGACAAACAGATACTTAACCCTGGTACCCCCACACCCCCTCTCCCCAGCCAACACTTCATACCTACTCAAAGCCCGACTCCAGTTTGAAAAGACTGGACCCTTCCCCACCCAATCACCACCTCACACCTACTTAAAGCATGACTCCAGTCTGCAAAGATTGGACCCTTTCTCACCCACCCCTCTACGATCACCACTTAACACGCACTTGCAGCCTGACTGCAAAAGACTGGGGCCTCGTCCAATACCCACGAATGAACGACCGACGGTGGCGCCCCCGGTTTCGCCTCAGTGGTGGAAATTTTCTTGTAAG
The DNA here is from genome assembly GCA_035221665.1 of Okamejei kenojei. Classification (NCBI taxonomy): domain Eukaryota; kingdom Metazoa; phylum Chordata; class Chondrichthyes; order Rajiformes; family Rajidae; genus Okamejei; species Okamejei kenojei. The sequence goes on from CM069141.1 coordinate 44,102,816, forward strand.
TTACGTCAAAACGACAAAAAAGGCGGATTTAGGCACTCGATCGTGAAAAAGGCATTAACTTGCTGAAATCACCAAAAACGGCATGAAAACACACAGTCTGAAGAAGGATTTCGACCCGAAACGTTGCCCATTTCCTTCACTCCATAGATGCTGCCTCACCCGCAGAGTTTCTCCAGTCCGAGTTTGTCTAACTTCGATTTTCCAGCATCTGCAGTTTCTTCTTGAACATGAAAAGGCACAAGGCACTTTTGGCAAAACCCTGGCTCTAATGATAAGGGAATAACGTATAGTGCAAGGTAAAGCCTGCAAAGTACGAGGGACATCAAGGACAGTCAGAGGGACATCAAAGAGGTAGATAGTAATTCAGCACTGTGGCTTCTGGTTGTGGTGGGATGTGGTGGTCTTCATCCAAGCACCTGCCTATCAAGCCCCCACTCACCTGCATCCACCTATCACTCACCATACTCTGTTCTGCCACCCCCACTCTTCTAGCCTTCACCTTCCCCCCCCCCCCCCCCCCCCCCCCCACAATCAGTCTGAAGAAGGGTCACAACCTAAAATGTCTCCTATCCATGTTCTCCAGAGATACTGCCTAACCCGCTGAGTTACTCCAGCACTGTGCGTTCTTTTGTAACCCAGCACCTGCATTCCTTGAGCCTCTGTCGTACTCTGGCCCTGGCTGGGAGCCACACACTGACCTGGAAGGGGTATTTGTAGTTACACGGCAGACTGATGTCGGTCAGCACGATCTCCACGCACTTGATCCTCGATACCTCGATCGATCCCTTCAGCACGTACTTCTTCTGCAGGACACAATCACAAAGAAAGCCCATTAACATCAACTTCAACAAGAAGCAGAGGAGATTCAGCATGTCGAGTTTAGTGTAGTTTGGTTTAGTTCAGAGATACAACGTGGAAACAGGTCCTTTCGGCCCACCAACTCCACGCCGACGACAATCCCCGCACGTTAACACTATCTTGCGGACACTAGGGGACAAATTACAATTTTAACAAAGCCAATCAACCTACAAAGCAGTACGTCTTTTGAGTGCGTGAGGAAACTGGAGATCCCAGAGAAAACCCACGCGGTGACGGGGAGAAAGTACAAACTCCGTACAGACAGAACCCTTAGTCACCATTGAACCTGGGTCCCTGGGACTGTGAGGCCACGACTCCACCACCATATTAATGAATGCTCTTGAACTTATACAGGTGTACAGTAGAGAGCATCACTGCTGGGTCAGCAACTCGAACGGCCAGCAACAGAGGAGATTACAGAGTGGTGGACACTGCCCAGTCTGACCTTCCCAACATCAAAGGGGATCTAGAGGAGTAACTGCCTTCAAAAGTCCGTCAGTATCATTAAAGACCCACACCACCCTGGCCACACACTATGATTGTTTGTTTGTTGAACCTTTTGGGGAGTTTATTATGTGTTTTACATAGTACTATGTTTCCATATCTGTTGAGCTACTGCAAGCAAGAATTACATTGTTTCGTTTCAGGACAAATGACAATAAAACACTCTTGACTCTTTCAGAGGCAGGGAGATCATAGGAGAAGGGAGCCTAATAGCCCTGTCCCACAGTGCGAGTTCATTCCAAGAGCTCTCCTGAGTTTGCCCGGATTTGAACTCGGAGATTTACGGTAATGGCCGCTCGTCGGTACTCGGGGCTCTCGAGTTGAAATATCTTCACGAGTTCCCTGCTTACCTGCCGTTAGCGAGTCTTCCCGAGTACCTGCCGTTAGCGTTACGAGCCGCTAAGAGACGTCACCGCTATGTTCATTCTTCATTCTCCGTGCTTACCATGAGTTTGATTTTTTTTTTAACTCGTGAGAGTTCACTTGAATGAACTCGCACCGTGGGACAGGGCTTTAAGGCAGGGTTATTGACAGACCCAGGGGAGGTACACATTTCCTTGAAAATGGCGTCACAGGTGGCCAGGGATTGTTGTGGAGCAGAGGGATCTGGGCGTGCAGGTACATAATTCCTTGAAAGTGGCATCACAGGTAGATATGGTGGTCAATAAGGCTCTCATCCACAGAATATTGAGTATAGAGGTTGGAGGTCATGTTACAGTTGTCCAAAACGTTGCTGAGGCAACATTTAGAGTATTATGTTTAGTTTTGATCGCCATGTTATAGATAAGATGTTGTCAAGCTGGAAAGTGTACAGAGGAGATTTGTATGGATATTTCCAGGGCCTGAGCTATAGGGATGATCCTATAAGGATGTATAAAAGGGAATAGACAGTGTAAAGTGCTACTCGGCCAACCTCCCCTATGTCTTCTTGTTCTTGATTCCCGACTGGGTAAAAGACTGCATTCACCCTAGCCATTCCCTTCATGATCTATACACCTCTATAAGATCACTCCTCAACCTTCTGCGCTCCAAGGAATAAAGTCCAAACCTGCCCAACCTCTCACTATGGCTCCGGCAACAGAGTTCTGGCAACATCCTCGTAAATCATCTCTGCACCCTAACCACCTCCTCCCTCTCACTGTATGTGCTCCTCGCTTTGCATCCTCCTCCCCTCCTCCCCTCATCTCACTCGTAAGGATTTCAGATGAAGCTCGAGGTAAATCACAGGCAGGAGTGCAACTTGGCCTCGTCACAGGCCTACACTGGGCCAGGTCCCAGCATCAGGGAACTATGAGGGTCCGACAGACCGACAGACCCTCAGACACAGCAGCCTGTTTCCCCAGCGGGTCAGGGAGTGGAGACGTTACCGATACATTCTCTCGCCTGGCCTGGTGCAGCAAGAGTATCACATTGGCAGCTACTTCACACCTCCATCGTCCTCAACCCCCCTGACGGGATGGGGCAGAGAATACACTGCCTCTGGGCACATTCAAACACACACACACACACACACACACACACACACACACACACACACACACACACACACACACACACACACACACGCATGCTCACACACACGCACATGCACACACAAGCATGCTCACATGCACGCACACACACAGATACGTACACACTCATGCACTCACGCACACACACACATGCACACACATGCACGCTCACATGCACGCACACACAGATACGTACACACTCATGCACTCACGCACACACACAGATACGTACACACGCACACACACAAATATATACACACACGCGCAAACACACATGTGCGCACACACACACGCATGCCAGACACGCACTTGCACACACATGCGCGCACATACACACTGACACACACACACACTCTCTCACATGCGCACTCTCTCACACAGTCTCTCTCTGTCACGCACTGACCCACACACACAGCCCCTCACACATCACTATCTCTGTCACACACGCGCTCTCTTGCACCACTCTCTTTCATTCATGTGCACACACACACACACGTATATACACACACATTCACAAAACGTACACACACGTACAGACACACACATGCACCAGTACACACACACACATGTATAGACACACAAAGACCCACTCATGCACACACTCATACATGTCCTTACACATGTATGTACACACATACAAACGTACACACATATACACACACATCTACATGCACACATATACCACATGTACATGCAGACATATATGCGCCCGCACACAGTCAGTAGATTACCTGAGGCCCATGACAGGGTATTTCTGACTATTCTCTAAAGACGACAGAGGCAGTGGTGCAGGGAGGGAGGTTCAGAGTTGCAGGGCTGCAGCAGTGAGTGTCAATGTAGGCCGTTTACAGACTACATCAAACTGCGTCTGGTTTATGACTTGGCAAATGCAATATAATGTGTTGGGATGCATCACGGTTTGGTTTGGGAAGAGCTCTGCCCAAGTCAGCAAGCAATCGCTGAGAGCTGTGGATGTGGCCCGGTCCATCACACAGACCACATTCCCCACCATCTACACTTTACGCTGCCTCAGGAAAGGAGCTGACATTATCAAAGACTGTCTGGAGGGTCTCGACCCGGAATGTCACCTATTGCTTTTCTGCAGAGAAGCTGCCTGACTGACTGAGTTACTCCAGCTTTTTGTGTCGTTAATCAAAGACTTGTCTCACCCCAGTCATTCCTTCTCCTCCCCGCTCCCATCCGACAGAAGGTACAGTAGCGTGAAAGTGCGCACCACCAGACTCAGGAACAGCTCCTTCCCCTTCTGGATGAGTCTTGAACGAACCGCTCAGAATTCCCAATCTTCCAATCTACCTCGTTGCGGCACTTGCACCTTTTTCTATCTGCATTTTCCCTGGAGCTGTTACATCACATTCTGCACTCTGCTTGTTTTCTCTTTGAACTACCGGTTGTACTGATGTGTGTGTGTGTGGTCTGATTGTACTCAAGGTTTATGAATTGGCTGGATCGCACACAAATAAAGATTTACACTGTATCTTGCTACATTTGAAAATAACCAATACTGAGAAACATAGAACATAGAACCCGACAACAGAGAATCAGGCCCGTTGGCCCACAATGTACGTGCCGAACATGATACTGAGATAAACTTATCTGCCTGCACGAGATCCATATACCTGCACATCCATGTGCCTATCTAAAAGCCTCTAAACCCTCTTATTGTATCTGCCTCTGCCACGCACGTTCCAGGCTCCCACCACCCTCTGTGTAAAAAACCTGCCCCGAACATCGCATTTAAACTTTTCCCAGCTCACCTTAAAGCTGTGCCCTCTGGTCTTTGACATTTACCCACTGGGAGAGAGGTTCAGACTCTCTACCCTGTCTGTGCCTCTCATAATTGTATATACATCTATCAGGTGTCCCCTCAACATCGGCGTTCCAGAAAAAACCTTGCAAGTTTGTCCATCCTCTCCAAAATGTTACAATTAAGCAAACAAACCATGTGGCCTTAGTGCAGGGGAGTGGCGCTGAGGTATAAGATCGGTCGTGATTACAGAATGGCAGCAGAGGGACTCGGGCCGCAATGGCCTCCTCTCGATTCTACTTCTCACATTCTCAAGCAGCGACGGCAGAATCCCTGTAACATCTCTACTCTGGACCATACCTTCCAAAGTCACACCCAGGCAGGCAGCTCAGAGGCAAGAAGAGAGGAGGTGAAGGGAGGGAGGCGTGAGAGAGCGAGAGAGTAAGGAGCAAAAGAGGGAAAAAAGGGGATGGTGAGAGGAAAAGTGGGAGCGGGGGGGGAGCAGGGAGGAAGAGGGTGTGAGAGGGGGAGCAGGGGGAGGAAGGTGAGTGAGGGAGAGTGAGGGGGGAACGAGCGGAGGAGGGGAGCGAGAGGGGAGTGAGGGAAAGCAAGGGAGGAGTGGGGGAAGCAAGGGAAGGGGTAAAGGGGAGGGGTGGAGTGAGGGACCTACCCCAGGGCGACACTCATAGTAGGCGAGGCGGGAGGTGGTGAGGATGAAGTAGCGCTCTTTGTAGTTGGAAGGAGAGGTCCGTCGCTTCTGCTGAGAGCGTTTGATGAGGAACTCCTCCAGGATGGGGCTGGGATCCATGCTAGTGGCAGCTGGCCCACCCCATGGAGAGCGTTGAGGGGCAAGGGGTGGAGGGAGAGTGTTGGCCTGCCGAGGTACAGGAGCGTGGGCGAAGCCTGCTGTGATCTCACACTCTGCAGCAGCAGCAGCGCGTTCCACACAGGGTTCAGGCTCTGATAAAACACAAACCCAGAAACCACTTCCTTTGGATCAGACTCTGCAAAATGCTGTGAACAAGACCGGCGGCCTGTACGGTTTGCCAGTTCAAATTCCCGCTCCTCCTACCTGATTTTATTTTAACCAAAAATAATGTATTCAATTATTTACAATAATATGTACAATACAAATAATTCAAAACAAAACGCACCACCATAATACAAAATCACCCAGCCATCTGAACAAATATTCTTAAATGTCAAATACATTCATAAAAAGGTATATTATAATCCACGTCAAGGATGCATTCCACCCCCCGCAGAGCCCAGCGGTCCTGGAAATCCCCCAGGGTGCCCGGGGACAGGGTGTTGTCCCTCTTTAAAACCACCTGGGTGCGGAGGTATCCCCGGAAAAGGGGCAGGCAGCCGGCTCGGACAGAGCCCTCTTCCGCCTGGTGCCGTGACTCACGGATGGCCAGCTTGGCCAGGCCCAGGAGCAACCCAACCAGGACATCCTCGGCCCGACCCTCTCCCCTACGCACAGGGTGTCCAAAGATGAGGATGGTGGGTGTGAAGTGCAGCCAGAAGGCAAGGAGCAGCCCCTTTAGATATTGGAACAGGGGCTGCAACCTCACATTCGACGACAGTCGAGTGTGAGGTTGCAGCCCCCGTTCCAATATACACATGGAACACGAAAGGGGTTGCAGCCTCTGTTCCAATATATAAATGGAACACAAAAGAGGCAGGCGGCTGGCGAGTCCGGAACCGCGAGAGAAACAGGTTGCACGGGACTCCTTGGTCCAGTACCCTCCACCCCAGGTTCCCGATGTAGAGGGGGAGAATCCCTGCGTAGAGGGACCAGGGCGAGGAAGTGCAGGGTGTGGAGGAGGAGCCCTGAGTCTCGGAGGGAGATGAAGGGTGTCGAGGAAAGGCGGCTCATGTTGTGTGGGACCGGCTCCCGGGAAGAATTACGTTGCCTGGGTCCGACGGGTACAAGCACTCCACACGTTCGAGCCTCCCTGGCACCCGGTGGGGCTGGTCGAGGGCTGGACACTCTCACGACCAGGCCGTCGCCCTCTGCCGGCGGAGAGAGGGGCCCCGGTCGACAGCAACCAAGTTCTAGACTCCAGCAGAGAAAACAATCATTGTTTGTTTGTTTCAATCTCTCATTAAAGTTAATACCCCTTAATCCAGGCAACATCCTAGTTCGTTCGCTCGTGTGTCAGACGAGCTGTTGGCTTCTGTCGTCGTCCAACATGTTGACAGAATTGGTCGCCCAACGCGTCACAGAGTGCATCGTGTCGTCATTTCCCGGGATCGCCATGAGGAAGCTTCTGTTAAGATTCCCAGCATCCTAGTAAACCGGCTCTGCACCTTCTCCAAAGGCTCCACACCCTCCCTGCAATGGGGCCAACCAGCACTCTGCTGCACTTTCCCCTCATATTTGACCTCCTTCACACTGGCTCCAGTTAAACTGCTTCTCATACTCTTGGAGTTTCCTATTTCAGCCACGTCAAAGCCTCTTACACTAAGGAACTGCCAGTCAATGTTAGGGATGTTCAAGTCACCCGTGCTTGGGGTGGCCCTGCTTGGAGTTGGAGCCCTTCCACCCAGTTTAGTTCAGGGATAGAGCATGGAAATAGGCCCATCAGCCCCACATGAACCATCACTCACCCGTACACTAGCACTATCCCACACACTAGGGACAATTTACGATTTTCAGAAGCCAATTGACCTACAAACCAGCACGGCGTTGGAGGAAACCTGCGCACCCGGAGGAAACCCACGCGGTCATAGGGAGAACGTGCAAACTCCATACAGACAGCACCCGGTCAGGATCGAAGCTGGGTCTCTGGCGCTGTAAGGCAGCAGCGATACCTGCTGCGCCACTGTGTGCGAGCGCTGGCAGCTGGAAATCCCACCGCTGACCATAAGAGAGTGATCTTGTTGGATGGCGGGTCCAGCCTCAAAGTCTGACATTGCTGGCAGCAGGAAGTGTGCAAATCCAGCTCGTTGACTACTTGAAGCCTAAAATAGGCTCCACCAGACTCGGGAGCAGCTTCTTCCCCTCTGTTATGAGGCTTCTGAATGGACTTTCCATCATCTAGGGTACTGTCCTATTCACCTCTACCTCTATGGAAATGGGTTTTAGGAACTAGGGGTACTCTAAGGTCCGTGAGGCTGAGGTTGGGGAAGGGGGGAGGGGGGGGGAATTTTTTAATGTGCGGTCATTCCCATGTAAGGGTACAACGACGCATAACAGGTCGATGATTAATCAAACGGCCCCTTGGAGACTGTGTCTGATTGGCCGCCGAGTGACCAGCGCATTATATGATTGGACACAATGCCCTTGGAGACAGCAGCTGATTGGACGGGAGGAGACCGATTGGTTGATTGGACGGGAATTTTAAGGGAAGCTGGTTGGTGATTGGACGCAACCCTCTTAGAGACAGCGGTTGACTGGCCGCCAAATAATCGGGCACAAAAAATGGACAAATAGGAAAGCAATAAAATCGGATTTCCGATTTAAATCGGAAGAATATCATGCCTGATCTGCAGCAAAGATACCAGTATCCGCAATGGTATCTTTGATCTGCAGTTCCTTCCTATTGAAGTAGAACCCTGGCCCGAAACAACTCCTGATCCATTCCCTCCACAGATGCCACCTAGCCTGCTGAGTTCCTCCAGCACTCTATTGTGTTTTTTATTTAACTCTTGAAATTGAAGTTAGACATAAAGCTGGAAGTAACTCAGCGGGACATGCAGCGACTCTGGAGAGAAGACCCTTCTTCAGACTGACAGTCAAGGGAGAGGGAAACGAGAGATATAGGCATATCTTCCATTCATTTGTACTTAGTACCGTCTATATCTCTTGCTCCTCTTTCCCCTGACTCAGCCTGAAGAAGGGTCTCGACCCGAAATGTCATCTATTCCACTCTATGATCGTTGCTTTCGTCCGCCTGTCCGCCCGTTCGCTCGCCCTTGGATTAAGCAGCAGAGGATAAGGCTGCAAATTCAGGATGGAAACTGGAAACTAAAAACTAGGGGAACGGCGTACCCCTTCGTACCCCCTCATTTTCATCACTGCCTCTACCGCATTGTGGACTTTGCATCTGGAACTGATGTGCTACAACACTAAGAACTATATTAGAAACATAGAAAAATAGGTGCAGGAGTAGGCCATTCGGCCCTTCGAGCCAGCAACACCATTCAATATGATCATGGCTGATCATCTAAAATAGTGAGATTAAATGAGAACTTACCAGTTCGAAGTTTGATCTGTATTTTATGAGGAGTTACGATGAGGGAATACGTGAAGACCCCGTCCAGCACGCATGCGCGACATTCTTCAAAGCAGCGGTGTGGATTCACAGAAAAAACACAACAATTGAAATAAATATAGTAAAGAAAAAATAAGAACTTAATTACCAGTTGATCTGTATAATAGAGGGTGGGAGCGGAGGGCACGTAATCCCTCATCGTAACCACTCATAAAATACAGATCAAACTTCGAACTGGTAAGTTCTCATTTAATCTCACTATTTTATTTTGGAGTCACGTGAGTGACTACGTGAAGACTTCAAAGCTCTGTGAATCCGAACCGTGTACCAGCTCATGCTTCACTCACTGTCTGAAGACCTTAGAGGGAGGAAGTATGTTATCACAATCAACAATAACCTGTTTGTGAACAAAAAGGTTTATTAATGACAACAAAAAACAGAGAGCTCCCCCGGGCTTAAATTAAATATTATCTGCAGACTCTAAAATTCTGTCTGCAAATGTAGCAGGTTCCGCCAGCGGCTTATTATAGAACCTCCTGACCTATTTGACACTTAAAGCAAAGTTTTCTGTAAATTCACTAAATTCACAGGATGGTTCTTTCCGAGGACCATCCTGCTCTTGCCAGAATATGGTCCATAGGCACGTCCATTCGCCTAGCCGTCGACGTAGATGCAGCCCTGGTGGAGTGAGATTTGTAAACATTAGTGTTGACTCCCAGGGACTTAAGCACCTGCTTGAGCCATCTTGAAATGGTTTGGCTCGTCACCTGACCATGAGGCTTCTTGTGGCTTATCCATAAGGCTTTTTCTCTCCCGCTTAAGTTGTATGTTGTGTCTATGTAATTGGCGAGATGGGTCTTGGCACACAGCCGTGGATCAGATGAATATGCCCGGAACTCCATGACTGGAGGCGTGGTACCTGGTCTAGTTTGTTTGACCAGTCCCTAAATATGGAATGTGAAACAGTCCAATGACTTTGTCATGCTGTCCAGCCTCAGAAGGTGGAGGGACTGTACCCTTTGAGCTGACACTAGTGCCATGAGCATGACGGATTTCAGAGTAAGTTGTTCCAGCGTGAGTGACCTGGGTGGTGGCCATCCCCTAAGGTACGTCAGCACAATGCTGACATCTCAGATCTGTGTGTACCTTGGTCTGGGGGAATTAGTGTTAAAAAAGCCCCTCATGATTTTGACCACCAGTGGATGGGACCCCAAAGCCAGTTGTCCTGCTGCTGGAACCAAATAAGCTGACAACGCACTCCTGGCTGTATTGATGGCGCTGTAGCCGAGTCCTTCCCAATGTAATCCAACCAGGAACTCCACAACACTGGTGGCTGTAGCTATAGTGTAGGTAGTTCCTGTTTTGGAGCAATACCATTGCTTATGTTGGTCAGGTATTGTCTCCTGGTCGAATCCCGGTGGGATGCGGTCATCATGTTGATGGCGTCCTCAGACAGTCCCAGGCCCAGTAGAGGTCTTTTTAGAATCTGCAAGCCAGGAGATTGACTCTGTCATGGCACGGGTAACTAATGCCTGACACTGGGTGGATTAATAACTCTCGACTGCTGGGGAATTCCAACGGTGTTTCGACAGCCATGTCGAGGGCCACTGGGAACTGTGGCTGTGTAGGCTAGTCGGGTATTATCAAGATTCCTGAAGCGGAATCCAATTGAATCTTGCGTAATACCCGACTGATGAGGCAGAAGGGAGGAAAAGCACATTTTCCCCCAGTGCAGCGTGAATGCATCAACTGCTGCTGCCTCAGCGTCTGGTTCCCAAGCGACATACATTGGTACCTGGTGATTCAGCCTGGATGCAAATAGATCGATATCTGGTGTGCCATATTGCTTTGTAATTTCAGCAAATACTTTGGGATTTAACATCCATTCGATGTTATCGTTAAATTTGCGTGACCTGGTGTCTGCCACTGTATTTTGCTGACCTGGTAAGTTGCTGATAACCAAATATGTCTTTCGACACACCATTGCCAGATTAGGTTGACCAAATTGTCACACGATATCGACTTTACACCACCCATGTAGTTGATATAATCCACCACCGTGGTATTATCTAATTGCAACCGGACATGTGCATGATGCGTATTAGATGAATATGCTTTTAAACCATAAAACGCACCCAACATTTCTAAGTAGTTGATACGCCGTGTCTGTAGGCAAGATGATTCAGAATTAGTCTATCTACCCCCTGTGCTGGATTGCATGTTAGTTGCTCCCCAGCCCAAAGTACTGGCATCCGTTTGAATGGTTAATACTGGGTTGGTGATTATTATGGGACTGGAACTGAGCCTAACGTTCCTTGTCCACCATTGTAACTCTGGAATGGATTCAGCAGTTAAATTCATAACTCGGTCAAAGTGACCTGAGTTTTGCTTTAGTGCGTGCACTTTTGCTCTTTGCAAATTTTGATAGTGCAAAGGCCCAAATTGTACAGCTGGAAAAGCTGCTACCATTTTACCAATAACTCTAGCTACCTGCCGTATGGTTGACTGATGTTTATCCATTAGTTCATTGCATGATAGTGCCAATTCTGATGCTTTCCCCTTCGGCAGAGTTACAATCATGCGAACAGTATCAATCAAGGATTTGAGTACAGGAGCAGGGAGGTTCTACTTCAGTTGTACGGGGTCTTGGTGAGACCACACCTGGAGTATTGCGTGCAGTTTTGGTCTCCAAATCTGAGGAAGGACATTATTGCCATAGAGGGAGTGCAGAGAAGGTTCACCAGACTGATTCCTGGGATGTCAGGACTGTCTTATGAAGAAAGACTGGATAGACTCGGTTTTATACTCTCTAGAATTTAGGAGATTAAGAGGGGATCTTATAGAAACTTACAAAATTCTTAAGGGGTTGGACAGGCTAGATGCAGGAAGATTGTTCCCGATGTTGGGGAAGTCCAGGACAAAGGGTGTTACAGCTTAAGGATAAGGGGAAAATCCTTTAAGACCGAGATGAGAAAGACTTTCTTCACACAGAGAGTGGTGAGTCTCTGGAACTCTCTGCCACAGAGGGTAGTTGAGGCCAGTTCATTGGCTATATTTAAGAGTGAGTTGGATGTGGCCCTTGTGGCTAAGGGGATCAGAGGGTATGGAGAGAAGGCAGGTACGGGATACTGAGTTGGATGATCAGCCATGATCATATTGAATGGCGGTGCAGGCTCGAAGGGCTGAATGGCCTACTCCTGCACCTAATTTCTATGTTTCTATGTTTCTAATCTTAAATCCACCATAGTCCATGGTAGCGGACGGTGTAAAATTGGATTTATCTGGATGTATGACAACCCCCAAAGTTTCAAACAAACGTTTGGTGGCTGCTACTGCCAAAATAGCTGTCTCCAAGGTTTTCCCTACTATTAAAATGTCATCTAAGTACGCCATGACTATATGCTTTTGTTTCCTAAATAATGCCCAAGCAGGTTTTAAGATTTTAGTGAACAAACTTGGAGCGGAGGTTAGCCCATTTGGTAAGGCTTTAAATTGCCATAGCTGTTTCATCCAGATAAACTTTAAGTATTTACGATGCTCCTTGTGTATGGGTACTGAGTAGTAGGCATCTTTTAAATCAATGCTTGCTAGAAAGTAACCTCTAGAAATCAATAGTCTGGCTGTTTCAAAAGTTTTCATCTTGAAATGTATATACTTAACAGACTCGTTTAAAGTAGTTAAGTCAATGATGATGCAACATCCACCATCCTTTTTAGTTTTAGTGAAAATATTAGACACAAACTCCAAAGGTTCATGATTTGTTCTTTCAATGACACCTTTTGCTAGTAGCCTCATCAGTTCAGCTTTACCCTCTTGTTTCTCTTTGACTGAGAGGGTGAATACCCTTTGGGGTATATGCTGAACTGACGGAATGTTTTCATGAACAAAGTCAATTTTATAGCCATGAATGCTGCTGAGTATATACTTGTCATTAGTGATGGATTCCCATGCATCCAAAAACAAGTGCAATCTCCCCCCTGTTAGTATAGAGCCCCTACTGCTCATATGCTGAGAGGAACCAGACCCACCTACCTCCATGGTTATTGGTGCTTCTTCTGCCTCTTCGCTGGATGATGAGGTGTCTGCTGGGCTGTAGAGGGCTGCTGTTGATGTTGATGTTGATGTTGTTGGGGGTGGCGCATTTTCCACGGGGTGCGCTCTGGGCACTGGCCTAAAAAAGGCTTACGGGGAATGGTTGCAAACCCCGAGCTTTCACCAGTCCCATATGGTGGTCGACGACTGGTGGACGCCGTGGGGTACTGCCGTCTGGGTTTGTTAGGTCTGCACGGTCCCAAACCTGCCCTCACGAGACCAAAGGTCTTGGATTCTTCCTCTATGTCTTTCACCTTTTTTGGAAGGTCCTTTCCAAAGAGCAGAATTGGAGGTTCTAAACCCGGTGTTTTGCAAAGTCCCGCATATTTAGGGTTGAGGGCAGGCTTGATGATTTCCTTCCGTAAATTGTTAATCTCATATTGAGTGGTGCACAGCAGAGCTAATGTGACTTTCTGATTTGTGGAGATGTCCACACCATCAATGGACCGAGCTTATGATGTTATTCCTGCAGTCAGGAGTTTAAGGATTTTCTGGAGCTTCAAACTCCATGTTCCTGATGTCCTGCCCCAAATGTCCCCAAATTTGGCTGTTTTCAGCTGGTACATTCAATGATGTACAATTTTCTGGGGCTGTATATTGTTCAAGAGCCTCATTGACCAACTGTTCTTTTAGGGGTTTTGAGGACAGGTGGCCAACACCGTGCGTACTCCGGACATCTTCAGCCAACACCCCCTCTTCTTGACCAGCCCAGACCTGGCCGCCAATGCTGCCTTCAAAAGAAGGTGAAGCAATGGTCAGTGCCGTAAAGGGCACTGCGGGAGTGCCTGAGCTCCCTTGGCGAGTCTGCTGCTGCTCTCTCAGCAGATCTCGCTGGAGCAATTGCTCCACAAGCCGTTCCATTCGGCTTAGGCGGCTGCCTGTGCCGCTCTCGAGCGGTGTGGCATCTTCATCCGAATCGTCGGATACTACCGCCCGGTTCTGGCTGCAGGTACCTCCAGCCCGGTGCTCAGGCTGCACTAGCGGTGCTGGGCTCGGCTCGGTAGTTATTCCTGCCGCCTCTTGCCCCCCCTCCAAAGAACGTTCCCCAACAGAAGACGAACGGGGGCGAGCTGCAGATTTCTTCCCTCTGGTCTTGCTCATTCTCCTGGAACACAAGCAGACCACAGAGAAAATACACACGGCCACGGTAAAACTTACCTGTCGGCCCGGCTTTTCAATTTGTAGCGGGAGCGCCTTGAACTCCCGTTCGTCGCGGGTGCACTGCATGAACGCTAATGTCGCGCATGCGTGCTGGACGGGGTCTTCACGTAGTCACTCACGTGACTCCGAAATAAAATCAGTACCCCCTTCCTGCTGTTTCCCCACATCCCTTGATTCCCTTAGCCCAGGGGTGGGGAACCTTTCCATGTTGGAATGCCACATTAAGTTAGCTGCAATCTAATAAGGCCGCATCCAAGAAACTTCAATTAGTGATACTTCAAAATGTATATTATTTTGTAAAAATCTAACTACTATGTACTAACTTCAAGGAAATGAAAAACAATTGTTAATTCTACAGTTAACTAAACGTTTATTGACTTTGTGACTGCTTTTTGTGGGAAAGCATTTGAATATTTGGTTGCAACATGGAGGGATGCGGTTTCAACTGATGTCCTACATGGGTATCCATCATTTGTGACCTTAAGGGCATCTTGATTTGGGTTAGGTAGGAGAACATAGATTCGTCAGCAATAAGTTGAAAAGTAAGAAAGCATTTTTCGTGCATGTTGCCGAAGACGTGGGTATTCTATTGCATTTTTCCATATTTCAATTGCATCTTTCTTAGCGCCAAATAAGGACATTAAAATGTCATCTTCTGAGAGCTCAATCAATTCCATCCGTAATTCTCTAGGAGCCTTGGAGACATCAACTAGGTGAGGTTGAAATGCTAATTTGAATGCTAAAAAATGCTAATTTCATTGAATCTTCTTTTACTCTTTGGTATTTTTAATACGTTCATTTTAAGATTAAAATAAAAATAATAAAAGATGAACAAAAACATATTAATAAAAATAAAAGGACATGTTCTACAAAATTTGGATTCATTCAAAAGGCCGCACTTAATGGCCTTAGCCCAAAGAGATATATCTAACTCTCTCTTGAAAACTCCGTCTTCAGTGGCAGAGAATTCCACAGGTCCACATATTCTGTACTCTGTATCTTCCCCTTTGCTCTATTGCCACTATCATATCTGCCTCCACCACCATCCCCCGCAGCGCATACCAGACCTCCTCTACCCTGTGTAACAATCTTGCCCCGCACGTTTCCTTTAAACTTTCATCGTCTCACGTTATAGCTATGCCCTCTAGTGTTGGACATTTCCATCTTGGGCATTTTTAAGGTGGAGATTTACTTGATTAGTAATTGATTTGTCCAAGGTTACAGGGAGAAAGCAGGAGACAGGGTTGAGAGGAAAAGATAGATCAGCCATGATTGAATGGCGGAGTAGACTGTATGGGCCTAATTTTGCTCCTATGACTTATTCTTCTTATCGAGTCCACACACGAGATTCGAAGTTGTTCAGCCAGAGCTGAACACACTTCTCGGCATCTGCATACAATGTATCTGTCTTGTCGCTTCTTGTGTGCGGTGGAGGAAAGATTGGTGGAAACAGGGCCGCGACGTGAACGCTCTTTCCTTGACCCTTATGACTTATTAACTTATGAAAAAGGTCCCAAACAGCCTACCCTATGAATGCCACTAATTATTTTTTAATCCATTGAGCATTACCTTTATATATCTGTTGTGTTGCTGCAAGTAAGAATTGCATTGTTCCGTTCCAGGACATATGACAATAAAAGATTCTTGACTCTCACTCGTTATTTAAACTCGGTACACAGGCCACAATAGTGCAAACGGGCAAGTGCATCTACAAAGCCCAGCGTAGTTCGGTGCTGAGGTAGGCGTGTGGTTAAGGTTGCATTGTGTGATTCAGGAGCCTGATGTTCTTAACCATGAAGTAATGTTCATGGCTCCTGAAGTCCCCCCCTCTCCCCCACTGTGGTGGGATCAGAGTGCAGTCAGGATGGTGTGTGAGTTGAAGAACACAATATACGAGAAAAATCCGATTATTCATAGCACTTTACGAGTTTGGAGAAAAGTAAAATTTACTTTTACATTAAGAAATATATCTCTTCTTTCTCCAATAGATAATAACCCGTCGTTCAAATCATCCATTATAGATAAAACGTTTATTTATTGGGAAAGACTAGGAATTAAAAAGGTTGGAGATTTGTATAAAATGGGAAACCTCCTATCATTCCAGAAACTACAGTCAAAATACAGTCTGAAAGGTAATCAATATAAGTAAAGTAAACTAAAGTATCCTTTATTGTCATTCAGACCTTTCGGTCTGAACTAAATTTTGTTCCTGGCAGTCATACATTTAATAAATTAACAAAACACAATAAACACAAATTAACATCCACCACAGTGAGTTCACCACGCACCTCCTCACTATGGTGGAAGGCAAAAGTCTTAAGTCTTCGTGTCTTCCCTCCTTGCTCTCCCTCTGCGCTGAGGCGACCCAGGCCTCCAATGTTGTGACCCCACCGGATGTAAGTAAGTCCCGCGGCTGAATCCGAGCTCCGCGAACGGGCCGGTTCAAACTCAGCGGCCCGGGGTGGTTGAAGCTGCCGCCCTCCAGTCCAGCGGACAAAGCTGTTGCCGTGGGAGCTCCGGAAAAACAGGTCACCAACCTGTGACCTGCGAGCTCCCGACGATGTTGTCTGCTGGCCCCGCAGCCGAACCATATATTTTAGATATCTTCAAATTCGAGATATTTGAAAACATATAACCACGAGTACCAAACTGTTGCCAGATATATTAGACAAAGGTATGAATAGAAATGCAGAGTCAAATAATCTAATATCATACTTGTACTATATCCTTCTAAATATAGAAATTCCATCGTCAGACAGAATTAGAAGAGAATGGGAAGAGGAATTAGGCCTAAAAACCTCCAAAGACAGATGGGAAAAATATCTCCTATATATACATAATTGTTCAATTAATGTTAGACATTATTCTACTCCAATTCAAAATACTACACAGACTATATTACTCAAAAACTAAACTGAATAAGATTTTTCCAAATGTATCTCCCATTTGCGACAAATGTCTCTCTCAAGAAGCAACTATAACACACTCCATTTGCCTCTTGCACAGAACTCCAGAAAATTTGGAAAGAAATGTTCTCAAAATTATTAAAAAGAAAACTGGTCCCCCACACAGAACTGATTATTTTCGGAATAGCAGGAGCCTGCCCTGAGTTATGAATATTTCAAGGACGTTTCCTTAACTAAGGCCTGATAATGGCAAAAAAACGTATACTTAAATTTTGGAAAAATGCATCTACCCCAACTCTTAAAATGTGGATCACAAGCATGTCTGAGACGTTACATCTTGAAGATATGAGACTCGTCTTAGCAGGAAAATCAGAGCAATTTTCAAAGATATGGTCTCCTTTCATTGATTCATTACAAGGATAGTAAGGTGCAACACAACTTTGGAATCAAACCGATTTATGGACCGATTTGATGGTGCGGTGAGAAATGAAGCAGGTATATCAACACTTTTTGGTCTTTTTTTAAAATTATTTTTCGTTTTTGTCTTATTTTTTTTTAACTTTTTACTTACTCACTTTGTGACTACACTCATTGGTAGTTTAGGGGTTCGATTTTTACACATTCACTATCTCTTTCACTTTCTCTTTCTTGCTCTTTCTCTTTTTCTGATTCATTTTTGTCAAAATTAAAATGGAAGATGTACAATATATGTATTTTGTCATATACCGCAGTTTATACTACTGTACACTGCTTCTAATAAAAATATTAATTAAAAAATAATTATAAAAGGATGTTGTGTGGGTCTTTGATGATGTAGGCTGCCCTTGTCTGGAGCGTACAACGTGTGGGATTTTGTGCGTGAGTTGTCAGTTCTGTTTTCCCAGCTAGTGTTAGAGACCATTGCAGGATGGTGTGTGGGCTGTGAGCCGCTGTGGAACGGGATGAGGTGTTGCACGGGATCTCACAGCTGAACTAGGCTAAAGGTGCCGACATCTACAGCCACACCTCGGCAGGCTGGAGCCCACCCCGTGAATCACCGGTTCCTCTGTTGCACCGGCTTTGAGGAGCAGGCAGCAGCTCCACTGAACTTCAACAGGCCAGTGGGAACGGCAGACGCTGAGATCTGGGGCAAAACGCCCCAAGACATAGCAGCACAATTAGGCCATTCAGCCCATCGATTATGGCTGGTAGATGAGGGGGAATTTCTATAGCCAGAGGGTGATGAATCTGTGAAATTCATTGCCACAGACAGCGGTGGATGCCAAGTCATTGGGTATTTTTAAGGTGGAGAGAAGCAGATTCTTGTCAGGGGTTATGAGGAGAAGGCAGGAGAATGCAGTTGAGAGGGAAAGATAGATCAGCCATGATTGAATAGTGGAGTAGACTTGATGGTCAAATGGCCTAATTTTGCTCCTAGACCTGATGAACATATATCTTTCACTCTCAACCCCTTTCAGTGCAAGTTGGGCTGAATTGCTTGTTTCCGTGCCGTGTGGCTATGTGAGGTGGTTGGTCTGTTGGATAGCCAGAGGTTCGGTCGATTGGAGATTAGTAAAAGTATCAGCCATGCCAGTGATCAGTGCCACAGAGGTGCCTGCTGTGCATGCCGCCCAGGCCGAGACAGCTGTTTCAGTCCAGCATCGCTCCATTGAGCACCAACTCCAAACCCTCCCAACGTCAAACCTCACCACGCACCTCACCGCCCTCCATCCACACCAGCATCCACCCTGCAAGCCCTGTTTATCACGGATTGAATCAAACTTTCATTAGGCAGTCTGAAGCCCCCCCCCCAGGAGTGAAAACGTGGTCTGTCCATTCCCTCCACAGATGCTCCCTGACCTGTTCCTCCAGCACTCTGTGATTTGTTCCAAAATTCCAGCATCTGCAGTTCATTGTGTCTCTTGGATTAAAGTCACTGGTTTGTGGTCCTGGGTACCTGTGAACCCAGCGCCCCAGGCCGTTACCTGCACTCTTTAACCCTGCACCCTCTCAGATTAAAAAAGGTTTTCCACAATGTCTCGGCACACGTGTCAGCAATAAACCAAAGATTCACACAAGGACCAGGTATACGCGCGTCTATGAAAAGAGATTTTAATTGAAGACATACATGAGACTAACATTCGGTACAGCGAGGCAAGGGTGTGCAATTACCCCAGAAGTGAAACGCACAGATCCAATCCCCTACTTAGTTAGAGATGCCGACAGTTGCATGCACATAGAGTGATGTGCACTGGCCACACTTGCTGCCCCCGGGTCACGCATACTCCTAGGTGCTGATCCTGGTGTCCGCTGGCTGTGACAGGACCTGGAGGGTTACTGTGTTGCTGCGTCTGGCTTCACAGAGCCGGGTAATCGAGGACAGGGTAGAACAGTGGCCCTCCCTCGAGGTACTGCCATTGGCTGGGGTGCAAGACGGGGGGGGGGGGGGTGAGGGGGGGGTGGAGGAAGGGAGGCAATGGCATCACATGGTCACAATCCCAACCCCTACGCCCGGCCGAACCTCCGACCAATGCTCAGCCCAATCACCTCGCGAGAGACAGTAGGCGCCACTCAGCGTAGAAGGAGAATGGTTTTGGACGTAGATTCACTGAGATCCAACAATGGTGGGTTTGTGAAATGAAGGGCAAGGAATGGGCTCTAACACTGCAGGGGAAGGTACCATCTGGGATTCTCAACACTTCACTGGTAAACCTCCTGGGACGTCCCAACATGGAAACAAGGAACTGCAGATGCTGGGTAGGCAGAGGTTGACAGATTCTTCATTAGTTTAGTTTAGTTTAGAGATACAGCGTCTAAACAGGGCCTTCGGCTCACAAAGTCTGCACTGCCCAGCAATCCCTGCACCTTACCACTAAGATACACACTAGGGACAATTTACATTTACACCAAGCCAATTAACCTACAAACCTATACGGCCTTGGAGTGTAGGAGGAAACCAAAGATCTCGGAGAAAACCCACGCAGGTCACGGGGAGAACATCAAAACTCCGTACAGACAGCACCCGTAGTGTAACCTGGATCTCTGGCCTTGCAAGACAGCAACTCTACCACTGCACCACCGTGCTGCACTGTGCCACGGGTGTCACCAGTGCTGTCGTGACAGGTATCGGGGGTTATGGGGAGAAGGCAAGAGAATGGGGTTCAGAGTGATAGATAGATCAGCCATGATTGAATGGTGTAGTAGAATTGATGGGCCAAATGGCCTAATTCTGCTCCTATAACTTATGAAAAGTACTCAAAGTGCTGGAGTAACTCAGTGGGTCAGACAACATCTCTGGAAAACGTGGATAGGTGACGTTTCAAGTCAAGGCTGACGAAGGGTCCCGACCTGAAAGGTCACCTTTCCCTGTTCTCAAGGGATGCTGCCTACCACGCTGTTACTCCAGCACGCTGATCCTTTGGGGATGTTCCAAGGGTGGCCGAGGCTGCCCGGCCTCCGCAGGGCATGTCTGCTGTGAGAATCCGAGGTGTGCAGTCTCCAGCCTGGCCGTCCCCCCTCTGCACGGACTGTCCGAGCCCTCACGCCCCACCACACATCAGGGCAGGCTCTCCTACAACACTAACTACCATCACAAACCCTACCCGTGTGTTCGGCCTCTGCGGCAGCCTGGCACACAGAGCGGGCGCGGCTCGCTCTACGTCATGTCATCAATGATGGAGCACATGGCCAGATCCATGTCGCTGACCTCCTCCTCCTTCACCAAAGCTTCAGCCTCCGCGCCCGGCTGGATACAGGTGCCTCCCTCCTCCATGTCCATGGGCTCGGACTTGGGCCGCAGGTGGGGGGTCGCGGACAGGTCATCGGGCAGCGAGGACAGGCTCCCCTGGATCAGCTCCAGCACCCGGTCCAGGTGCTTCTGGAAGCGCTCGGCGGTCTCCAGCCGCTGCCGTTTCTGCACCTCCATCATGACCCTCAGCGTCTCGCGGGCCTGGTGCGGACGGTACTCGTTGATCAGGTGGTGCATGTGAACAAAGAGCAGCTTGAGGTCCTCCAGCTTCTCCTCCCGCTTGATGCTGCCCGGACTCTTGATCAGGATGTCCAGCATGTCCAGGAAGTTCACCAGGATGGACATGTTGAGTTTCTTCAGCTCCTTCTTGTGGTCGAACTGCGGAGGGTGCAGCCTCTCGATGCCCTGCCCCTCCAGCGGCCGGATGATCAGATCGTCACACTGGAACTGGTTGCCGAACATTGTGTAGTTGTCCCGGATGGGTGGCGGGGGCTTGGGGGCAAAGCCCTTGCGCACATTCTCATCTGTGTACTCCTTGTAGTACTGGGCTGGAGGGAGGGGCAAAGCACTCACTTGCTGAGGCTCACCCATGGTGCCTGATCTCAGTTGGCCTGAAAGGGAGAGCAATACGTTTGTTAGACCGTCAATCACACTTTATCGTCAGGTGTACTCAAGTAGACATCAGTCTGAAGAACGATCCCAACCTGAAACGTCACACATTCTTTCTTTCCAGAGATGCTTCCTGACACAGATAGACACAAAATGTTGGAGTAACTCAGCGGGTCGGGCAGCATCTCTGGAGAAAAAGGATAGGTGACTTTGGGACCCTTCTTCAGACTTTAAATGTCCGTTACTCATTATTTTTCTTTAGAGATGCTGACTGACCTGCTGAGTTACTCCAGCACTTTGCATCTATCTTTGGTATAAACCAGCATCAGTTGTGCTTTGTTTCTGCACACAAGTTCTATGCTATTCCACTTTCGCATCCACTCCTGACGCATTAGGTGCAATTTACAAAGACCAATTAACCTACAAGCTTGAACGTCCTTGGGATGTGGGAGAAAACCAGAGAAACAGGAGAAAACCCACACGGTCACAGGGAGAACGTGCTAACTCCACACCAATAGCACCCAAAGTCAGGATCAAATCGGAATCTTTGGCGCCATGAGACAGCAGGTCTAGAATACTCTCCCTTGAGATGCACCTCCAAGTTTAAATCTGCTGTATAAATACCCCTGTAGAAAATCTGAGACACTAAATCATTTCTAGGAGCAATTAACACTTAAACAGGAGTCATAACTGTCACTGACCAAGAATTTTTTGATGACAAAGTGTTAAGTCGTCATAAGCTACAGTAAGAAATAGCCACCGACACACCAGGGGAAATTATCCAATCTCTCCTTAAAGCTCAAACCTTCCAGATCCACACCTTCATCTCTAGTCTATTCTATGAATATTCTATGCATCCGTAAAGTATTCTGACAGACAGTATGGTTGCATATAGGATGGTATGTTACAGCTGTATAAGGCAGTGGTGAGGCCGCACTAGGAGTATAGATGAGGCTCGCACCAGGGTCTCCTCCATACCCCGCAACACTGCCCTCTCTCCCCATTCCCCCACTCGCAACAAGGGCAGAGTCCCCCTGGTCCTCACCTTTCACCCCACCAGCTGGCAAATACAACAAATAGTCCTCCGCCAGTTTCGCCACCTCCAACGTAACCCCTCCACTCGCCACATCTACCCATCTCCCCCCGTCTGCCTTCCGCAAAGACCGCTCCCTCCGCAACTCCCTTGTTAATTCTTCCCTTCCCTCCCGCTCAACCCCTTCCCCGGGCACTTTCCCTTGCAACCGCAAGAAATGCTACACTTGTCCCTTCACCACCCCCCTCCACTCCTTTCAGGGACACAAGCAGTCCTTCCAGGTCCGACAGAGGTACACTTGCACCTCCTCCAACCTCATCTACTGCATCCGCTGCTCCAGATGCCAGATGATCTATATCGGGGAGACCAAGCGGAGGCTTGGCGATCGTTTCGCGGAACATCTCCGCTCGGTCCGCAATAACCATCCCGACCTCCCGGTGGCTCAGCACTTCAACTCCCCCTCCCATTCCGTATCCGACCTCTCGGTCCTGGGCCTCCTCCACGGCCAGAGTGAGCAACACCGCAAGTTGGAGGAACAGCACCTCATATTCCGCTTGGGGATTCTGCATCCTCTGGGCTTGAACATTGAATTTTCTCAATTCTGTTAACCCTTCCCACCTCTCCCTCAGCCCTTGGGCCCTGGCATTCCCTCTCTCTCAATCTCTCTCCCCCACCCTAGTCGCACTAGCTTCTCATTTTCACACTACAAACAGCTTACAATGGCTTGTTCCCTTTATCATCGATACTTTTTTGAATATCTTTCATTCATTGTTCTTTATCTCTCCACATCACCGTTTATATCTCTCGTTTCCCTGATCCCTGACCAGTCTGAGAAAGGGTCTCGACCCGAAATGTCGCCCATCTCCTTCGCTCCTTAGATGCTGCTGCACCCGCTGAGTTTCTCCAGCCTTTTGTGTACCCGCACTAGGAGTATTGTGTTCAGCTTTTGTCGCCCTGCGATAGGCTGGATGTCGTTTAGTTTGAGTTTAGTTCAAAGATTTGTGAGGATGTTGCCTGGACTCAAGGGCCTGAGATATAGTGAGAGGTTGAGCAGGCTGGGATGTAATTGCTTAGAATGCAGGAGGATAAGGGGTGATCATAAAGAGGTGTATAGGATCATGAGGGGAATAGACAGAGTGAATACACAGTCTTTTACCCAGAATAGGGGAATGGAGAACCACAGGATCTTGGTAAGAACCTGGAGCGCAACTTTTTCCCACACAGGCTGATGGGTGTATGGAACAAGCTAACCAGAGGAGTAGTTGAGGCAGGTACAATAATTAAAAGACATTTAGATGGGTATATGGGAAGGATAGGTTTAGAGGGATATGGGCCACGCGCGGGCAGGTGGGACTAGTGTGGTTGGTCAGCACGGGCAAGTTGGGCCGAAGGGCGCATTTCTGTGCTGTAGGATGCCTCCCCCCCCCCCCCCCAGCCAGCTCACTCCCCCTTTACCTTCCCCTCCTCCTCCTCCCACATCCCTCCCTGGCCACCTCTCAGCCCCCTCCCCCTTCATCTCTCTCCCCACCTTTCCCTATTGCCCCTCGCCTCTCCGCCCCTCACCACCTCCGCCCCTCACCCTCGCCCTCTCCCTCGCCTCTCCGCCCCTCACCACCTCCGCCCCTCACCCTCACCCTCGCCCTCTCCCTCGCCTCTCCGCCCCTCACCCACCTCCGCCCCTCGCTCTCGCCCTCACCTCTCCGCCTCTCCGCCCCTCACCCTCACCTCTCCGCCCCTCACCGCCGCCGCCACTGGGCCTCGGGCCCCGACTCACCGCGGCCTCGCCCCGCCCCCGCCTCGCGCCCATTGGCCCAGCCCGGGACACGCAGCGTCTGATCCGCGCCTCCCATTGGACAGCCGCGCTGCCACTCCGCTCCATGCACGCGCAGTGGGTGGCGCGGGACCAGCGCCCCTGCGGCGAGCGGAGACATGGCGCCCCCCCCCCCCCCCCCCCGGGGCCGCGGGTTCGATCCCAGCTCCGGCCTCTCACCGGCATCAACCCCGGCATCAACCCCGCCCCCCCCCAACCGGCCCCCCCCACCAGCCATCAAACCGGCCCCCCCACCAGCACAACCCCGCCCCCCCCCCCCAACCCCCCCCCCCACCCATTCCGCCCCCCCAACCCCCCCCCCCCACCGCACCCCCTCCTCCCCCCGCCCCCCCCCCCACAACACCCCCCCCCCCCCCCCCCACCAATCCAACCCGGGCCCCCCACCAGCAATCAACCCCGGCCCCTTCCCCACCACCAACCCCCCCCCCCCCCCCCACCCCCCAGCACCGCAAACCCACCCCCCCCCCGACCCCCCCCCCCCCCCCCCACCCCCAACCCCGCCCCACACCACCCCCCCCCCAACACCCCCCCCCCCCCCCCCCCACCACGCACAGCCCGACCCCCCCAACCCCGCACCCACCACATCAACCCCGGCCCCCTCGCCCCACGGGCCCCCCCCCACCAGCATCAACCGGCCCCCCGGCATCAACCCCCAGCACCCCCGGCATCAACCCGGCCCCTCCACCCCCCATCACCTGCACCCGGCCCTCCACCCCGGCCCCTCCCAGCAACTCAACTCCGCCCCCCCCACCAGCCCCCCCCCCCACCAGCCATCAGCCCCGCGCCCCCACCAGCATCAACCCCGCCCCCCCCCCACCAGCATCAGCCCCGGCCCTTCCACCAGCATCAACCCGGCCTCAACCCCGCCCCCCCCACCAGCATCAACCCCGGCCCCCCCACCAGCATCAGCCCCGGCCCCTCCACCAGCATCCAACACCCGGCCCCCCCACCAGCATCAACCCGGCAATCACCCCCCCCCCCACCAGCATCAAGCCCCGGCCCCCCCACCAGCATCAACCCCGGCCCCCCCACCAATCATCAACCCCGCCCCCCCACCGACATCAACCCCGGCCCCCCCACCAGCATCAACCCCGCCCACCCACCAGCAACAACCCCGAGCCTCTCCTCCCCAATTTGCGGTACGGACACGTTGCACAAAGCAGGGAATGGACACCCTACTCAGTGTCTCTCCGTGACTGTGTCGTTCATGGATTAAGATGTCACCTCGAAACGAATGACCTTTCGGATCGGTCCGACACATCACCCATTCCTTCCGCGCCATCCCCCATATTGGCAGGCCTTCCTCGCTGAGTTTCCAGCATTTTGGGTCTACACTCCAGTAATTTCTGCCTTTTATTGCAAACAATAAGTTTCACACACGCAACTTCGGTGGTAAAAGGCAGCCGCTAGCAGGTTCGCCAGGCGAGGGGAGACCACAATGACCAACACGCTGAGTGACCGAGTCCCAGGAAAGTGACGGGAGAGAGCTCTCTTAAAAACTCACGGTAACTGCAATTGCCTTCGCTGCCAACCCCGGCCAAAGTCCATGGCCAAATGCCATTATTAAGACGACCACCCTCTGAGTGTAAAAACTCTGCCCCCACATCTCGTTTTAAAACTTTGCCCACTCATCTGAAATCTATGTCCTCGTGGAGTTGGACATTTCCGTTCTGGGCAAAAGGTTTCCCAGTCAACCCTAACTATGCCCTCATAATTTTATATACTCTATCAGGTCCTCCTCGCAACGTCCGGTTTCCAGAGAAACAATCCAAAGTTGAACAGGCAGGTGCAAACAGTGGATCCAACTGTAATTGGGCGGCACAGTTAGTATTAGGAGTTTTTGCAGCCTCCATACAGGCCAGAGAGACCGCTGGTACAATCCTGACGACAGGTGCAGTCTGTATGGAGTTTGTACGTTTCAAACCAGTGAATGCGTATGGGGTCTCCCACGTTATCATCTTATCACAAATCCCAAAGACATGTTGTTTGTGTTCATAAAATTGCCCCTAGTGTTGTCGGGAGTGGATATGATGTTCTGATCTCTAAAAGTAAACTAAACTAAAGGACGTAATAGGAATGATGATGTGGGTGGCGCGGGGTAAGGAGTATGAAGGGGGCAGGAGGTTGGGTGTTAGCAAGATTATCCGGGGCTAGAGATGACGAGTGGTCTCTGTCCACCATCCACACTGTGTATTATGAAGCTCCTTGGACTGATGGAGTCAGAACCCCAGGCCAGTCTGGGATAGTTCAGCTCATCAGAATATGAGGGAGGGGTGTCCTTGGGTTACCTACCCAAAGGGCCTTGTTACCCTTTTTCAACTTAGCCATTGATGTGAATCAAAGCGGACCACAAAAAGATTTCAAGGACAGAAAAGGGTCCTGACCCAAAGCCTCGCAACCCGATCCCCCCCGATGGCAGCAGCACCGTAACGCCGCGGTAAAGCAGCTGCCTTGCAGCATCCCAATACCGGGATCCATCCTGACAGTGGGGTGATGTCTGCATGGATATTGGTGGCGTTCTCCTCATCTAGCTCCGGGAGTTCCGTCTCTTCCCACACACCAAAGACGTACCGGTTTGTAGAATTAATGGGCTTGTGTAATTGTCCCCGCGAGAGTGTAGGTATGTGACTATGTGTACAGGTGGTGATCGCTGGTCATGGTGGATTATGGTGTGCAAAGGCCTGCTTCCACCTGAATCTCTAAAGTAAAGATGCCTCTATAGAGTTTACTCCAGAATCTGGAGCTACGTATCCAAGGAAATTTGGCTAAATCCTCATGGGGAGAGAGTGGAGGAGAGTCATCTCATAGACCACCACAGGGTAGATGGTATGCAAGCTGTACACTGTCACAGAGCTGCTCAATAATGAAAACAGACCCCTTCAGCCCAACCTTGTCCATGCTGACCAAGCTGGCATTTGGGCTAGATCGCACTTTTCTGTACTTAGCCAAATTCCCACTACAACACTGTCCTAACCAATAATGTCAGATTCCTTTTACCCAGAGCAGGGGAGTCAATAAGCAGAACCCAGAGAAACATAAAAATATGTTTTTAATAGAAAAGAGGAAAGTTAAAAAAGGAACCCGAGTTGCCAACTTTTCCACACAGATGGTGAATGGAGTACGACGAGCTGCCAGAGGAGTATTTTGAGGCAGGTACTAAACAACATTTGAAAAGACAATTTAAACAGTAAAACATGATAGGAAAGGAATTAGAGGGAGATAGGTCCAATCGAGTAAACGGTGACGAGTTGTAGATCGGTACTAGGTTGGCAAGGCAAGGGCCTGATTCTGAGCTGTATGTCTGTCAAACGTGCTTAAAATTCAAAGGGACACAAAGTGCTGGAGTAACGCAGCGGGTCAGAGGCAGCATCTGAGGGGACATAGGGAAGAAGATTGAACATCTCTGAAGAACATGGGAAATGACGATTCAGGTTGGGAAGAACTTTCTCAGACTTTTCTTTAGAAAAATTGAATCCGCTTCTATAGATCGCTGGCAGCTTTTTGGCAGATACAGACTGCCCTTAGTGAAAAAAGTTGCTGCATGGTGGTCCCTTCTTAAATCACTCCCATCTCTCCTTAAGTCAGCGCCCTCCTAGTTTAGAGAACCCTCTAACTTCGAAACTGAAGACATTTTCCTATGGGGAGTAACGCTGGCTCCACAAAATCAGTGGTGGGTAGTTGCAAGCTTTTAATTAATCCCTGACAAGGAGCCAAGTTGTGCGTGTGTGAGGCCATTGAACACATTACATTCAGCATTGTTTATTGTTCACCATTATCCAGGATACCAGTGAAAAGTGTTTTGTGTGCTATTCAAACGGTCAGAGAGTATACAAGATCAAAAAAATAAAACAATCAAGCCGACACAATTAAACCCGTTAGTTGCAAAGAAGAATACCAGAGTGCAGAAGTGGTTATGGTGTTACAGCATTATGCAATACAGTTACGAAGAAAAAGTGCAATATTTACTCATGATGTATGGTGGAAATCGTCACCCTAGCTAATGAGTGCCGTTCAGGAAGCCAGAAAACAGAAGGGAAGAAGCTCGTTTTCTGAAGTCTGTGTGGTGCGCACATATCAAGCTTCAGTAAATATTCTGCCGGATGTGAGCGGGGGAGAAGAAGGAATGACCCGGGGGTGGTACAGGACGAAGTCTTTGATAAGGTCGGCTGCTTTCCTGATGCACTGGGTGTATATGGTGTCAATGGTGGGTTGTCCCCAAGTCTGTGTGTATGTCTGGGCTATAAAACTTTCCACAACTCTCTGCAATCTCTCACAGTTCTTGGGCATACCTCTGGGTTCCCAAAATAAGCAACCCGATGGTAAAATGCTTTCTAGGGTGCATCTGTATGAGTTGGTGAGAGTTACAGAGACTTGGTTAAGCTTCCGCACAACCCAAAGTAAGTGGAGGGTGTTTGTGCTTGCTTGTGATATGTTTACAACACGATATACTCTCTCCCATCTCCCGCGGGGCCCGCAGAATACAGACGTGACCCCCGTTTTCCCCCGCGTTCCGGTCGCGGCCCTGGTGGGGGGGGGGGCTGGAGTGGGGGGTATATTCCTGGCCCCTACTCCCCCCCCGTTTCTTCTTTTCTCTCCTACCCTTGCGCTCCCCGGCCTCAACCAACCCGCCTCTGCTGGATCCTGGCTCGGGGCCACCGTGCCACCGGGAGGGAGACTGGTGCCGGCGAAGACTCTCTCCCATCCTCATGGGTGGCCTCTGCTCTGTCTTGCATCACGGTCATGGGCCTCGCTTCCTCCCGTCAGCACCGTCAACAACGGCAGCCTGCGCAGAGGTGCAGGTCTTCCCTGGGGCAGGACAACCGAGAGCAGCACCGGTTAGTCTCTCATCACACACGACACACATGCACACACATCAGAACAGACAGACACAAAGACACACACACACCCACACAACAAACACACACACACCACACCACACACAGATATACAGATACAACAAACAGAGAGAGACACAACACACAGATATACACAACAGTCCACAGAGACCACACACACAGAGATGCAAGAAGAACACACAGACAGAGATGTACCAGTGACGCACACAGCAGATAATACAGACAGAAGAGACGAAACAGAACAATGGACAACACACACACAGATATATACACAGAGACACACACGTGTACATACACACAGACACAGACACTGACACACCGACACACACACTCACCGCTGGTCTGGCTCCGACGCCACAGTAACGTGTTAGATACGGCGACATCAAGACTCTCACCGTCGTCCCCCCGATCTCTTGTCCGTGCCGTGTCCTTGACCGACCTCGTGTGCCCGACGAGTGACTCCTCTATGGGCTGGCCGGGTTTGGCTCCTTCCCCGTCCGAAACCGCGCAATGTGGTTGACCCCAAACCAGTCGCAAGAAGAGAGGGTTATAGACCAGCAACAAACCCAGCTCAGACAGAGGACCAGCAGATAATTCCCAGCAGGCACCACAGACAATCCAGCTCCAGAACAGACACCAGCGGACAATTCCAACTCAACAAACCACCAGATAAATCCATGCTCAGACACCAGCAGACAATCCCAGCTCTGACACCAGTAGACTATCCAAGCTCTGGCCCAGCAGACTATTCCAGCTCAGACAGAGACCAGCAGATAATTCCAGCTCAGACAGAAACCAGCAGACAATCCCAGCTCAGACTTGGTCCACGCCAAGCATTATTCTCCCATTTATTCTATGTTATCCCACTTTCTCATCCACTCCCTACACATTTTGTGATCAGTAAGGGTGTCAGGGGTGATGGGGAGAAGGCAGAAGAATGGGGTTGAGAGGGAAAGACAGATCAGCCATGACTGAATGGCAGAGTAGACTTTAAAGGGCAGAATGGCCTGATTCAAATCCTAGAATTTATGAACATTGGGGGAAATTTACAGAGGGACAATTAACCTACAAACCCGTGCGTCTTATGGGTGTGGGAGGAAACTGGAGCACCCGGAGGAAACCCAGGCACTCAGGGAGAGCATGCAAACTCCACACAGACAACAGCAGCGGTCAGGATTGAACCCGGGTTTCTGGCGCTGCGCTCTCTCACACACACACACACACAGGGGGGGGGGGGGGGGGGATTACCTGCCCACAGAGAAGACAGTCACCTCGCCCCTGGGGCCACAGTCCTTGCCCCGCAGTGGGTGGCTCCGTGCCTGACCCGCTGCTGACCTCCCGTGCTGGCTACAGTACAGACACACCGCGTGGGGAACCCCAGTCCCGCCCCCGTGCACGGTGTGGTGGTGAGAGGTCGGAGCGGCGGAGAGTGTGGTCAGCGACTCCGGGAACAGCGGGCTGCAACAATAAACGGGCACAGGTCAGACACAGAGTGAAGCTCCCTCTACATCGTCCCATCGCTCGCTCACAACTACCTTCTTGGGACTGCGAGCGTTTGGACTTGGACCGCATTTTGTGGCTGGGATCCGGCTTTTGTACGCTGCAGCAGATCGCCTAGCTAAGGCTAACGGTTTCTTGGTT
The DNA here is from genome assembly GCA_035221665.1 of Okamejei kenojei. Classification (NCBI taxonomy): domain Eukaryota; kingdom Metazoa; phylum Chordata; class Chondrichthyes; order Rajiformes; family Rajidae; genus Okamejei; species Okamejei kenojei. Next base: position 44,133,533 of record CM069141.1, read on the forward strand.
TCTTGGTCCTCCAAAATATTCCAAATTGAATTTAAATTGGAGGTGGTGGAGGGAGGACTTAAGGCGTAAAGGGTTTTTGGGAAGAAAGAGCTACCTTAAATTTAGTTGCATCTGGATGGGTAACTATAGTAGGGTGGAGATTATTCCATGCTTTAATTGTGCGGGGGAAGAACAAATTGCTGTACACATCTGTCTTGGTAGCTGGAATCACAAATTGGATCGAATGCCCTCGTCTGCTCCTAACTGGTTTGGGTTTGGTGTAGGTCTTGTAATTTATGTCGAACTGGCCATTTAACATTTTGTAAAACAGGTCAAACGGTGAGCTTCACGTCTGTGCTGGAGAGGGTTCCATCCCAGAGAATTCACAAGTTTGGTAACACTCGCTTCTCTCTCATAGGTGTTAGTAACAAATCGAGCTGCCTGTCTTTGGACACGTTCGATGGAAGAAATGTTTTTATTTGTGTATGGGTCGCATGCTGCAACTGCGTAGTCCAAATGAGCTCTAACGAGGGTGAAGTATAGCTTCTCCTAGACAGAAGTTGAACAATGATGAAAGTTGCGCCTCAGAAAATTTAGGACACCTGTTGCTTTCACCGTTGCATGATGAGTCTGACCATTCCAACGCAGATCATTCTGCAATTTGATGCCAAGACACTTGGTTTGTTTGGATTCTTCAAGGGTGGGACCAAGTATATTGTAAGATGTTTCGCCTGGATTCCTCTTTCTAGTGACACGCATGGTCTCACACTTGGACGGGTTGAACTGCATGCCCCATTGTCGTGACCACCCAACCATTGTATCGAGATCCCTATGGAGGACATCTTGATCATCAGCTGACTTAATTGGACGGTACAGCAAACAATCATCAGCGAATAGTCTGGTCGTACTTGCGACTTTTTTATGGATGTCATTTATGTAAAGCAAAAACAGTTCTTTGTCGGCCCCCATTCACGCCAGGGATGACGCATGTCTGGCCAGCTGTACTCGGTCTATGTGGAGCCATTCCTGTGCCTTCTTCGCAGGAGGTTGACAGGCCTGGCTTTGCCAGGACCGGGGGTGGAGGTGGTTCTCTCGGCCCTTGCCTACGATGTGCTCCTTAAGTTCACCGACCCTGTTGACCTGCGGAGGATGTGCGAGTGCCAGCAGATTTTCTCGGCTGCATAATCCGCCAGGATCAACTGGGAAAAGTGTTCCAGACTCTTTGTTGGTCAGTGGGAGGTGGACTTCCAGCTGGAGGAGATGACACCTTATGCTTGGAGCACCACGCACCTCCTCTACCTGGGGGTCTACCCGAGTCCCAGTGAGGGGGCTTGGCCGGAGATCTGGCAGGAACTGGAGATGAAAGGGCGCTGGTCAGGCCTCCTTAGGGTGCTCTCTTACCGGGGTAGAGCGCTGGTCATAAATCAGGTGGTGGCCTCTATATTGTGGTACCAGCTGGCCACTCTGGTCCTATCATCTATCTCTGTCACCATGATCCAGGGGTTGGTGAACTTCTTCTGGGGAGAGAGTAATCACTGGGTCTCGGCTGGGGTTCTGAGTCTCGCGTTGGAGGAAGGCGGTCAGTCGGTGATCTGTGATCGTACCCAGGTGGCGGCTCTCCATCTCAGGACCCTGCGGAGGTTTATGTATTCTGAGTGCCCTCCCAGATGGCACGCGCTGGCGATGTACTTTTTCTGCCTGGGGCACTGCCTTTAGGTGGGCACACGGCTCCTGGTAGCGGGCATCAGTCGACATGCTATGCAGGAGTCGCCTGGCTTTTACCGCAATTTACTCAGGGTTAGGAATTTGGTTACGTTCAGCCAGGGCGTTGCTCCTCAGGGGGAGGGGGTTGTTGTAGCTGCGATAGAGGCCGGTCCTCACCCTGCCACAGTGTGTGCCAAGGTGAGGCGTGTGCGTGGAGCGATTCCGACCGAGCTTACCCCCGCTCCGTCGGAATTGTTCATAGGACCCAAGGCCCGGGTTCTTTCCCGAGAGCCGGCCCCACGCAACACGAGCCGCCTTTCTGAGATCCCCAGCGTGCCGTTACGTGACGCGGACAGACCCGTACTCTACAGGCTGCTCCTGCACACTCTACACTTCCTCGCCCTCGTCTTCCGTCCAGACACACCCTGGCGGTCCGGGTTACCACCTGACGGCGGGAGCGGTCCCCAGCGGAGGTCTCTCTATAAGGGAGTCCTCCCCCTTTACATCGGGGACCTGGGGTGGAGAGTGTTGCACAGAGCTGTGGCATGTAATAGATATTTAAGTCGGCTCACGGACTCGCCAGCTGGCAGTCACTTCCGCGGCGAGGAAGAGACCGTGTTCCATACGTATATGGTGAGAGGTTGCAGCCCCTGTACAACAGTCTGAAGGGGCTGCTCCTCATGTTTTGGCTGCACTTTAGCCCCACACTCCTGATATTTGGTCACCCAGTACAGAGGGGGGAGGGGTGTTCTCCCTGTCGGTTTGCCCCGGGGCCTGGCCAAGATGGCTATTCACAGCTCCAGGCAGTGGACATTCGAGGTTTTTGCCTGTCTACTGTCTGCCCCCCTTCCAGGCCTACGTCCATGCCCGCGTATCCCTGGAGAGGGCGCAGACCGTGTTTAGAGGACTCTGGAGGCCTTCTGTAAACGCTGGTTGCCAAGGGGGGGACGAGTGTATTGTTGATAAAGTTGACAATATTTTAATTTGAATACTGTTTGTTTGTAAAAAAAGGGGTCAGACACAGAGTCCTATGACATCCAGGTAATTGAAACGCAGACAAATAAGGGTATGGTATAGCCAGCTTAAGAAGGGAAGAAACACCACCCATTCCTTCTCTCCAGAGATGCTGCCTGTCCCGCTGAGTTACTCCAGCATTTTGTGTCTATCTTCCAGTAAATTTTACTTCGGAGTCACGTGAAGACTTCATGAAGCCCCAGCCAGCACGCATGCGCGACATATCGTCGCTCGCATTGCAGTCGACAAGCTGGGAGGGGGAGTGCGCTCCTCTGCCGGCAGCTTAAAAGGACCCCTCAGGTAAGCGTTTACTAACCTTGGTTAGTTTTCTGTATTGATTAAATCCCTACAGAAAATTCATCATGGAGAGAAGAAGTAAAAAGAAGGCTGCGTCTAAGCATGCCTTTCAAGACCGCGGGACTTCAGAGCGAGGTCGGCGGCCAACATCCCCGGAGCTGACCGTAGAACCGGCAGCACCCGTACCTTGGGCCGGAAAACAGCGTGGAGGTCGGGGAGCCCCGCTCAGTCGGCAGGACACGACTCTCCTCCACAGCAGTCCAGGGAGCTGCATACTGGCGGTAGGACCACGCGGGAGCAGGGTAGCCAAGACCCAGACTCCCCACCGTTTCAGTCTGTACGAAAACAGACCAGCGGCAAAAAAGTGCGGAAGACAGGGCCCGGTTTAACGGCACACCCCAACTCTCCACCGCATCAGTTTGCAAGAGGGCAGACCGGTGGCAAAACCGCACAAAAGTCGTGTAGCTCCGTTGGAGCGGCTGGCACCGACTCTCCACCACTTCAGTTCGCTAGATTGCGGACCGGTGGCAAAACTAAACACAAGTCGAGTAGCCCCGTAGGAGCGGCAGGCACCGACTTTGCTTCGCATCAGTCCGGAAGACCTCGGACTGGCGGCAAGCCCGCGCGGATGTCAAGTAGCCCCGCTGGAGCGGCTGGCACCGATTCCCCACCGCCGCAATCGAGACAGACAGGCAGCAGATCTACCAGGACGTCGTGTAGCCCCGCAGGAGCGGCACGCACCGACTCTCCACCGCTTCAGTCCGGAAGACCGCGGACAAGCGGCAGATCCGCACGGGAGTCGTGTAGCCCCGCAGGAGCGGCTGGCACCGACTATCTACCGTATCAGTCCCATAGACATCACCTCGACGAGGTGCGGACTGGCGGTAAGAGCCCCATAGATTAATCAGAATCTGGGGAAGAAGACTTGCTGTTCGCAGATAGCGATGGCGGTCGCATTGCTCGTATGGAGCGGATGATGGAGCAGCTGCTCCAGAGGGACCTACTCCACCAGGAGCATGCGTCCCAAGGATCACGCAGGTCCACGACAGGCCCATTACCAGGACCATCCAACATCTCTCTCCCTCCTCAGTAGGAGCGCAAGAAGTCAGGGATTAGCTGACTTCGAAGAGGGGTTGGCTGAAGACCCACAGTTGCAAGGGATGCAAGAAGAGGAACTTCTGGGGATGGTGTCTAAGTTCGCTCAACCATCCCAGAAAGGGCAACCTCTTCAGCCGAGGCTAGCGTCAAGCATAAACTATCTGACAACACACCAATTACAGGAACAGGTAATTTCGGACACCACAAGCAAATACATGGCCCGTAAAATTGTGTGTTGCTGAAGGTCCCTACCGTGAGACACCCATATGGGGAAACATCAGCCTGGGACAAGGGCACAGGAATTAAAAATTCAAAAAATCATAAAACTATTGACCTCAGGCATCACTGCCTTTGCCAGGTCAGTCGACGGTATGGACATGACGGAAGAGCAGCAGGATGCATTAGCCCTGCTCTGCAATACTCAATATGAGATCAATTGCTTTCGGAAAAGCTCTATCCGTCGTACACTCAACCCCAAATTTGCGGGTTTGTGTAAGGCCAACGCTACGCCACCACCAAGACAGTTGTTTATTGATGACCTGCCCAAACAGGGGAAAGACCTGGACGAGGAAGTTAAAGCGGTAGGTTTGATAAAACCGCCTTCCTCTGGCAGACCTCCAACGGATCGTCGGCAGCATCCATATGCCAACATCTAACAGGCCCCGGGTTCACCCGAATAGAGTGACGAGGAGCAAACCCAAGGTCCACGCCTTATCTCAGAGGCCTTTTTTAGGCCAAGGCCCACAGCGACTCTGAAAATGCGTCACACACCCAGCACCACAACAACCCAAGAAGAAGGGACAGAAGACCAAGCCCCACCAGTAACCATGGAGGTAAGGGGGTCTGGTTCCCTTGGGAATGCTGCATGCATAACCTCACAAGTGGGAGGTAGATTGCATCTGTTTGGGGATGCATGGAGTTCCATAACTTCTGACCCTTTTATATTGCACAGTATTCAAGGTTACGAAATTGAATTCATAAACAGACAACTTCCCCCAGCTCAACATGTACCTAGCCGGAAATTTATACTTTCTCACAAAGAGAAAGTGGAAGGACATGCAGAACTATTAAGGTTATATACCAAGGGGGTAATAGAGAAAACGGTACATGAACCTCTTGAATTTGTATCCAACATCTTTACCAAAGCCAAACAAAGATGGTGGATGTTGTATCATAATTGATTTAACTCAATTGAATACTTTTGTGCAATATACCCATTTCAAGATGGAAACATTTGAAACTGCCAAGCAACTGATTTCCTGAGGGTACTTCATGGCCTGCATCGATCTAAAAGATGCATACTATTCAGTACCTATACGTACAGATCACCACAAATATTAAACATTTGTCTGGATGGGGCAGCTGTGGCAGTATAAAACATTGCCTAATGGACTTACAACAGCCCCCAGGCTAGTTACTAAAATATTAAAACCAGTGTTGGCGTCTCTACGAAGACAAAACCACATAGTCATGGCCTATCTTGATGACATTCTGATTGTGGGGAAAACTTTGGAATTGGCTAAATTAGCTGTGACAGCCACCAAGTCACTATTCCAAAACCTGGGGTTCGTCATCAAATCAAAGTTAAAACCTTCTGTCATTATGGACTATCTGGGATTCACGGTTAACACTAATCATATGATTGTCACTTTCCCAGAGAACAAAGCAACAGATATAATAGAGGTATGTAATAGCCTCGCTTGCGCCAAAAAAACAACTATTCGACATGCTGCCAAGTTGATTGGGAAACTTGTAGCTACATTTCCAGCTGCACGATTTGGACCGCTGCATTATCAAAATTTGCAAAGAGCAAAAATCTCAGCACTAAAAACCAACGCTGGGCATTTTGACAGACCTATGCAGCTACCAAACAAAGCAAAAGATGAGCTACGATGGTGGATTAGCAGCATTCGAGATTGTTTTAATCCCATCATAGTTACAAACACTTCAGTCGTGTTGCAAACTGACGCAAGCGCCACGGCTGGGGAGCTACCGACACCACTTCTAGTTGTGGCGACAGATGGGATTTGCACCAATCTACACTACTCCAATCACGAGGTATAAACTATTTGGAAATGCTGGGAGCATTTCACGGACTGCGGGCTTACTGCACAAATATGCATCATACGCATGTCCGTCTACAGATAGACAATACCACAGTGGTGGCATATTTAAACCATATGGGTGGTATCAAGTCGATATCTTGCGATGAATTGGCAAACATAATTTGGCACTGGTGCATTGAAAGAAATATTTGGATCTCAGCTACATACCTTCCGGGTAAGCTTAATACAGTGGCGGACACCAGGTCACGAGTATTCAATGACAACACCGAGTGGACGTTGAACCCCCAAATATTTGCTAATATTATAGCTCACTATGGAACACCAGATATCGACCTCTTTACATCCAGGTTGAACCATCAGATACCAACATATGTCTCTTGGGAACCAGATTCTGGGGCAGCAGCGATGGATGCGTTCTCGCTACATTGGGGAAAATTGTTCTTCTATCATTTCCCCCTTTCTGCCTCATCAGTCGGGTATTGCGGAAAATCCAGCTAGATTTTGCATCAGGGATTCTGATAATACCCGACTGGCCCACCCAGCCATGGTTCCCGGTGGTCCTCGACATGGTGAAGGAACCGTGGGTGCAGGTTCATAAATGCCCGAACCTACTGACACATCCCATATCAGGGGAGTCATCCGTGCCATGGTCATCTGAACCTGTTGGCTTGCAGGTTCTGAAGAGACCTTTGCTGGAATTTGGGCTGTCGAACAGGACCATGGATATCATCACGGCATCGTGCAGAGAGTCCACCAGGAAGCAGTACCTTACCCATGTAAGGAAATGGGAGGCCTTCTGTTCCAGGACTAATATCACCTACGACTCTGCCACCATCACAGATGTGCTGAAATTCCTCGTGGACCTTCACTATGATGAGGGCCTCAGCTATAGTGCCATCAATAATGCCACAAGCGCATTATCGTCCTACCTCACTATCGGAGTAGGATCCCATCAGTTGGTGTCGAAACACATGAGGAGTATTTTCAATTCTAACCCTCCTAGACCACGATACAATATGACCTGGGATATTGGGGTAGTGTTGTCCCTACTCAGGGGTTGGTCACCAGTTTCGGAACTCCCACTGGCTAAACTCACCTACAAAGTGGTGATGCTTATGGCACTTATTACAGCTCAGCGGGTCCAGACCCTCCACAAACTAAAACTGGACAGGATGGTCTCAACCCCCACCAACCTTTTTCATTGATGAATTACTTAACCACTATAGACCTGGAACAACCGATCTTAAATTGGAATTCCATGCATATCCCATTGATGTACGCCTCTGTATAGCCACCCATTATATTTTACTTCGGAGTCACGTGAGTGACTACGTGAAGACCCCGCCAGCACGCATGCGCGACATATCGTCGAACGCATTGCGGAAGCGACAGTCAGGAGGAGCGCCGCTCCTCCAGCGTAAGTTTTAAAAACTTACTGAAGATAAGTCATACCTTTCTGGTGAGCGTGGCGGCTGGGTGTATTTTCTTTTTCAGACGGAGGAAGCACCATGGAGTCGCGTGACGGAGAGCAGCGGCTAAAACCGCTGCTGTGGAAGCAGCCAGCAGCGTGCCGTCTCTCCAGAGCTGCAGGTGCTGCCAGCAGCTCCCGAATTTTCGCTGCTACAGACCGCAGGTGCGCCGTGGTCGGCGGCTAACCACCCGGAAGTCGGACAGGACCGTTGACTCGGCTGGGATCCGGACCTGAAGACAACCGTTCCTGGACAGCGATGGCGGGCGTCTTTCCCGCAGGAGCGGGTGGGGAGCAGTGCTCCAGCGTGACCTGCTTATGCAAGGGCAGAGTCACGGTGTATCTCCTCGCAGACCCACGGCAGGATCCTTCAAGGACTGCCAAATGTCTCACCCTCTTCGCAGGGGAGCATTAGGGGTCAGAGCTGGGCTGACCCTGAAGAAGGGGCAATGGCTGAACAGTTAACTGTGTTAGGAGTGCCAGAAGAATTGTGGGGCATGGGAAAACATGCTGTACCAACACAGGAAGGACTGCCTATACATCCCAAGCTGGCAGCCAGTACAAATTACATGGCTACAAACCAGCTGCAGGAGCAAGCCATTAACTCTACGGCTGGGAAATACTTCGCTCCAGAGAACTGCATTCTCTTAAAGTACCAGCAGTCTACAACCCCATCTGGGGCAACAGGAGCCCATCTATAAGGAGCCAGGAGGTGAAGCTCCAGAGAATCCTTGAACTGCTGGCTGCTGGAATCACAGCAGTACCAGGGCAAGTGATGGGGTTGATTTGCCTGAAGAGCTACAAGATGCTCCAGCAGACTGTGTAATACTCAGTTCGAGATTAACAGTTACAGGAAGAGCATCATCAAGAAGTCCGGGATTATGCAAGACCAGTAGCACACAGCCGCCAAAATTGCTGTTGGAGACACCTCCCGAAGCAGGTGAAAGACCTGGATGAGGAAGCCAAGGCTATAGGCCTGATCAAGGTGCCAAACACCTCTAAAAACCCACTATCAGCAGCGGCAGCACCCCTACACACCCACCAGACATCGGTACTATGGAAGACCATCTGGTGGTGAAAGCTCGAAGGCCGGCCCACCTGCACAGCGGTCTTTCAGACCATGGCCTAGCCCGGCCTTCATGGAAAATGCTCCAACCCCACAACGCAGCAACACAATACCAGAAGAAACAAGTGCAGAGCCAACCCACACAACACCGGCGGTAACCATGGAGGTAGGTGGGTCTGGTTGCCTCAAAAACATTGCATGTCCGATTCATCAAAAGTTGGTGGACGGTTGCACTTGTTTCATCATGTGTGCTGCACTTTTACCTCTGATCCTTTACATACTCGGAAGTATTCAGGGTTACAAAATTGAATTTGTATATGAACTCCCCATCCCAGTTCAGCATACGCCTAGCAGGAAGTTCATACTTTCACAAAAAGAGAGAACAGCAGGCCATGCTGAACTGTTAAGACTAAACATAAAAGGGGTAATTGAGAAGACAATCAGAGAATTTCAAGAGTTCGTATCAAATATATTTACAAAAAACCAAAAAGATGGCGGTTGCCGCATCATTATAGATTTGACCGAACTAAATACTTCTGTTCAGTGTGCCCATTTCAAAATGGAATGTTTGTCACACACAAGGATCATCGTAAATACCTGAAATTTATCTGGATGGGCCAGCTATGGCTGTATAAGGCCTTACCCAATGGGTTGTCATCAGCACCCAGGCTGTTACAAAATTATTAAATTTAGCTTTAGCATACTTAAGGAAACATAATCATATCGTCATGGCTTACCTTAATGATATTCTCATTATAGGTGAGAATTTGGAGATGGCTACATTGGCAGTATCAGCCACAAAACATCTTTTTCAAAAGCTGGGATTTAACATACGTCCAGATAAATCAAAATTGGAACCCTCCACTACTATTGACTCTGTTCATATGTCTATCACCTTGCCACCAAACAAAGTGACAGACTTGATGGGAGCATGCAAAAGCCTCATTGGCATCAGGGAACCATCCATTTGGCAAGGAGCTAGAGTGATTGGGAAATTGGTGGCTGCGTTCCCAGCAGCACAATTTGGACCACTCCATTATTAAAACCTGTAAGAGCAAAATTTTAGCTCTCAAAAATCATGCAGGCCATTTCGATAGGCCTATGGAACTACCAGGGAAAGCAAAATCAGAATTAAACTGGTGGATAGAAATGCTCAGCATTGTTCTAACCCCATCACTATCATATATCCCTAGGTTACATTACAGACTGATGCCAGTGCTAAAGGTTGGGGAGCAACTAATACCACCACAAGTTGTGGTGGCAGATGAAGTGCACAAAAAATTAACCCTGTTTAAGGCACTAGGGATTAATTATCTAGAAATGCTGGGAGCATTTCATGGACTCAGGGCCTACTGCTCAGATATGCACCAGTTGCATGTACGGTACAAATTGATAATACCACAGTGGTGGCCTATATTAATCATATGGGTGGAATAAAGTCGATATCATGTGATGAATTGGCTAATAATATCTGGCACTGGTGTCTGGGAGAGAGATTTGGATCTCAGCCACTTACCTTCCAGGTAAGCTAAATACAGTGGCAGACACCAGGTCACGTAAATTCAAACGAAAACATTAAATGGATGTTGGATTGGAAAGTGTTTACAGATATTATAGAACGGTATGTGACACCGAATATCGAACTTTTTCCATCCAGACTAATTCACCAACTACCAACATATGTGTTAAAGAAGGAACTGCAGATGCTGGAGAATCGAGGGTTACACAAAAGGCTGAGTTTCTCCAGCCTTTTGTGTAACTACCAACATATGTTGCTTGGGAACCAGACCCAGGGGCAGCAGCGATGGACGCTTTCTCGCTGCATTGGGGGGGATTTGTTTTGCTATGCATTTCCCCCTTCTGCCTCATCAGGCGGGTCTTACAAAAATTAAACAAGGCTCCGCAACGGGTACCATGGTTCCCAGCAGTACAAAGATGGCCTCAGAACCCTGCATCCGGATCAACAACGGCAGAGTTTGTTGGTACACCCCGTGACAGGGGAAAGTTATCCGTGCCATGACCGTATGAACTTGTTGATTTGCAGATTCTGAACAGGCCATTTCTGGGATACGGACTCTCTGACAGGACGATCAATGCCATCTCAGCGTCGTGCAGGGAGTCCACGAGAAGACAGTACCTGACATATGTCAGGAAATGGGAAGTGTTCTGCACCAGGACGAACACTACATATGACTCAGCCACCATCACTGAAGTGCTAAAGTTCTGGCCACCCTTCATTTCGATGAAGGATTGAGTTACAGTGCCATTATGGTGCAAGGAGTGCCCTATCTAATATCTGGGCAGAGGGAGTGATCACCTGGCTATAGGATCACACCCATTAGTACCTAAACTAATGAGGGGTATTTTTACTCTAATCCCCCCAGGCCCAGATACACCCATACATGGGACATAGGCATAGTATAAACCATGTTACGAGGATGGACACCCATATCGGGGCTCACTCTGGACAAACTACCATCCTAGATGGGATGATTATGGCACTTGGATCAGTACAACAGGTCCAGTCCTTACACAAGCTAAGTATAGGACGCCATGTCTGTCACAAATGGCAGATAACCTGCTACATACAGGGGTACTTAAACAAGACCGACCCAGTTCCTCTGGCCGATATTAGAGTTCTGGCCTATCCTTCAGATAGTCAGCTCTGCATAGTGACACATATTTTGCAATATATAGAGTCACCAAGACACTTAGGGGCACGAAGAGAGCTTTTCTCATAAGCCATAAACGCCCTCACCATAAGGTCACAGTGCAAACCATATCCAGATGGTTAGGGTGGTATTATGTGCAGCGGTGGATACTAATGTTTTCAAATCTCACTCCACCAGGGCTGCATCTACATCGGACGCTAGGATGATGGGAGTTCCTATGGACCACATCCTTGCCACAGCGGGTTGGAGCAATGAACAAATTTCAACGCTTTATAATAAACCCGTGGCCACTCCTGAGACGTTTGCAGGAAAAATTTAAGTTCTGTAAAATAAATTACGCAATGTGTGGCATATTATTTTAGGTATGAATAATACCTTTCTTGTTTTTCAGCACAGTGTCGTGTGTGAAATACGTTCATCCTCCTTCCCAGAATGGCAGTGTGTGAGCATGGACTCGTTCCAGGGCATGAAATCACAGAGCTTTGAAATCTTCACGTAATCACTCACATGACTCCGAAGTAAAATAGTAAGATTAAATGAGAACTTACCAGTTTGAAGTTTGATCTTTATTTTATGAGGAGTTACGATGTGGGATTACGTGCCCTCCGCTCCCAAAACCCTCTATTATAAAGTTCAACTGGTATGGAAGTTCTCTTTTATCTTACTATATTAGTCTACTCTGGTATCTGTGATTTCACACCACTGCTTTGAAGAATGTCACGCATGCGTGCTGGCGGGGTCTTCACGTAATCCCTCATTGTAACTCCTCATAAAATAAAGATCAAACTTCAAACTGGTAAGTTCTCATTTAATTTTACTATTAATGTCACCCAAAATATAAGGAGAATGGAAACAGGTCTATTCATCAGTTTTAAACGCCCACATTACAGGGTAACTGTGCAGACTATTTCCAGGTGGCTCAGGGTGGTGTTGGGTGCAGCAGGGGTAGACACTGATATTTTCAAATCTCATTCTACCAGGGCTGCGTCCACATCAGCGGCGAGGACCATGGAGGTACCCATGGATCATGTCCTCGCAACAGCGGGCTGGGCCAATGAAGGCACATTTCAACGGTTTTATAATAAACCTGTGGCCGCTCCCACGACGTTTGCGGATACTGTTTTAAGTTCAGTTCCCTAAACGTTCCCCAAAGTCAGGGGTTTTTGTTTCAGCTCTGTTTCAAGTCTGAAATACATTAACATACTTCCTCCATCAGTTATTACGGCAGTGTGTGAGCATGGACGTGGTCCAGGGCATGAAATCACAAAGCTTTGAAATCTTCACGAAGTCACTCACGTGACTCCAAAGTAAAATAGTAAGATTAAATGAGAATTTACCAGTTTGATCCTTATTTTATGAGGAGTTACGATGAGGGATTTCGTGCCCTCTGCTCCCAACCCTCTATCATGACAACTGGTATATTACTTCTCTTAATCTTACTATCTCCAGTCAGTGCTACTATCTGTGATTTCACACCGCTGCTTTGAAGAATGTCGCGAATGCGTGCTGGCGGGATCTTCACGAAATCCCTCATCGTAACTCCTCATAAAATAAGGATCAAACTTCAAACTCGTAAATTCTCATTTAATCTTACTATTTTAGGCCATTAAGGAATGTTGATGAACAGAGGGTCCTTGGGATCCAAGTCCATCGTTCCAAAAAGTAGCAACACCCGAGGATAGGTTGAGGGAGTGAATGGCCTTGCCTGCCTTCAGAGGTTGGGGGAGGGAATTCTTGTTTACTTCTTCAAGTTGTTGAATCAAATTTGTGAGGCACCATTTCCCGCGTCCAAAACCATGCTGATCACCCCTAATTAATCCTGTCTTGGCAGGTTTTATACAGGTTGAAGTTTTTTTCTGAAAGATACAGCATGGAAACAGGCCCTTCAGCCCAATAAAATCCACGGCAACTATTGATCAGCCGTTCACACTAGTTGTATATTATCCCACTTTCTCATCCACTCCCTGCACACTAGGGACAATTTACAGAGGCCCTACCTCTGCGCCACCGTGCCGTCCGTGATGGTGAGAGTAACAGTGCGGGAGGGACAGGCTGCGGTGGGATGGCAGATGGTGACAGGGGTGGGTCAGGCTGCGTGACCGGTCCCACGTGGCCCGGCGCTCCGCGTCCCTCACCTGTGCTCTGGCGGCTTCATCTCTTCATGCTCCTTCAGCATCTGCTGCAGAGCCTCTGCATTAGCTGGTGGAGGGGGGGGGGGGCACAAAGAGGGGGGGGAATCATCACCACCAACATTCATACATTCATCCCCTCCCCCCTACAATCAGTCTGAAGAAAGGTCCCGACCTGAAACGTCACCTAATGCTGCCTGACCCACTGAGTTACTCCAGCACTGTGTCTTTTTCAGTAACAGATTCTTCCCAACAACCATCAGGCTCGTGAACGCTATGAACTCCAACTAAACCCTAAACTACAAACTGCCTGCACTCTACTAGGGACGTCAGCTTTGCATTGCGATGGTTACCTGGTATAATGATTATTCATTAATTGCATTATTGATTTGTAAATTTGTATCTGTCTTATTGTGTTTACAGGCCTGTTAAGCTGCAGCAAGTAAGAATTTCGAAGTTCCCTTTTCATTACACCATAATGAAACACTGGAGAAAAGGAAGAGGTGACATTTCGGGTCAGGACTTTACTTCAGACTGATGTTGCCTGACCCCCCTGACTTTCCCCGCATTTTGTGTCTATAAACAAACATCTGCAGTTCCTTCCCACACATTATTAAACACTCTTCCCTCTAAGATTTGATTTAAGATTTAGAGAAGAATAGGGTGCAGCAGTAGAGCCGCAGGTTCGATCCCGACTACGGGTGTTGTTTGTACGGATTTTTCCCCGGGTGCTCCAGTTTCCTCCCACACTCCAAAGATGTACAGTTTGTTGGTTAATTGTCTTAGGATAATTGTAAATTGTCCCTAGCGCATGGGATTGAATTAGCGTACAGGGTGATCGCTGGTCGGTGCGGACTCGATGGGCTGAAGGGCCTGTTTCTGCACTGTATCTCTCATCTAAACTAAACAGTAAAGTGAAGCCAGTGCCGCTCTGTCCATGTTGTGTTTGATGGGACGGTGCAGAGACAGCAGCACGTCAGAGACCCATCTTTGCCCCGCCGAAGGATCTCACCTTTGTTGTTGAGGATACACTGCACAATCTGCCCCAGCGTGTCCTGGTTTGTATCGTGAACATCTACAGGGGAAGGTAAGCACAGGGAGAGGGACAAGTATTGAGTATAGAAGATGTGGCATTAGGCTACAGTTGTACAGGACATTGGCGAGGCGGCACCTGGAGTATTGTGTTCAGTTCTGGTCGCCCTGCTGTAGGACAGGGACATGGACGTAGTTAAGCTGGAAAGAGTGAATAGATTTACAAGGATGTTACCAGGCCTGGAGACCCTGAGAGGCTAGGCAGGCTAGGACTTTATTCTTAAGAGCGCTGGAGGATGAGGAGAGATCTTATGGAGGTGTATAAAATCATGAAGGGAATAGATAAGGGACCAGACTGATTCCTGGGATGTCAGGACTGACATCCCAGGACTTTCATATGAGGAAAGTCTGGATAGACTTGGCTTGTACTCGCTAGAATTTAGAAGACTGAGGGGGGATCTTATAGAAACTTACAAAATTCTTAAGGGGTTGGATAGGCTAGATGCAGGAAGATTGTTCCCGATATTGGGGAGGTCCAGAACAAGGGGTCACAGTTTAAGGATAAGGGGGAATTCCTTTAGGACCGAGATGAGGAAAACATTTTTCACACAGAGAGTGGTGAGTCTCTGGAATTCTCTGTCACAGAAGGTAGTTGAGGCCAATCCATTGGCTATATTTAAGAGGGAGTTAGATGTGGCCCTTGTAGCTAAAGGGATCAGGGTGTATGGAGAGAAGGCAGGTACAGGATACTGAGTTGGATGATCAGCCATGATCATATTGAATGGCGGTGCAGGCTCGAAGGGCCGAATGGCCTACTCCTGCACCTATTTTCTATGTTTCTATGTTTCTGTAAGGTAAATGCACAGAATCATGAGAAACATGGATAAGTTGAATGCCTACAATCTTTTACCAAGAGTATTTGGAATCAGGAACGAGTGGATGTAGGTTTAAGTTGAGAGGGGAAAATTTAGTAGAAACTTGAAAGGCAACATTTGTCATACAGAGGGTGGAGGGTATATGAAACAAGCTGCCAGAGGAGGTAGTTGAGGCAGGTAGTAAAGCAGCATTTAAAGGACACTTAGACAGGTAAAAGGACAGGAAAGGTCTAGAGACATATGGGACAAACGCGGACAGATGGGACGATTGTAGATGGGGCATTTTTGAGTCGGTGAGGGCAAGTTGGGCTGCATGGCCGAAGGCCCTGTTTCCATGCTGGACCTGTCGAGGCCACCAGTGTGGGAAGGGGAGTAAAAATGTTTGGCAATCGGGAGATTGTGTAGGCCAAGTGTAAGTCTGCTCGGGCTCTTGTGGTGTGGCCTCGACTACAGTGGACGCATTCAGGATGGGGGTGGACACTGACCCTTGGCCTCTGGCCATATGTGGTGCAGTGTGATCCTGGTCACAGTGGACACTAACTCTCAGCCTCTGGCCCATACTCTCGCCCGTGTGCTGGGGTGTGGCGTGGTGTGGTGTGCTGGGGTGTGATGTGTTGGGGTGAGGGGTGGGGTGTGCTGGGGTGGGGTGTGCTGGGGTGGGTGTGCTGGGGTGGGGTGGGGTGTGCTGGGGTGGGTGTGGGAGTGTGCTGGGGTGGGGTGGGGTGTGCCGGGGTGGGGGTGGGGTGGGGTGTGCCGGGGTGGGGTGGGGAGTGCCGGGGTTGGGGTGGGGTGTGCCGGGGTGGGGTGGGGTGGGGTGTGCTGGGTTGTGGTGGGGAGTGCTGGGTTGTGGGGTGGGGTGGGAGTGGGGTGGGGTGCTGTGGAGTGGAGTGGTGTTACTGGACCGGTGTGGTGTGGCCCTGGTCACAGTGGACACTGACCCTCGTCCTTCGGCCCGGCCTCCCGCTCCGTGTCCAGCTGCCGGGACGTGCGGCACCGGTAGCCTCTCTCCTGCAGGAGGCGGCACAGCAGGATGCCCAGCAGCCCCATCAGGAAGAACACCAGGATGGCAGCGAAGATGGTGTAGAGGCCCTGAGGACGAGTATCCTCTTCACTTCCCTCATTCTCCATGCTCCACACTCGTCTGAAAGCAGCAAGATCCCTCGATCAGTGCGGCCCTTTGTAGTGTGGCCGTTACCTCGGGAGTCACAGACTCACCTGTCAGCCCAGCTCATCCAACATGCCCCATTACATTAGTCCCACCTGCCCATGTTTGGCCCATTTACCTCTAAACTTTCCCTGGAGAAAAACAATCGATGACGTTTCGGGTCCGGACCCTTCTTCAGACAGTCTAACGACTGTTCTTCAGGGTCTGAAGAAGGATTCCAAACCAAAACATCACCTAATCTTTTTCTCCAGAGATGCTGCCTGACACAGTAAATTACTCCAGTACTTAGTGTCTATCTTTCTAAACCTTTCCTATCCATGTTCTTGACCAAATGTATTTTAAAATGTTGTTATAGTACCTGCTTCAAGTACCTCCTCTGGCAGCTCATTCCATATACCCACCACCCTCTGTGTGAAAACATTGCCCCTTTGGTTCCTATTAAATATTTACCCTCTCACCTTAAATCTCTGTCCTCTGGTTCGTGATTCCCCTATTCTGGGAAAAATCCTCTGCATTCACCCTATCTATCATGATTTTGTACACTTCAATAAGATAGACAATAGACAATAGGTGCAGGAGCAGGTCATTCGGCCCTTCGAGCCAGCACCGCCATTCAATGTGATCATGGCTGATCATCCACAATCAGTACCCTGTTCCTGCCTTCTCCCCATATCCACTGACTCCGCTACCTTTAAGAGCCCTCTCTTGAATGTATCCAGAGAGCCGGCCTCCACCGCCCTCTGAGGCAGAGAATTCAACATTCACAACTCTCTGTGTGAAAAAGTGCTTCCTCATCTCCATTCTAAATGGCTTGCCCCTTATTCTTGAACTGTGGCCCCTGGTTCTGGACTCACCCAACATCGGGAACATGTTTCCTGCCTCTAGCGTGTCCAAACCCTTAATAATTTTATATGTTTCAATAAGATCCCCTCTCATCCTAAATTCCAGTGTATACAAGCCCAACCACTCCATTCTCTCAGCATATTCATTCCCGCCATCCCGGGAATTAACCTTGTGAACCTACGCTGCACTCCCTCAATAGCAAGAATGTCCTTCCTCAAATTTGGAGACTAATTTCACACTAGGGTCCTGAACAACTACAGAAGGACCTCTTTGGTTCTATACTCTTCTTGTTATGAAGGCCAACATGCCATTCGCTTTCTTCACTGCCTGCTGTACCTGCATGCTTACTTTCATTGACTGATGAACAAGGACCCCCAGATCTTGTTGTACTTCCCCTTTTCCCAACTGGGCACCATTTAGATAATAATCTGCCATCCTGTTTTTGCCACCAAACTGGATAACCTCACATTTATCTACATTAAACTGCATCTGCCCACTCACCCAACCTGTCCAAGTCACCCTGCATTCTCATAGCATCCTCCTCACAGTTCACACCTCCACCCAGCTTTGTGTCATCTGCAAATTTGCTAATGTTACTTTGAATCCCTTCATCTAAATCATTGATGTATATTGTAAATAGCTGCGGTCCCAGCACCGAGCCTTGCGGTACCCCACTAGTCACTGCCTGCCATTCTGAAAGGGACCCGTTCATTAATGTTCAAGAAGGAACTGCAGATGCTGGAAAATCGAAGGTGGACAAAAATGCTGGAGAAACTCAGCGGGTGCCTGAAACGTTGCATATTTCCTTCGCTCCATAGATGCTGCCGCACCCGCTGAGTTTCTCCAGCATTTTTGTCTACCCGTTCGTTAATCCCTACTCTTTGTTTCCTGTCTGCCAACCAATTTTCTATCCATGTCAGCACTCTACCCCCAATACCATGTGCCCTAAGTTTGCCCACTAATCTCCACTGTGGGACCTTATCAAATGCTTTCTGAAAGTCCAGGTACACTACATCCACAGGCTCTCCCTTGCCCATTTTCCTAGTTACATCCTCAAAATATTCCAGAAGATTAGTCAAGCATGATTTCCCCTTCGTAAATCCATGCTGACTCGGACCGATCACCCTTCAACCTCCTGTGCTCCAAGGAATAAAGTCCCAGCATGCCCAACCTCTCCCTGTAGCTCAGGCCCTCGAGTGCTGACGACATCCTCATGAAACCTCTCTGCACCCTTTCCAGTTTGGCAACATCTTTCCTATAACACAGTGCCTAAAACTGAACACAATACTCTAAATGTGGCCTCATCAATGTCTTATATAACCGCAACATGATCTCCCAACTTCTATACTCAATTCTCTTAACTGTCAAAGGCCAATGTGCTAAAAACCATATCAGGGTTACACAGAGTTGTGCAGTGGGTAGAGCTGCAGCCTAATAGCACCCGAGACCTGCGTTTGACCCTAACTTTGGGAGATGTCTGCTGTCACCCTCCGTGCAAACAACCTACCCTACACATCTCCTTTAAACTCACGCCCTCGGGTCTTTGACATGTTCACCCTGGGTAAACGGTTCTGACTGTCTATCCTATCTATGCCTCTCATAATTTTATAAACTTCTATCAGGTCTCTCCTCAGTCTTTGGTGCTCCAGAGAAAATAATCCAAGTTTGTCCAACCCCTCCCTGTAGTTGATATCAGGCAGCAATCTGGCAAACCTCCTCCTCGCCCTCTCCACAGCCCCCACATCCGTCCTGCAATGGGCCGACCAGAACCGCACGCAACACTCCAAATGCAACCTTTTTCAAAAATGAAGTGGCAACATTTCTTGACTCTTAATGCCCCGAACGATGAAGGCATACATAATGTACCCCTGAGTTAGACACAAAGTGCTGGAGTAACTCGGCGGGTCAGGCAACATCTCTGGAGAAAAGGAATAGTGGAAGAAGGGTCTCGACCCAAAACGTCACCCGTTTATTTTCGCCAGAAATGCTGCCTCACCCTCTGAGTTACTCCAGCATCTGCAGTTCCTTCCATCTTTGCCACTCCAGCTACCCGTGTTGCCACTTTTGGGGAGCTGTGGACATGGACCCCTCTGTACATCGGGGCTGTTAATGGTCGTGCCATTACGTGAACACCAAGGGGTCGGAGGGATATTTCTATAAGTGTATGACTCTATTAAACTGTAGACTGTCCATTTACATCCGACCTCCCAAAGTGCGACACCTTGGGGGTTAAACGAACATGTAAACCCCTCCCGTCATTGGGAGCAGTATTCCACGGGTGAGTACCATGCACAGAGCTCTAACCCCACACCCACCCCTTCCTCCCCAGCCGCACTCTCACCTGTACGACGCGGCTCTGTGTGTCGGTGTGTTCAAGCGGGGAGCAGTGTGCGTCCCGCCGCATGTGAGGGTAGGGGCGAGCGGCGGGGGGGAGACCGCAGCCGGGGACCGTGCACTGAAGCAGCTGCAGTCAAGGACATCTCACTGTCCCCGCAACACAGATGCAAATCTAATGCAGCCGAGCCGACGTGCCAGAGGTATCTGTTTACAGAACCAACCTTGACTTGGTGTGAAGGTCTGAGTGTCAGCATCACGCTGCATCCTCCGTGTGTGTGTGGGTTGACGTCAGGACACTGATCCCACCGGAGAACAGAGAGGATGTTAATCCGCTCCTCCCAGAAAACTGGAACCCAGCCTCAGCGTCCCTCTCCCTGCTCCATTAACCTTCTCTGTCTCCCTCCCCCCCCTCCTTCACAACCGCTGCAAACCTTGTCCGCATCATCGCAGCGGGGCAAGTTGTAGCAGCTGACTGCACCTGCTGCCCCCCCCCCCAACTTGCATTTAATGCACTGCTGTAGGTGAGGGGTAGTCGCATCCGAACTGCTGCAGCTGAGCGGGGCAGACAAGGGAAAACAACACAGGCAGTGATGCACCCTGCAGAACGGCTCCCTCTCCCCATTACCCCTCTCCCTCCTCCTCCCTCAGGGTAAACACAGTCGTTTACCCCCAGGGTAGGGGAGTCAAGAAGCAGAGGTCATAGGTTTAAGGTGAGAGGGCAAAGATGCTGCCTGTCCTGCTGAGTAACTCACTGCAGCTTTTTGTGTCTATCTCCGGTTTAAACCAGCATCTGCAGTTCCTTCTTACACATTAAGATTTAATAGGAACCTGAGTGCAACGTTTCCACACAAACGGTGGGTATGGGGAACGAGCTGCCAGAGGAGGAAGATGAGGCAGTTACTATAACAATACTTAAAGACATTTGGACAGGTACATGGATAGGAAAGGGTTAGAAGGATATGGGCCAAACGTGGGCAGGTGGAACTAGTGTAGATGGGCATCTTGGCTGGCACGGGCTGAAGGGAAACACAAAATACCGTCATATTGCACTGCAACAGGCTCTTCTGCTCAGCTTGTAGGAAGGAACTGCAGATGTTGGTTTAAAAAAGACACAAAATGCTGGAGTAACTCAGCGGGATAGGCAGCATTTCTGGATAGGAATGATTGATTTCCAGTCCAGACCAGAGATGCTACCTGTCCCGCTGAGTTACTCCAGCATTTTGTGTCTATCTTTGGTGTAAACGAACATCTGCATTTCCTTCCTACAAGTTGAACAGAAGAGCCTGTTTCAGTGCAATATGACTCTATGACACCACCATCTGTGGTAATGAATCCCACAGGGTCAACACCCTCCGGCTAAAGAAATTCCTAATCATCTCCTTTCTAAAGGTAATGTCCTTTTATTCTGAGGCTGTGTTCTCTGGTCCTAGAGTCTCCCACTAGGAGAAACATCCTCTCCACATCCACTCTATCGAGGCCTTTCACTATTTGGTAAGTGTCTATGAGGTCTTTCCTCATCCTTCTAAACTCCAGCTAGTACAGGCCCAGAGGCGTCAAGCGCTCCTTAACCCAACCATCCCCGGGATTCTCGTAACTGGCACAGTGGCACAGCGGTAGAGCTGCTGCCTTACAGCGACAGAGTTCAGGTTTGATCCTGACAACGAGTGCTGTCTGTACGGAGATTGTACGTTCTCCCTGTGACTGCCTGGGTTTTCTCTGGGTGCTCCAGTTTCCTCCCACATTTCAAAGATGTACAGTTTTGTAGATTAATTTGCTTCTGTAAAAGGTAAATTGTCCCTAGTGTGTAGGATAGAGCTAGTGTATGGGGTGATCACGGGTCGGTGTGGACTCTGCCTACTTCCACGCAGTATCTCTAAAACGAAAACCGGGATGAACTGACCCTTGCATCATTCACCAGACCCTCTTTGCAAATGCGCACTCTGGGCAACCGTCTCCTCTCTGTCGCAGCTCAATGAGCGGGAGTGAAACAGTCTGAAGTGCTCCACGTACCCCACAGAGGCAGGCATGTCCTGGCCTCCTGCGGGCTCCTGTAGACACTGCTTTGACCTGGGAAGCGAGTGGATCTGGAGGAGAAGCTGGTCAATGTCACAGTGACAAACAACATCCTCTACATCGGTGTTTCTGAACTCTCTCCCCATGCTGGTGACACTAGCCTGTCCTCTCACCACAGTCATCGTTGGGTATTTCCACACATCTCTTTCACTTCACAATCTCGACAACCACAGGTTTTGTATCTCAGTCCCAAAACAACGTCTTCCTTCTGTCTCATCCCGGGCAACCGAGTGGCAGTGAGTAGAGCCACTGGCACACAGCGCCAGACCCGGGTTCGATCCTAACCTCGTGTGCTGTCTGTGTGGAGTTTCCATGTACTCCCTGTGACCACGTGGGTTTTCTCCGGGATAGTCCGGATTCCTCCCACATCCCAAAGACGTGTAGGTTAGTCGGCCCTCTGTAAATTGCCCCTAGTGTGTGGGGAGTGGATGAGAATGTGGGTAAACATCCCTCCCCCCCCCCCCCCCCCATCCCCCCCCCCCCCCTCCCCCCCCCCCACTCCCCCCCCCCATCTCCCCCCCCCCCCCCCCCCCCATCTCCCCCCCCCCCCATCTCCCCCCCCCCCATCTCCACCCCATCTCTGCCCCCCCCCATCTCTTTCCCCCCCCCCGCCCCCCATCTCTTTCCCCCCCCCGCCCCCCCCCTCCCCCCCCCCCCCCCATCTCCCCCCCTCCCCCGCAGGGCGTGATGACGTCAGCTGGCTGCTGGATGGACGTAGTACTGGCAGTGTGGTGTGACGCAAGGACGTAGTACTGGCAGTGTGGTGTGACGCAAGGACGTAGTACTGGCAACATGGTGTGACGCAAGGACGTAGTACTGGCAGCGAGGTGTGACGCAAGGACGCGATGCTGGCAGTGACGCAGCGACGTGTGACGTACGGTGCCGCGGCGGGAGGCTCGGCCAGCCATGGCCAGGAAGGTGTCCTACTTCTATGACCCAGATGTGGGCAACTTCCACTATGGTGAGTGAGGGTGCCGGTCAGGGAGAGGGAGGGTGGGTAGGGGTCAGGATCGGATGCAAGAAAAGGGGTGTAGAGCATGGACCAGGGGTCGAGGGGGGTTGGGAGAGGGAGGGAGGGTGTAGACCAAAGATACTAGAGCAAGACCCCTTCTATTATCTTTGGTGTAGACTATGGACCAGGTGTGGTGAGTGCTGGTCAGGTGGGGTCAGGGTGTGGGGCTGTGGGTCAGGGGCTGTGGGGTCAGGGTGTGTGGGTCAGGGGCTGTGGGGTCAGGGTGTGGGTTAGGGGCTGTGGGGTCAGGGTGTGGGTTAGGGGTTGTGGGGTCAGGGTGTGGGGGTGTGGGTCAGGGGCTGTGGGGTGGGGGTGTGGGTCAGGGGCTGTGGGGTCATGGTGTGGGGTTGTGGATCAGGGGCTGTGGTGTGGGGGTGTGGGTCATGGTGTGGTGGGGTGTGGGGGTGTGGGTCAGGGGCTGTGGGGTCATGGTGTGGGGGTGTGGGTCATGGTGTGGGGGTGTGGGTCAGGGGCTGTGGGGTCATGGTGTTGGGGTGTGGATCAGGGGCTGTGGTGTGGAGGTGTGGGTCATGGTGTGGGGGTGTGGGTCAGGGGCTGTGGGGTCAGGGTGTGGGGGTGTGGGTCAGGGGCTGTGGGGTCAGTGTGTGGGAGTGTGGGTCATGGTGTGGGGGTGTGGGTCAGGGGCTGTGGGGTCAGGGTGTGGGGTGTGGGTCGGGGGCTTTGGGGTCAGGGTACTGTGGCGATGCATGGTGCTGGGTCAGGGTTATGGGGCCATGGGAACGGTATGTTACCCTGGGGAGCAAGGTGTGGGCATATGGGGTGCATGTTCAGGAGTTGTGGGACGTGGTATTACAGGGATTGGGGTGTGGGTTCAGAGCGTGCAGGGTCAGGGGCTTCAGGATGTGGGTTCAGGGCGTGGGTTTGGGGTGTAAGGGGTATGGGTTCAGGGAATTGGATGTGGGTTAAAGTGGTGTGGGATTATGGGGCAGTGGGTTTATGGGGTATAGAAACATAGAAACATAGAAATTAGGTGCAGGAGTAGGCCATTCAGCCCTTCGAGCCTGCACCGCCATTCAATATAATCATGGCTGATCATCCAACTCAGTATCCCGTACCTGCCTTCTCTCCATACCCTCTGATCCCCTTAGCCACAAGGGCCACATCCAACTCACTCTTAAATATAGCCAATGAACTGGCCTCAACTACCCTCTGTGGCAGAGAGTTCCAGAGACTCACCACTCTCTGTGTGAAAAAAGTCTTTCTCATCTCGGTCTTAAAGGATTTCCCCCTTATCCTTAAGCTGTGACCCCTTGTCCTGGACTTCCCCAACATCGGGAACAATCTTCCTGCATCTAGCCTGTCCAACCCCTTAAGAATTTTGTAAGTTTCTCAGAGATGCCAAGTGTCCCGGATTCGCCGTATTTTATCCCGGCGAAATAAACTTTTTACGGTGTTCCGGCAGCCAAACATGCTGTTACGGAACACCGCCGCGCCGGTGTTCCTCCCGTGGTGAACGCCGGCGCCATGTGTCCCCGGTTTGCCGGCCCGCGCGATCAGCGGCACTTTGCCGGGCCCTAGTGTCCGCGCCTGCGCAGTGGGGAGGGTTGCCGGGCCCCAGTGGCCGCGCGTGCGCAGTGGGGGAGGGTTGCCGGGCCCCAGTGGCCGCGCGTGCGCAGTGGGGGAGGGTTGCCGGGCCTGGCGCCATTTCGAGCCACGCCACGCCCGGCCCAGAGCCCGGGCGGCGCCGGCCCGCGCGATCAGCGGCACTTTCTTGCCGCCAGCCGGCCGCTCGCGGCAGCCCCATCACCGGGCCTCCCCCCACCCCCACCCAGTGCGCAGGCGCAGACCCGCCGGCAACCTTGCCAAGTGCGCATGTGCCGCACCCACCCGCCGGCAGCCCGCTGATCTGCACCAGTGCGCAGGCGCATAGCCGCCGGCAACAACCCCAGGTGAGTATGTTACGGAGAGAAATGCATTTAACCCCATTTGTTACGGACAAATGGGTTAAATGTTACTGTGAACTAAATTTAGGGTTGGCATCTCTGGTTTCTATAAGATCCCCCTCTCAATCTCCTAAATTCCAGAGAGTATAAACCGAGTATGGATTTGGATCGTGAAGGACCAGGGGGTTCAAGGTGTTTGAATTTGTTCAAGTTCTGACTGATTGTGGAGGAAGGTGGAGGCTGCTGGAGGCGAGGAGGGACAGGAAAAAGCCTGGCGAGTGATCTATCTATCAAAAACTCCTATCACTTGCCAGGCTTTGTCCCTCCTTTCCTCTCCTTCAGCTTTCACCCCAACACCATCCCTCCCATACGTCTGAAGAAGGGTCCCAACCTGAAACGTCACCTATCCATGTTCTCCAGAGATGCTGCCCGACCTCAGTTACTCCAGCATTTTGTGTTGACGTGCTATAGGAAGTCGATGTAATCCAGCAATGTTTACTCCAGTCATTTCTTGTACACCAGCATTTGCAGTTATTCGGGTCTCCATTGGCCTAATGGCCCTGTATTATAAGAAAACAAGATAAATGAATTGATAATTCTGTCAAAATTATTTATTTTTTGGCTTATTATTGACAAAATTAAAGCATAGCATGAAAATCAAATAAAATCATTGGAAGCAAGATTAATGCATGAAATAAAATGCAAATTAAATATTTGGTCCCCCTTGCTGCCGATGGTATTGCTGGTCGTTTGGAGCCATCGAGCTCGACCTTTCCTGTCCACGTTCTATCCCGTGTGTTGCTCTCTATGGTGTCTTGCTGTTTCTGTATCACACTGAGTTCTGTTTGTGTTGTTTAGGTGCCGGGCACCCCATGAAGCCACATCGCCTGTCCCTCACGCACAGCTTGGTTCTTCACTATGGACTCTACAAGAAGATGATGGTTTGTGTCTTTAGAGGATAATGCCTTCGGCCCACCGAGCCCGCGCTGACCAGCCATCAGTACGCTAGCACTATCCTACACACTAGGGACAATTTGCAGAAGCCAATAAACTTACAAACTTGCACGTCTTTGGATTGTTAGAGGAAACCGGAGTAGCCGGAGAAAACCCACACGGTCATGGGGGAGTATGTACAAAATCCGTACAGATAACACCAGTAGTCAGGATTGAACCCGGGTGCCTGGCGTCGTGAGGCAGCAACTGTGCCGCTGCGCCACTGTGCTGGCCTGCTGTGATACCACAGATATTTATTGCATGGGATCCACTCACACAACAGGCGGCACAAACCATCTGTGGATAGTTCTCGCCCTCCCAAACTCCCGTTAATTCTCCTGCCTGCCTTTAGCCTTCCTTTCTTTAAAGACAGCACCTTGTGATCTTAATCGCCATTTAATTAACAAAGACCGTCCCAGGGATAGTGAACGGGTTCCGTCTTTAGACGTCCATAAGTATATTTTGTCCTTAAGTCGGAAAAATACAATGTAAAACTATTTCCCAGGGTGGAAATGTCTAAGACGAGAGGGCATAGAAACATAGAAAATAGGTGCAGGGGTAGGTCATTCGGCCCTTCGAGCCTGCTCCGCCAGTCAATATGATCATGGCTGATCATCCAACTCAGTATCCTGTACCTGCCTTCTCTCCATACCCCCTGATCCCTTTAGCCACAAGTGCCACATCTAACTCCCTCTTAAATATAGCCAATGAACTGGTCTCAACTACCTTCTGTGGCAGAGAATTCCACAGATTCACCACTCTCTGTGTGAAAAATGTTTTTTATCATCTCGGTCCTAAAACACCCTTATCCATAAACTGTGACCCCTTGTTCTGGACTTCCCCAACATCGGGAACAATCTTCCTGCATCTAGCCTGTCCAACCCCGTAAGAATTTTGTAAGTATGGGGTTAAGCATGGGGTTAAGGAGAGAGGGGACAGTTTTTAAAAATTTAATTGGTTTGAAAGGTACAGCATGGAAACAGGCTCTTTGACCCATCGACACAACACTGACCATCGATCACTGTTCACACTATTTCTATGTTATTCCGCTTTCTCATCCACTCCCTACACACCAGGGGCAATTTACAGATGGCCAATTAACCTACAAACACACACGTGTTTGGGATGTGGGAGGAAACCGGCAGAAACATCACCTATTCCTTTTCTGCAGAGATGCTGCCTGCTCGCAGAGTTACTCCAGCACTTTGTGTCTAGCACATGGGGAATGCACAGGGAGAACGTACAAACACCGCACAGACAGCACCCGGTTAGGATCCAACCCAGGTCTCTGGCGGTGTGAAGTAGCAGCTGTACCTCTGCAACACTGTCCCACCCTGATGTGAGAGATGTGCACTTCTTGCACAGAGGGTGGTGGGGCCTGAAAAGCGCAGCTGGGGGTGGTGGTGGGGGCAGGTGCAATAGGGGTGTTTAAGAGGCTGTCAGATGGGCACGGATAAACATAGAAACATAGAAATTAGGTGCAGGAGTAGGCCATTCAGCCCTTCGAGCCTGCACCGCCATTCAATATGATCATGGCTGATCATCCAACTCAGTATCCCGTACCTGCCTTCTCTCCATACCCTCTGATCCCCTTAGCCACAAGGGCCACATCCAACTCACTCTTAAATATAGCCAATGAACTGGCCTCAACTACCCTCTGTGGCAGAGAGTTCCGGAGACTCACCACTCTCTGTGTGAAAAAAGTCTTAGTGGGGAGTGGCGGGATATGGATCAGGAGCAGGCAGAGGGAGGTTAGTCCTGACGGCTCTTCCCCTCTCCACAGGTCTTCAAACCGTACCAGGCCTCGCAGCACGACATGTGTCGCTTCCACTCGGAGGATTACATCGACTTCCTACAGCGCGTCAGCCCCAACAACATGCAGGGGTTCACCAAGAGCCTCAACACCTTCAACGTGGGCGACGACTGGTGAGGAGGCATCGTCCGATAGTGTCCCTGCCGCCCACAGAGTCCGCGCCAACCATCGATCACCCGTTCACACTAGTTTATATTATCTCTCTTTCTCGGCCACTCCTTACACACTAGGGGCAATTTACAGAAGCCAATTAACCTACAAACCTGCACGTCTTTGGGATGTGGGAGGAAACCGGAGCACCCGGAGAAAACCCACGC
This sequence comes from Okamejei kenojei, assembly GCA_035221665.1. NCBI lineage: Eukaryota > Metazoa > Chordata > Chondrichthyes > Rajiformes > Rajidae > Okamejei > Okamejei kenojei. The sequence continues at coordinate 44,161,390 of CM069141.1, forward strand.
GGTCACAGGGAGAATGTACCAACCCTGTACCAGGGGAATGTACCAACCCTGTTCTGCATTGGGGCCGGGACGCATGTCTGTGAGCGGACGGCGGGCCACATCTATCACGCGTACACATGGACCCCGACCCCATCCCGCACCGGATAGCAGGCATCAAATCACGTGTTCACAGAAGGTAGACAAAAATGCAGGGGAAACTCAGCGGGTGAGGCAGCCTCATGCAATCCTTGCATCTCATCCGCTGAGTTTCTCCAGCATCGTTGTCTACCTTTGATGTTTCTACCTTTCTTAAATTTGTTCACAGAAGGTGCGAGCACGTGCCGGTGGCTTTGCGCAGGATGCGGTACAGCCAGAGCTCGGCTGCGCTCGGGGCAGGCGCTCGGCGGGCCGGACGATTACGCGGAAAAAAATCCGCCTGCGGGCGGGATGATTTTGGGTTACGGGCCACATTCGGCACGGGGGCCGTAGGTTGCCGACCCCTGCCCTACACAGACAGCACCCGTAGTCAGGATTGAACCCGGGTCTCTGGCATTGTAAGGCAGCAGCTCTACTGCTGCGCCCCTGTGGTGCCCAACACAACAGTCTCACAACTGACCTGTTTACTTGAAAGAACCCGCCCAATCATTCCTGTCGATCTGCTTGTAAATCTCTGCACTCTTTACTTTTTGAGTTACAGCGTGGAAACAGGGCCTTCGGCCCACCGAGTCCCCACCGACCAACGATGACCCTTTCAGACTAGTCTATGTTATTGCACTTTCTCATCCACTAGGGGGCAATTTACAGAAGCCAAATAACTTTTAAACCAGCACGTCTTTGGGATGTGGGAGGAAACTGAAGTAGTCACAGGGAGAACGTGGAAACTCCACACAGACGGCACCCGAGGTCAGGATCGAACCCTGGTTTCTGGCGCCGACGTAGTGGTTCTCCCTGCTGCTTCTTTGTTTTTCCCAAAGAATAATGGACGTGCCATGCATTGGTCAACGTGGCTGAGTGTCACAGAGCTGTGATTGAGGTGGCCAGTATGTGTGGGCGTTTACTTGCTATAAGGAGGGGTGTGAGGTTGCCTCAGTGGCCTAAGCCCACACCAGGAGCGCAGGCTCCCATCTCCAGGCTGACTGCACCCTGTTTATTTTTGCAGCCCCGTCTTCCCAGGGTTGTTCGAGTTCTGTTCCCGCTACACCGGGGCGTCTCTGCAGGGAGCCACGCAGCTCAACAACAAGGTAACCTGGGCGTGACGGACGGGACCTGGCGTCAGGTTTGAGTGTATGGTAGGCGGAGCGGGACAGCGGTGTGCATGTGGACAGCCCTGTACCCCACTCTCAATGATGCAGTCTCCCCTGCCTCTGGGCTCACATCTATTGCGCCGGCTTGCAGACCGCACGTCCCCCGCCCCCCCTCTCATTCCCCACTCACCCTCTTTCTCCTCTCGCTCTCCCCCACCCCCCTCTCACCCTCCCTCACACCCCACGCACCCTCTCACTCCCCACAGGGCTCTACCCCCATCCTCCCTCTCCCTCCTCTCGCCCCCCCCCCCACCCTCCTCTCGCCCCTGTCACGCCACCACACCCCATATGCTCATCCCTGTCCCATTTCACCCCCCCCCCCCCCCCCCCCCCCCCCCCCGTATTCCCTTTATCCTGTAACTGTACACTGGGCAGCTTAATTGTAATTATGTACAGTTCACTGACTGGATAGCAAGCAAACAAAAGCTTTTCACTGTACCTCGTTACGTGACGATAAACTAACCTACTGCAGGTGGTGTTCACTCAGCCACTGCTGGCGTTGGGATTTTGCTCAGCCGTTGACATGTGTCCTTGTGTTTTTAGGTGTGTGACATCGCCATTAACTGGGCAGGAGGCCTTCACCACGCCAAGAAATTTGAGGTACAGCACCTTGAGATGAACAGAACTGGTTAAACACTCCACAAGCGCACGAGGCCTAAAATATACCCGGTCGTTTCTTCTCCTCCCTGCAGAAAGTACCGAAGCTTGAAAGTGCCCATCACCAGACTCGGGAACAGCTTCCTCCCCACTGTTAGCAGGCATCCAGATAATTACATAGAAACATAGAAAATAGGTGCAGGAGGAGGCCATTCAGCCCTTCGAGCCAGCACCGCCATTCATTGTGATCATGGCTGATCGTCCGTTATCAATAACCCGTGCCTGCCTTCTCCCCATATCCCTTGACTCCACTAGCCCCTAGAGCTTTATCCAACTCTCTTAAATTCATCCAGTGATTTGGCCTCCACTGCCCTCTGTGGCAGGGAATTCCATAAATTAACAACTCTCTGGGTAAAAAGTTTTTTCTCACCTCAGTCTTAAATGACCTCCCCTTTATTCTAAGACTGTGGCCCCTGGTTCTGGACTCACCCAACATTGGGAACATTTTTCCTTCATCTAGCTTGTCCAGTCCTTTTATAATTTTATGTTTCTATAAGAGACCCCCTCATCCTTCTAAACTCCAGTCAATACAAGCCTAGTCTTTTCAATCTTTCCTTATATGACAGTCCCGCCATCCCAGGGATCAATCTCGTGAACCTACGCTGCATTGCCTCAATCACAAAGATGTCCTTGCTCAAATTAGGAGACAAAAACTGTACACAATACTCCAGATGTGGTCTTACCAGAGCCCTATACAACTGCAGAAGAACCTCTTTACTCCTATACTGAAATAATCTTGTTATGAAGGCCAACATTCCATTAGCTTTCTTCACTGCCTGCTGTACCTGCACGCCAACTTTCAGTGACTGGTGTACAAGGACACCCAGGTCTCGCTGTACCTCCCCCTAACCTAACCCAACCCCATTGAGATAATAATCTGCCCCCTTGTTTTTGCCGCCAAATTGGATAACCTCACATTTACCTATATTATACTGCATCTGCCACGTATTTGCCCACTCACTCAACCTGTCCAGGTCCCCCTGCAACTTCCTAACATCCTCTTCACAGTTCACACTGCCACCCAGCTTTGTGTCATCCGCAAACCTAATTCCCTAGTGCAACCTAGTGTTGCTCCTAATTCCCTCTTCCAAATCATTAATATATATGGTAAACAGTTGCGGCCCCAACACCGAGCCTTGCGGCACTCCACTCCCCACTGCCTGCCATTCTGAAAAGGACCCGTTCACTCCTACTCTTTGCTTCCAGTCTGCCAACCAATTTTCTATCCATGTCAACACCCTACCCCCAATACCATGTGCTCTAATTTTAGTCACCAGTCTCCCGTGCGGGACCTTATCAAAGGCTTTCTGAAAGTCTAGATACACTACATCCACTGGCACCCCTTCATCCATTTTACTTGTCACATCCTCAAAAAATTCCAGAAGATTAGTCGAGCATGATTTCCCTTTCATAAATCCATGTTGACTTGGACTAATCCTTTTACTGCTATCCAAATGCTCCGTTATTACCTCTTTAATAATTGACTCCAGCATCTTTCCCACCACCGAAGTCAGGCTAACTGGTCTGTAATTCCCAGTTTTCTCTCTCGCTCCTTTCTTGAAAAGTGGGATAACATTAGCTATCCTCCAATCCACAGGAACTGATCCTGAATCTATTGAACATTGGAAAATGATCACCAATGCGTCCACTATTTCTAGAGCCACCTCCCTGAGGACCCTGGGTTGGAGACCATCAGGCCCAGGGGATTTATTATCCTTCAGTCCCATTAGCCAACCCAATACTATTTCTCGCCTAATGAAAATTTCTTTCAGTTCCTCTGCCCCCTTAGATCTTCTGTCCTCCAGTACATCTGGGAGATTGTTTGTGTCTTCCTTAGTGAAGACGGATCCGACGTACCTATTCAACTTCTGCCATTTCCTTGTTGCCCATAATAATTTCACCCGTGTCTGCCTTCAAGGGACCCACTTTTGACATTGCTACTCTTTTTCCCTTAACATATCTAAAGAAGCTTTTACTGTCCTTTATATTCCTGGCCAGCTTCCCCTCATACTTCATATTTTCCGTCTGTATTGCCCGTTTTGTTTTCTTCTGTTGTCCTATGAAAGTTTCCTAATCCTCTGGCTTCCGGCTACTCTTTGCTGTGTTCTGCATCTTTTAGTTTTATTCTATCCCTAACATCTCTTGTCAGCCACGGTTGCCTCCTACTCCCCTTAGAATCTTTCTTCCTTTTTGGAATGAAATGATCCTGCGTCTTCCGTATTATGCCCAGAAATTCCTGCCATTGCTGTTCCACCGTCATTCCTGCTAGGATCCCTTTCCAGTCTACCTTGGCCAGCTCCCCTCTCATGCCTTCGTAGTCCCCTTTGTTCAACTGCATCGCTGCCACTTCCGATTTAACGGTCTCCTTCTCAAATTGCAGATTAAAACTAATCATATTATGATCACTATCTCCAAGCGGTTCCTTTACCTCGAGTTCTCTTATCATATCTAGTTCATTGGACAACACTAAATCCAGAATTGCCTTTTCTCTGGTCAGCTCCATTACAAGTTGCTCTAAGAATCCATCTCGGAGGCACTCTACAAACTCTCTTTCTTGGGCTCCTGAACCAACCTGTTTTTCCCAGTCTGCCTGCATATTGAAATCCCCCATCACCACAGTGGCATTACCTATGTTACATGCCAGTTCCTGCTGCAATTTACACCCTACATCCAGGCTACTATTTGGGGGTCTGTAGATAACACCAATTAGTGTCTTCGTGCCTTTACAATTCCTCAACTCAATCCACAGTGACTCTACCTCGTCAGTCCATATGTCTTCCCTCGTAAGGGACTGAATTCCATCCCTCACCAGCAGAGCTACCCCACCTCCTCTGCCCACCTGCCTGTCCTTTCTATAGGATGTATAACCCTGAATATTAAGTTCCCAGGCCCGATCCTTCTGCAGTCACATCTCAGTAATCCCCACAATGTCATATCTACCAACCGCTAACTACTTTACTTATACTTCGCGCATTCATATACAAATGTTCTTCCATAAGCTAGGGTCTCCGTCTCGTTCCGAAAGAAATTGTATTGCATCACAGTCCATTACACAGACCAGCCACCCCACCATCGACATCATCTATACTTCACGCTGCCTCGGCAAAGCAGCCAACATTATCCAAGACGTCCCACCCCGGTCATTCCTTCTCCCCGCTTCCATCCGGCAAAAGGTACAGAAGCTTGAAAGTGCGCACCACCAGATTCAGGAACAGCTTCTTCCCCTCTGTTATCAGGCTTCTGAGTGGCCCTTCCATAAGCTAGGGTACTGTCCAATCACCTCTACCCCATTGTGGACCTTGGACCTTGTCTCTGGAACTGGTGTGCTACAATGATGGAGAACTATATTCTGCGCTCTGTACCTTCCCCTTTGCTCTGCCTATTGTACCTGAGTTTGACTTCATTGTATTTATGTCTGGTCTGATTGGGTAGCTTGCAAAACCAAGCATTTCCCTGTAACTTGGTACATGTGAGAATAACAAACCTCAATTCTACTTTCCTCAGGCCTCCGGGTTCTGTTACGTGAACGATATTGTCATTGGAATCCTCGAATTGCTAAAGTAAGATACCTTTACAATCCGAATAGTGATGTTTGAGGCTTTTGGATAGGTGCATGGGTTTGGAGGGTATGGGGGGGGGATATGGATCGCGTGCAAGCAGAGGAGATCAGTTTAACTCGGCACCATGATCTTGCAGCTCTCTCTGGGGGCCGCACAGTGACGCAGCGGTAACGCTGCTGCCTCACAGCGCCAGACACTTGTGTACAGTCCTGACAACGGAAGCTGTCTGCACCCACTTTATACGTTCTCCTTTGACTGCGTGGGTTTTCTCTGGGTGCTCCAGTTTCCCCACACATTTGGTTAGTTTAGTTTATTGTCACATACCAAAGATGCACAGGTTTGTAGGTTAATTGGCTCCTCGTGTACGGACTCGGTGGGCCGAAGGGCCTGTTCCCACACTACATCTCTGAACTAAACTAATCACGGACAATCAAGGGTCCTGTGCTGTACTGCCGTATGTTCTAAGTCTTTAAATCTCTGTCAAAGGTTGTGGCTTGTGTGCTTTTAGTGTTTGCCGCTTGTGGACAGATGGTGATCTCTGAGGAAGGGTCTCGACCCCAAATGTCACCTATCCATGTTTGTTCTCCAGAGATGCTGCCTAACCCGCTGAGTTACTCCAGCATTTTGTGTTTTTCGTTGTAAACCGGCATCTGCAGTTCCCTGTTTCTACTCGGCGATCTCTGATCTGGTGTCATTATCCTCCAGGTATCACCCTCGGGTGCTGTACATCGACATCGATATCCATCACGGTGATGGGGTGCAGGAAGCCTTTTACCTCACTGACAGAGTCATGACCGTATCCTTCCACAAGTACGGGAACTACTTCTTTCCTGGGACAGGTGAGACCTTTCGGGGTGGGCTGGGGTTAAAATTCAGTTGCACTGGAGACCCGTGCTACCAAGGGGTTGTGTGACTAGGAAAGCACCTGCATCCTGTATTGCATTTCCCGTAACGCATGCTTATTTTATCCATTCATCGCAGTGATGAGGCGTTCATCATCAATGATTCAATGATACTTTAGTGTCATGTGTACCTGGGGACAGTGAAATGCTTTACTTTGCATACAACCCCGTAAAATCATACAGCTGACCTCACCTGGGCAGTACACAAGAATCGTCGTGTTTCTGGAGCCGACAAAGTCACAAAAAGTTCACTGAACGGTCTTATCTGCTGGGTCCCCCTTCGTTCTCGCCCCCCCCCCCCCCCCCACCACCCCCTGCCCCGGGTCCCCTCTACAGTAATGTACATGTGGATTTGCAGTCTTCCGGCAAGGCAATTCTGAGTGTAGTGTGGGCAAAAGAGAAAGGATTGTTTGTTGTCATTAACCAGAAATAGATGTCATATTAAAGTATCGTTTCACAAGCTTCAACAGAAGAGATTGCCTAGTCAGTTTCCAAAGCAAATTTCTTCAAGGACCCGCTGTGAGCCAACAGCCTGCTACCATTGTTACTGGGAAACTATTTGTTCTCGGTATACATTTTGTGGGGGTTTTTTCAGTTGTACATAAACGATGTAAGGGTGGATTTTCATTCCGTATCTCAACTTTTGGGTGATGATTTGTAAATTCTGTATGGGTGAATTTCTAAAGTCGGAACTCATAAGGTTATAAGTGATAGGAGCAGAATTAGGCCATTCGGGCCATCTAGTATACTCCGCAATTCAATCATGGCTGATCTATCTTTCCCTCCTAACCCCATTCTCCTGCCCTTCTCCCCATAAGTCCTGACACCTGTTCTAATCAAGAATCTATCTATCTTGGGCTTCAAGGTATCAATTGACGGCCTTCTGCCGTAATGGAAGGGGCTGGGGCACTCTAAACCTAGTGACCTTTGTTCATCAGGTTAGCAGGAATTGTAGATGATATTTTTGATATTTCTGCCAACAACAGTGGTGGCATGAAGAGGTGCAGATTGCAAGGGTCCAGGAGACTGGCACCGATGTGGGGCATCACCAGTCTGTCAAAGCACTTCATTCTCGTGCATGTCGGAGCGACTGGGGCAACAGTCATTGGGACAGGTCACATTACTTTTCTTTGGCAGTGCACTGAAGGAGGTTTTAACCTCCTAGTTTAGTTTATTGTCACGTGCACCGAGGTGCAGTGACAAGCTTTTTGTTGCGCGCTATCCAGTCAGCTGAAAGACCACACATGATTACAATCGAGCTGTCCACAGAGTACAGGTACATGATAAAGGGAATAGCGTTTAGTGCGAGATAAAGCCCAGTAAAGTCCGATTAAAGATAGTCTGAGGGTCTTCAATGAGGTAGATGGGAGATCAGGATTAGTTGGTGATAGGATGGTTCAGTTGCCTGGTAACTGCTGGGAAGAAACTGTCCCTGAATCTGGAGGTGTGTGTTTTCACACTTCTGTGCCTCTTGCCTGATGGGAGAGAAGAGAAGAGGGAGTGACCGGGGTGAGACTGGTCCTTTATTATGCCGGTGACTTTGCCGAGGCAGTGTGAAGTGTAGATGGGGTCAATGGAAGGGAGGTTGGTTTGTGTGATGGGCTGGGCTGCGTCCACAACTCTTTTTGCGGTCTTGGATGGAGCTGTTCCCGAACCGTGCGGTGATGCACCCTAACAAAATGCTTTCTACTGTTGTGTATTTGGGGACGACTGCTGAGTTGCGAATCTCTCTGCAGGTGACATGTACGAAGTTGGAGCTGAGAGCGGACGGTATTACTGCCTCAATGTCCCTCTCCGCGATGGAATCGATGACCAAAGTAAGGAGGAAGTTCTCAATTGCCACAAAAACTATCCGCTTCTCCCAATCCTGTTCCTTGTTGGGAGCAGGTATCGGGCAACGCTGGTCCCACACAGAACGATGGGTGTAACGCGGTAATGTAGACTTAGGCACGCTGACCGTCATCAGTCCAGGGATCGAGTATAGAAGTTGGGGGCGTTATGTTACAGTTGTGCAAGACGTTGGAGAGGCCACATTTGGAGCACTGTCTTCAGTTTTGGTCACCCTGCTATCGGAAGGATGTTGCTGAGTTGAAACGGGTGCAGAGAAAATGTACAAGGTTGTTTAGTTTATTGTCAACGTGTGCCGAGATACAGTGAAAAGCTTTTGTCGTGCGCTGTGCAGTCAGCGAAAAAACCAACACATGATTACAATCAAGCCACCCACAGCGTACAAATACAGGATCTAGGAATAATGTTTAAGGCAAGATAAAATCTAGTAAAGTCCGATTGTTTCCGGGACTCGAGCTCCAGGGAGAGGTTGGGCATGCTAGGACTTTTTATCTTGGAGTGCAGGAGGATGAGGGTGATCTTATAAAGGTAGATGAAATCGCGTGGGGACTAGATAGGGTAAATGCACTGTCTTTTACCCAGGGTAAGGAAATCAAGAACCAGAGGACATAGGTTTAAGGTGAGCGGGGAAAGATTTAATAGGAACTTCAGGGGAAACCTTTTCACACCAAGGGTGGTGGGTGTATGGAACAAGCTGCAGAGGCGGTAGTTGAGGGAGATACCATAACAACATTTAAAAGACATTTGGACAGGTACATGGATAGGAAAGATTTAGAGGGACATGGACCAAACGCGGGCAGGTAGAACAAATCTAGATTAGGCATCTTGGTCAGCATGGGTGAGTTGGGCCGAATGGCCTGTTCCCTGCTGTGTGACTGTGATGCTGATTTTCTTGATGTTGCAGGCTACAGGTTGCTGTTCCAGCCAGTCATCAAACAGGTTGTGGACTTCTACCAGCCCACCTGCATCGTGCTCCAGGTGAGTCTCCATATCCATCCGTGGGCCATGGGGAGGGCGGTGTCGAGGGGGTAACGGGGGCCCGACCTGTCCCAGCATTCGGCCTCTTTCACACGTTAGACTTTAGCAGCGCGGCAACAGGCCCTTCGCCCCACTGACTCTGCCGACCAATGATCACCCTGTACACTAACACTATCCTACACACTAGGGACAAATTACAATTTTACCAAAGCCAATTCGCCTACAAACCTGCACATCTTTGGAGTGAGAAAGGAAACCGGAGCACCCGGAGGAAACCCATGCGGTCACAGGGGGAATGTACCAACTCCGTACAGACAGCACCCATGGTCAGGATCGAACCCGGGTCTCTGGCGCTGTAAGGCAGCAACTCTACCGCTGCGCCACTGTGCCCCCCCCCAATCCATGTTCCCTAAAACGACTCCGGGAGGCGGGATCATTAGAGGAGTGTGGTGGAAGTACTAACCCCACACCGCCTTCTCTCTGCTCTGACAGAGTTTGGTGTGTCGGATACGGATGAGGGGGAGAGGCTGGGTTCAAAACACAAAGTGCTGGAGGCACTCAGCGGGTAAGGCAGCATTTGTGGAGGGAAATTTGTGGCGTTTCGGGCTGGGACCATTCTTCAGACTGATGGAGTAGTGGGGAGAAAGCTGGAAAAAGGGGGTGGGGGCCGGACAAAGCCTAGCAAGTGATAGGCGAATGGGGGTGAGGGAGGGTAAGTGACAAAAGCTGGAGGTGGCATGGAGACACAAGGGCATCAGATTCATACAGCACGTAAACAGGCCCTTCAGCCCAACTTGTCCATGCCGACCAACGTGTCCCATCTACACTAGTCCCACCTGCCCGCGTTTGGCCTATATTCTTCAAAACCTTTCCAATCCATAAGGATAGAAGAGAGGGAGTGAACGGTAAAGCTGGAGAGAGGGATTTAGCTGGAAGGTGGAGGGGGAAGGGGAAGGGGGGCAATGAAAGGGAAATGTGGGACGGGGATGGGAGATGAGTGCGGAGGAGGGGGGAGAAGCAGGGTAACGGGTGGAGATATGTGGGTGCACTGATTGGGAGGGCGGGGGGAAGGAGGAAGGAGGTGGAGAGGATTTTATTTGTAATGGGAGAATTCAATCTTCATTCCACTGGGTTGCAAGCTGCCCAAGTGGAATATGAGGTGCTGTACCTCCAGTTCGTGTGTGACCTCACTCTGGCAATGGAGGAGGTGTGGGGATGGGGTGGTGGGGGAGTTAGTGGTCAGGGTTGGGTAAGGGGGTGAGTTCCCCGGGGCCAGGGGATTCCCAAACTCTGGCAGACGTGAGACACAAAAGCCGGAGTAACTCAGCGGGACCTGAGACGGCACCAATCCTTCTCTCCAGAGTTGCTGCCTGTCCCACAGTTACTCCAGCATTTTGTGTCTACCGATTTAAACTAGCATCTGCAGTTCTTTCCTACACATTTTGTCCACTCCACGGCAAACTCTCCTCAAGGTGTGTCTACTTTGAAGAAGTTCTCCTCCTCTCCAACGAGAGTTCAGCAACATCCTCTCTCACTGCTCCTCCTCTGTGATTCTTCCCTCCTTCCGACTCTACGACCACGTCTTTACCCAGACCCAGAGTCTGAAGTAGGGTCTCGACCCGAAACGTCACCCATTCCTTCTCTCCAGAGATGCTGCCTGCCCCGCTGAGTTACTCCAGCATTTAGTGTCTACCTCTGGCTAACGTTGGTCTCTCCTCGTCGCAGTGTGGCGCTGACTCGCTAGGGTGTGATCGTCTCGGCTGCTTCAACCTCAGCATCAAAGGACACGGGTAACGTCCACCTCTGTCGACCCCCCCCCCCCCCCCCCGTCTCTGCCCCACCACCTCTCAGTATCACAGGGCCCGGTTAACATCCACCCCTGACCCCACCCCCCATCCCACCGCTCCCCGCTCTGTCTCTGCCTCCTCACCTACCCCCCCCCATGTCCCACCCCTGTTCCCCCACCGCTCCCCTATCTCTACCCCACCCCCCATCTCTCCCCCAATCTCTACTCAACTTCACCTCATCTCCATTCAACCCCCCCATCTCTCCCCCCCCCCCCCCCCAATCTCTACCCCACCCCCTCTCTGTATCAAAGGGCATGGGTAACGTCCACCTCCGCTGGTCCCGCATTGCCCGACACCTCCCCAACCCCCCCCCCCCCCAACTCGTCCCACGGACCCCCGCCCTGTCTCTGGCCCATGCTCCCCGCCCCAAGTCCCCTCCCCCCCCCCCCCGCCCCTAGTCCCACTCCCCCCCCCCCCAAGACAGTACCAAAGGGCATGGGTAACATCCCCTCTCCTAGTCCACATCGCCCATCACCTGACCTGTCCCTGCCCCGCACCCGTCCCCCGTCCCCCGCGTGGTCACTGGCTCACAGTTCACTCTGCTGGTTCTGTTTGCAGGGACTGTGTGGAGTTTGTGAAGAGCTTCAACATCCCTCTGCTGGTGATGGGCGGTGGCGGCTACACCGTCCGCAACGTCGCCCGGTGCTGGTGAGTTGCCGGAGCCCGACAATATCGGGTCGGGGAAGAGTTGCGAATAGTAAAGCCAGAGGAAGGAATATAGATAGAAGGGGGGGGGATGAATCCAGGTGGCGCACAGGGGGGGGGGGGGGGGGGGAGGGCGGGTTGTTTATAGGTTAGTTAACAAAAAGCTGGAGAATTCACTGGGTTAATCGTGGAAGGAGAAGGGTTGTGGGGATGGGTGAGCCCATCGCATGCCCGTCACTGACTCCTACCGGGACCAGACCGCGGGCACGGTACTGGTCAGTTAAGATATACAGAATGGAAACAGAAGCTTCAGATCACCGAGTCCAAACCGAACAGCGATCACCCCGTACACTAGCACTATCCTACACACTAGGGACAATTTACAATCTTTACTGACGCCAAATTAACCTACAAACCTGTACGTCTTTGGAGTGTGGGAGGAAACCGCAACACCCCGAGAAAACCCACACGGTCACAGGGAGAACGTACAAACAGCACCCATAGTCGGGATCAAATCTTGCGCTGTGCGACCCCTGGTGAGGCGGCAGAGAGGGAATGAGCACGGGGGGAGTGGCAGGTTGGCAGTGGGATCGGGGATGTTGGGGGCAGCTCTCCGCTCACTGTGGGTGTCTCCACCAGGACCTTTGAAACCTCGCTACTTGTGGACGAAGAGATAAGTGATGAACTGCCGTACAACGGTAAGTGACTGGGCGTCAGAGGTGGGGAACTCCCTCGCCAGCTCAAAGCGCATGTTACAAACACCAATCTAATATTGGTCAGATAAAGCTGGATACCGGGAGCACCAACGTAGCTCAAACAACTCCCAGAGTCGAGAGTGTTTTATTATCATAGGTCCTGAAATGTCTATGATAGACACAAATTGCTGGTGTAGTGAAGGTCTATTCATAAGTTCAAGGAGCAGCCATTCAATCTATCAATCTTAACCCCATTCCTGTGCCTTCTCCCCTTAACCCATGACACCCTTACTAATCAAGAATCTGGCCATCTCCGCCTTTAAAATACCCAGTGAATTGACCTCCACCGCCATCAGTGGCATTGAATTCCACAGAATCACCACATTCTGGCTAAAGAAATTCCGCCTTGTATCCCTTCTGAAACTTTGCCAGAAGGCTGCCTGGATTAGGTTGTATTCGCCACAGGGAGAGGTTGGACAGACTTTGATTATTTTCTCTGGAACACCAGAGGTTGAGGGGAGATCTGACAGATATGAAATGATAAGAGACCACAGATAGGGTAGTCATAGAAACATACAAAATAGGTGTAGGAGGAGGCCCTTCGAGCCAGCACCGCCATTCATTGTGATCATGGCTGATCGTCCCCAATCAATAACCCGTACCTGCCTTCTCCCCATATCCCTTGATTCCACTAGCCCCTACAGCTCTATCCAACTCTCTCTTAAATCCATCCAGTGATTTGGCCTCCACTGCCCTCTGTGTAAGGGAATTCCACAATTTCACAACCCCCCCCCCCCTCCCCAGGCACCTAGGCCGGGTAGGGCAGCCAATCTTAACTTCATCTGGACTTCTGTGGCCAAGCGGCGGGTAGAATTTGCTCCCTGGTCTCTGAAACTCCACCCTGGCTGGAGCCGACAGATTTGTTGCCAAAGCCAAGCCGTCCTTTCCACGGCTGACTTTGCGGGCCAGTATCTCCCTCCCCCGGCAGCCTAGGCTCACCATTCCGTTATCGTTGGACACCTTTCGGCAGCCATGACCTCTGTTGGTCTGTCAAAAGGGATAACCCAGAAAGGCTCTAGAGCCAACGGTGCCGGAAAATCAGCGGTGGACCTGTACTAGAGGGCATAGATTTAAGGATAGAGGGGCAAAGTTTAAAGGAGACTAGACCGTGGGACCCGTTGGGTCCCTGTCACACGGGTGGCCTGGTCCCCCAGCGCAACCCGTTCCCCAATGCAATATTCCACCACTCACCCACAGCCGATAACTGCACAGGGATTGCTCATTTTGCCTTATGCACCCTCCCTCATTTTTAAACTTTAAAAAAATGCATTTGCTCTTGCCGGGGCTAGGACTCGGTGTACCCGGATAGCAACAATGTTGCGAGAGGGCTGCAATCCCATTGTGACGTCACAGCTGTAAGCACAGGGAAAAAGCTGTTATTTTTTCCGAGTTTCTGCACATTTGTGAACATTTTCATAAATAACTCAAGAAATAATGCACAAAATTTCAGATAAGGCGATTTTTGACATTATGGCATAAATCTTTATCGGAATATGTAAAAATTTCACCGTTAGCGCTTCGGGATGCGCTAACGCACACGAACATCACACAAATGAATACACATCCAAGATCAGAGTTTTATAACTATAAAAGATAGGTGGGGCCGATAGAGGGTGGTGGGGACTTGGAACACGCTGCCGGGGGTGGCGCTGGAGGCAGGAAGGGCTGGGATCTCTAACAGAAGCAGTGACCCAAGATCTCTCTCCCACAGAATACTTTGAGTACTTTGCTCCCGACTTCACCCTTCACCCTGATGTCAGCACCAGGATCGAGAACCAGAACACCCGGCAGGTGAGTCCGGGACCCCTGAGACCCCCCTCCTTGAGATCTCCCCCTCCCCCACTTCCCCCTCCCTGTGTCCTCTTTCTCTTCCTCTGTGTCCTTCCCCCTCCCTCCCCATGCAACCTCTCCCCCCCCCCCCCCCCCCCCCGTGTCCTTCCCCCTCTCCTCCCCTGTGTCCTCTCGCCCCCATTTCCTCCATCTCTCCCTCTCCCATCCCCTCCCCCTGCCCGTCCTCCCCTCTCCCAAACACCCACAGATGCCATGTTAGATGTGGGAACCCCCATGATGGGTGTGCTGTGTGAAGAAGGGGGTTTGTTGGTCTGGGTCACTGAGGGTTAGGAGGGTATGAGGGGGAGGGGTGTGTCTGTGAGGGTGACTGAGATCCCTGTTTCCACCCCCAGTACCTGGACCAGATCAGACAGACCATCTTTGAGAACCTGAAGATGCTGAGCCACGCGCCCAGTGTACAGATCCACGATGTGCCCTCTGACCTCCTGACCTACGAGCGGCCGGACGACCCCGACCCTGAGGAGCGAGGGTCCGAGGATAACTACAGCAGGTGGGTCTGGCACCAGCCGCACTCACTCACCACACTGACCACTCACCCACACCGGCCACTCGCTCACCAAACTGACCGCTCACCCACACTGGCCACACTCACTCACCGCCTACTGATGGCCGCACTCACGGGCCACCGATGGCCAAACTGACTGACCACCAATGGCCAATATCCCTGATATGATCCCAGCCCCATTAAGTGTGGGAGCAAGGGTCCTGGTGAGGGTCAGAAGGAGTGGGAACCGGGAGGGGGGGATCCATGTCCGGCATGGACAGAGTGGGCCGAAGGGCCTATCTCTGTGCTGTTTTGTGAGAGTCATACTCATACATTGTGGAAGCAGGCCGTTTGACACAACTCGTCCACGCTGACCAACATGCCCCGTCTGCACTAGTCCCATCTGCCTGCATTTGGCCCATATCTCTCTAAACCTGTCCTATCCACTTACGTTTCCAAATGTTTCTTAAATGTTATTCTCGTACCTGCCTCAACTACCTCCTCTGGCAGCTCGTTCCATACACCAAACACCTGTGTGGAAAAAGTTGCCCTCAGGTTTGTGTTAAAGCTTTCCCCTCACACCTTAAACCTATTCCCGCTGGTTCACGATTCCCCTACCCTGGATAAAAGACTCCATGTGTTTGCGCGATCTATTCCTCTGATGATTTTATACACTGACTGTGTTTCGTGGTGCTGTGGGTGTATGAGTGAACTCCCTCTGCCTCCCCTCAGGCCTGACGCGGGGAACGAGTTTTACGATGGTGACCATGACAACGACAAGGAGAGTGACGTGGAGATATGAAGGGGGGGGGGTTCCGTGTCCACCAGCCGGTGGCACGTCGTGGGACAGGGGGGCTTCCCAGTCCCAGGACCGGAGCGGCGATTCTTCACGCTGCATCCCCTGAGTTTAGTGTTTGGTTCTGGATGCGGTGCGATGCGCGGACGGGTTTTTGGTTGGATTCACCGGCTGCCGAATGGGGCAGGGAGCTGCTGTCTCCAACAACCGCCCAGGTAACAGCCCTTCAGGGGGTTCAGGGAGGTGAGGGGGAGAGACAGCACGGGAACATCGCCCCTGAGTAGCAGCGGAGGGTGAACGTGCCACAAACTCCATGGTTCCCTCTCCCTCAGACCCTGCCTCTGGGAGGCCCAGGATAATGGTCTGTCTAACGCAGTTCCCCAGACAGGGGCTGTTCTCCCTCACGTGATCAATGTTACCCTCTCCTGTATCAATGAATCGTCAATTTTACCCACCCTCCAGTCTCATTGTTTGTCGACTGTCTGAAGAAAGGTCCCGACCCGAAACCTCACCCATCCATGGTCTCGAGATGCCGCCTGACCGGCTCAGTTACTCCAGCATTTTGTGTCTACAGTATTTTTATAGTTTTCATTAAATCTGTCCTTTGTGCAGTAGCATATCTGGAATATCGCTGTTACTCTCCCGTGCTCCCACTTCTCTCTCCTCACCCCACCTTCCTCTCTCCACCCCTCTCCCTGCCCTCTCCCCCTGCCCCTTTTCCCTGCTCCCTCTGTCCGTCCCGTCTTCATGCCCCCTCTCATCCTTCCCCCCCTCTCCCCTTCCGCCCACCCCCTCTCTGTCCCTGCTCCCCCTCTGTCCCACCCTTCTCACCCTACCCACTCCTGAAGGGCTCCCACTAGCTGCTCTCAGGAATGGTCATTGGGGCTGTGGGATTGCTGTGCTCCACAACTCTCACAGCTGGGCCTGTGGGGAGGCTGTGAACTATGAAGGATGTGATCAGGATTAATGAAGAGCAGCAGCCACAGTTCAGGGGGAGACTGGGTGCATGGATGGAGTTAGGACAGATAACGATGCAGTTCAGTGGCTGTGGAATCAGTCAGTGTGGGGGACCATGCAACAAAGAATGCCTCGCCCCCAGTGCATCCGACATGCCTCGATTGCAGCGACAGATGCCAGTCTGCCAGAGCTGCACTGTTGCCCACTGCAGATATTGCGGCAGTGAGGTGGGTGTGTTATACGCATGGCCCGTACAGCGGTCAGAACGGTGTGACCAAACTACACCACCACCCTCACTGGGGCATCCGTCTCACTATCCGATTCATGTACAGAAGCACAATCTGCTTTTTTAGAACATTTCACATTAAAATGCTTTTTGTAACTTGTTTTGTGTAACTTCTTTGCTCACGTTATTTGCGCGAATAAGTTCATCGGTTATAGGACATAGGAGCAGTATTTGGCCCATTGAGTCTACTCTGCCATTCAGTCGTGGCTCATCTATCTTCCCTTATCAACCCCATTCTCCTTCCTTCTCCCCATAAATCGACACCCTTTCTAATCAAGAATCTCTCAATCTCCGCCTTAAAAATACCTAATGAATATGCCTCCACTGTTGTCGGTGGCAATGAATTTCAAATTCACCGCCCTCTGGCTAAAGTCATTCCTCCTTCATCTTTCTAAAGGTACGTCCTTTTATTCTGAGGCTGTCCTAGACTCTCCCACAAGTGGAAGCATCCTCACAACATCCACTCTATCCAGGCCTTTCATTGTTCTGTAAGTTTCAATGAGGTCCTCCCTCATCCTTCTACACCCCTGTGATTACAGGCCCATTGCCTTCAAATGCTCATTATACTTTAAAATATTTGAAAATGGGAACATCAAAGGTTGCAGCTTAGTAACAGCTGTACAACAAGGGAACAGGCCCTTAACCCCAAGTCGTCCATGCCGACAAAGATGCCAAATCTACATTAGTCCCAACTGTCCGCGTTTGGCCCATATCCCTCCAAACCTTTCCTATCCATGTAACTATCCGAATGTTGTTATAGTCCCTGCCTCAACTACCTCCTCTGGCAGCTTGTTCCATTTACACACGACCCTCTGTAAATCCACCATAGGAGGGACTGCTGATTGGCAAACTTTGGAGATACAGTGTGGAAACAGACCATTTGGCCCACCGAAACCAAACCGGCCGGCGATCACCCCGCAAGTGAAACCGGAGCACCCAGAGAAAACAGGGAGAATATACGAACTATGTACAGACAGCACCGGAGTCAGGACCGAACCCTGGCACTGTGAGGCAGCAACTTTACCGATGTGCTGCCCCTCAGTCTGTCCCAGAGCTGGCTAGTACCAGGATGTTGACCATGACAGTAAAGGAGCAGCGTTATATCTCTCGGTCAGGATGGTGTGGGATGGGGATAGAGGAGCTGCGGGTGATGGTGTTCCCCTACACCTCCTTGCTGTTAGAGGTCACATCTGCAAAGTATTTGAAAGGTAAACCATACACTCTGTCAATAATTAGTTTATTCTTAGAACCAAGGACCTGCAGGTGCTGGTTTACAAAAAAAAAAGTGCTGTGGTAACTCAGTGCCGCATTGTGGGAGGAGCGGTACAGAGGGAGCGCAGCGCTGTGGGAGGAGCGGCACGGAGGGAGCGCAGCGCAGCGCTGTGGGAGGAGCGGTACGGAGGCTGCGCTGTGGGAGGAGCGGTATAGAGGGGGAGCGGTACGGAGGCTGCGCTGTGGGAGGAGCGGTATGGGAGGAGCGGCACGGAGGCTGCGCTGTGGGAGGAGCTGTAGAGGGAGCGCAGCGCTGTGGGAGGAGGGAGGAGCGCGCTGTGGGAGGAGCGCAGCGCTGTGTGGGAGGAGCGGTACGGAGGGAACGCTGCGCTGTGGCAGGGGATGGCAATAAAGAAGTGTTTGGTTTCTTTCTTTACAAGTAACTGTCCCTCATTGTAAAGCCAAGTGTGATCTCCACAAACTCCACAGACTGTTCTGGGCAGAATTATTTAACTCAACATCAACTCTCCCCCTAGGTCTTTACAATCAACTTTTGCAATCGAGGGGCGGCTCAGGGATTGAGTTCTTCGATCAGCACTCTCTGCGCCGGTGGTCTCTTTGCTCCCCAGGCCTTCTCTAGGGTGGATTTATCCTTCTCGACCTGCAGGAGTTGCTGGAGGGAGGCAGTGAACTCGAGCTGCGCCTCGGCGGAGAGGGTGGCGAGGACGTGTTGGTGCTCTCTCGCCCAGGACAGGAGGAAGGCACACTTCTTGCCTGCCCTGTATCTGGCCGCTCTGCCCGTCTTCCCCTCCTCGCCGCGGCACTGCCTGCCTTTGGCCAGGATGCAGTCGAGGTGGGAGATGGCGGCGAGAGTGTAATGACTGCCCGGAGCCTCGTCGCCCCCGGCTAGGAGGGCAGACACATCTTCCATCGCCCTGGCCAGCAGCAGGGGAGTGGAGAGGTGGGGGCCTGAGCGATAGCTCTCCACTGCGGCCTGCAGAGCCTCTCCCGTGGAGCTGTAAACACGGCTGCCATCCAGCGCCTGGGAGATCGCCAACACCGCCTCGATGAACTCGTCCCTCATCGCCCCCCGCACATCCCCGTTCACCAGCCGCAGGGAGAAGGCGTAGGCGTATAGAACATTGACCAGGCTGAAGGCCACCAGTGGTGACGGGCAGGCAGTCAGGGTTGCCAGGGGAGCAATGTTGGTGCAGACAGCGGGCATGGAGTCATCTGTGTCCCAGACACTGGCCGGAGCCATCTCCTTGTCTGTGTCCTCCTCCCCCGAGCTCTCGCCGTCCCCGGCCACACGCTGCTCCTCCCGCGTCTCCTCACTCGCCTCAACTTCCTCCACCACCTGCGGGCAAAGCAGTGACAGAGGGACTCACTTTAGACTTTAGATATACAGTGTGGAAACCTGTGCTGACCAGCGATCGTCGTACATGAGCACTATTGTTCTGAAGCCAAATCAAAGCCGAAAAACCTGCATGTCCTTGGAGTGTGGGAGGAAACCGGAGCACCTGGAGAAAACCTCTGCGGTCACAAGGAGAAGAACATGCAAACTCCGTACAGGCAGCACCCACAGTCAGGGTCAAACCCAGGTTTCTACACCCACTTTTTGAAGGAACTCGTCCACGGGGCGACCCTTGGGCACCCAGCCCAGTGCTCCAACAACCCCCCATCCGTTCCCAAACCCTCTCGACCCTGCCACTCACACCTCCTTCACCTCTTCTCCACCCCTGCCTCCTCTCCATCCACCCTCCCTCCTCACCACCATCTTACTCTCCTACCCCTCTCCCTACTTTCCACCCTCCCTCCCCACCATCCCCTCCCCTACTCTCCCCACCACTGCTCCTTCCCTCTCCTCCATCCACCCCCCCTCCTATCCTGTCCCGCACAACCATCTCACTCTCCCCACCCTCCACTACTCTCCCCCCCCCCCTTCTCCTCCGCCTCCATCCCCTCACTGCTCCTATTCCCCCACATACTGGCCGGGAGAGGGGGGTCGCTGTCTCTCACCGGCCGCCGCCGCCGCCGCCACCAGGGCCGCCAGGGGGGGATCCAGGCCGCCGCCTCCCCGCCCGACACCCGCCGCTCGAAGTCGGCGCGCTGGCCGGGGCTGAGCGCGGCCCAGAGCCGGGGGGCCGGGGCGTCCGGATCCAGGCTCAGGCCCTCCGGCTCCGGGCGCTGGGCCTCGGCCTCCTGCAGGCTCCTCATGCCGGGGCACAGGTCCCGCCGCCCGGCCTCGGCCCCGGGCCGCAGCTCGGCCAGCACCGCGTCCCTGTAGAAGAGCTCGGCGCAGGCCCGGTGCGGGCCGCCGCGGTAACAGGCCAGCGAGCAGTAGGGCCGGTTACAGCGGGGACAGGTGTAGCGGGCGGCGGCGGCCGAGCACAGGCCACAAGCCTCGGCCTCAGCCTCGACCTCGCCTGCGGGCCGCGCCGCCATCGCCATCGCCATCGCCCGCTGCCGGGACGGGGCGTTGTGCCAGGCGCCGCACCGCCCTCAACCCGGCCCGAGGGGGCGCACTATGATCGTCCGGGCTTTTCTTCAACTAGATTGGGATGTTTTTACTTTACTCGACTTTTTAAATGTTCTTTATTATATTATTCATTGAGTACTGTATTTACAGACTTGCTGTGCTGCTGCAAGTAAGAATAAGAACTGTCTTATTGCCATATGTCCCAAACATACGTCTGAAGAAGGGTCACCCATTCCTTCTCTCCAGAGATGCTGCCTGAGTTACTCCAGCATTTTGTGTTTTTCTTCGGTTTAAACCAACATATGAATTGAATTTAATTGAATTTCCTTTATTGTCATTCCTCACTGTGGTGGAAGGCAAAAGTCTTAAAGTCTTTGTCTTCTTCCCTCCTTGATATCCCTCTGCGCTGAGGAGATCCAGGCCTCCGATGTCATCGTCCACAAGGCCCGCGTCCGAGCCTCCGACGCCGGGCTGCCGCCACCGCTCTGAAGCAGGGTCCGCCGCTGGAACGCTGGAGCCCCGCAGCTCTGAAGCCGGGTCGCCGCTGGAACGCCACCGCTGGAGAACCGCAGCTCTGTAGCCGGGTCGCCGCTGGAGAACCGCAGCTCTGAAGCCGGGTCGCCGCTGGAGCACCGCAGCTCTGAAGCCGGGCCGCCGCTGGAGCACCGCAGCTCTGAAGCCGTGACGCTGCTGGAGCACCGCAGCTCTGAAGCCGGGCCGCTGCTGGAGCACCACAGCTCTGAAGCCATGCAGCTGCTGGAGCACGGCAGCTCTGAAGCCATGCAGCTGCTGGAGCACCACAGCTCTGAAGCGTGGCCGCCGCTGGAACACCGCAGCTCTGAAGCCGGGCCGCCGCTGGAGCACCACAGCTCTGAAGCCAGGCCGCCGCTGGAGCACCGCTGCTCTGAAGCCGCCACCGCAGCTGGAAGCTGGAACGCCGCTATAGCTCCGAGGCCGCAAGCTCCGCCATTAGGCCTCAGCACAGACGGAGACAGTGACGGGGGACACGACAAGAAAAGTCGCACCCCGCCCGAAGGGAGAGACTAAAACCCTGTTTCTTCCCCCCCACACACATACACAGCCTCATAACCAAAATTCTAACTAAAACAAACACAAGAAGACAAAAAGAAAAGAAAAAACAGACGGACTGCAGGTGAGCCACAGCTGCCAGGCAGTGCCGCCACTGGCATATGAAGTTCCTTCCTACACAGAACAATGAAATTCTTACTTGCAGTAGCACAACAGATATGTAAACGTAGTATGTAAACAGTAAAATAAATGAAAAAATGTTCAGAAAATACATATAGAGTTTTTTTGAATTTATTATATACTAGATCAAGTATGGACCCATTGGGTCCTATTCCCCCAACGCAATATTCCACCACTCACCCATAGCCCCCAACTGCGCAGGCGCGGCTGACATTTTTAAAGTTTAAAATGGCAATATCTTGTAAAATATAAGATTAATGTGAATGCATCTCATTTTCTCCCTTCAGTCCCATATTCCCCTCCTCCATGATCTTCCCTCTCCCCATCCGGAAGTGGCGGTACTGCCCTGCAGCTGCGGCTCACCTGCAGTCCGTTTGTCTTTTCTTTTTTTTGTTTTCTTTTGTCCCGTTGTAACAGTTTATTTTGGTTTATTTTAGTTGTGTATGTGTGGGGGGTGGGAGAAACATGTTTTTTGACTCTTCCTTCGGGGGGATGCGACCTTTCTTGCCGTATCCCCCGTCTCCGTCTGCACTGAGGCCTATTGCGGAGCTGGCGACCTCCAACTGGGACCGACCTCGAGCCAATCAATCGTCCCCACATTGGGGGGGGGGGGCGGCCGCACCACTCACCTCCCTCCCATCCCACCTACCCACCCCCCCCCCCCCCCCCCACAAGGAAAGTTCTGGAATTTATTTTTGTAAATGAAACCTCTCCCCTATTCCACCACCCCACATTGAAAACCCCCAAGTGGGGGGGGGGGGGGGGGGGGGCAGGTGCTCACTTCCCTCCCCCCAACCCACGCTCACAATAAAAGTCTCAATTTTTTGTTGTTAATGAAACCTCTCCCCAAGAATCTAAAATGGATTTTTTTTAATAATCTTACTCCCTCCCTACCCACCTTGAGGTGTAAGCTGCTGATCCCATTGTGATGTCATTGTCGCCTGGAAGACTGTTCACAGGCAGGTAATGTAAATTAGATCCCATTGTGTTGTCATAGCTCTAACTGCCACTGTTGCACCCTTCTCAAACTGGATTTTGTAAAGCTAAGAATGTTAATAACTTGTAAAATATAACATCTATCTGCACAAAACGTGTTGAAAACACACCACAGGACAATTGTGAGTAAGGTGGTGCAAAAATTGTAGCGCTATCGTGTACCGTTTTAGCGTAATTTCAGGATCTCACACTCACAGACATCCAAACAAACAATATTGAGAGTTTTAGTAATATATACTTGACCAAGTGGGATCCGTAGGGGCCCTGTTCCCACAACGCAATATTCCACCACTCACCCGTTTCCCCAACGCAACCCGTTTCCACCACTCACCGTTTCCCGCAATGCAACCCGTTCCCCAACGCAATATTCCACCATAGCCCACAACTACGCAGGCACGGCTCATACACTCCCTCCCCCTCCTCTTCACCCTCCCTCTTCTCTCTCCTCTGCTCCTCCCCTCCCTCCCTCCCTCTCCTTTTCCATACCCTCAGTCACTCCCTCACCTCTCCCCATCGCACTCCCCCACTAAACACAATGTTTAAATAACATTTTCTCCTCCACTCTCCCTCTCCTTACAACAATGTAACAAACCTCTCATTGCACTGGGTGGAACACTGTTGATTGGCAGCTTATGTAAATGAGATTCCATTGTGATGTCATTGTCGGGTGGAGCACTGTTCATGGCAACTTACGAAATGAGATGCCATTATGACATCATAGCTGCAAACTGCCAGAATCTGCCAGTAACTGCCACAGCATATTCTCAAAGTCGGGTTTTGTCAAGTTTTAAATGTCAATAACTTGTGATTTATAACATCAATATAACATCAGTGTCATGGGGTAGCAACAATGTAGCGGTTAGGACAACAATCCCATTGTGACGCCATAGCTGGGAACTGCCAATACAGATTTGAAGAAATCCTTATCAAAGTGGGATTTTGTCAAGCTAAACATAACTTGTAAAATATAACATCAATCTGAACGAAACTTGACACAAACCACCACAGGACAAATGTGAGTAAGGCGGTGCAAACATTTTAGTAACCTACTGGACCAAGTGGGACCCGTTGGGTCCCTGTCACACGGGAGGCCTGGTCCCCCAATGCAACCCATTCCCCCAACGCAATATTCGACAACTCAGCCATAGCCCCCACAGGAGGCCTTGCCCCCCAACACAACCCATTCCCCATTGTAAGATTCCACCCCTCACCCGTTCCCCCAACGCAACCCGTTCCCCCAATGCAATATTCCACCACACACCCATAGCCCCCAACTGTGCAGGTTGGCTCATTTTTGCACCCTCCCTCATTTTAAACTTTAAAAAAATGCAATTGCACTAACATGTTTTCATTCTTTAATGTGATGTAGGTTCCACCGACAAGGCCATCTTTTGTTATCCAAATCTAATCATTAAACTTTCAATTTAGACAGCAATTAAAAGGCTTTGCAATCACATATGTGCTGGGTTAGGCTGGCAGATCCTTCCCCTGAAAGACATTTGCTGGCAAGGACTCGAGTGTCCTAGGATAGCAACAATGTAGCAGGTAGGACTACTATCCCATTGTGACATAATAGCTGGGAACTACCAGTGCAGATTTGAAGAAATCCTTCTCAAAGTGGGATTTTGTCAAGTTAAAAATGTTAATAACTTGTAAAATCTATATTACTAAAAGTCTGATCTTGACCACTTCTTTGTTCTGTATATTGATTTTAGAAAAGACGCTGCCACTTATGGCTGTGATTTTTGGCCATCTTACTCAGAGTCCCCCTCCGTTGTGCAGGACAAGAGGATTTTTCCCATCGATGAAAAATAAAAGTTACTTGTATTTAAAAAATAAAAGTTACTAGTGTTTAAAAAATGTTGAGATTCACTCTCCTGAAGGCCACGCCCCTTCCGGAGGGACTATGAAACCCGGAAATGTGGAGGTGCCTCAGTTATCAGCAAGATGGTTGAGCGAGAGCAATTCTTAGTCTGAGCTGCGAACAACACCAAACACATGTCTACTGTGAGTGGTTTTACTGACCTGTCAGTGTCCTTAATGTGTTTTTGAAAATGTAGTTTGAAAATGCAAAAGTGTGTTTTAGTTTGAAAGTGCTAAAGCTGTGTTGCCTTTGGTTTTGAAAGTGCTAAAGCAAGCTGCGTTGCCTTTGGTTTTGAAAGTGCTAAAGCAAGCTGCCTTGCCTTTGGTTTTGAAAGTGCTAAAGCAAGCTGCCTTGCCTTTGGTTTTGAAAGGGCTAATGCGAGCTGCCTTGCCCTAATTAGAGCTGCGTTGCCTAACTAGAGCTACCTTGTCTCCTATATAATTAAAAGTCTAATCTTGACCACTTCCTGTTTACGTTTTATATTGATTTTAGAAAGAAACGCTACCATGCACTGCTGTGATGTTTGGCCATCTTACTCAGAGTCCCCCTCCGCACATCAGGTGCCGAGGATTTTATCCATTGATGAAAAATAAAAGAGTTATTAGTGTTTAAAAAATGTTAAGATTCTCCCTCCTGAAGGCCACGCCCCTTCCGGAGGGACTATAAAACCCAGAAGTGTGGAGGTGCCTATGTTCTCTGCAAGATGGGGGAGCGAGAGGTCGCAATTCTCAGTCTGAGCTGTGAATAACACTGAACACATGTCTACTAAACTGTGAGTGGTTTTACTGACCTGACAGTGCCCTTAATGTGGTTTGAAAATGTAGTTTGAAAATGCAAAAGTATGTTTTGGTTTGAAAGTGCTAAAGCTGTGTTGCCTTTGGTTTTGAAAGTGCTAAAGCTGTGTTGCCTTTGGCTTTGAAGGTGCTAATGCAAGCTGCCTTGCCTTTGGTTTTGAAATTGCTAAAGAGAGCTGCCTTCCTTTGGTTTTGAAAGTGCTAAAGCGAGCTGCCTAGCCTTTGGTTTTGAAAGTGCTAAAGACAGCGAGTCGTGACCTCTCCCTCCTCCATCTTGCAGAGACTGAGGCACGCCCACACTTATGGGTTTTATAGTCCCACCCACCAGAAGGGGCATGGCCTTCATGGCGTGATGACAGCAGAGAGAATCTCAACATTTTTTAAACACTAATAACTCTTTTATTTTTCATCGATGGGAAAAATCCTCTTGTCCTGCGCAGCGGAGGAGGACTCTGAGTAAGATGGCTAAACATCACAGCCGTAAGTGGCAGCGTTTTTTCTAAAATCAATATACAGAACAACAGGAAGTGGTCAGACTTTTAGTAATATAGACACACATGCACACACATATATATATATATATATATATGTGTGTGTGTGTATATATATACATATATATATATATACACATATACATATATATATACATACATACATATATATATATACACACATACATACATATATATATATACACACACACACACACACACACACACATTTATACACGTATATACATATACCTACACTAGACTAAGTGGGACCCGTTGGGTCACAGCACCACACGGGAGGGCAGGTCCCCCAATGCAATATTCCACCTCTCCACCAATTCCAATATTGGTGGCCAGAGTGTGGGGGTAGGGGGGCTTTCTGGAGGGCTGATATGGGTGTTATGGGCTGAAGGGACTGGTTTCCAGAGGGCTAGTACGGATATTGTGGGCCAAATGGATTCTTGGGCTGGCGGCTCAGTCACTCAAGCCTGTTGTGCTGGCAGCTCACTCACTCACATCTGGTGGGTTGGCAGTTGACTCACGGCTATTCATTGAAATTCCATTTCAAGCAGGGTGCAATGCCACCAAAGTCAAGTGCAGTTTCTTACCACTTCAAGCAAGGTGCAAGGCCACCAAATTCAAGAGCAGTTTCATACCATTTCAAGCAGGGTGCAAGGCCGCTAAAGACAGTGAGTCATGACCTCTCCCTCCTCAATCTTGCAGAGACTGAGCCACGCCCACACTTCTGGGTTTTATAGTCCCACCCACCAGAAGGGGCATGGCCATCATGGCGTTATTGACAGGAGAGAGAGAATCTCAACATTTTTTAAACACTAATAACTCTTTTATTTTTCATCGATGGGTAAAATTCTCGGCACCTGATAAGCGGAGGGGGACTCTGAGTAAGATGGCCAAACATCACAGTCGTACGTTGGAGCGTTTTTTCTAAAATCAATATAAAGAGCAAACAGGAAGTGGTCAAGATTAGACTTTTAATTATATAGAAGGCAAGGCAACTTTAATTAGGCAAGGCAACTTTAAGTAGATAACAAAGCTTTAGCATTTCCAAACCAAAGGCAACACAGCTTTAACGTTTCCAAACCAAATGCAACACAGCTTTAGCATTTCCAAACAAAAGGCAACACAGCTTTAGCATTTTCAAACTATATTTTCAAACCACATTAAGGGCACTGACAGGGCAGTAAAACCACTCACAGTTTAGTAGACATGTGCTCAGTGTTATTCACAGCTAAGATTGACAGACGTGATCCTCTCGCTCCCCCATCTTGCAGAGAACTGAGGCACCTCCACACTTCCGCCACATTGCTTCTCTTGAGATCACACCACAGTTCACCATTTTAATGCAATTTAATGATAGTAAAGGCAGAGGTAAAGGCTTGGATATGTGCGGTTACTGGAACTGTATCTTTTGCAGGAAGTCAAATAGGCTGCTCGATGTTCCAGGGTTTAGTTTAGTTTATTGTCACATGTACCAAAGTACAGTGAAAAGCATCTACCTCTATGGAGTGCTAGGGTCTCCATAGAGGTAGATGGGAGGTTGGGACCGCTCTCTAGTTGGGGAGAGGATGGTCCAATTTACTATCCACATCTAGAGAGCGGCCCTGAGCTATTATGTAGAGGAGGAATTATGAGAGGAGGGGCCAGGGTATCTCTAAATGTCTCTTAAATGTTGGTATTGTAAATCAGCATTTCAGGCAGCTTGTTCTGCACCCTTCCCAGTGTCACCACATCCTTCCCGTTGTGTGATGACCAGACCAGAACAGAACACCCCTAGAGTGCCCCCACCAGCGTCCTGTACAGCTATAACCAAACGTAGACTCAGCAACTTTCGTTGAGCACTTATGCTCAGTCCACCTCGGCCTACATGATCTCCCGGTTGCTAACTATTTCAACTCCACTTCCCATTCCCACACTGATCTTTCTGTCCTGGGCCTCCTCCAATGTCAGAGGAAGGCCACATACAAATTGGAAGAACAGCTCATATTTCTTACAAATAGCTTACAGCCCAGCAGTAGAATGTTGAATTCTCCAATTTCTACTTACACTCCGCTCCTCCCTTACCCCTTTCCTCCACCTAGTCGTTTAGCCACATTGCTTCTCTTGAGATCCCACCTTTCCCAGCCAACAATGGACCTACCAGGCACCGCCCTGCCAGAGGCCATTTGTGGCCGGCCCTGATTGGTCCTGGTCTTTTCTCACCTCCAGCTCTTCACCTCCCAACCTTGCATTCGGTCTGATCTCGTACTCATTGCCCTATCCCTGAAAGCAAGCAAGCTAAGCACCATCCTCACTACCCTACATGTTTTCCCCTCTGTTATCAGACTTCTGAACAGTCCCTCCATAAGGTAGGGTACTGTCCAATTCACCTCTATCCTATTCATAGACTACGGCTCTGCCTTTAATACCGTTATACCATACAAGCATATCAACAAACTCACTGGATCCTCGACTTCCTGACCAACAGACCCCAATCAGCGAGGATAGGGGACAAATCATCCTTTACGATAAGCCTTAATAAGGGGGCTCGCAAGGATGCGTTCTCAGCCCCCTTTACTCTTTGCCATTCTGGGCTGGATATCAAATAAAGATGAGACGGAGTATGGGAAGGGCAAAGACAACCATGTGTCCTGGTGTCGAGACAACAACCTTTCAATGTCAGCAAGACAAAGCAGACAGTGATTGACTGCACGAAGCAAAGCCGGTTGAAAACTCCAAATTCCTAGGAGTCAATATTACCAACAGTCAAAATATAGACCACCCATATAGAAACAACGACCAAGAAAGCACACCAAACGCCTCTACTTCCTTAAACTTCTCTACAACTCTCACTGAGTTCTACAGATGCACCATGGAAAGCATCGTATCAGTATGCATCCCAGCTTGGTTTGGGAACAGCTCCATCCAAGACCGCAAGAAATTGCAGTGAATTGTGGACGCAGCCCATGCCATCACACAAACCAACCTCTCTTCTATTGGCTCCATTCATACCACACGCTGCAGCATAATGAAGTACAAATCAAGGATGAGTTGCACCCTGGCCACTCTCTCTTCTCCCATCTCCCAACAGGCAAAAAGTATAGAAGTGTGAAAATGCACACCACCAGATTCAGGGACAGTTTCCTCCCAGTTGCAATCAGGCAACCGAATCATCCTCCCACGTCCAGAGAGCAGTGCTGAACTATGATCTACCACTTTGATGAGCCTTGCGCTATCCTTGATCGGACTTTGCTAGCTACCTTGCACTAAACGTTATTCCATGATCATGTATTTATACACAGTCCATGGCTCGATTGTAACCATGTCTTGTCTTTCTGCTGACTGGATAGCATGCAACAAAAGCTTTTCACAGTTTTCGGTGCTTGGCTCTGATTTGTTCTGTACCCTTTTATACCTGTAGTTTCCCTCTCCCCTAACTCTCAGTGTGAAGAAGGGTTCCAACCTGAAACATCACCCTATTCTTTTTCTCCAGAGATGCTGCCTGATCCACTGAGTTACTCCAGCACTTTGTGTCGACTCATGTGATGGAAGTGGGTTCAACGTAATGTCCCTCTCTGGTCAGCAGGGACACAATGGGCCGAATGGCCTCCTCCTGTGCAGGACATGTTCACATTTCGATGAAGTGGCCCTGTTGTGGGGAGTTATTTTGGGCAGTTCTGGTGTCAGTGAAGATGATGTGTCAGAGCAGAACAGTAAAGGAGAAGTTGGGCTGCAGATTGTGCTGACACTCGGAGATTCACTTCAGTGCAGCGACCAGCGAGGACTGTCCTGAGCTGCTGCCGCCCGTCGCCCTGGGCACACCAGGACCATGTACCTGTGGCTGACCCTCCTCTCACTGCCTCTCACCTGGGCAGGTAAGACCACCTCTCCTCCTCCCCGTCCCACCTCTCCCTGACACATCATCCCCCCCCCCCCCCCTCCTGCACAAAGTGCAGCAAGGCTGGGCAGCCCCTCCGGGGATTATCGGGGTGGGGGTTTGGGATGGTTCCTCAGTTAGGGAGTGCTTAGAGGGACAATGCCGAGAGAAAGGGCGGCTGGTCCTCAAAGTGACGGGGATCAGCAGATGGAGCAGGGAGGAGGATAGTTTTCACTCTGATTTGCCGTAATCTTGGAGCTGATGCCTGAACTAACATTTGGGGCAAATTGTACTGGTTCATGGGGCGTTGTGGAAGTCAAGGGTGTTTAATTGTCATAGGCATCATAACGGAACAAGTGGGCACAGCTGTATGCTGCAGGGAGGTTGTTGGAGCACCTTGTTATTGAGCCCAGGAGCTGGGCGCAGTAGGTGGTCTGTCCCACCGCTATACACACACGGTGTGCATTATGGTCTTGAGGGATGATGTTTGGGCGGAGCAGTGGGAGAGCTGCTCCCTCACAGCGCCAGAGACCAGGCTTTGATCCTGACCACGGGTGCTGCCTGTACGTTCTGTTTTATGTTCTCCCTGTGCCAGAACACCTTTCCTCCGGGTGCTCTGGCTTCCTCCCACACTTCCAAGACGTGTGGATTTGTAGGGTAATTGGCTTCTGTAAAATTGTAAATTGGCTCCAGTGACACGAAATGTCACCTTTCCATGTTCTGCAGAGATACTGCCCGACCCACTGAGTTACTCCAGCACTTTGCGTCGTTCTGTGTGTTAACCAGCATCTGCAGTCCCTTGTTTCTACATATAATACCATCGAAGACTCAGTGAGATTTCATCTTCTGTTTGTGTTGCGACTGTGGAATAGAGCTTGTTGAAACTGCGCGTCACAAAGCAGTGGGTAGTGACCACTGCCGGGAACGAGCAGCACAGTTTGTGCAATCGTGTAACTTTACAAGAAGCAAAGAGATTACTTCAGCTCTTGCGAACCTCTGCTCAGAATATTCAATGTTGTCATAGTACTTGCCTCAAGTACCTCATCTGTCAGCTCGTTCCATATGCCCACCTATGTGAAAAAAAATGCCCCTCAGTTTCCTAATAAATCTTTCCATTCCATTTCCGTGTAAAAAAACTTGCCCCGCACATCGCCTTTAAACTCTGCTCCTTTCACCTTCAGGCTATTTCCTCCCTGACATTTCCACCAAGAAAAAAGGTTTTGACTGTCTGCCCTGTCTATGCACGCTTCCATCGTCAGCACCTCTCCCCGCTCTATCCCCTCCCCCTTCTTTCCTGTCCCCCTCTTTCCTCTCCCCCCGCCACCTTCAATGCACCTCCCTCACTCTGACTTGACATTTCACTCCTCCTCTTCTCTCCTTATCTGACACCTTTATCTCCTTTTCACCTCCAGCCTTCATAATGAACTCATCTGTCAATCACCCCCCCACCTCGTATCCACCTATCACTTGCCAGGCTTTGTCCCGTCCCCACTTCTCTTTCAGCTTTCTCTCCCCCCCACCGTCACTCCATCAGTCTGAAGTAGGGACCCAACCTGAAACGTCACCTGCCCATTCCCTCCACAGATGCTGCCTGACCCGCTGAATTCCTCCAGCACTTTGTGCTGTGAATGAGTATGTTGTGACTTGTAAAGATCTGGCATAACTTTAACCGACAGTTTAAAAACTTGACAAAACCATGGCCTCTTTCCATACCTGTTCCAAAAAGCACAAACAGAATTAGAAACATAGAAGATAGGTGCAGGAGTAAGCCAGTCGGCCCTTCGAGCCAGCAACGCTAGTCAATATGATCCTGGCTGATCATCCAAAATCAGTACCCCGTTCCTGCTTTCTCCCCATATCCCTTTATCCTGTATTAACACAAACAGAATTACAAACGGAATTACAAATTGCCACAGAGAATTAAATTAGAAATAGGAAGCCAGAACAAGGAACGGACATGATAGAGAAGGTCCCATCGCTCCACTCCCAGGCGAGCTCAAAGTCCAGTTTCCAAATAGAATATCAATTATGTCTCACAGAGATCACAGAGAACCTGATCCATCACGGGTACCGACCTCCCCACCATCTAAGGGATCTATAGGAAGCGCTGCCTCATAAAGGCAGCCAGCATCATCAAAGACCCGCACCACCATGAGCCACACTCTCACATCGCTGCCACCATCAGGAAGAAGGTACAGGCGCCTGAAACCGTGACATTCAGGTTCAAGAGCAGCTTCCTCCCAGCAACCGTCATGCTCTTGAATACTGCTACTGTGTCTTTGGTTGCACTACAGACTTTGGTTTTTGCAATAGTGTACATACCTAGTTTAGCTTATTATTGTCACGTGCACCGAGGTGCAGTGAAAAGCTTTTTGCTGCTTGCTATCCAGTCAGCAGGAAGACTATACAGGATTACCATCAAGCCGGCCACAGTGAAGAGATACAGTATAAAGGGAATAATGTTCAGTGCAAGATAAAGTCCAGTAAAGTCTGATTAAAGATAGTCTGAGGGTCTTCAATGAGGTAGATGGAAGGTCAGGACCACTCTCTAGTTGGTGATAGGACAGTTCAGTTGCCTGATAACAGCGGGGGAGCAAATGTCTCTGTGAATCTGGAGCTGTGCGCTTTCACACTTTCCCAAAACACCAAGAACTTCCTGAGGGTGAACTTACGGACAGCAAGTGGCCCAGACGGAGTTCCTTGCCGTGTCCTTAGCAGCTGCATGGACCAGCTAGTGGGAGTATTCGCGGACATCTTTAATCTCTCCATACTCTGTTCTGAGGAACCCACCTGCTTCAAGAAGACCACCATCATCCCAATGCCGAAGAAAAGCACGACCTCGTGCCTAACCGACTACTGTCTAGTAACCTTGACATGCACCATCATGAAATGTTTTGATCCTCGACTTCCTGACCAACAGAACCCTAATCTGGATCCTCGACTTCCTGACCATCAGAACCCTAATCAGTGAGGATAGGGGACAAATCATCCTCTACGATAATCTTCAACACGGGTGCTCCACAAGGATGTGTCCTCAGCCCCCTTCTTTACTCCTTGTACACCCACGACTGTGCAGCTGTATAAATCAAATTCAATTTTCAAATTTGTAGACGACACCACCATTGTGGGCCTCATATCAAATAATGAAGAGACGGAGTGCAGGAAAGAGATTGAGAAACTCGTGACCTGGTGTTGAGACAACAACCTATCTCTCAATGTCAACAAGCCAAAGGAGATAGTGATCGACTTCAGGAAGTGAACTTCAAATTCCTAGGAGTAAATATCCCCAACAAGTTCTTCATCCATATTGAAGCAATGACCAAGAAACCACATCAATGACTCTACTTCCTTGGAAGGCTTAGGAAGTTTGGCATGTCCCCGACAACTCTCACCAACATCTACAGATGTGCCTCAGAAAGCCTTTTATTGGGATGCATCACAGCTTGGTTTGGAAACAGCTCCAACAGCTCCAAGACCGCAAGAAAATGCAAAGAATTGTGGATGCAGCCCAGACCATCACACAAACCAACCTCCCATCCATTGATGCTGGAGTACCACAAAATGCTGGAGTAGCTCAGCGGGAAAGGCAGCATCTCTGGATGGAATGAATGGGGGACGTTTCGGGTCGAGAAACTTCTTCAGACCCGATTCGGGAGTCCGATTGGCCAGCGCGGGGAGCTGTGATCCCCCCCCCCCCGATGCGGAAGCTTGATCCCCCCGATGCGGAGGGCTCGACCACCGGTTGCAGATGCCAAGATCGCCCTGACAACGGAAGGTTCAAGTGCTCCAACAGCGGGAGAACAAAGAAGATTGAACATTTCTGTGCCTCCCATCACTGTGAGGAATGTGAGGGAGTCGCTGTGGTGGATGTTCATGTATTTGGGTGTCTTGTTGCTCTTTATTGCTGTGACTGTATGACAATCTGAATGTCACTGTACTTTAATTGCTGCATGTGACGATAAACTAACCTTAAACCTGAAAAATCTTCCATTGACTCTATTTATACTTCACACTGCCTCGGCAAGGCCGGCAGCATAATCGAGGATGAGTCGCACTCTGGCCACTCCATCTTCTCCTCTTCTCAGGCAAATAGGTACAGAAGTATGAAAACGCACCTCCAGATTCAGGGACAGTTTCATCCTAGCTATTATCAGGCAACTGAACCATCCTACCAAGAACTAGAGAGCAGTCCAAAACTACTAGCTACCTCATTGGAGACTCTCGGACTATTTTTTGATCGGACGTTACTGGCTCTCTTGCACTAAACGTTATTCACGTTATTCCCCTTATCGTGTATCTGCACACTGTGTATGGCTTGAGCGTAATCATGTATTGTCTTTCCACTGACTGGTTAGCATGCGACAAAAAGCTTTTTACTGTACCTCAGTACAAGTGACAATAAACTAAACTCAAACTCAAACTAAGGGGCGCAGAGATAGAAGGAACTGCAGATGCTGGAACCTTGAGCAAGCACAAAGTGTTGGAGTAACTCAGCAGATCAGGCAGCATCTGTGGAGGGAATGGATGGGTGACATTTAGGGTCAGGACTCTTTCTCAGGTTGAAGTGTTTGGATCAATCTGAAGAAGGGTCCCGACCTGAAATGTCACCTGTCCATTCCCTCCACAGAAGCTGCCTGACCAGCTGTTCCTCCAGTACTCTATGTTTTGCTCAGGGCTCTGGAACCTGCAGTTCCTCCTCCCTCTTTTCTTCCGGGACAAGCCACTTACAAAATGTCCTTATGCAGCAAAAATGTTGCAGCAGATGTGCACGTTACCTCAGAGCGGGAGAAGGGGTCGCATCTTTAAATACCTCGGGGAGGAACAATGAAGATGTGGCAAGAGTTCTAGCTGGAGACGTGGTCTGGGATGGTTACGTAATCTGTCTGCTGAAGCAGAAGTGGGATTCAGAAATGGGAATTGAAATCACTACTCTCTCAGTTTGTCTTCGGTCTCCTTGCTGGATTCATCGCAAAGTCCGATTTGGTTTCAGACAACTTTACTTCACTAGAACATTGTGTCATCTTTGTGCCTGGTTCAAACCCCACTGCCCTCTGATACAGAGGCACGGACTTAGAGAGGTAGATGTTTGGGTTACTGTATTGTCACTTGTCCCAAGATTTGTTTTATAAGCTATTGGGGCCAATCCTGCCATACATGAGTACATCTGGTATTACTTAAAAATAAATAAATAAGTGTGCAGAATATATCTACAGAGAAAGAATCTGATGACAGAGGGGAAGAAGCTGTTTCTGAGTCTGGTGGTGCAAGTTTTCAAGCTTCTGTATCTTAGGCTGGACGGGAGCAGGGAGAAGAAAGAATGACCAGGGTGGGACAGGGACAGGGACAAGTCTTTGATTATGTCGGTGTCTTTCCTGAGGCAGCGTGAAGTGTAGATGGAGTCGATGGTGGGAGGCCTGGTCTGTGTGATGGACGGGGCTACATCCACAACTTTCTGCAATTTCTTGTGCTGTTGGGCAGAGCTGTTCCCAAACTAAACTGTGATGCATCCCAACGCAATGGGGTGGCACAGCGGTAGAGTTGCTGCCTCACAGCGCCAGAGACTGGGTTTGATCCTGACTATGGGTGCTGTCTACGGAATTTGTTCATTCTCCTTGTGACCAAGTAGGTTCCTCCGGGTGCTCCGGTTTCCTCCCACACTCCAAAGACGTGCAGGTTTGTAGGTTAATTGGCTTCGGTAAAATTATAAATAGTCCCCAGTGTGTAGGATAGTGCTGGTGTGCGGGGTGATCGCTGGGCGGTGCGGACCCGATGGGCCGAAGGGCCTGTTTCCGCAGTGTATCTCTAAAGTCTAAATTAAAAGTCTTGAGTCTGAAGCCAGTATGTGTCTGCGCTGCATCTTTGTACATTGGCCCGAGTCGTTGGACACACTCCTGAGGAAGTGTCTTCTTTGCCGTAGCGTCAGTGTGCTTGGACCGGGAGAGATTGGTGGTGATATTTACCAGCAGGATGGTGAAGCTGCCCACCATCTCCACCAGCACCATCGATGCCAACACACCCTCCCAATTCTACCCACCCACAATTCTTTGCACCTTTTTGCGGTGTTGCAGCTGTTTCCAAACCCGGACATTCAATCATGGCTGATCTATTGCTCCCTCCAAACCCCATTCTCCTGCATTCTCCGCAGAACGAAACATTTCATCTGTGTAATCAGCCGCTGTTCCTTGAGGATGTGATGAGCAGATGAGATGAGGGGCAACCGATGGGTGGGGTGTGTGGGATCTGCAGAGGCTTTAGCTGCAGTCCTATACTGGAGGTGGTCACTGTGGTTAGAGTGTGTGGAACCAGGGCCCTGCTCTGATGTGGCCAGACGAGTGGTTTACAGACAGAAAGCAAGGGAGTGGGAACACACGGATTTGATAGAAACTGCCGTGTCTATTAGTCAATATCACGGGGGTCATACAGCACGGCAATAGGCCATTCGGCCCAGTTTGTCTATGCCTTCCAAGTTACCCCATCTACATCAATCCCACCTGCCTGCGTTAGGTCAATATCCTGCTCGACCTTTCCTATCCATGCACCTGTCCAAGTGTCTTCTACATATCGACACAAGGAACTGCAGATGCTGGTTTACAAAAAAAGACATAAAGTGCTGGAGTAACTCAGTGGGTCAGACAGCATCTCAGGACAACATGGATAAGTGACATTTCAGGGTTTCACCCTCTGAGTGAAAACGTTGCTACTCCGGTTCCTATTAAATCTTTCTCCTCTCATCTTAAACCTATGACCTCTGGTTCTTGAGTCCCCTACTCTGCATGTTCACCCTATCTATTCCCCCCCTGATTTTGTACACCTTTATATGATCACCCCTCAGCCTCCTGCGCTCCAAGGAATCAAGTCCTAGCCTGCTCAACCTCTCCCTACAGCTCAAACCCTCCAGTCCTGGCAACATCCTTGTAAGTCTTCTCTGCACATTTTCTAGCTTAATGAGATATTTTCTACAGCAGGCTGACCAAAACTGAACACAGTACACCCAGGTTTGAGGGCAGCACAGTGGTGAAGCGGTAGAGTTGCTGCCTCACAGCGCCAGAGACCCGGGTTC
Organism: Okamejei kenojei; assembly: GCA_035221665.1. Classification (NCBI taxonomy): domain Eukaryota; kingdom Metazoa; phylum Chordata; class Chondrichthyes; order Rajiformes; family Rajidae; genus Okamejei; species Okamejei kenojei. Next base: position 44,198,218 of record CM069141.1, read on the forward strand.
GATCCTGACAACAGGTGCTGTCTGTACAGAGGTCGTACGTTCTCCCTGTGAATGCGTGGGGTTTTTCTGGGTGCTCTGGTTTCCTCCCACACTCCAAGGACGTGCTGGTTTGTAGGTTAATCGAAGGGCCTGTTTTTGTGCTGCAGTGCAAAATTGTGTGAAACATTCCCAGAGTTTGGGAGTTTGTGCTCAGGGATCCAGGACCTCCGCCGGCTTTCTCTCAGCAGCTTCTCGTCCACTTGCAGAGATCCGGATGGAGCTGGAACCCAAGGAGCAGACTCTACTGAGGGGAGAACCGTTCACAGCCAACTGTACCGTCCACAGCACCAGCCTGATGATCAGAGTGAAGTGGCGTTCCCCACATGGAGAGGTGAGTCAGTCAGTTATTTTTGCTTCAACAAAGACACTTAGTGCTGGAGTAACTCAGCGCGTCAGGCAGCATCGCTGGAGAACATGGATAGGTGACTTTTCAGGTCGGTACCGTTCATTAGGCTGATAGGGGTGGGGGAGAAAGCTGGAAGAGAGGTGAGGCTGGACATATCCTGGTGAGTGATGGGTGGATATAGGTGAGGTGGGCTCCCTCCATCGATTCCATCTCCCCTGTCTCTGCAACCTTTGCCAGGCCAGTAACTCAGCAAGGTCTGCACACTCCTTCCAATAAGGGCCTTCTGATCACCGGCGGATAAATTGTTCACAGCCGGTGGCCGTGACTGCTCTAACTGCTCACTGAGCTATGGAACTCTCTCCCCACCTCTCCCTCTCCTTCACTCACACCCCCTGTGGCCAGACTTTGGCCAATGCCTCATTTCTTTAGGAGGTAGGAGAAACCCGCAGCACCCGGAGAAAACCCACAAGGGTCAGAGGGAGAGCTTGCAACTCCGTACTGACAGCACCCGTAGTCAGGATCGAACCCGGGTCTCTGCTGCTGCGCCACCGTACCACCCAAATGGCTGCAGGCGGCTCAGTTTCTACACCTTTGATGATAATGGGTAGACTTTCTGTAAGCTGATGAGGGAGAGTGTCTGTGGGAGGGGATTCAGTGGGTGGAGAGAGTCGGAGTCCGGAGACAGTGTCTGTGGATTGGGCTAGGATTGTGGGACTGATGGGCAGAATGCCCTGGATTGCGTGTTGGACACTGTGATGCAGCGGCTTGTTCCCTCCGCAGCTTGTCCCAGCGGAATCGTCCAAGAGTACCACCGAGAAGCATTTAAGACTGAGCGAGAGGCTGCACATCACGGCCGTGAGCAGCGAGCATGCTGGGAACTTCACCTGCACCGTGTCCGGCAGGGAACACGGGCGCAACGTCCAGCTGCAGGCCATTTCCACACTGCGGGTCGTGGGTAAGGGGTGCCATGGGGCTTTCGGGGGGGGCTGGGCAGTGGGCGGCATTGGGGTGGGGTGAGGCCGCGAAGCAGTGGGAGGGGGCTGGGCAGTGGGAGTGAGGACACACAGGGCAGTGGGGGGGGGGTCTGTAGTAGGACCGGTGGGCAGTGGGTGGGGGGATGGGGTGGGCAGTGGGTGAGGGGATGGAGTGGGCACTAGGCAGCGGGTGAGGGGATGGGGTGGGCACTGGGTGAGGGGATGGGGTGGGCATTAGGAGTAGGGACAGTGGGTGAGGGGAATGGGTGGGTGGGCTAGGCAGTGGGTGAGGGATGGGGTGGGCACTGGGTGAGGGGATGGGGTGGGCTAGCAGTGGGTGAGGGGATGGGGTGGGCAGTGGGCAGTGGGTGAGGGGATGGGGTGGGCTAGGCAGTGGGTGAGGGGATGGGGTGGGCAGTGGGCAGTGGGTGAGGGGATGGGGTGGGCACTAGGAGTAGGGACAGTGGGTGAGGGGAATGGGTGAGCAGTGGGTGAGGGATGGGGTGGGCAGTGGGCAGTAGGGGGGGTTCTAGAGTGGGGCTGCTAGCTGTGTGGGGGGGGGTGGGCTAGGCTGGGGCCGCTGGGGGGCCAGAGTGACCACTGCTGGTGTGCAGCCCCTTCCCCAGTGAACGTGTCCAGCAGCTGTTCGCTACCTGGTCACCGCGGTGAAGGCCGGAGTGACCATGGGTCGGCAGTGCACAGCTGCACCAGCGACCCAGGTTCATTCCTGACCTCAGGTGCTGCCTTTCTGTGTGGAGTTTGCCTGTTCCCACTGTGACCGTGTGGTTTTCCTCCAGGAGTTATGGTTTCCTCCCACACACCAAAGACGTGTGGGTTTATAGGTTATTTGACCCACTGTAGATCGCCCCTCGTTTGTAGGGAGTGGATGAGAAAGTGGGATGACATAGAACTAGTGAAGGGGTGATCACTGGTCAGAGTGCTCGATCAGCGGAAGGGCCTGTATCTCTAAACTAAGGTCCATGGGATTCACGAACTGTTACAAGCACCAACTTCTCCAATGCCTATTTTTACGAACAATGTCCTTCCTTAGTTCCTTGTTTTCAGAGGCCTGCAGCCCACGACTATTTCTGGAGTTGTTTTTGTTTCTTCTCGTGTGAAGACGGACACAAATTCTTTGTACATGTCTTCAGGCGTTTCCGCGTGAGACCACGAGAGACCGGAGCAGCACATTTGTCCCCTCGTCCTTTCAGTGCGATTGAAACACATCTTCTACCTTCACCCCACCTTCTTGCACCAGCCCTATCCACCATCATTTCCTTAACACCCACGGTGAGCGGCACAGTGGCGCAGCGGTAGAGCTGCTGCCTCACAGCGCCAGGGAGCCGAGTTCAATCCTGACCGCGGGTGCTGACTGAACGGAGTTTTCACGTTCTCTCCGTGGCTGCGTGGGTTTTCTCCGGGTGCTCCAGTCTCCACCCACACTCCAAAGTCGTGTAGGTTTGTTGGTTAATTGGCTTCTGTAAATTATCTCAAGTGTGTAGGATAATGCTAGTATGGGGTGATCGATGGTCGTCGTGGATTCAGTGGGCCAAAGGGCCTGTTTCCATGCTGTACCTCTAAACTAAAGCAAACTAAGAAGTTGATCCTTTCTGATCTCCATGCCTCAGCTTTCCCTACTCCTCGCAGAGAAGGTCCATCACCTTCTGAGTGAAGATATTTATCCTCATCAGCCACCCCTTGCTCTCAACATGACACCTCTTTGCCGGGCGCTTTGGTGCGGAGAAACGTTCCATATCCAGCCTGACAAACTATTTAATAATTCGATCAGTGTCATGGAGATTCATTCTTATCCTTCTAAACTCCAGGCAATACAGCACCAGGCCATTCAATCTCTCATCCTAGAGTATCCATGCTCATAGCCACTTCCTCTAGGCTTTTAGACTTATTCCCCCAATTATTTTGTACATCTCTATAAGATCACCCCTCAGCCTCCTGCGCTCCAAGGAATTAAGCCCCACCCTGCTCAACCTGCCCTTATAGCTCGGGCCCACGAGTCCTGGAACATCCTTGTAAACCACCTCTGCACCCTTTCCAGCATTAAGAACATTTCCTCCAAGAGGATGACCAAAACTAAACACAATACTCCAGATGTGGCCTCACCAATGTCTTGTACAACTTTAGCATGACCTCCCAGGTTCTATACTCAATGCCCTGACTAATGAAGGCCAATGTGCAGAAAGCCTTTGTGACCACCCTGTGATGCCACTTTCAGGGAACTATGTACCTGCACTCCTAGATCCCTCTGCTCCAAAACACTCCTCAGAGCCCTGCCAATCACTGTGTAGGTGCTGCCCTGATTAGACTTCCTGAAATGCAACACCTTGTTCTTTACCTTTTCATACCTCTAGTTTTCCTCTCCCCTCACACTCAGTCTGAAGTTGGGCCTCGACCCGAAATGTCCCTGGTCCTTTTCTCCAGAGATGCTGCCTGACCCGCTGTCACTCCAGCATTTTGTGTTCATCTTAGGCATGTAGTCTGACCTTCAAATAGCCGGGACGTGTGAGGATGTTTTACGTTCCTGGTTCATGTCATGCCTTCTTGCGTGTCGACAGATGAGCCCTATGTGCAGATCTTTACGGCGCAGAAGATGGATCTGCGGGTGGAGTTTGGTGCGACTGTGCAGCTGAGGGTGATGGTGGAGGCGTTCCCCAGGCTGACGGAGCACCGCTGGGTCTACCACAGGATGGGCAACAGCACCAATCACCGGGCAACCGTCAACGAGGGGGACAACAGGTACCCTGGCACCCGTGCGCCAACGCAGCTAAGCCCAGAATATCAGGGACCCTGCACTCGTGGGTCAATAGAGGCAAGAGAGTTTCATTGTTGTGTGTCTCAAACAGAACAATCAAATTCTTACTTGCAGCAGCACAAGTGATATGTAAACATAGTACTCTGTAAAACCCATAATAAACAACAAAAATACTTCAGTTGTTCAGTATCTATATATATATATATATATATATATATATATATATATATATATACACATACACACTTAAGGGATTTATTTTGCTATTAACTTTACACTATTGTCTGTTTAAAAATAAAATATATATGTATATATATACTGGATATATATATATATATATATCAAGAGGCGCGAGGGGTGGGGAAGCCGGAGAGGAAGGGAGAGCTCAATTGATCATTTGGAAAAGGGTGAGGGATGCAGGGATGATGATGATGATATAATCTTATCAGGTACCTGTGTAGCGAGGTGCAGTGAAGTTTACCACACAATCCAGTCAAATCATACCATAAGCACATTCACAGATCACTACAAACGAGCAACAATTGTAGTGTAATTCACCGAGACAGCACACAAAGAGTCGCCACGTTTCTTCTGTTCAAACTCCGTACAGACAGCACCCGTTGTCAGGATTGAACCCGGGTCTCTGGTGCTGAGAGGCAGTAACTCTACCGCTGCGCCACCGTGTGGCCTAATTCTGCCCCTACGCCTTATGAACTTATGATCTTCTCGTCTGTCCGCGGCCATCTTGAAGATGGCCATTTGTCACGTGGACCAAGCGTGGGCAGGTAATGGGTCATGTATAGCATGGAGCTGTTGGGGCGAAGGGCCTGTTTCCGCGCTGCGGGGGGTGACTCTGCCACTTGTTCCGTTGCAGATTGGAGAGCTCGTTGCTGCTGGTGCGCGTGGGGGACACGGAGAGCGGCTCCTACACATTCCTCGCTTCCAATGGCCACGCAAACTCCTCCCTCACCTTCCACCTTCACGTCAACCGTGAGTCGTTCATCCTCGGCCTCAGTAAAAAACCCTCGCCCCTCACCCTCCGCCCATCGCCCCTGCCCCTCGCCCACCACTCCCCGCCCATCGCCCCTTGCCCCAACACCACAGTGGCTGAAACATAGCGGTACAGCACAACAACAGGCCCTTCGGCCCACAATGTCCGTGCTGAACACGAATATCAAGACCAACTCTTATCTGCCTGTACATAATCCTTATCCCTCCACATCCATGTGCCAATCCAAAAGGCTCTTAAATGCCACTATCATATCTACCTCGACCACCACCCCAGGCAGTGTGTTCCAGGCTCCCACCGCCCTCTGTGTAAACATAACAATTGCCTGTGCATCTCCTTTACACTTTGCCCCACCCGCTATAAAACTATGTCCTGATTGGACATTTCCATTCCTGGATAAAGGTTCTGACTGTTTACCCTATCTATGCCTCCAATAATTTTATGTTTTTCTATCAGGCCTCCCCTCAACCTCCGACACCACAGAGAAAACAATCCAAGTGTGTCCAATCTCCCCTGCATCTAATGCCCCGTAATCCAGGCAGTGTTCTGGTAAACCTCCTTGACATGCGTGTAAGGGAGAGACAGATTACTGTCGGAGTCCATAATAGGCCTCTCTCCCAGTCTGTTCCCCCCATCCCTACATACCGAGGCTGCTCGGCCCATCGACTCCATACCTCTCCACACAAGTCTGCTCAGGACACTCGAGATCCTTTCCAGGGTCTCGACCCGAAACGTCACGCATTCCTTCTCTCCAGAGATGCTGCCTGTCCCGCTGAGTTACTCCAACATTTTGTGTCTGCTGTTCCTTCCTACACATTTTGTCTGTTCAGTGCACCCTGCTGCTCATCCACCTCCCTGCTCTGGTTGCCTTGATTTAGGGTTTAGGTTTATTAATGTCACGTGCACTGAGGTACAGTGACGAGCTCCTTTCTCCCTCTCCCTGGCTGGGAACCATCTGCAGCAGGGCCCACGCACTGTGTGCCAGCTGACCTCCCGCTGTGTTTCCACAGGCTTGCCCCGGATCAGCCGGCTGTTCAGGTGGGTGTTGGGGAGCACGGGGACCCTTGTCCTGCTTCTCATCTTCCTCGTAGTTCTACTCTTCCACAAGTACAAGCAGGTGAGTGTCTGGCTGCACCCCAGCATCTCAACCCCAGATACTCCGACAGCGCTGGACCCCACCATCTCTCCTACCGTCACTCCCGCCCAGCATCTCTCCCTCGCCAGCCCCAGAGGGCCATCTGCCCTCGGCATGGGTGGCACAGTTGCACAGCGGTCGAGCTGCTGCCTTTCAGCGCCAGCGACCCGGCTGACTACCGTGCTGTCCATACGGAGTTTGTACGTTCTCCCTGAGACCACGTGGGTTATCTCCGGGTGCTCCGGTTATTTCCCGCACTCCAAAAATGTATTGGTTTGCAGGTAAAAATTGCAAATAGTCCCTAGTGTGTAGGATAGAACTAGTGTACAGGGTGATTGCTAGTCAGTGTGGACTCGTGTGTTTGGGCCAGTTTCCATGCTTTATCTCTTAAGCCTAAAGTAAAGTCTACTCTCCCATGATACCGCCACCTCACTCCTTTAAATCTATTTTCTAATTGTAAATCTGCAACTATATTCTGCACTCTGTGTAGTTTAGATTAGTGATACAGCACCGAAACAGGCCCTTCGGCCCATTGAATCCACACCGACCATCAATCACCCATTCACACTTCTATATTATCCCACTTTCTCAACCGCTCCGCACACACTAGGGACAATTTACAGAGAGCCAATTAACCAACAAACCCACACACCTTTGGGATGTGGGAGGAAACTGGAGCACCCGAAGGAAACCCACGTGGTCACAGGGAGAACTTGCAAACTCCACACAGACAGCACCCGAAGTCAGGATTTAACCCGGGTCTCAGGCGCCGTGAGGCAGCAGCTCTACCAAGTGCGCCACCGTGCCACCCCTACTGTGTCTTCCCTTTCACTCTACGAGCTGACGGAGGAAATCAGCTTAGTTGACTATTGTTACATGTGCCGAGGTGCAGTGGAAGGACTATACATGATCACAATCAAGTCACCCACAGTGTGCAGATACAGGATAAAGGGGAGAGAATTTAGTGCATGATATAACATTGACGTCTGATACACTCCGATTAAGCATCTGAAGGTCTCCAATGAGGGAGATGGTGATGGGCAGTTCAGTTGCCTGATAGCAGATGGGAACAAAGTCCCTGAATCTGGAGGTGTGCGTTTTCACACTTCTGCACCTCTTGCCTGATGGGAGAGGGGAGAAGAGGGAGTGACCGGGGTGAGACTGGTCCTTGATTATGCTGGTGGCCTGGCCGAGGCAGCGTGAAGTGTAGATGGAGTCAATGGAAGGGAGGTTGGTTTGTGTGATGGTCTGGGCTGCGTCCATAACTCTGCAATTTCTTGCAGTCTTGGATGGAGCTGTTCCCAAACCCAAAGGTAGTTGGGGCAGGTACTATAACAGCATTAAAAATACATTTGGACAGGTACATGGACTGGAAATGTTTAGAGGGATATGGGCCAAACGTGGGTGGGTGGGACACTGTAGGGCCAACTCAGATGAGTTGGGCCGAAAAGCCTGATTACAAACTGATTCTACGACTCTGACTTTCATCTCGGCACCACCCCTGTGTTCCTGCAGAAACCAAAGTACGAGGTTCGCTGGAAGATCATCGAGGCGGTGAACGGGAACGATTACACCTTCATCGACCCCACTCAGCTGCCCTACAACGAGAAGTGGGAGTTCCCCAGGGAGAGGCTACGCCTGGGTATGGATCCCCCCCATCCTTCCCGCCCACCTCCTGACCCCCGCAGCTTACACCCCGCCACTCACCCCTCTCTCCCGCCCACCCCCTGATCCCCCCCCCGGCCCTCCGCCACCCCCTGACCCCCGACCCTCCGCCCACCTCCTGACCCTCGCACCTTACACCCAGACCCCCGCCACTCCCACCTCTCTCCCGCCCACACCCTGACCCCCGCCCCCCCCCCCGGCCCTCCGCCACCCCCTGACCCCCGCTCCCCCCCACCCCTGACCCCAGCCCCTCACCCCCAGGCCCTCGGCCCTAACCCTCCCCCGCCCCTCTCCCCTGACCCCCCGCCCCTCTCCCCTGACCCCTGGCCCTGTGTTGCAGGGAAGGTGCTGGGTGCCGGGGCGTTTGGCAAGGTGGTGGAGGCGATGGCGTACGGAATGGCCGACGGGCAGGAGGTCACCACCGTGGCCGTCAAGATGCTGAAACGTGAGCTCACACACGTCCCCAGGGCATCGCACACACGTACACACACACACACACATGCACACACACATCGTCGCACACACACGCACACACACACGCACATACACACATCCCCACATCGCACACACGCACACACATCCGCAGGGCATCGCACACACACGCACACACACGCACACACACACGCACACACACACACACACACACGTCACACGCACACACACATCCCCAGGGCATTCGCACACACACGCACACACACGCACACACATCCCCAGGCATCGCACACACACACACACACGCACACACACACACTCGTGCACACACACACATTCCCAGGGCATCGCACACATGTACACACACACACACGCACTCGTGCACACACACGCACAAACACACGCGCACACACGCTCTCGTGCACACACACATGCAATGCACATGTGCACACATGCACAAACACACGCGCCCACACATGCACGCCCACGCAGGCATGCACATATGTACGCACACTCACACACACATGTACGCACACTCACACACACATGTACCCACACTCACACACACATGTACCCACACTCACACACACATGTACGCACTCACACACACATGTACGCACACTCACACACACATGTACCCACACTCACACACACATGTACGCACACTCACACACACATGTACGCACTCACACACACATGTACGCACACTCACACACACATGTACCCATACTCACACACACACATAGAAACATAGAAACTAGGTGCAGGAGTAGGCCATTCAGCCCTTCGAGCCTGCACCGCCATTCAATATGATCATGGCTGATCATCCAACTCAGTATCCTGTACCTGCCTTCTTCCATACCCTCTGTACGCACTCACACACACATGTACGCACACTCACACACACATGTACGCACACTCACACACACATGTACGCACGCACACACACACACATGTACGCACTCACACACATACACTGACATACACAATAAGTAAGACACACGACACACACACACACAGGGAGACTGACGTACAGTGTGACGCACAGACGCAAAGACACACACACCGCCATGTAAGGGCCAGTGTGGGTGCGGTGTGACCCTGTGCCCCTCTCTGCCCACAGCCAGTGCCCACTCCATCGAGAGAGAAGCCCTGTTGTCGGAGCTGAAGATTCTCAGCCACCTGGGGCAGCACGCCAACGTGGTCAACCTGCTGGGGGCCTGCACGCACGGAGGTCAGGGGGCAAGGGTCAGGGAGCAGGGCAGGAAGAGCAATGGGCAAGGGATGGCAGGGGGCAGGGACCATGCCGGGGGAGGGGGATGGGCAGAGGGTGGTGGAGGCAAGGGTCAAGAGGGCAATGGGCAGGGAGGGGAAAGGAGCTCTGGGTCAGGGAGGGTTTCTGGGTCAAGGAGAACGGGGGTAGGAGCACATGATCGGCTGCGGGAAGATGATCACTCAGACACCAGCAGCCCGAGAGTGGGGGTGAGGTGGTCAGGGCCGGGCTCAGGGGGTGGGAGTGGGGCTGAGGAGGATGGGTTCTGGCACAAGGGGAGCGGGTGGGGGTGAACAGAGGGCTGGGGCAGCCAGGTTTGGGGAGGTGGGGTTCCGCACCCCCGGGTGAGGTGCTGGAGTAACTCAGTGGGTCAGGCAGCATCTCTGGAGAACATGGATAGGTGACATTTCGTGTCGATCCCCGAAACGTCATTGATCCATGTTCTCCAGAGATGCTGCCTGACCCGCTCTTACTCCAGCACTTTGGGTCTACTTTTGTAAACCAACATTGCCAGGTTCTTATGAAAATAAAAACAAACTGCAGATGCTGGTTTATTCTGAAGATACACACAAAGTGCTGGAGTAACTCAGCGGGTCGGGCAGCATCTCTGGAGAACATGGATCGATGACGTTTCGGGGAGAGGTGATATTTTGGGTCGGGGGTTTGGAGTCGAGAGACTGCAAACTCCCGACTTGCGAACTTCTTCATTCCTGGGCGTTCGAGTTGCCGATCCAGGCCGTGATGCAACCAGTCAGCATGCTCTCTACTGTACACCTGTAGAAGTTGAACAGACTAACTGTTGGCGTACTGAAGCCCCTCGATCGTCTCAGGAAGTAGAAGTGTTGATGGGCTTTCTTTGCGATTGCATCAGTGTGCTGGGTCCAGGATAAACTAATGTGGCAGGGGGATGGGAGCATGAGCAGAGAGACAGAGGGATGTAAAATGAGGGTAGAAGCAATAGGTAGCAAGGTGAAAAGTAAAAGTGGCAGGCAGAAAAATCCAGGGCAAAAATCAAAAAGGGCCACTTTTCAACATAATTGTATAAGGGGTAAGAGTGTTGTAAAAACAAACCTAAAGGCTTTGTGTCTCGATGCAAGGAGCATTCGTAACAAGATGGATGAGTTGAATCTGCAGATAGTTATTAATGAATATGATATTGTTGGGAGCACGGAGACATGGCTCCAGGGTGACCAAGGCAGGGAGCTGGACATCCAGGGATATTCAATATTCAGGAGGGATAGACAGAAAGGAAAAGGAGGTGGGGTAGCGTTGCTGGTTAGAGAGGAGATTAACGCAATAGAAAGGAAGGACATTAGCTTGGGGGATGTGGAATCGATATGGGCAGAGCTGCGAAACACTAAGGGGCAGAAAATGCTAGTGGGAGTTGTGTACAGGCCACCTAATAGTGGAGTTGGGGATGGCATCAAACATGAAATTAGAAATACGTGCAACAAAGGTAAAACAGTTATAATGGGTGACTTCAATCTACATATAGATTTGGTGAATCAAATGGGCAGGGGTGCAGAGGAAGAGGATTTCTTGGAATGTATGCGGGATAGTTTTCTAAACCAACATGTAGAGGAACCAACGAGAGAGCAGGCAATTCTAGACTGGGTATTGAGTAATGAGGAAGGGTTAGTTAGCAGTCTTGTTGTGCGTGGCCCCTTGGGCAAGAGTGGCCATAATATGGTTGAGTTCTTCATTAGGATGGAGAGTGACATTGTTAATTCAGAAACAAGGGTTCTAAACTTAAATAAAGGTAACTTTGAGGGTATGAGACGTGAATTGGCCAAGATAGACTGGCAAGTGATTCTTAAAGGGTTGATGGTGGATATGCAATGGAAGGCATTTAAAGACTGCATGGATGAACTACAACAATTGTTCATCCCAGTTTGGCAAAAGAATAAATCAGGGAAGGTAGGGCATCCGTGGATAACAAGGAAAATCAGGCATAGTATCAAAACTAAAGATGAAGCATACAAATTAGCCAGAAAATGGAGCCTACCAGAGGACTGGGAGAGTCCAGCAGAGGAGGACAAAGTGCTTAATTAAGAAAGGGAAAATAGATTATGAAAGAAAACTGGCAGGGAACCTAAAAACGGACTGCAAAGGTTTTTATAGATGTGAAGAGAAAAAGGTTAGTTCAAACAAATGTAGGTCCCTTGCAGTCAGAAACTGGTGAATTGATCATGGGGAACAAGGACATGGCAGACCAATTGAATAACTACTTTGGTTCTGTCTTCACTAAGGAAGACATAAATAATCTGCCGGAAATAGCAGGGGACCGGGGGTCAAATGAGATGGAGGAACTGAGTGAAATCCAGGTTAGCCGGGAAGTGGTGTTAGGTAAATTGAATGGATTAAAGGCCGATAAATCCCCAGGGCCAGATAGGCTGCATCCCAGAGTACTTAAGGAAGTAGCCCCAGAAATAGTGGATGCATTAGTGATAATTTTTCAAAACTCTCTAGATTGTGGAGTAGTTCCTGAGGATTGGAGGGTAGCTAATGTAACCCCAATTTTTAAAAAGGGAGGGAGAGAGAAAACGGGGAATTACAGACCAGTTAGTATAACATCAATAGTGGGGAAACTGCTAGAGTCAGTTATTAAAGATGGGATAGCAGCACATTTGGAAAGTGGTGAAATCATTGGACAAAGTCAGCATGTATTTATGAAAGGTAAATAATGTCTGACGAATCTTATAGAATTTTTCAAGGATGTAACTAGTAGAGTGGATAAGGGAGAACCTGTGGATGTGTTGTATCTGGACTTTCAGAAGGCTTTCGACAAGGTCCGACATAAGAGATTAGCATTCAAACTTAAAGCACACGGTATAGGGGGTTCAGTGTTGATGTGGATAGAGAACTGGCTGGCAGGCAGGAAGCAAAGGGTACGAGTAAACGGATCCTTTTCAGAATGGCAGGCAATGACTAGTGGGGTACCGCAAGGCTCGGTGCTGGGACCCCAGCTATTTAAAATATATATTAATGATCTGGATGAGGGAATTGAATGCAACATCTCTAAGTTTGCGGATGACACGAAGCTGGGGGGCAGTGTTAGCTGTGAGGAGGATGCTAGGAGGCTGCAAGGTGACTTGGATAGGTTGGGTGAGTGGGCAAATGCATGGCATATGCAGTATAATGTGGATAAATGTAAGGTTATTCACTTTGCCGGCAAAAAGCAGGCGGATAGACATTATCTGAACGGTGGCCGATTAGTAAAGGGGAGGTGCAACGAGACCTGGGTGTCATGGTACACCAGTCATTGAAAGTAGGCATGCAGGTGCAGCATGCTGTGAAGAAAGCGAATGGTATGTTGGCATTCATAGCAAAAGGATTTGAGTACGAGAGCAAGGAGGTTCTACTGCAGTTGTACAGGGTGTTGGTGAGGCCACACCTGGAGTATTGCGTATAGTTTTGGTCTCCTAATCGGAGGAAATAAATTCTTGCCATAGAGGGAGTACAGAGAAGGTTCACCCCAGACTGATTTCTGGGATGGCACGACTTCCATATGAAGAAAGACTGGATAGACTCGACTTGTTCTCGCTAGAATTTAGGAGACTGAGGGGGGATCTTATAGAGACTTACAAAATTCTTAAGGGGTTGGACAGGCTAGATGCAGGAAGATTGTTCCCGATGTTGGGGAATTCCAGAACAAGGGGCCACAGTTTAAGGATAAGGGGGAAGTCTTTTAGGACCGAGATGAGAAGCTCATTTTTCACACAGAGAGTGGTGAATCTGTGGAACTCTCTGCCACAGAAGGTAGTTGAGGCCAGTTCATTGGGTATATTTAAGAGGGAGTTAGATGTGGCCCTTGTGGCTAAAGGGATCAGGGGGTATGGAGAGAAGGCAGGTACAGGATACTGAGTTGGATGATCAGCCATGATCATATTGAATGGCGGTGCAGGCTCAAAGGGCCGAATGGCCTGCTCCTGCACCTATTTTCTATGATTCTATGATTCTATGCACGCCCAGGAACTTGTAGTTGTTGGCTCTCTCCACCAGCGACCCTGGAGTGTTTCTGGGTGTGGACGGCGGGGTAACTGGGCTGATTGTCCGACCGCTGCACTCACGGACACCTCTCTCTGCCTCTGCCCACAGGCCCCGTCCTCGTCATCACCGAGTACTGTTGCTTTGGTGATCTGCTGAACTTCCTGAAGCAGAAGGCCCAGAGCCTGAGTGACTGTGACCACGCAAACATCTACAAGAACACGGCCCTGCTGAAGGAAATCCTGAGGTAACGAGCTGGCTCCGTGGGCCCCTCCGACCGGCTGCAGTAGCTCGCTCTGACTGAGGGAGACCCGGCCCCCTTCCTACCTCGGTCCCGTCTCATTCCCCCCTCGGATACCCTAGATAGTCGCACAGTGCCAGAGTAACTCAGCGGCTCAGGCAGAATCTCTGGAGAACATGAATAGGTGACGTCTCGGGTCAGGTCTCTTCTTCAGACTGAAAGTCACGGGTTATGAGTGGGAAAGAGATGGAGGTTAGAAAAAAACCAGGACAAATCAGGGCCGGCCACAAATGGCCCCAGGCAGCATCCTGACCTTGGGTGCTGTCTGTGTGGAGTTTGCACATTCTACGTGTGACTGGGTGCGTTTCCTCTGGGCGCTCCCGTTTTCTCCCAAATCCCAAAGACGTGCGGGTCTGTAGGTTAATTGGCCGTCTGTAAATTGCCCCTAGTGTGTAGGGAGTGGATGAGAAAGTGGGATAGCATTGGACTAGTGTGAAAGGGTGATCGATGGTTGGTGCGGACTCGGTGGGCTGAAGGGCCTGTTTCCGTGCTGTGTCTCTAAATGGATAGCAGGCACAAGGGACCGAATGGTCCACTCCTGCCTCTTACAGTGTGTGTGTGTGCGATTGATGGGTGCAGTGACTAATGGCGGTGTGTGGGGGCAGGGTGGTGGGAGTAAGAGGTCCTGGCCCAGCTCGACGGGTGTGCACGGACCCCCTGTGTCTACCGTTCCCCTCATGTACCCCATGCCCAGACCTCCCGTGCCAACCCCCCCCTTCACCGTCCCCCTCTCGTACCCCATGCCCCCCCATGCCCCCCCATGCCCAGATTACCCTCCCCCAGCGGTGGAAGGTGGGGAGGATCCCCTTGTCCTGCAGCAGCCGATCGATGACAGCTCTGTCCTCCATCTCTCTCACAGCTCAGACGGATACCTGGACATGAAGCCCAGTGTGGACAGCAAGGCTCCCACCCACGCCAAGAGCCCCCTCCCAGACACCCAGGGTAAGTGGGTTCAACCTTGGGTGCCCTGGGCAGTGGGTAAGCCATCCAACTTTCAGTGCCACCCTTGGGTGCCATGAGTGGTGGACCAAGGTGTAGTTGGGTGACCCATGTGGGTTTTCTCAGGGTGCTCCGGTTTGCTCCCTCATCCTCATCAATGGCCAGTGTGGACGCGCTGTGTCTCTCTACAACCACTTGAACAGGCCTCCCCTGGGATTCCGGCCTGGGGGGCAGGGGTTAGGCAGAGGAGGGGGGAGATGCCTGTTCATGTGTGATGGGATTGGCCTGATGGGCTGAACAATCTCCTGTGCCGGCGTGGGGTAGCAGGGAGAGAGGAGCGGAGTGGCCGACATGAGGTAGCAAGGAGGGATGGGCGGAGTGGCCGACGTGGGGTAGTAGAGAGCAACAGACGGAGTGGCCAGTGCCGGCGTGGGGTAGCAGGGCCAGGTGGGCGGAGTGGCCGCCATGGGGGTAGCAGGGACATGCGGGCAGAGTGGCCGGCGTGGGGTAGCAGGGACAGATGGGCGGAGTGGCTGGCGTGGGGTTGCAGGGACAGGCGGGCAGAGTGGCCGGCGTGGGGTAGCAGGGACAGATGGGCGGAGTGGCCGGCGTGGGGTAGCAGGGACATGCGGGCAGAGTGGCCGGCGTGGGGTAGCAGGGACAGATGGGCGGAGTGGCCGGCGTGGGGTAGCAGGGACAGATGGGCGGAGTGGCCGGCGTGGGGTTGCAGGGACAGGCGGGCAGAGCGGTCACTAACACGGCTCTGGTGCACAGGGGACGAGGAGCCGGTGAGTGTGGATGACCTGCGGAGATTTGCTCACCAGGTGGCCCAGGGAATGGACTTCCTCTCCTCCAAAAACGTGAGTCTCACCCAGGGAACACTCGCACACTCACACCCACACTCACACCACAGGAACATGTGCACACTGCATCCCAGAAAGCAGTTACACACACCCAAGGAATGCACGCACACTCAGACAACGTGAGCACTTGCACACTCAGAAACACACACACACACAGACTCTCACACTTACACACTCATACACACAAACACTCTCATGCCCCCACATCCACATTCATGCTCACGGATACATGCACCTAATTAAACTTACACACTCACACACACTTATTCATTCAGTCACACCGACACTCGTGCATGCACGCACACGCTCGCTGATATGTACATTCAATCACCCTCACGCTGAAATTTGCTTCACAGACTTGTTCACAGTCACACTCATTCACACACATGCACTCATTCAAACATGCACACACATATACACACACTCACACTTTCATGTACTGACACACTCACAAATATACACTTACACTCACACAACTGTAGCGGTTCCACGGCCCGCCCGTAACCGTGGGTGGAAAACCCGTCCCGCCGGTGTCCGCCGCCCCGGCTCACTGTCTGCCCTTTGCCGCAGTGCATCCACCGTGACCTGGCAGCCCGGAACATTCTGCTGACCCGGGGCCGTGTGGCCAAGATCTGTGACTTTGGCCTGGCCAGGGACATCATGAACGACACCAACTACGTGGTCAAGGGCAACGTGAGTCCCCCACCCCCGTACCTTCTATACCCCCCGCCCCGCTCCCCACCCCCGCACCTTCCATACCCCCGCCCCGCTCCCCACCCCCGCACCTTCCATACCCCCCGCCCCGCTCCCCACCCCCGCACCTTCCATTACCCCCCCGCCCCGCTCCCCACCCCCGCACCTTCCATACCCCCCCCCCGCTCCCCACCCCGCACCTTCCATACCCCCCCCCCGCTCCCCACCCCCGCACCTTCCATACCCCCCCCCGCTCCCCACCCCCGCACCTTCCATACCCCCCGCCCCGCTCCCCACCCCCGCACCTTCCATACCCCCCCCCCCGCTCCCCACCCCCGCACCTTCCATACCCCCCGCCCCGCTCCCCACCCCCGCACCTTCCATACCCCCCCCCTCGCTCCCCACCCCCGCACCTTCCATACCCCCCCCGCTCCCCACCCCCGCACCTTCCATACCCCCCCCGCTCCCCACCCCCGCACCTTCCATACCCCCCCCCGCTCCCCACCCCCGCACCTTCCATACCCCCCCCCCGCTCCCCACCCCCGCACCTTCCATACCCCCCCCCCCGCTCCCCACCCCCGCACCTTCCATACCCCCCCCCGCTCCCCACCCCCGCACCTTCCATACCCCCCCGCTCCCCACCCCCACCCCACCCCCGCACCTTCCCCCCCCCCCGCTCCCCCGCACCCCCCCTCCCCACCCTCCCCAACCCCCCCTCCTCTCCCCACCCCTCCCTTCCATCCCCTCCCCATCACCTTCCTCGCTGCCCCAGCCGTGCTGTGATGCTTCTCCTGTCCACATCCCCTCGCCTCCCCATTCCGCAACCGCCATCCTGATGTCTCTGCGGTGGGGTGTGTCGATGCCCTCCTCGTGGGGTGTGACCTCCTAGTGTGAGCAGTGTGTGTACGGTGCAGTGCGTGGCGGTGGGGTGACGATGCAGTGCTGTGGGGTGGACTGTGGTGGGGTGTGATGCGGTGCAGTGGGGTGCAGTGGGTGTGCAGTGGTGGTGGGGTGGGCTGTGGTGTGGGGTGGGGTGTGTTGCTGCGGTGGGGTGGGGTGGTGCAGTGGGGTGGGCTGTGGTGGGGTGGGGTGTGCAGGGTGGGGTGGGGTGCTGTGGGGTGGGGGCTGTGGGGGGTGGGGGTGGTGGGGTGGGGTGGGGTGCAGTGGGGGGCTGTGGTGGGGTGGGGTGCAGTGGGGTGGGGTGGGGTGGGGTGTGCAGTGGGGTGGGGTGGGCGGTGGGGTGGGGTGGGGTGCAGTGGGGTGGGGTGGGCTGTGGTGGGGTGGGGTGGTGGTGGGGTGGGGTGGGGTGGGGTGGGGTGGGGGTGGGGTGGGGTGGGGTGGGGTGTGATGCGATGGTGTGGGGGGTGCAGTGGGGTGTGATGCGGTGGGTGGGGTGGGGTGGGGTGGGGTGGGGTAGGGTGGGGTGGGGTGTGATGCGATGGGGTGGGGTGGGGTGGGGTGCAGTGGGGTGGGGTGGGGTGGGGTGGGCTGTGGTGGGGTGGGGTGTGATGCGGTGTGGTGGGGTGGGGTGGGCTGGGCTGTGGTGGGGTGGGGTGTGATGCGGTGGGGTGGGGTGCAGTGCGGTGACATCTCCCTGTCCCCAGGCCCGGTTGCCGGTGAAGTGGATGGCCCCGGAGAGCATCTTTGACTGTATCTACACTGTGCAGAGCGACGTCTGGTCCTACGGCATTCTGCTCTGGGAGATCTTCTCACTGGGTAACCACGCACACGCGCACACACACACGCACGCACACGCACAAACACACAAGCGTGCACACACACTCACTCATGTGCACAGAATAGTGCAAGCACACCCTTGCATACACACACACACACCCATGCCCTCACACACATATGTATGTACACACTCTCTCACACTCACATATACACGCACACTCCATGTGCACACACAACTGTGCACACACTCACTCATGTGCACAGAATCGCGCAAGCACACCCTTGCATATACACACACACACACACACACTGTGTGTCAGCCGGGCTCTGCCAACACTGCCTCTCTCTGCCGCAGGCTCCAGCCCGTACCCGGGGATCGCCGTTGACACCAGGTTCTACAAGCAGCTGCGGGCCGGGTTCCACATGGACAGGCCGGCCGCCGCCTCTCCGGAGATGTGAGTCAGTGGGGTCCTGCACATACACCCACCCCAGCAGGGTGCAGGGGCCTTGCACAGGGGGCAGAGGCGGGTCACCAGGATGATCCCTGGATTGGAGGGTTTCAGCTACAGGGAGAGGTTGGGCAGACTTGGATTCTTTTATTTGGAACGTTGCAGGCTGAGGGGAGTCCTGCTATGAGGCATAGATAAGGTGGACAGTCAGAACCTTTCCCCCTAGGGTGCAAATGTCCAACGCTAGCGGACTAGTTTTAAGGTGAGAGGGGCAAAGTTTAGAGGAGATGTGGGGGCAGGTTTTTTACACAGAGTGGTGGGCGCTTGCAACACGCTGCCAGGGGTGGTGGTGGAGGCATATATGATAGTGGTGTTCAAGAGGCTTTTAGATAGATACATGGGTATGCAGGGAGTGGAGGGATATGGATCAGGTGCAGGGAGGAGGGGAGTGTCGGGGTCAAGGAGACGGGGACACAGGGCTGACGTCCACACTCTGTTTCAGCTACGCCATCATGAGGCAGTGCTGGAGGCTGGAGGCCAGTCACAGGCCGACCTTCCAGCAGGTGATGAAGCTGCTGGGGCAACAGATGGACCAGCCCTTCGAGCCGGTGAGTCACAGCCTCCCTGCCTTCAACGAGGGAGAGGGCGAGGGAGAGCGGCGGGGAGGGAGTGAGGGGGGGGGGGGCAGGGATCGAGGGAAGGATGGAGGGGAGGGAGTACAGCAGGGAGGGAGGGTTCAGGTTTGGGTTTAATGTCACGTGGGCATAGCTTTAAGGTGAGAGGGGCAAAGTTTAAAGGAGATGTGGGGGCAGAAAGTGGCGGGGATCTGGAACGCGCTGCCAGAAGTGGTGATGGAGGCAGATACAATAGTGGTGCTTAAGAGGCTTTTAGACATGGATTAATGCAGGGAATGGAGGGATATGGATCACATGCAGGCTGAGGAGATCAGTTTCACTTGGTATTATGTTCAGCACGGACATTGCGGGCCGAAGGGCCTGTTCCTGTGCTGGACTGCTGTGTGGCCAATGTCATGTGTACCAAGGTACACTGAAAAGCTTTGTTTTGCATGCCATCAAATCAGATCGGTTAATACTACGTATGAATACAATCAGGTCAGACTCAAGTACAATAGGTAGAGCAAAGAGGGAGATACAGAGGGCAGAATATAGTTCTCAGCATTCCAGCGCAAAGTGACTCTTTGTGAGTCATAGAGTCATACAACGTGGAAACAGGCCCTTCAGCCCAACACGTCCATTCCGACCACGATGTCCCATCTACGCTCGTCTTCACCTGCCCGCGTACGGCCCATATTGCTCTAAGCCTTTCCTCTTCTTGTACCTGTTCAAATGCCTTTAATATGCTGGTGTAGTACCTGCCTTAACTACCTCCTCTAGCAGATGGTTCCATACACCCACCCCCCCTCTGTGTGATAATGTTACCCCTCACGTTCCCATACTTTAACACATCGGTGAAATCTGTGGAATTCATTGCCGCGGATGGCGGTGGAGGCCAGGACATTGGATAGTGACAGGTTTATAGACTCACACAGCGAGGAAACAGGGCCTTCAGCCCAGCTTGTCCACACCGGCCAACATGCCCCATCTACACCAGTCCCATCTGCCTGCAATTGGCCCGTATACCTCTAAACCTGTCCTGTCCATGTACCTGTCTAAAGATCAGTTTGGGTGCCAGGGGTTATGGGGAGAAGGCAGGGGAACGGGGTTGGGAGGGGAAGATAGATCAATCATGATTGAATGGTGGAGTAGACTTGATGGGCCGAATGGCCTAATTCTGTTCCAATGACGTATGAACCGTCTCGTCTCTCTCTCTCTCTCTCTCTGCAGGACTACGCCAACCTGTCGGGCAAGGGAGAGGGCATGGATGAGGGAGACGGGGAGCCCCAGGATTCTCCTTGCTGTCAGTCACCCACTCACAGTACCTGTGGGACGGGCATCGACACCCTGCCGCTCCTCAACCCCTACAGCAAGATGTGAGGCCTGGCCAGGGTGGGGGTCAGCCAGAGACCCCTCCCCCCAGGACATCCATACATCCCACCCTTCGGGACAGAGAGGGAGCCCCCCCCCCCCCCCCCAGGGCAGACACACTGCTCCATCGTCAACGCCCCACGATCAACCCCCACCGGAGTCACCGGGAACCCTCACCCCATCCGGCGGGCACAGGGGTGGGGACAGATGGGGGAGGGAGGGAGAGGGGAGAGGGAAGGTGGGAGGGTTAGGGAGGGGAGGGAGGGAATGAGGGGGGCGGGATGGGAAGGGAGGGGAGGGAGGGAAAGAGGTGGGGAGAGGGTCAGGGGGAGGGAGGGAGAGGGCGAGGGAGGGAGGGAGGAAGAGGGTGCTCTAATGCAATAATCTGTTGCAGGGAAGGGTAGCATGTGTGGTAACAGTAGCCCTAATACCACCCCTCGCTCCCCCCTCACTAACCCTGTGGCCGTGGTTCATCAGCCACTAACGGCAGCTTAGACAAGGTTTATCTTACGGCTGGAATCCTCGTGCTCATGAATTGTGCTATTAGTACCAGTTGTTGACACTCTAATGTTGGACCAAGTGGCCTTCCTTGTGTGTAAAGCAGCATCTGCAGTTGCTTGTTTCTACGTAGTTGCTCGTTAACATGGTTTTAGCAAAAGGTTTTAGTCCATGGCATAGCAGTGCTACTAATGTAGTCAGTGTAACCAGCTGAAGCGTTTGATGTTAGTTTTGCCCGGTTACCCAGAAACATTAAACCTGGTAACTAAAGTTTAACCTCACTGTAATACTTTTAATTTTAGTTTCAATAAACATTAATTAACTCCTCTTGTTTCCATCTGATTTGCACCTCTTGGTCACGTTGGGGTTTTTCAGTGACTGGAAACAAACGCTGAATTTGTCTAGCGCCCATCAGAAGCCACGGGTTAACTCCACTGGGCGGCATGGTGGCACAGCGGGTAGAGCTGCTGCCTCACTGCGCCAGAGACCTGGGTTCGATACTGCCTACGGGTGCTGTCTGTGCAGAGTTTGTACGTTCTCCCTGTGACCGCGTGGGTTTTCTCCGGGTGCTCCGGTTTCCTCCCGCACTCCAAAGACTAGGTATGTTACAAAACTTACCCTGAGCAGCGCTGCAGTTCCGCCGCTCCCCGCGTGCGTGACTTTGGCGCCTTTCAGAGGGGGGCGTGTTTGAAGTGCCATTTTTCTACAGACAGGGCAAATCGATCCATGTCAGGGGATTTCGTTGCTGAAGAAAAATCGCTCCGACATTTGATTCATGAAGGTATTTTTAAGTTACGCTAGATTATTTATTAGCTAGAGTAATTTAAAAATCATCTTCTAAAGCCGATAACGGGAAGGATTTTACGTAGGGGATAAAATAAAGTACACAGTTTACTTTTACATAAAAACGTGCTTCTTAGGAAGCCTTTAATCACATTTTCATTATGCGAAATGGAAAAAAAAAAAATATATGAACCGGCAGTATTTTTCCTGCCGACTTCACCGCAAACCTCAACGTTCGAATCCACCGCATTCCACTAAAACCCACTCACAAGTTGATTTAAATGGCCATTAATTTACAGGAATTGAACACTATTCCTCCCATTTGGCCTATAAATTCATGAAAATGAGATTTTTAAATCATGTTATATTGTGAATTATTGTGTGAATGTTATTGGGACACTTAGGCTATTTAAAAATGTTTATCTTTTCTTAAGAAATGGATAGATGTTTAGATCATGTTGTAATTAGCTACAATTAGGTAACTAACTAATTATATGCTTTAATTTCAGGACATCCAAGTAATATTGTTTCATATTTGTTTCAGAATACTTCAATCTATAATAACTGAAAATTTCATTGAGTTCTCTTAATTTTTAAGAAAGTTATGGGCTTTTGACTGTCCTAGATCACAGCTTTTGAGTTAAGTCAATGGAAAGGCAATGGGGAACAAGATGCTAATTTCCGAGTATGAAAATGGCCATAACTTTTTTAATACTGAAGATATGAAAGTGAATTAGGTGTCAAATTAGACTTCTTTTTATGCTTTATCTGATGGGATAAATTGCAGACTTGATTTCTAAAATATCAAAATTTCGTAACATTGCTACAAAGACATTAGTAGGTTAATTGGTTTCGGTAAAATTGTAAACTGTCGCGAGTATGTAGAGGATAGTGCTAGTGTACCAAATAATGAAAGGTCTGGATAGAGTGGATGTGGAGAAGATGTTTCTACTAGTGGGAGAATCTAGGACCAGAGGGCATAGCCTCAGAATGGAAGGACGTACCTTTAGAAAGGAGGAGCAGGAGGAATTTCTTTAGCCAGAGGGTGGTGAATCTATGGAATTCATTGTCACAATCGGCTGTGGAGGCCAAGTCATTGAGTATTTTTAAGCGGGATTAACATATTTGTATGGGTATAAGAGGTTATAGGGAGAAAGCAGGAGAATGAGATTGAGAGGGAAAGATAGATCAGCCATGATTGAATGGCAGAGTTGACTTGATGGGCCGAATGGTCTAATTCTGCTCCTAGAACATACAAATGTATGGTTCCATTTTGATTCCATTTTGTGAAGGAGTTATGAATTTGCCTCCCTCAAGCTGTGTCAAAACCAATACTGGAAGTTTTGTTTAATTTACGCTTCAAGTGGTAGAGATTTCTTGCCTGGTTACAGGCCATTCGGCCCTTTGTGACCAGGACTGCCTGTTTGGGGGTCTGCACCGTGCTGGGGAGCCCAGCAGAGGGCGGTGGTGACCACAGAATGGCAGAGAGGTAAAGAGTTGGATCAATCCGCGCAACTCCTCACTGAAATATTACATTCCAGATTATTAAACAATAATCCGTCGCAAACCTCCACCAGGTTATTTGTAAATGGCCACAGCTCCCCCGACAGAGATTCCTGACCTTATTTTGGATTCCACCATCTGCAGGTGAGATGTCACTGAAATCTGCTCAAGGAAGTCCAGAATGCTTGATCATCGTGTGTACCGGAAATGGACCAATTAACATCTTACTTTCTGCGGCTTTACCAGCCCGTAAACACAACACACCGATAAATACATACTATCTATCTCATTAGGGAGCCTTGGACCGTCTTGACGAAGGAGAACATGCTACATTTATTGTCATCAGACCATTCGGTCTGAACGAAATTTCTTTGAGCGGACTTTACCTTGCACTAAACGTCATTCACGTTGTTCCCTTTATCACGTATCTGTACACAGTGGACGGCTCGATTGTAATCATGTGCATCATCCGCTGACTGGATAGCGCGCGACAAAAACCTTTCACTGCACCTCGATACATGTGACAATAAACTAAACACATAAACTCATAATAACAACAAAATGTAATCATTAATAACCACAATACTAGTGCAAAACCGAAGCCCACAGTGCAACCAAAGACACAGTCTGTAGATCACAGTTGCTGAGGTTAGTGTTGTGCAGTGTTCAAGAGCCTGGTGGTTGCTGGGAAGAAACTGTCCTTGAACCTGGATGTCGCGGTTCTCAGGCTCTTTGTGATGGTTACACGGCTCTCCGTGAGGGTAGCAGCGAGATGAGAGCATGGCCAAGGTGGCGTGGGTCTCTGATGATACTTGCTGCCTTTTTGAGGCAGCGCCTCCTGCAGATCCGCTCAGTGGTGTGGAGGTCAGTACCCACGATGGAGGCAGCGTCCACCATTCTCTGTGATCTCCTCCAATCCTGGTCGTTCGGGTTGCCAAGCCTGTCAGCGTGCTCTCTACTGTACACCTGCAGACGTGCAAGAGAGCATTGTAGATACAAGGAACTGCAGACGCTGATTTACAGAAAAAGATACAAAGTGCTGGAGTAATTCAGTAGATCAGGCAGCATTTCTGGAGAACATGATGACACAACCAACCTCCCTTCCATTGACTCAATCTCCACTTCACCCTGCCTCAGCAAGGCCACCAGCATAATCAAGGACCCGTCTCACCCCTCCCTCTTCTCCCCTCTCCCATCAGGCAAGAAGGGTGAAAATGCACAACTCCAGATTCAGGGACAGCTTCTTCCCAGCTGCCAACAGGCAACTGAACCATCCTATCACCGACTGGAGAGTGGTCTTGAGCTACTAGCTACCTCATGGGAGACCCTCAGACTATCTTTAATTGGATTTTACTGGCCTTTATCTTGCACTAAACGTTATCCCCTTTGTCCTGTGTCTGTATGTGGACGGCTCGATTGCAATCATGTATAGTCTTTCCGCTGACTGGTTAGCATATAAAAGCTTTTCACTGTACCTCGGTACACGTGACAATGAACTAAACTAAACTAGTTGAGGCAGGTACTAAAACAACATTTAAACGTTCTCCAGAGATGCTGCCTGATCCACTAGGTTCCTCCAGCATTTATGTATGTTGCAGTTCCTAGTGTCTATATTTTACTGCTCCACTACAAATTCACCTTACATGTATCCACCTATCACTCGCCAAGCTTTACCTTGCTCCCTCCTCTCCCCCCACCCCCCACTCCATCAGCCCAATGAAGGATCCTGACCCAAAACGTCTATCCCTCCACAATTGCTGCCTGACCCGCTGAGTTCCTCCACCACTTTGTGTTTTACTCAACATTCCTGCGCCTGCAGTTCCCTGTGAATCCTCTGGGGGTCCCCGGCATTGGTGGAGGCAGCGAGTTGGCAATTTGACAGCAGTGTAGCAGGTTCGACCCTGACCTCGGGTGCTGTCGGTGTGGAGTTTTTACTTTCTCTCTGTGACCGTGTGGGTTTTCTTTGGGTACTCTGGTTTCCTCCGACATCCCAAAGACGTGCTGGTTTGTAGGTTAATGGGCTTGGGTAAATTGCTCCTAGTGAGTAGGGAGTGGGTAAACAAGTGGGATAATATAAAAACTATTGTGAATGGGTGATCACTTGTCGGCATGGACTCGGTGTATCCAAAGTCCAAAGTTAAGTCACTTTGTGTCTCGGAAACAGGCCCTTCGGCCCAACTTGCCCATGCAGACCAAGGTGCCTCGTTTACACTAGTCCCAATGCCACGGTTTGGCCCATATATCTCAAAACCTATCTCATCCATGCACCTGTCCAAATGCCATTAAAGAGTTGTGATGGTCCCTGCCTCAGCTACCTCCTCTGGCAGCTTGTTCCATACACCCACCACCCTCTGTGTGGAAGAGTTGCCCCTCAGATTCCTATTGAACCACCCCGTCGTGGTTTGTTGTTAGGGGCTGGTTTGTTTGGAAGTTCACTGTGCAAGGTGGCGTGGGGGCAGAGGGGCTGCATTGGCCGGGGGCAGGGCGACATGGACGGGGAGTGGGAAGGGAAGAGTGGAGAGGGGAGGGGAGGGGAGGGGAGGGAGAGGGAGAGGAGAGGCGAGGGGAGGGGAGGGGAGGGAAGGGGAAGGGGCGCCGCCCGATGCTCCATTGCGTTTCCTGCCCCAGTCAGAGCTCGGCGTCCGGCGCCGGAGCTGCACTCCACAGCCGCGCAGCCCACACCACAGCCGGGCACGGAGCGCCCGGGAGCGGCCGCCAGACATGAAGGGAGCGCTCGGGGTCACTCTCTGGATCTATGTGGGAGCGCTCTGGCAACCAGGTGAGCGTAGAAGTTCTGTCAACCTGTGGGGAGGGGATAGGAGAGAGGGGCGAGGGGAGAGGAGAGGGCACTGGGGAGTGGAGGGGAGAGGAGGAGGGGAGATGAGGGAGGGGGATTTGGAAATGGGGGGCAGTGAAAGAAGGGGGAGAAAGGTGGGAGAGAAATTGAATGGAATGAGAGAGTGAGTGAGGGAGAGGGGAGAGAGATGAGGGGGAAGATGAAACAGAGGGGGTGGGGTGAGAGGGAGGATAGATGAGGGGTGATGGGTGGAGAGGGGAAGGAAAGGGAGAGAGAGGGGGGATGAGAGAGTGTGAGATTGAGAGAGAGAGAGTGGGGAGATGAGGAGGGGGGAGAGATGAGAGGGGAGTGAGGGTTTGGTTTGGGGGGGAAGGGGTTCCCACGCCCGGGGAGGGTCGGGCCGGTTGGCTGCTCGTAATCGGGCTCCGTGCTGTCCAAGCCGCGTCTTGTCCCGTCCCGCTCCCTGGGTGGGGGTCGGCATCACCTCGCCCCAGGGTCCGGCAAACGGGCAGAGGCGCGGCGTTTCCCCCCTCCCCTCCCCTCCCCTCCCCTCCCCTCCCCTCCTCTCCCTCCCCATCTCCCCCCTCTCCTTCCACCTTTTTCCCCCCCTTCTCCCCCCTCCCCTCCCTCACCCCCTCCTTCTCCTCCACCTCTCCCCCTCCTTCCTTCTCCCCCCAGCCTTCCACCTTCTCCCCCCTCCTAATTTCCACCTTCTCCCCCTTCCTTCCACCTTCTCCCCCCTCCTTCCACCTTCTCCCCCCTTCTTCCTCCCCTCCCCCTTCTCCTCCTCCTCTCTCCCCCTCCTTCCACCTTCTCCCCCCACAGCCTTCCACCTTCTCCCCCCTCCTTCCACCTTCTCCCCCCTCCTTCCACCTTCTCCCCCCCCCCCTCCCTCCTCTCTCCCCCTCCTTCCACTTCTCCCCCCTTCTCCCTCCCCCCTCCCTCCCTCCTCCCTCCCATCTCCCCCCTCCTTCCACCTTCTCCCTCCCTCCCTCCCCCCCCTTCTCCCTCCCTCCCCCCCTTCCCCCTCCCTCCCCCCCTTCCCCTCCTTCCCTCCTCCTCTCTCCCCCTCCTTCCACCTTCTCCCCCTCCCACCTTCTCCCCCCCTCCCACCTTCTCCCCCCCTCCTCCCTCCCTTTCTCCTCTCCCTCCCTCCTTCCCCCACCCCCCACCTCCCCCTTCCTGTTTTATTCAATATTCTATTATTTAGTTGTTCAATGTACTGCAACCATTGACTCATTGGCCCTTGCTGTGTGTTTATGCCAATTGTAATCAAGTGACTGCAGTCTGTGCATCTACAGAGGGATTTTGGTGTCCAAGTCCCTAAAAGTGGCAACACAAATAGAGTGGTAAAGAAGGCGTGTATTTGCCTTCATCAGTCGGGGCATTGGGTACAAGAGCAGGGAGCAACGTTGCAGCTCTATCGGACTTAGGTCAGGCCGCATCCGGAGTATTGCGTGCGGTTCTGGTCGCCCCATTACTGGAAGGATGTGGGGGCTTTGGAGAAGGTGCAGAGGAGGTTTACCGGAATGCTGCCTGGATTAGAGGGTTTCAGCTACAGGGAGAGGTTGGACAGACTTGGATAGTTTTCTCTGGAACGGCGGAGGTTGAGGGGAGACTTGATAGAAGTACATAATATTATTAGACCTGATAGAAGTACATAACATTACGAGAGCCGTAGATAGGATAGACATTCAGAACCCTTTCCCCCAGGGTGGAAATGTCAAAGACTAGAGAGCTTAGCTTTAAGGTGAGAGAGGCAAAGTTTAAAGGAATGTCTTTCCCACAGAGGGTGGTGGAGTGTAAAGGCCATTTAAAGATAGTTTCCAATGAGGTAGTTGGGAGGTCAGGACCACTCTCTAGTTAGTGATAGAATGGTTCAGTTGCCTGATAACAGCTGGGAGGAAACTGTCCCTGAATCTGGAGGTGTGCGTTTTCACACTTCTGTACCTCTTGCCTGATGGGAGAGGGGAGAAGAGGGAGTGACCGGGGTGAGACCGGTCCTTGATTATGCTGGTGGCCTTGCCGAGGCAGCGTGAACGGAGACACTGGTTTTCCTGCTGCATCGAAGTGTGATGTAGAAACAAGGAACTGCATATGCTGGTTAATGCACCAAAGAACATAAAGTGCTGGAGTAATTCAGCGGGTCAGGCAGCATCTTTGGAGAATGTGGATGGGCGATGTTTTGGGTCTTCAGACATGTTCTCCAAATAACTTTGAGCAGCGCAGTGATGTAGCAGTAGAGTTGTTACCAGAGACCCAGGTTCGATCCTGACTGCGGGTGCTGTCAGTACAGACTTTGTACGTTCTCCCTGTGACTGTATGGGCTTTTTTCTGGGCCCTCTGGGTTCCTCCCACATCCCAAAGACGTGCAGGTTTGTGGGTTAATTGGCTTTGGTAAAATCCTAAATTGTCCTTTGTGTGTAGGATAGTGCTCGTGTGTGGAGTGACTGCTGGTCGGCACGGACTACATGGGACAAAGGGCCTGTTTCCGTTCTGTAGCTCTAAACTAAACTAAACTAAAGTATAGATGCTGTCTGTCCTGCTGAGCTAGTCCACTCTATGTCCATTTGTCGCAAGGTCATAAGTGATAGGGGTAGAATTAGGCCATTTGGCCCATCAAGCCTACTCCGCCATTCAATCATGGCTGATCTATCTCTCCCTCTTAACCCCATTCTCCTGCCTTCTCCCCATAACCTCTGACACCTGTACAATTCAAGAATCTATCTATCTCTGCCTTAAAAATAACCATTGACTTGGCCTCCGCAGCCTTCTGTGGCAAAGAATTCAACAGATTCACCACCCACTGACTAAATACATTTCTCCTTGTCTCCTTCCAAAAAGAAATGCTTTAATTCTGAGGCTATGACATCTGCTCCTAGACTCTCCCACTAGTGGAAACATCCTCTCCACATCCACTCTATCCAATTCTGTATGTTTCAATGAGGTCCCCCCTCATTCTTCTAAACTCCAGCGAGTGTAGGCCCAGTGCCGACAATCGCTCACCATAGGTTAACCTACTCATTCCTGGGCTCATGCTTGTAAGCAGCAGTTTGTGAGCTGCCGCTTGGTTTCACACGCTGCCCTCAGGGTGAATCATAGCGACAGGGCAGCAGTGGGAAACGTCGTGATTCATCCAGACTTTCCGCTCCCTGCGCCAGCGGTGAGCGTGAGTTAGTGAGAGGCTTCACAGCTGAGCCACAGTCCCCAGGCGCTCCCACCCAGCAACTCCACACAGGGTCTTGATATTGCCACACACAAGAGAGAGTTAGATTTAGCTCTTAGGGTTAAAGGAATCAAGGGATATGAGGAAAAAGCAGGAACGGGATACTGATTTTAGATGATCAGCCATGATCATATTGAATGGTGGTGCTGGCTCGAAGGGCCGAATGGCCGACTCCTGCACCTATTTTCTATGTTCCTGTGTTTCTATGACTCTGCTGTCCACCATGAGACCAACACACGGACAGATCAGCAGCTGGGGTCAGGGTCAACCCTCACAGCTTCCAGCCTGTAGCCGTGGCTGGGTTCACAGTCACAGAGTCATGCAACGTTGAAACAGGCCCTTCAGCCCAACCTGCCCACACCAACACTAGTCCCACCTGCCTGTGTTTGGCCCATAACTCAAACCTTTCATATCCATGTACCTGATTTTAAATGGTGCAATAGTCTCTGCCTCAACTACCTCCTCTGGCAGCTTAAACCTATGTCCTCTGGTCCTTAATTCCACTACTCTGGGCAAGAGAGTCTGCTACCTGATCTATTCCTCTCATGATCTGATACACCTCAATAAGGTCACCCCTCACCCTCCTGTGCTCCAAGGAATAGAATCCCAGCCTACTCAATCTCACCCTATAGCTCACACCCTCTAGTCCCGGCAACATCCTCGTAAGTCTTCGCTGCACCCATCCCAAAACAATATGTTATGGTCCAATTTCTCTGATGGGAGTGGAGTCGGTGTGTGGGGAGAGTGGGTGATGGGGGAGAGTGTGGTGGGCTGCAGGGGTAATCCCTGCCTTGGCATTGCCCCTCCCACGATGCCGAGATGCGTTGAGAGAGTCGGCCTGCAGCCTGGAGTCTGATCTTGATGTCTGGTCTTGGGCCTGGAGTCTCAGTGTGTTGAGGCAGCGGTAGAGCTGCTGCCTTCCAGTGCCAGAGTCCCGGGTTTGATCCTGACTACGGGTGCTGCCTGCACGGTGTTTGCACGTTCCCCCCGTGACCGTGTGGGGTTTCCTCCCACACTCCCAAGACGTGCAGGTTTGTAGGTCAATTGGCTTTGGTGAAAATTGTAAATTCTCCCTGGTGCGTAGGATAGTGCTGGTGTACAGGGGGATCGCTGGTTTCCGAAGGGCCTGTTTCCACACTGTATCTCTAAAGTTTGAAAATATTTAACGGTGAGATCCCGCTGGGAGAGTGGGAGTACGGGCGGCGGCAATCCCCAGAGCAGGGACTTCAGTGAAGACCGAACATGTGCTCGATTTGTTTCATTTTGGTGAAAAATAACCTCGAAAGCATTTCCCCTCACCCTGACTGTCCAGTCGTTAAGTTGTGGGACTTGTGGAAC
The DNA here is from genome assembly GCA_035221665.1 of Okamejei kenojei. Lineage (NCBI taxonomy): Eukaryota > Metazoa > Chordata > Chondrichthyes > Rajiformes > Rajidae > Okamejei > Okamejei kenojei. The sequence goes on from CM069141.1 coordinate 44,228,900, forward strand.
TGTGAGCAGGTTTGGGCAGATGTGCGGTTGCCAGCTGTGCGACAGGTGTGTAAGGTACCGGGGAGAGTGTGACAGACGAGTGTGTCATCATAGGGCTGCACAGCAGGGAAACAGGCCCTTTGGCCACCGGGTCGGTGCTGACCAAAATGCCCCATCCACACTAGTCCCACCTGCTTGCATTTGGCCCATATCCCTCTAAACCCCTCCTATCCATGCACATGTCCAAATGTCTTTTAAAAGTTTTAATAGTACCTGCTTCAACTGCCTCCTTTGGCAGCTGGTTCCGTACACCCACCACCCTCTGTGTGAAAATGTTGACCTCCAGGTTCTGATTAAATCTTTCACCCTCTCATAGAGTCATACAGCAGGAAACAGGCCCTTTCGGCACAACTTGTCCATACCGACTAAGATGCCTGATCTACTCTAGTCCCACCTGCCCACGTTTGGCCCATATCCCTCTAAACCTTTCCTGTACACATACCTGTCCAAATGTCCTTTAAACATCATAATTGTAACTGCTTCTTTTGCTTCCTCTGGCAGCTCGTTCCAGATACGGACCACTCTCTGAATAAAAAAGTTGCCCTCTTGAGGACCTTCTTAAATCTCTCCCCTCTCGCCTTAAGCCTGTGCCCTCGAGTTTTGCGAATCCTCTAACCTGGGGAAAAAGACTGTGAGCGTTCACTTCATCCAGGCTCCTCAAGATGTTGTACACCTCAATAAGGTCGCCCCTCAGTCTCCTACACACCAAAGAAAGAGGTCCTAGCTTATCCAAACTCTCCCTGTAACTCAAGCTCACCAGCCCATGTAACATTCTGGTGAATTCTTTCTGCACCCTTTCCAACTTAAGGACATCCTTCCTGTAGCTAATTGAGGCAATGTCTGTGAGTCTGTGTGTGTGTCTGTGTGTGTGCGTATCTGTGCACACGCGTTTGTGAGTGTCTGTGGGTCTGTGTGTGTGCCTGTGTGTGTCTGTGTGTGTGCATATCTGTGCACACGTGTCTGTGTGTGTGCATGTGTCCGGGTTGTCTCAGGCATGTTGTACAGCAGTTTGTGGTGTGTGTTGGCATCGGGGTGTGCAACAGGGGTATTCTGGTTAAACACAAAGTGCTGGAGGTACTCAGCAGGTCAGGCAGCATCTGTGGAGGGAATGGACGGACAACATTTCAGGTTGAGATGATTCTGCAGACTGGTCGGTCAGACAATCAGTGTGAAGAAGGGTCCCGACCTGAAACGTCACCCATCCATGTTCTCCAGAGATGCTGCCTGGGCCGCTGAGATACTCCAGCACTCTGTGTGGATTATTTTGGAACCAGTATCTGCGGTTCATGTGTCTGCACCTGAGGGACATTTGTTGTCAGTGGATATTTGAACGTTTCGCTGAAGGTCAGTGACCAGGCCGGGGAGTGGCAGTCCGCGGCAGATCTGAGTGAACCGCCCGAGGTTTCAACATGCGGTGTTTACGGAAACATCCGGTGGCTGGGGAGAGGTGAAGGTGAAGATGAGGGGGCTGTTTGTGCCGTTTCCTGCCGTGTTCTCAGGGACGGGACAGGGCTCCTTCCTGTAGCTACACGCACAGGGATCAGGCATTTCCGTGACCTACTCCACGCCCACCGTGTGTGCTCCAAGCAGCTTCACAGGCAGGGAAATACATGCTCCATGCCCCCCCCACCCCCCTGCTCCATCCCCCCCCCCCTGCTCCATGCCCCCCCCCCCCTTCTCCATGCCTCCAGTCTTTGCCACTTACACCACTGTTAATCACCCCCCTCACCTGTCTCCACCCATCGCTTGCCAGCTACATTTGGAGATGTGGTCGCCCCATTATAGGAATGATGTGGAGCCTCTGGAGAGGGTGCAGAGGAGGTTTTCCAAGGATGCTGCCTTGGATTAGATGGAATTACCCCACGACAGTCTACCCCACGACAGTCTACCCCACGACAGAAGGGCGAGGAGTTGCATAGTTTGATAGCCTCGGGGGGAAAGGATCTCCTGTGGCGTTCTGTCTGCATCTTGGTGGAACCAGTCTGTTGCTGAAGGTGCGCCTCAGGTTGACCAGTGTGTCACGGAGGGGGTGAGCTGGTATTGCCCAGGATGCTCCGCAGTTTGAGGAGCATCCTGCCCTCCAAGACCCCCTCCAATGAGGTGGGACAGACTTGGATCGTTTTTTCTGGAACGTCAGAGGTTGACGGGAGATTTGACAGAAGTGCTTTATAATTTTATGAGAGGCATAGATGGGGTGGACAGTCAGAACCTTTTTCTGAGGAGGGAGGGGCTAGAGGAGGGAGGGCGGAGGAGGGAGGGAGGGCCCAGGGCGGGAAGTGGGACATGGGAGGGAGGGGACGGGGAGGGAGGGCTGGTGAGAGGGGCGAGGGGAGGGGGAGGGAGGTGGGTGGGAGATAGGGCCGGTGAGGGCCTGTAGTGTGTTGCGGGGGTGGGGAGGGGGGGGGGGGGAGGGTTGAGTTGTGTTGAGTGCAGTGATAGGCCGGGAAGCCGGCCCCTCTCACTGGGATCATCCCTCTCTCCGGTGCCAGCTCCAGGTTCCTCTCCGGGGTCAGCGGTGCATGGGAAAGGAAAGGCTGGAGGATGGTGCGGAAATCCTCTTCCTCCCGTGTTCCTGGCCCGGCTTTATATAGCCCGGCTCGAAGGAACCGTCCGGTCCAGCCTGCCAGCCACAGATAAGTGGCGGCAAGCTGTGTGGCGATGGGTGTTAGGGTGGAAACCAGGGGTAGGGTCCTCCTCCACAATTATCCTTGGCAGCCATCGATCCCCCCAGCCTGATGTTCAAGCTGGCTGTCGCAGGGTGAGGCCCTTTGTGCCATCCCTGCTAGCCCCCAACACACCGGCCATTTAGACTGACAGCCCTGGTCCACAGTGACACACATAAACCTCTGCTGCTCGAGACACGGGTGCAGGCGGACAGGGACACACGGGCACGCTCGCACACGCGTACACGGGCACACAGAGACACAGATGCGCACATAGTCATGAATACCGACGCACGCATACATCATGAAACAGACATATAGCCATAGGCGCACACACATGCACATGTATGTACACATACACATACACAAACACACTCCAGTTTCCTCCAACATGCAAAGACATGCAGGTTTGTAGGTTGTGCCGGAAGGAACTGCAGATGCAGGTTTATACCGAAGATAGACACAAAATGCTGGAGTAACTCAGCGGGACAGGAAAAGAATAGGCGACGTTTCGGGTCGAGTCACAATTGGCCCTCTGTAAATTGCCCCGAGTGTGTAGGGAGTGGATGAGAAAGTGGGATAACATGGAACTAGTGAGAATGGGTGATGGATGGTCGGCATGGACTGGGTGGGCTGAAGGGTCTGTTTCCATACTGTATCTTTCGGTCAACCAGTATCTCCATCTCCATCAAGAAGATTTATCAAATAGCAAGCAATCTTGCCCTTTCTAGGAGAAAGAACCGTGATTTAGGAATGACGAAATTAATTGCAGGAATTCTGAACAAATTTCTGCCTTCGGATATTAGAGAAACAGCATGGAAACAGGCCCTACGCCCCACTGCGTCCGCACCGATCTGTGATCACCCCGCACACCAGCACTATCCTACACACTAGGGGCAATTTACAATTTTTACCGAAACTAATTAACCTACAAACCCGCATGTCTTTGGAGTGTGGGAGGAAATGGGAGCAGCCGATGAAAACTCACGCAGCGCAGGGAGAACATACCTTTAGAAAGGAGATGAGGAGGAATTTGTTTAGTCAGAGCGTGGTGAATCTGTGGAATTCATCGCCACAAACGGCTGTGGAGGCCAAGACATTGGGTATTTTTAATGTGAAAATTGGTAGATTCTTGATTCGTAAGGGTGTCATGGGTGTTAGGGAGAAGGCAAGAGAATGGGGTTGAAAGGGAATGATAGACCAGCCACATGGGGTGTTGTTCCTCAGGGAACAGGCTGGTATGATGGCCCCCTGCTGCCATGAAGCCAGACTCCTGGGGACCAAAGGTAGGTTAATCACCCATATGATTGAATGGCGGAGTAGACCTGATGGGCCGAATGGCCTAATTCTCTTCCTATAACATAAATATACTAACTCCATACAGATAGCACCCCTAGTCCAGGTCTCTGGCACTGTGCGGCAGCAGCTCTACCCGCTGCTCCACTGTGTAACCCAACAAGTCAAAGTCAACTGCACACACAGGTCACTGAAACACCACAACTACTTGCACTGTTGCATGCACTGGGTGAGTTTGAGACTGAGGGATCTCCGTTACACACACATTCTTTGCCTCTCGGGTGGAATTCATCCATCAATCTCCATCAGTGGCGATCCTTACACTCACTTGGCCATTGTGTCTATCTTTAACACAGGAAGTGGTTCCAACAGGAACAGCCTGTTCGCAGTTCCATCCTTGCCCTCCGTGGAGAGGAAGGAACTGGGATGTGACGGGACCCTTGGCCCATTGACCCCAGGAGTCCGGCTGCGGGGCAGCAGGGGGAGAGTGGGCGATCATACCAGCTTGTTCCCCGAGGAACGACACTCAAAAATACTGAGACATAGAGAGTCATACAGCACGGAAACAGTCCCTTTGCCCCAACTCATCCCATTACACTGTGACAATAAGGTAGGACTAGCCCTCTATTCCTGGCAACATCCTTGTAAATAAAGCCGAGCAACTTGGAGCACAGGAGGGTGAGGGCTGATCTTAGAGAGGTGTACAAAATCATGAGAGGAATAGATTATGTAGACGCACAGAGTCCTTTTCTCAAAGTAGGGGAATTGAGATCCAGAGGATATAGGTTTACGGTGAGGGGGGGGGAAGATTTAATATGAACTTAATGGGTAACTATGTTACAAAAAGATTGGTGGGTGTATGGAATGAGCTGCCAAAGGCAATAGTTATGTAGGAGCATCGAAAATAGGTGCAGGAGTAGGACATTCAACCCTTCGAGCAAGCACAGCCATTCGCTATGATCATGGCAGATCATCCAGATTCCTGCTTTCTCCCCATATCCCTTGATTCCGTTAGCCCTAAGAGCTATATTTAACTCTCGTGAATGCATCCAGTGAATTGGCCTCCACTGCCTTCTGTGGCTGAGAATTCCACAGGTTCACATCTCTTTGGCTGAAAAAGCTTTTCCTCATCTCAGTCCTAAATGGCCTACCCCTTATTCTTAAACAGTGACCCCTGGTTCTGGACTCCCCCAACATTGGGAAAAAAGTTCCCGCATCTAGCCTGTCCAATCCCTTAATCATTTTATATGTTTCTATAAGATTCCCTCTCATCTTTCTACATTCCAGTGAATATAAGCCCAGTCGATCCGTTCTTTCATCATAAATGTCAGTTTCGCCATCTCAGGAATAAACCTGGTGAACCTACTCTGCACTTCCTCAATAGCATGAATGCCCTTCCTCAAATTAGGAGACCAAAACTGCACACAATACTCTCGGTGCAGTGTCACCAGGGCCCAGTACAACTGCAGTAGGACCTCTTTGCGAAAGGATTTGAGTATAGAAGAAATGAAGGCCATTAACATGCCATTAGCTTTCCTCACTGCCTGCTGTACCTGCATGCTTACTTTCAGTGACTGATGTACAAGGACACCCAGGTCTCGATGCACCTCCCATTTTTCCTAATCTGACACCATTCCGATCATAATCTACCCTCCTGTTTTTGCCACCAAAGTGGATAACCTCACATTTATCCACATTATACTACACCTGCCATGCATCTGCCCACTCACCCAACCTATCCAAGTCATCCTGCAGCCTCATAGCATCCTCCTCATAGCTCACACTGACACCCAGCTTTGTGTCATCCGCAAACTTGGAGATGTTACACTTAATTCCTTTGTGTAAATCGTTATTATATATTATAAATAACTGGGGTCCTAGCACTGAGCCTTACTGCACCCTACTAGTCACTGCCTGCCATTCTGAAAACGACCTGTTAATTCCTACTCTTTGCTTCCTGTCTGCCAACCAGTTCTCTATCCATGTCAATACCCCATCCCCAATACCATGTGCTCTAATTTTGCACACGAATCTCTTGTGTGGGACCTTGTCAAAGGCTTTTTGACAGTCCAGATACACCACATCCACTGGCTCTCCCTTATCTATTCTACTTGTTACATCCTCAAAACATTGCAGAAGATTAGCCCAGCATGATATTCCCTTCATAAATCCATGCTGACTTTGACCGATCCTGTCACTACTTTCCAAATGTGCTGCGATTACATCTTTAATAATTGACTCGAGCATCTTCCCCACTACCGATGTCAGGATAACTGGTCTTTAATCCCTTGTTTTCTCTCTCCCTTCTTTCTTAAAATATGGGGTTACATTAGCTACCCCGCAGTCCACAGGAACTGATCCAGAATCTATAGAACATTGGAAAATTATCACCAATGCATCTACTATTTCTAGGGCCACCTCCTTGAGGTCTCTGGGATGCAGACCATCAGACCCTGGGGATTTATCTGCATTCAGTCCCAACAGTTTACCTAACACCATTTCATGACTAATGTTGAGGTAGATACTATCGCAAAGTTTAAGAAACATTTGGATAGGTATATGGATAGAGGGATATGGGCCAAACGCTGGCTGGTGGGACTAGTGTCGATGGGACATGTTGGCAGATGTGGCCAAGTTGGGCTGAAGGGCCTGTTTCCTTACTCTATGACTCCATAACTGTACACCTGACACACTAGCAAACGCTTCAGGCTGCTTCACTATTCACCAGCTCCGGCTAACTCCATTAACTTGGTAACAGAGTTACCAAAGGCCACATAAGTCCCAGCTAATCCATTGTCGCTGAGCGGCCAGGTGATAGCTTTACGACTGTAGCCCTTGTTCTAACTAAGCTGTCATTCCCACCCTCACTGCCAAACAAGTAGAACACTTCCTCATGCAGATGCTAGTTCCAAAAGAGGCACAGAGTAACTCAGCAGGCCAGGGAGCATCTCTGCAGAATGTGGGTAGGTGACGTTTCAGGTCGGGACTCTTTTTCAGACTCATTGGAGGGGGGGATGGGGAAGGGCAGGACAAAGACCAGCGAGTGATAGGTGGAGAAACAAGGAACTGCAGATGCTGGTTTACAAAAAAGGGACACAAAGTGCTGGAGTAACTCAGTGGGTCAGGCAGCATCTCTGGAGAACATGGATATGTGACGTTTCGGGTCGATACCCTTCTTCAGACCGTGTTAGTTACCTAATATTGCTCCAAACAGGCACTTCAATAACGGGATATGTCATTAAAGCAGGCATACAGGCAGGCATGATGGCCAGCATTGATGTTGTGGGCTGAAGGGCCTGTTTCTATGCTCACATACTGACTACAGGATGTGCTGGAGATTCAGGACTGAGCTGTGAGTTGCAGAAACCAAGGTCACGTTCCAAGTCCATTCCCTTCTCCCTCCTGACAGAAACATTTGTGGGTGGCACGGTGGTGCAGTGATAGAGAAGGCAGCTACAACGCCGGAGACCCGGGTTCGATCCTGACCACGGGTGCTGTGTGTAAAGAGCTTGTATGTTCTCCCTGTGCCCCCATGAGGTTTCTCCGGGTGGATGCCCCGGTTTCCCCCCACCTCTGAAAGACGTACAGGTCTGTAGGTTAATTGGCGTCTGGACATTGTACACTGATCCTAGTGTATAGGATAGAGCGAGTGTGCGGTGATTACGGTGACCGGTTGGCACAGACACCGTGGGCCGAAGGGCCTGTTTCCACGCTGTATCTCTAAAATTAAAACTAGAAACTAAAATCTTCTGTCAGAACGAACAAACTAGCTTAAAGCAAGGATGGGGGCAGTGAAGAGGGAGGGGAAGGGGGGGGGGGTAAGGAAGCTGGGAGCTAGTGCCGAGAGCAGCAGGGATTTGAGTGTGAAGGTGGGGCTCAGTGAGGAGGGAGCGCTGGATCTGGAGGCGTGGATGGATGTCCGTGAACGCTGGCCAGTGACAGCCTTGCCAGATGGCACTTGGTATGTGGGGCAGAGGGTCACGGAGCAGAACGGTGACCTCCCCATCCCCAGCCTCTGCCACACTCCCTCTGCGTGCTGCTCCAGCCCAGTACCGATGATAGATTATTGGCCTGACGTGTTGAGATGGCTTCCCTTCCCAAAGATGTTGTCAGACATGTTACATGTCCGTGTTAGTCTGAACTAATCCCACAGGTCCATCACGCTGACAGCTACAGTATGTGTGTATACGCGTGTGTGCTCATGCTTGTGGGTGTGTGTGCGTGTGTACATACCTGTGTGTGTGTGTGTGTGTGCCTGCCAGCGTGTGTGTGCATGCACGCCTGTCTCTGTGTGTGCATGTGTGGTTCACATTCCTACCTGTGGAGGATTGTGTTCAGCTTTTGCCACCCTGCTATGGGAAGGATATTGTTCAGCTGGAAAGCTTAACATGGATGGGCCACGTTTTGTGTCCGCACCCTTCTTCAGATTGGAGAAGGGTCCTAACCCGAAAGGTCACCTATCCATGTTCTCTGGACAAGCTGCCTGGCCTGCTGAATTACTCCAGCACTTTGTGTCCATTTGTGTAAACCAGCATCTGCAGTTCCCCGCTTCTTCAAGAGTACAGAGAAGATTCAGGGCGTGAACTGTAGAGAGAGGTTGGGCAGGCTAGGACTTTATTCCTTGGAGCACAGGAGGATGAGGAGTGATCTTATGGAGGTGTGTAAATTCATGAGGGGAATAGATATGGTGAATGTATTCAAAGACTTTTACCTGGAGTAGGGGAATCCAGAACCAGAGGGCTAAGGTTAAAGGTGAGGGGGGATCGATGTACTAGGAACCTGAGGACAAACATTTTCACACACAGGGTGGTGGGTGTATGGAACGAGCTGCCAGGGGAGGCAGTTGAGGCAGGTTCTATTGCAAAGTTTTGGAAATATTTGGACAGGTATGTGGAATGGACAGGTTTAGAGGGATATGGACCCAACACGGGCAGATGAAACTAGCGTAGATGGGCCAAACGGCCTGTTTCCGTGCTGTATAACTCTATGACACAGGGTGGCACGGTGGCGCAGCGGTAGAGTTGCTGCCTTGCAGCGCCTGCAGCGCCAGAGACGCGCGTTCGATCCCGACTTTAGGTGCTGTTTGCACGGAGTTTGTTCGTTCTCCCCGTGACCTGCGTGGGTTTTCTCCGAGATCTTCGGTTTCCTCCCACACTCCAAAGACGTGCGGGTTTGTCGGTTATTTGGCCTGTTTGTATACTTGGTATAAGTGTAAAGTGGTCCCTAGTATGTGTGGAGTAGTGTTAATGTGCGGGGACGGTGGGCCAAAGGTCCTCTTTCTGCACTGTATTGCTAAACTAAACTATAATACACACAAGGTGTTCTTTGTTGCATTCAACTGAGGCCGTCCGTGCCCGCACTGGCTCCGCGTGCCGAAATCTCTCCGCACCTTATCGCGGGCCGTGTCCACCCTGGCCACTCGGACAGCAGAGGCCAGTAAACACTGACAGGAGAGCACCCATGGCTTTGATGAGGTCCCTGGCAGAGCGTTCTGGCCAGCAGCCAACATTGTCACTATTCCAACGGGTGTTTCCTCATGAGAAAGAAAATCAAACCCTGAGAGGAATAGATTGGGTAAATGCAGTCTTTTCCCCAGAGTTGGGGAATCAAGAACCAGAGGGCACAGCTTTAAGGTGAGAAGGGAAAGATTTAAACGGAACCTGAGGGGCAACTTTTTCATGCAGAGGGTGGTGGGTGAATGGAACGAGCTGCCAGAGGATGTAGTTGAGGCAGGTTCTATAACAACATTTAAAAGACATTTGGACAGGTACATGGATAGGACAGGTTTAGAGGGATCTGGGCCAAACACGGGCAGGTGGGACTAGTGTAGACGGGACATGTTGGCCACATGGGCAAGTTGGGCCTAAGGGCCTGTCTCCGTGCTGCATGACTCTATTTGCCGTTATAACTCTTTACAATTGAACATCCCGGCCAAAATGATCAGGTTCAGCATGATGCTTCCCAACAGCCACAGTACCGGTGAGTAATGAACGTTTTAGGAAGCTGCCTCTATAGGGGTGATCGCTGCAGTAGGTTTCACACAGTAAGCTCCACATCGTAAGCCGATCAGTAAGGAAGCGACAGCCCAAGCAAGGAGGCAGCTTCTCTAAACATAGAAGAAAGCAGGGTTTGTCTGAGCCATGGGTTACAGGTGCTGTCTGTGTGAAGTTTGCACGTTCTCCCTGTGACCGCGTGGGTTTCCTCCAGCTGCTCCGGTTTCCTCCCACATCCCAAAGACGTGCTGGTTTGAATGTTAATTGGCCCTATTGCGTAGGGAGTGGATGAGAAAGTGGAATAACATCGAACTAGTGTGAATAGGTGATCGATAGTCGGCGTGAGCAGTGGGCTGAAGGGCCTGTTTCCACACTGTATATGTAAACTAAACTGAAACTAAAGATCCCTGTGTGTATGTACCCAATTATAGATCAGTCTGAAGATGGGTCCCAACCCGAAACGTCGTCTGCCCATTCCCTCCACAGATGCTGCCTGACCCGCCGAGTTTCTCCAGCACTTTGTGTTTTGCTCAATAGTCATCGAGCCACTCATTGTGGAAACAGGCCCTTCGGCCCAACTGTTCATTGGTTCATTGCATTGTACCCCCACTCCTAGCCTTCTGGGCAGCACGGTGGTGCAGCCTCACAGCGCCAGAGGCCCGGTTCAATCCCGACTCCGGGTGCTGTCTGTAAGGGGTTTGTGCGTCCTCTCTGTGACCTGCGTGGGGGTTTTCTCCCAGATCTCCCGTTTCCTCCCACATTCCAAAGACATGCAGATTTGTAGGTCAATTGGGTTCGGTAAAAATTATTAAATTGTCCCAAGTGCGTAGATTAGTGTGAAGGGCATGTCCCACTTACGCAACTTTTTGGGCGACTGCCGGCACCCGTCATAGGTCGCTGAGATTTTTCAACATGTTGAAAATTCAGCGGCGACCAGAAAGACGCTACGACTCTTTGGGTGACTAGGAGACCACTCACGACCATACAGGCGACACCCTGGCGACATGTCGCGGGGTGAAGCCTGTGTGGCCGTGAGTAGTCGCCCAAAGAGTCGAACCTTGTTCTGGTTGCCGCTGGGTTTTCAACATGTTGAAAATTTACGGCGACCTGTAACGCCCTGTGACAGGCGCCGGCAGTCACCGAAAAAGTTGTGTAAGTGGGACAGGCCCTTGAGCGTGCGGGGATCGCTGCTCGGTGTGGATTTGGTGGGCTGAAGGACCTGTTTCTGCGCTGGATCACTAAACTAAACGAAACCAATTCCATGCACCGCTCCTCGCTCCCTGTGCTCTAATCACTGGGACAGATTGGGCAGAAGATTGGGAGGAGGGTTGGAGACAGGAACGGTACATAAGGTTGCAAATCGACCTCTGCTGCTGGTTGGCCAAGGTTCATTGGTTTCTTTGGCAGCTTCCTTCCATGCTGGGTTGTGTGTCTGAGCTAAGTGACCCTGTTTACAGCTGAGTGGTGCCCCCGGTGAACGTAACCTGCCTGGATGCGAGCTGGTCTGACACAAACACTCCAGCTCTCCTTGGAAGAGCAGCCGGTCAGAGCGCAGGAGGAAGCAATCCAGCAGCGCTCCCTTTCCAGCTCGGAAAACAGCACAGATGGCCGGGAAGATCCGCCGGCTATTTATCCCCAGAACAGGAAAAGGGAAATGCAAAACACAAAACACACAGAGACCTGGGACATACATCACATGTAGACAGGCACATGTGGTGTCAGACCGAGGCATGGTCACACACACACACACACACACACACACACACACACACACACACACACACACAGTGTCAGTCAGGCATGGTCACACACACACACACACACACACACACACACACACACACACACAGTGTCAGTCAGGCATGGTCACACACACACCCACACACACACACACACACACAGTGTCAGACCGAGGCATGGTCACACACACACACACACACACACACACACACACACACACACACACACAGTGTCAGACCGAGGCATGGTCACACACACACACACACACACACACACACACACACACACACACACACACACACACACACACACACACACACACACACACACACACACACACACACACACAGTGTCAGACCGAGGCATGGTCACACACACACACACACACACACACACACACACACACACACACACACACTGGTGAATCTGTGGAATTTGTTGCCACAGATAGCTTTGGAGGCCAAGTCATTGGGTATTTTTATGGTGGAGATTGACAGATTCTTGATTAGTAAATCACTATCCTACATATTAAGGACAATTTACCGAAGCCAATTAACCTACAAACCTGCACGTCTTTGTAATGTGGAAAGAACCCGGAGTTCCCGGAGAAAACCCATGCGGTTACGGGGAGAACGCACCAACTCCGTACAGACAGCACCCGTATGTTTGATTACCGATTACAAGGGAAATCGCACGGGAATAAAGGTTTCAAGACTGTGGATGAGGAGTGTGAAATTACAGATTGAACCATGAGCACTGTGCAGTGTGCAACTGCTGAGCACCAGTCGCAAACTTGCTGTGCACAAAGAGCGTGACAGTGCGAAACATCAACAGTGTGTGACTGCCGTAACCGTTCTCAGCTCAAATCGAGTTGAATCTCTGAGTGTAAAGATGTGAAATGGTCAAGTATTGAGGCTGAGCCGTCTCTCCACGGTGTGAGAAGGTGCCACGTAAAGAAGGTGTAATTGTTGACTTTAGACTGGGTAACTTCTCCGCCCAGAGTGCCCACTGCGCACGGTGACTGGTGTGACATCTTCGCGTGTGGGGAGAGATTTCTGAGTATAAAGGGAAGGGTGATTGTATTATTGTGTGAAACGCCATGTGAGAAATGGCCAAGTGCAAAGTATTAAACTCGGGTTAAACTTGATCAGAGTAAGGGCTAATAGAGTGAAACTGCAGTGAAAGGCTCAGAACTTTGGTGTTTACAGTGTTAAATCACTGCATGCAGAGAGTGGCATTACTGGGGCACTGGGAACAGAGTGTGGCATTACTGGGGAACAGAGTGTGGCATTACTGGGGCACTGGGAACAGAGTGTGGCATTACTGGGGCACTGGGAACAGAGTGTGGCATTACCGGGGCACTGGGTACAGAGTGTGGCATTACTGGGGCACTGGGTACAGAGTGTGGCATTACCGGGGCACTGGGACCAGAGTGTGGCATTACCGGGGCACTGGGACCAGAGTGTGGCATTACCGGGGCACTGGGTACAGAGTGTGGCATTACTGGGGCACTGGGACCAGAGTGTGGCATTACTGGGGCACTGGGTACAGAGTGTGGCATTACTGGGGCACTGGGTACAGAGTGTGGCAACCAGAGTGTGGCATTACCGGGGCACTGGGTACAGAGTGTGGCATTACTGGGGCACTGGGTACAGAGTGTGGCATTACCGGGGCACTGGGTACAGAGTGTGGCATTACTGGGGCACTGGGACCAGAGTGTGGCATTACTGGGGCACTGGGTACAGAGTGTGGCATTACCGGGGCACTGGGTACAGAGTGTGGCATTACCGGGGCACTGGGTACAGAGTGTGGCATTACTGGGGCACTGGGTGCGAGCTTACCGGGGATGCAGAGTGAAGTATTTGCGTGCAAACAGTGTGAAATGAGTGAACATCACACACAAAACCTCGCAGTGTGGTCCCAATAGCTGAGAGTGTAAAATTACTTCTTCTTGTTGCGTGTGGCGTGCACGGCCCAAAGTTGTCGGGCAACTTGTTCTATTTGATCTTATTTGTTTTGTGCACGCCGGGTTGATTGCATTCGTCAAAACAGGGCGGACCACGAGAAGGTTGCAATCCCCCACTGAGTGTAGTGTACAGTTGAGGTGTACAAAGTGTGGACCGGCTGAGCAGAAAGCGCATTTACTGAGTGAAAACTGTGCAGCCTCTGAATTCAATAAAACTCTGATCATCTGGTTTCTGAGTATTCAGAAACCTCTGGTTCAACATCAGGCAGGCAAGCAGTGCAGAAGTGTGAACAAGCACGCCTCCTGATTCAGGAACCCTTTCTCCCCAGTTGTTATCAGGCAACTGAACCGTACTCTCACCAACGAGAGAGAGCGGTCCTCACCTCCCATCTACATCATTGGACTATCTTGGACTATCTTTGACTATCGCTGACTATCTTTAATCGGACTTTACTGGACTTTACGTTGCACTAAACGTTATTCCCTTTATCCTGTATCTGTACACTGACAGCTTAATTGCAATCGTGTATAGTCTCTCCATGGACTGGTAAGCACGCAACAAAAAAGCTTTTCATTATGCCTCGGTGCACGTGACAATAAACTTGCACTAAATCGAGAGTACACAAAAAGCTGGAGAAACTCAGCGGGTGCAGCAGCATCTAAGGAGCGAAGGAGATAGGCGACGTTTCGGGTCAAGACCCTTCTTCAGACTGGTCAGGGATCAGGGAAACGAGAGATATAGACTTTTCAGGGAAACGAGAGATATAGACTTTCAGGGAAACGAGAGATATAGACTTTTCAGGGAAACGCACTAACTAAATTAACCTTGCCCGAAACGAAACTTGCATTAAATTGGGCATAATCTAAACATAAACTAAATTAAACTACTGTAACCCATTGGATGATTTTTCCACAGTTGCTGTCAACATAACAGAAGCTGGGCAATATTCCCCTGAAACCCACTGGGGACTTGGTTCTCCCACTATGTCGAAACACCAGGGGCCTGTTTCCTGCGCTCCCTTTAAACTCATCAGGCCCCTCGCTCAGATCACAGGAACATTTATTGGAATGTTGCTGCAGTATCGGAAAAAAAGAGGATTACAAGCCTGTTGGGGTGTTAGTAGAAATAGCCCAGAAAACCTGCCAGCACTTGTGAAAATAGACACAAGATTCTGGAATAACGGCGGAAGAGGCAGCATCTTTGGATAGAAGGAATGGGTGATGTTTCGGGTTGAGACCCTTCTTCCGACTGAGTCAGTGGGAGAGGGGGATGCAGAGATAAGCAAGTGTAAGGTGTGAAAATGTTAACAAAGGGGATGTAGCTCAAGGACAATGTAGAATAGACCATTTTTAGCTCGGATAATGTAACAACAAAGCAAACAGAGATAAAATGTAAACAAGGACAGTCAGACTAGTCGGAGAACTGGGAAGGGGGGAGGGATGGAGAGAGAGGGAAGGCAAGGGCTACACGAAGTTAGGGAAGTCAATGTTCGTACCACTGCGGTGTAAGCTACCCAAGCGAAATATGAGGTGCTGTTCCTCCAATTTGCGCTGGGCCTTACTCTGACAATGGAGGAGGCCCAGGACAGATAGATCAGTGTGGGAATGGGAGGGGGAGTTGAAGTGCTGAGCAACTGGGAGATCAGGTAGGTTTACGCGGAGGTGTTCAGCGAAATGATCGCCGAGCCTGCGCGTGGTCTCGCCGATGTACAGGAGTCCACACCTGGAACAACGGATACAGTAGATGAGATTGGAGGAGGTGCAAGTGAACCTCTGCCTCACCTGAAAAGACAGAGTCAAGGGGGGGAGGTATAGGGACAGGTGTTGCATCGCCTGCGGCTGATGTGGTTTGGGTGGGCAGGGACAACTTCCTGATTCAAAGAGTTTCACCAGATAAAAAGAGTGACATTATTCAGTATAAAAGTTTGAAAGGGTGAATTGATGAGTTTGAAGTGTGCAATTACTGAGCACAGTGTACAAGGTGTGAACTTGCTGAGTACTAGATGTGTGAGGATGTTGGGTGTGGAGTGAATTAGCAGAGGGTGAGAAGGCGGAGTGTAGGGAGTGGGAATTTCTGAATGGAAAGTGTGAAATGGGTGAGAGTTAAGAGAGTGAACGAACATCATAAAGAGGGGTGCCATTTTGAAAGGGTAGAGAAGAGGTTTGTCAGGATGCTGCCTGGATTAGAGGGCGTCAGCTACAACGAGACCTTGCACAGACCTGGAGACACAAGAAACTGCAGAGAAAGACACAAGTGCTGGAGTAACAGCGTGTCAGGCAGCATCTCTGGAGAGCATGGGTAGGTGAGGTTTCAGGTCAGCACCCTTCTTCAGACTGATTGTGTCGTGGGACGGGGGAAAAGCTAGGAGAGAGATGGGCGAGACAAAACTTGGCAGGTAATTGGTGGACACTGGTGAGGGGTTTTGATCGGCGGATTGTTGGAACAAAGGCACGGTGGCGCAGCCGTAGAGATCCAGGTTCGATCCTGACTCTGGGTGCTGTCTGTATGGAGTTTGTACATCCTCCCTGTGCATGTGGAGTTTTTCCGGCTGCTCTGCTTTCCTCCCTCACTCCAAAGGCTTGCAGGTTTGTAGTTTATTGGCTTCTGTAAACATTGTAATGTGTCCCTATTGTGTAGGATAGTGCTAGTGGTGTATGGGGCATTCACTGGTCGACACGGACTCGCTGGGCCGAAGGGTCTGTTTCTGTGCTGTATCACTAAAGTCTAAGGCCTAAAGTCTAAAGCCTAAAGGCCAGAGTTTAAAATTAAAAACAAATACTGCTAGCGTAACTCAGCGGGACGGGATGCTGCTCGACTCGAGTCCGGCACTTTGTCTCTTTTTTGGACAAACTTGGGTGATTTCTTTGGAGTGCCAGAGATTGAGGGAATTCCTGATTGAAGTCTATAAAATTACGAGGCGTAGATAGGGTAGACAGTCAAAACCTTTTTCGCCAGGGCATCATCTTCAGCACAGATATTGTGGGCCAAAGGGCCTGTTCCTGTGCTGTATATTCCATATTCTATGATAAGATTACATCCTATGAAGAGCAGGAGACCGTTGCTGTAAATGGTGACAGTAGACAGGAGATTGTTGGGTATAAAGTGTGGCAGATTACTACTGGTGAATGAAGACTGAGCAGGCAGGAGATACTGGGCGACAGTGTTGGTTCTGTTCAGAAGGTCCGATCAGCACACATTATCTGTCAGCAAGAGAGCACAGAGGAGAGAGGTGCAAGGCGGGTGAGTGACGGAGAGGAGTGGAATGTCACTGATTGTCAAAGACTTGAGGTCACAGGATACAGGGATGAGTATAAATAACACAAGATAAAAGGTGGAGATTCCAGTGGGGAAACAGAGCTGGAAATGGCCAGAGTAGCAAAGAGGATGGAGAGTGAGGGGCCTGTGTGTGTGAGAAGTGATTTAAGATTCAAGAGAGTTTATTGTCATGTCCCAGATAGGACGATGACATTCTTGCTTTGCTTCAGCACAACAGAATATAGTAGGTGTAAATAAATACAGAACAGATCAGTGTGTCTAAATACCATTGAATATATAAATAAACAGATAAAGTGCAATAGGTTATCAATGTTCAGAGTTTTGTTTGAGTTGAGTTTAATAGCCTGATGGCTGTGGGGAAGTGGCTATCCCTGAACCTGGATGTTGCAGATTTCAGGCTCCTGTACCTTCTACCTGAAGGCAGTGTGGACATGAGTGAGTGGCCAGGATGGTGTGGATCCTTGATGGTGCGTGCGTGTGTGCGTGCGTGCGTGCGTGCGTGTGTGCGTGTGTGCGTGCGTGTGTGTGTATGTGCACACTGCACTTTTTTTGTTCATTATATTGTTTAGAGTACTATGTTTACATATGTTGTGCTGTAGCAAGTAAGAATTTCATTGTTCTGTCTGGAACATATGACAATAAAACACTCTTGCCTCTTGAGTGTGAGAGATCTTAGAGTGGGGGTCTCTGAGTGTGTGAATGAGTGGTAGGGTTGCCAACTGTCCCGTATTAACCAGGACATCCCGTTTTTTGGGCTAAATTGGTTTGTCCCGTACGGGACCGCCCTTGTCCCATATTTGACTGCTACTACTCGGGTCGAGGGGACTGTCGGGTCAGAGCACCGCGCCCGGCCCCGCCTCACCCCTCCCGCGTAGTGCAGCCCATGGAGTGCAGCAGCAGTGCCTCGCCCGTGGCCCCGTCGGCCGGCAGCCCCGCCAGCTGTCCCACCTTCGGGCCTCCGCTTACCGCCGACACCACCAGCCCTCCTTCTCACGGCCGATCATCGGTTCATGAGTTGGATGGGGAGCCGGTTCATGAGCGACGTCGCGTGCCCTGGGCCAAAACTCCACAGCGGGCCCGCCGGCTGGGCTTGGTGTGCAGTCCAGCACCCGGGCCAACGCATCATTCACCCAGCCACGGCCCAGTCGGTCAACGAATTGCCGTCGGGAATTTGTCCCATATTTTGACCTTTAGTCCCTTATTCAGGAGTGGGAAAGTTGGCAACCCTAGTGAAGAGTGAGAGGTCTGAGTGTGGAGAGTGAGGGTCTGTGTGTGGGGAGTGAGGGCCTGTGTGTGAGGAGTGAGGGCCTGTGTGTGGGGAGTGAGGGGGACCTTTATATATGTGGAGAGTGTGGGGTTTCTGAGTGAGGAGAGAGAGCAGGGGCCTCTGCAGTGTGGGGTCTGTGTGCTCAGAGTGGGGGGAGGGGGCTGTGTGTGTGTGGAGAGTGGGGGTCTCTGTGTGTGAGGAATCTTTGAGTGAGGGGTCTGTGTGGAGAGTGAATGAGGGGGTCTGAGCGCGGGGGGGGGGGGGGAGAGGGGGATGTCTTTGAGGAGACTAACATCTGGAGTAAGAGGGAAAATGCTGGAAACACCTGTGGGTCGGCCGGCATCTGAGGGGGGAGGCAGAGACAGAGAGAGAGTTAACATTTCAGGTCGATGACCTTTCATCGGAATTGGGAGAAGTTGGAAGTCTGACATGTTGACTGTTGCCGAGACATGGGGGGAGGGGCAGCGGGGGGGGTGAAGCGAATGTCCCTGGGGGGGGGGGCGGAGGTCACGATGGAGCGAGTGACCAGCGGGGGGGGGTGGCAGGGCTGGGGAAGTCTGGTCATCAGAGGTGGTCTGTCCACAGAGGCGTGACGGACATGTGAAGGCGGGAGAGGAGAGGAACTCGAGGACAAGGAGCATTGGCTGTGGGAGCCGTAAGCCTTGCCCAAGTTGGTGAACACAAACGGAGAAGGGTGCAAACACTCAGCTGTCCAGGGAGAGCAGCAGAGCTAACTTTGCAGGTCTTCACCTTCTATTAGAATTGGCCGGTTCTGTCACAAACTGGAAAAGCTGGCTATCTGAAACTGGTTGAATTCAGTGTTAAACATCAAGGCTTCATAAGTCACAGGTACAGAATTATGCCACTCGGCCCATCAAGTCTACTCCGCCATTCAATCATGGGTGATCTGTCTTTCTCTCTTAATCCCCATTCTCCTGCCTACTCCCCATAACTCTTGAGACCCGTACTAATAAGAATCTGTCAATCTCTGCCTTAAAAATACCCAGTCGGAAATTTCGAGTCTGCACAGACCAGCGATCATCCCGTACACTGGCACTAACCCACACACTATGGACAATTAACAACTCACAGAAGCCAATTAACCTACAAACCCGAGCACCCAGGGAAATCCCATGCAGTCACAGGTAGAATGTGCAAACTCCATATAGACACCACCCGTAGGCAGAATCGAACCTGTGTCACTTTTCGTTCAGTCTCCAAGAATGATCCGGAACTTCCTGTTGCTTCTTTGTTTAATTCTACTTCCCACTTCCTGTGTGAGCTCCCGGCAGTTGGTCCTTCCATGGTTACAGGGGAGACCAACAGGGAACAAGTCCTTGTCTCCCAACCAGAGACGATCCTGCACTCAGAGAATTACGCTGAATTCAACACTTTGTGCTAACAATTCCAGTTTGTATAGACCCGACCAGGTCTGGTGAAAAGTCATCATCTAGGATTGTTGGATACAAGGAACTGCAGATGCTGGTGAATACACAAGGTACAATGTGCTGGAGTAACTCAGCAGGTCAGGCAGCATCTCTGGAGAACGTGGATAGGTGGGCATTTCGGGTGTGGACCCTTCTTCAGTCTCAAGTGTCACCGATCCAATATCCGCCAAAGATGCTGCCTGACCCACTGAGTTACTCCAGCACTTAGTGTCCAGTGAGTAATGTTAACTCAGTTCTCTCTCTCTCCACGGACATTCTCCACTTTTGTTTCAGATTTCCAGCACCGGCAACGTTTTGTAACCAAAGATAGACACAAAGTGCTGGAGTATCTCAGCGGGTCAGGCAGCATCTCTGGAGAAAAGGTTGGGTGACATTTCAAGTCGGACTCTTCTTCAGACCCCGAAGGTCTGGACCATTCTTCAGTCTGAAGATCGGTTCCAACCCGAAACGGCACCCATCCTTTTTTCCAGAGATGCTGCCTGACCCGCTGAGTTACTCCAGCACTTTGTGTCTGGCTTCCGTGTAAACCAGCATCTGCAGTTCCTTCCTACACATTTTGTGGCCCACAGTTTCAGCGAGGATTGTCTGCTTTTGTTCCTCACCTCTCCCTCCTGAGTCCTCGCCTGGTACGTACACCTCTCTCCGACAGATCGGTTCTGACCAAGGCGTCACCGCTCGCCCGGCCAACACCGCCACCTCTCGCGTCATTCACTCGCTCCGGGCCCGCGTCCTGCCACGGACA
This sequence comes from Okamejei kenojei, assembly GCA_035221665.1. NCBI lineage: Eukaryota > Metazoa > Chordata > Chondrichthyes > Rajiformes > Rajidae > Okamejei > Okamejei kenojei. The sequence goes on from CM069141.1 coordinate 44,249,331, forward strand.
TTCCCTTTGTTCTCTCCACCCCCCTCCCTGCTCGGCAACACGAGACATGGCGAATTTCTAACACCTCAACCATGATGGAAGGTCATCGACCTGAAATATTAACTCTGTTTCTCTCTCCACAGATGCTGCCTGACCTGCTGAGTATTTCCAGCATTTTCTGTTTTTTTCTAAAGAGCGAGTTAGGTGAGTATAATGAGTGTGTATTTGCTCAGTTCAGGGAACAATACCGCAGGTCACGGGCAACTCTTGTCCACGGAGAACTGGGCATCATTCTGTATAGTTTGGTCTTAGTTTAGACAGACAGCGTGGAAACAGGCCCTTCGGCCCACCAAGCCCATGACAACCATCGATCACCCGTTCACACTAGTTCTCTGTTATCCCACTTTCTCACCCACTCCCTACACACCAAGGGCAATTTACAGAGGGCTAATTAACCAACCAACCCACACGTCTTTGGTATGTGGGAGGAAACCCATGCGTTCTCAAGGACACCATGTAAACCCCACACAGACAGCACTCAAGATCAGGATCGAATCTGGGCCTCCACCACTGCGCCTGCCCTATAGTGTGTGAAATATAGCGGCCTCCAAAGTGTGGGAGATCTGAGCACAAAGACTCGGAGAATGATCGTTGCTGATAATAGATAATCACTTTGTATGAACCAGGAGATTTGGCAAAGGCAGTTCTTGTCTCAGTAACTTGAGAGTTATTTCTTCTGTTGTTACAGAGGGGGTCGATGAGGGAGGTGTGTTGGAAGTGGTATATGTGAGCTTCTAAAAATGATGATAAGGTGCCAAATAATCTGCCTTTCAGCAAAACTATGAAGTAAAGGGGGTCTTTGTTACCATGGTTTGCAAGTTGGCAATGATGCTCGACAACCAAGAGTTGTGGATATCTGTGGGGTTAGAGCTTGTCAGCTGTCTCTGCAAAGCAACTCAATTACTTCTTGTCATGCTGGGGAAGAGCGCAGAGAAGATTTACGAGGATTTACGGGCCTAGGCTACAGGGAGAGGTCGAGCAGGCTAAGACTTTATTCCTTGGAGCACAAGAAGGATGAGAGATGATCTTATTAGAGGTGTATAAAACCATGAGAGGAATAGATCGGGTAGACGCACAGCATCTCTTGCCCAGAGTAGGGGAATCAAGAACCAGGAGACATACGTTTAAGGCGAAGGGGGGGATGATTTAATAAGAACCCGAGAGGTAACTTTTTCAGAGGGAGCTGGGTGTATGGAACGAGCTGCCGGAGGAGGTAGTTGAGGCAGGTACTATAACGAGATTAAAAAGACATTTGGACAGGTGCGTGGATAGGAAAGGTTTAGAGGAACATGGGCCTACGCGGGCAGGTGGGACTAGTCTAGATGGGGCGTGTTGGTTGGTGTGGGCAAGTTGGGCCGAGGGGCTTGTGACTCCATGACTGGGGCCTGGACCTACAGGTCACATCCCAGACTTGTAAAACGTGGATGATAGTGTAGGATAGTGTTAATATGTGGGGATTGCTGGTCGGTGTGGACCCGGTGGGCCGAAGAGCCTGTTTCCGCACTGTGTATCTCTAAAAGTAAAACTAAATCTTTGATTTAATTTAAGTTTTACTTTAGGGTACGTATGGAAAACAGGACCCCTTCGGCCCATTGAGTCCGTGCCGACAAGCGATCATCCTACACACTAGGTACAATTTACAATTTACAGATGCAAATTTACGTACCGACCTGCATGTCTTTGGAATGTGGGAGGAAACCAGAGCACCCGGAGAATGCCCACGTGGTCACAGGGAGAATGTACAAACTCCGTTCAGACAGCGCCCCTAGTCAGGATTGAACCCGGGTCTCTGGCGCTGTGAGGCAGGGCACCGCTGCTGAAATAAGAACAGAAACTGCAGGAAACACGCAGGAGGTTGGGAACCGTCTGTGGAGAGATGATGAGAGATAATGTTTCTGGTCGATGACTTTGCATTTAAACTGAGGAAAGTTCCAGATCAAACATGGCGGGGGAGGAGGAGTCTGGAGGGGACGGCGGATGTGACAGAGGGGGAGGGGGTGGGGAGAGGTGGAGCGACACAGGATGGGTTGGTGGCGTGGGCGGGCTGGAAGGGGTGAAGGGCGGATGGCAGAGTGACGTCGGGTGCAAGGATGGACGGAAGGGGACGATGGAAAATGGAAGGGGGGAGGAACGAGGGCGACAAACGAGATCGAGGCCGTGAGATACCGAGCCTGCAGACGTTAGAGACTTGACATAAAGCAGAGAACGCTGGACTTCTCCTCAGGGATGTCCGTGGCTGGGAACAGAGTTCATGTCGCAATCTACAGCTGGTCACCGGGACTGGTCAGTTTGGTCACCAATTGGAAAGGCTCCTCTGTGAAATCGATGAACGGTCACTATGTCTCTGGTGCTGCAACTTGCCCAGGCCAAGATGCTTCCCCTCCCTCCCGCCAGCTTTGGCCTTTCATGGACTTCATTTCGGGGCAACAAAGGGGGGGAAAGATTCCCCAGTGGGATGAGTGGAAGTGGGAGAAGGTTGTGACCTCACGGTCACCTTTGCCCAACCAACGAGGGGTTGGCTGAGGCTGTGTCTGGGTTCCCCAAACTGTAGGCAAGACCGCATCATGGACACTGCACTGCACTGCACTGCACTGCACCAGAACCATCCTTCCTGGTGAGGCAGAGATACACTTGCACGGTTAGTACGTTGCATTTGACAGCCACAATTGGAGAAACCCAAGTGTGTGACAGCTCAGTGGGGCACCTCTGTTCCTACAGTGAGGGGGACATCCACCAGCCAGTCCTCCTCGCTCCAGACCCACCACCCCCCCCATACCCACTCCCTCCCTCTCACCACATCTTCCCGCTCTGACTGCCCCATGTATGGCTCCAACGAAGCCCATTGTCAGCCCTGCTACACCGACTCCCCAACGGACACACTTATGACCTCTGTCTTAAATATCGTTTTTTCACGTGTCCCCACCCTCACCTACCACGACACCCCCGACTCCCGAGCACTCTCGTACCATCCCGCTGGTCCCCCCCCCTCCACCTCATACATCTGCCCCATACGTCACCCCCTCCCTATGCAGCCCCCACCGACTCCCCCACTCCCCCTCGCACCCGGCCTACCCCCCCATAAAGCACCTCCCATACAAACCCCCATACCTTCACGCGCCAGCACACCCCCACGCTCACCCCCCACCTCTCTGCAGATGTGTCCCTGGAATTCTGCCATTTCCAGCTAGCCTGCCCATTCCAGTTCGTGCAAGAACTGTTCCAGTTGCGACAAAGGGTGACCGACCTGCGATGCCAACACTGTTCCTCCCTCACGGATGGTTCCGGAGTATTTGCAGCAGCTTCTGCTTTATTGCCGGTTTCTAGGATCTGCCCGGATTGTCTCGCCGCCACAGTGTCATTTGTTCTCCTTCATCGCTCCTTCCATTTTCATTCACGCCCTTCTGTTTCACGCTCCTCCCGACGGGATCGCTGCGATCAGCTGGCCTTCGCCTCCCTCCCCCTGTAATCACCGCCTGGCCATTCAGTCTCTCCCCCAACCCTCTCTTTCTCTTCTCTTCCTTCTCTCATCGATCCTCCAAGGTCACCTATCCATTGCGCACTCTCCCAACCCTCCTTTCCTCCATCTCGTCGAACATTCTCGCCCTCTTCTCCTCATTCCTTCTCCATCTCTCGTTCTCTCATTCTTCCACCTGCGGCATCCCCCTACTGCATCCGTCACTCATGCCCCCCCATCCCCTTCCGCTTCTCTACTTCCTCCCTTCCCCTTAATCTCCACTTTCTCCCTTTCCCAAGCCCTCATCCCACCCTCTACGGGGGGGGGTTCTCAGGCTCCACTCTTATCAAGCTTTCCCATCTCCAATCTTCTCTCCTCACGTTCTATTTGTCCCCATCCGAGTTTCCTTCACCCTCTCGCAATCAATCCTTCATCTCTCTAACCAAGACTGCTCGCTCATCTTTCTCCGATCTTCGCTCTCTCCAACCAGCTCCCCTCCTTCTTCCATCCCGTATATCATCAATACCACTCTTCCACCCCATCCTACACTTCTCCTATCTCTCGTTCTCGTCGCCTTACTCTCCCTCCTCCTCTCAACACTTTTCTCTCTCATACACTTCTTCTTCCTTCTCATCCCTCTTCCCAAATCTCCATCCTCCCTTCGTCCGGGGGGGCTCTCCACTCGCGGACCTCTCTTATCAATCCCCATCCGTTCTCCAGTTCCTCGTTCTATCTCCCTAACTGTCTTTTCTTTCTTTCTTTCACTCATCATCTCTTACCGGCTATCCACTTCAATTCCTATCTCTTCCCTCGCTTTCCTCCACCTTACTCCTCTCACTCTCCACTTCCTCCTCTTCTCTTCACACAACCCCCTCATCCTTCCTATTCGTTCTTCTTCATCTCTACTCACTCGTTCCTCCTCGCTCCAACCTTCTTCCTCCCACCCTATTCCTCTTCATTGTCTTCCTTCTTCTCTTCTCGCGCGATCTCTCAACTCTTCTCTTTCTTCAATTCCTTCTGCAGCCTCATTTTCTCTTCCCTTCTCTCACCTCACTTCTCTCGAATCTCTTTCCCGCGCCCCTCACTGCCCTAGCTACTTCACCCCTCTCGCCTCGCCACCCCTCGTCTCATCCTCTCAACTCATCACACTTATTTCTACTTCTCGTCGAGCTTATCCGACCAAACTCTCCCACTCCACTCTCATCTCTCCGCAATCTTAGTCCACTGTCCCCCTCATCAAATATCTCACTCGGTCGAGCCCTCATCTATCTCCCTCTCCTCATCCTCCTCCTTCTTTTTTCTTCTCTCCATCTTGTGCTTCCCCCATTCCTCCCCTGTCTACCTAGCTTCCTCTCTCTTGGGGGGGGGGGACTCACAAATCCGTCAATCCTCTATCTTCTCGCTCGCCCCCTCCTCTCTTTCCTTCTTCTCCCGTCCCCCTTCTCTTACCCCCTCATCTCCCCCCTCTTCCTCCCTCCCCTTTCTCAGGTTCTAATCTCTCAATCGTCAGTCTTTCCTCGATTCCCCCCTCCTCTCCCATCTCTCACTTCTAACCTCTCCCACACACGTTCCCACTCGATCTCGACCTTCCTCCATCCTCCTCTCCACGAAATCTTCTTCTTCCTTCTCATTCCAAGTCATTCCCCGTCTCTTCCTCCCTTCACTCACACGGAGTCTATCTCTCATAGTCCCCCCCCCTTCGTCCAATCTTCTTCACTCGCTCTCCACTCTCCTCTCATCCTTCCGTCCCTTCACAAATGGCTCGCCTCCCCGTTCATCTTCTTTTCCCCCTCTTCCTCCACGTCCTCCATCTCGCCTTCATTTACCTCATCGCCTCCTTCCTTCACACTCCTCGCTTCTTACGGTGAATCTCTCGCCTAGATTTATATTCAAGCTCCTCCCTCATCTCCTCTCCCCAATATCCACTTTCCACGTTCGATTCATCCCTCTTCGCGTCTCCCTCTTCCCTCTTAACCCCTTCTCTCTTCTCCATCTCACCCGCTTCCTCCCTCCTCCTTTCGTCAGTCAAGTCTATCCCTCTCCAATCAATTCACTCTCTTCTCCTCTCGTTCTTCCAGTCTTCAATGTCCTCCCCTCTCTCTCTTCCCCTTTCATCCCCCTTCTCTCCCTTTCTGTCTACTCCTTCTCTTCGCTTCCTGCTCTTCTTCATCACAATTCTATCGCTGACACTCTCATCTCATCCTCTCTATCTTCGCTCCCTCCCATAATACTCCTTCCATCCCAGTCTTCAGTTCCCAGGCTCGCTCAAGCCGCCTGCCTCGTCTTCCCTTTCTTCCTCATTCTATTCCTTTTTTCAACTCCCCCATCTGACCCTTCTCTCGTCAGACCCACACCCTGTTCAACATTCCGGGGTTCTCAATCTCTCCACTGCTTCTTCACCAGTCTCACGTCATCTCACCCCGCCACTCTCTACTGTATCCTTCTCTCCCTTCTTCTACCGGGTTCCTTCCCCGCAATCTCTCTCTTTTTCCTCCCCCTCACTTTCCACCTCCATTTCCTCTCAATGTCTTTCTTCAAACTACTCTTTCCCTCTCCAATAGCGGACTGGTAGCCAATCTCTCTCAGTCAGCTCTTCTTCCTCCATTCCGCCCTCGCTCTCTCCACTCTTTGGACATCCACCAGGTTCTCCATCTCCTTCAGCAGCTCTCCCCTCGCCTCTCCGCACCTTCCTTCCGCACTCCTACTCCAGTCGTCTCTTCCACTCACCCTTTCTCTTCATTCCTCATCCGCCTCTTCCTATCATCTCGCTCTCCTCTCCTCTAGCCTCATTCTTCGTTCTCCTCCACACGTTCCTTTTCTTCTTTTCCCCGTCTCACTCCTCCCCCTTCACTCCCCTGGCCTCTCCTTCCCTTAGGCTTCCTTCCTTTCCCCCCACCTTCCCTTTTTTCCTCCTTCCTTGCCTTATCCTTCCTCTGTCGAACTTCCCCGTCCACCCCCCGGCTCCCTCCTTCTCGCTTCCTCTCCCTCACCGCAATTTCCTCCTATCCTCTCCCCTCCTTCTCTTCATCTCTTTCCCGTTCTCTTCACCACCCTTCTCCTTCTGTTCGTCTCCTCCCCCTCCCTCCTCCTTCTTCACAGCATCCCTTCCCTCCTCTCACCTACTTCTCTCTTCCCCTTCTTCCTTCCATTCTATCACCTTCTTCACCCATCTCTCCCACTTTTCTATCCGCTCCCCATCCCTTCTCTCCCTCCTCATCGCACGTTCTGCAGTCTCCCCTCTTCTCTTACACGCCCCCCCGTATCTCCTCTCCTCAATTCTCATCCGTCCTTCCTCCTTCTCTTCTCTCTGATTCTACCTCTCATCTTCTCTCTCACTCCGCATCCTATTTTTCATCCTGTCCATCCTTCTTTCTCCTCGCCACTCTCCCCTTTTCTCTCTACCTGTATTCCTATCTTCCCATCACGTTCTTCATCATATCCACTTCCTTCTCCCATTCTTCTTTTCTCTCCTCAATTCTAACTCATCAGTCTCTCTCCTTCCCTCTACTTCCCCTCACTCTCTTCTCTTATCCTTTACGCTGCCTCCTTCTCGCTCTCTCTTCTTCTCTCACCTCTCCCTCTCATCTTCCCTCTCTCTTCTTCTTCACCTCTCTACTCCCTCCCTTCTTCTGACTTACACTTCCCCCGCTCTCCATCGTATATTCCACCCATCTTTCTCTGCAATTTCATCTGCACTCCCTTCCCTCCTCTTCTCGTTCTCTCACTTCCCCATCTATTCTTCTTCTCTACTCTCCTCCTCGGTCTCCCCTTCACCGCATTCCTTCTCCTATCCATCTCATTCCCACCTCCCTCGATGTCCCTCGATCGCTCTCCTCTCTTCACCCACCCCTTCCCTTTCTATCTTTTTAATTTCGCGCTCTCGTCATCTTCCTTCACTCCCCTATTTCCGACTCTACCTTTTTCTATCGGGGGGGGGGGGGGGGGGGGCGACACTTCTATAACTCATCTCATATCCAGTACAGTAAACTGATCCACTCATCCCGCCTCTCTCTCTCTCTTTTCCCTCACCCCCTCTTCCCCTCAAACCTCATCCTACTCTACACCCCGCTCTCCTCTCCTCCCTCTCCGCTCTCCCTCTCTTCCAACCCTCTCTCCCCGTTCTCTTCTTTTTCATCTTCCTCCACTCAGTCGACCCACCTACTACTTCTTCATCTTCTTCAGTCCTACCATTCACATTTCTTCTTCATCCCCCCCCTCTCCCGACGCCTTCCATTCCATTCATCATTTTCACCAACTCACATTCTCCCTCATCTCATCCTTCCTCCCCTTCCCTCATTCTTCTTCCTCATTCCTCTCCTTCCTCTCTTCTCGTCCCCCGTCTCCATCACCTCCACATCGATCCCACTCTCCCTCACCCACCCCTTCTCTCCACCTCTTCACTTCTTCCCTTCACTCCTCTCCATCCTCCTCTCCTTCTTCGCTCCTTCCATTTGCATTTCACGCCCTTCTGTTTCACATCACGCTCCTCCCGACGGGATCGCTGCGATCACTGGCCTTCGCCTCCCTCCCCCTGTAATCACCGCCTGGCCATTCAGTCTCTCCCCACCTCTCCACCCCGTCACGCACCCCCGCTGACCCTTCCACCCCTCCCCCTTCTCCGCAAGCATGTTTGATTTCCAACTGTCCCCGGCTCTGACAAGAAGCCATCCTCCCGAAACATTAACTCTGTTTCTCTCTCCACAGACGCTGCCCGGCCCGCCGAGTATTTCCGGCATTTTCTGTTTTTATAAAGAGCAATAGTTGGCTGAGTATAAAGCGCAAGAAATGGGTGAGTATAAAAGGTGAGCTTTAAGACGGGAGTGGCCAACGTTTGTAAAGTGAGTGAAACCGCTCCGTACCATGGGTGAGAGGTGCGTCAAAACGGAAGGTCAGATCACAAAGTGCAAGGAGCAGTAACGGAGGGATATTGGCGGCTGTAAAACAGACTCACACAGCACGGAAACATGTCCAACTTCAGCCCAACTTGTCCACACCGACCAACATTTCCCATCAACACTAGTCCCACCTTCCCGCCTTTCGGTCATATCCCTCTAAAACTATCCTATCCATGTACCTGTCTGAGTGCGGTTTAAATGTTGTTATAAGACCTGCCTCAACTACCTGCTCTGACAGCTCGTTCCATAGACCCACCACCCTCTGTGTACCAATGTTGCCCCTCAGGTTCCTGTTAAATCTTGCCCTTAAACCTGATTCTTGATTCCCCGACTCTGGGTTAAAGGCTCTATGCATTCATCCTATCTATTCCCCTCAAGATCTTGTACACATCTATAAGATCACCCCATGGCCTTCTGTGCTTCAAGGAATAAAGTCCTAGCCTGCCCAACCTCTCCCTATAGATCAGGCCCTCGTGTCCTGGCAACATCCATGTAAAACTCCACAGACCTTAGTGCAACAAAAGTCTATAGTTCATATTTGAGGAGGGATGTGCTGGCGTTGGAGAGGATCCAGAGGAGGTTTACAAGAATGATCCCGGGGGTGACTGGGTTAACGTACGATGAGAGTTTGATGGCTCTAGGCCTGTACTCGCTGGTGTTTAGAAGGATGACAGGGACCTCATTGAAACTTACCGACCAGTGAAAGACCTGGATAGGGTGGATGTGGAGAGGGGGTCTCCACTAGTGGGAGAGTCTAGGACCAGAGGGCACAGCCTCAGAATTAAGGGATGTACCTTTAGAAAAGAGATGAGGAGGTATTTCTTTAGTCAGAGGTGGTGAATCTGTGGAATTTCGTTGCCACAGACAGTGGTGGAGGTCAAGTCATTAAGTATTTTGAAAGTGGAGATTGACAAATTCTTGATTAGTACGGGTGTCAGGAAATATGGGGAGAAGGCAGGAGAATGGGTTGAAAAGGGAAAGATAGATCAGCCATGATTCAAATGGCGGAGTAGACTCGATGGGCCGAATGGCCTAATTCTGCTCCGATGAATTATGAACTTATGGAGAGATACTTCCACAAACGATAACGTTCTCTTGCGCCATCTTGCGAACATCCCGCGGGATCTTAATGTTTTTACCACGTCCTCTCTCACTCTGGAGACAAGAGAGTGCAGATGCTGGAATCTTGAGCAAGAAAACACAAAATTGCTGGAGGGACTCAGCAGGTCAGGCAGCGTCTATGGAGGGAATGGACAGGCGACATTTTGGGACGGGACCCTTTGTCAGGCCTACTGGGTCAGAACATAGTGGAACAGAAGGAGAGGAGTGGGTGTCGGAAAGGGGGAGCAGTGTGAGCGGGTCTGACGTAACTCCCGTCGGAGAGGGGAGGAGAACAACCTCTGCAGAGAGGAGATACAAACCCTGTCTTTGTAAAACAACCTGTATATTCCAGGTGTCATTCCAGGAGTCTGTGTGTGTATTGGTCCTGTGCCCTGGTAACAGAACAATGAAATTCTCACTTACTGCAGCTTCACAAGACCATGAAACAATAACACACATAGCATATGATAATAAATACAATAACTTAAAAATCAGTAATAGTAGGTCAGCAAACCATAAATGTGCAAAACCAAAGTCCGTAGTGCAACCAAAGACGCAGTCCGTACAAGATCATGAAGAAACTAAGAACTGCACAATACACAAAAGGACATAAAGTGCTGGCGTAACTCAGAGGGTCAGGTAGCATGTCTCGATGAAAGAATGGTCCTGACCCGAAACATCTCCGACCCATACTCTCCAGAGACGCTGCCTGACCTGCTGAGCTGCTCCAGCTCGTTATGTCCGTAGAAGATCATCGTTGCTGAGGTTGATATTGTGCAGTATTCACGAGCTTGAAGATTACTGGGAAGAAGCTGTCCTTGAACTTGGACGTCACGGTTTTTCCGTCTCCTGTACCTTTTCCCCGATGGTAGCAATGAGAGGATAGTGTGGCCAGGGTGGTGTGGGTCTTTGAAGATGCTGGCTGCCATTTTGAGGCAGCACCTCCTGTAGATCCATTTGATGGTGGGGAGGTCAGTACCCGTGATGGACCAGGCGATGTCCTTCGGTCCTGGGCGTTCATGGTGCTGAACCAGGCTGCGATGCAATAGTGTTGCCAGCGCAATAGTCTAACCCATGTGGTCAGCAGGATGGAAGAGTTGGATGCTGACCTATGGAAGCAAGGGGTTGAACGCCCTGTCCTCATCAACAGAGCTGCTGTAGAGAAGGTGGGCAGCTTCAAGTTCTTATCCTCCATATCACCAGCAACCTGAGCTGGTCCCTTCACACTGATGTGATGATCAATAAAGCACATCAGCTTTTCTACTTAAGTGTTTGTGAAGATTCGGCAAGTCCACGAGCATTAATAAGAGAGTGGGCAAAAGAGATTCATCAGCCGTTGCCTGGAGTAGAGGCCTGTAGATGCAACGAGAGATTGGACAAACTTGACCTCCCAAAGTGCATGACTTTGCACTTGTCCAAATGACATTCCATCTGTCGGGGCTCTGGCCAACTTTCAGGCTGATCTGCGTCCCGCTGTACCTTCAAACTACCCTCTTCACTCTCTGTCACCCACACCAGTTTCCGAGTCCTCAGTAAACCCGCTGATCATACTCCCTCCATTCTCATCCAAGTCCTTGCTAGATGCTACAAACAGCACCAACCATGAAAGGATCTTTCTGCCTTTTGGTTCACCTGCCTTTCTTGCTTCTGAACTCGAACAAGGATGCTCTAATGACGAGTCATTGAGCTGCAATATTAACTGTGTTTCTTTCTCCACAGATGGTTCCTGACCTGCTGAGTGTTCCCAGCGATTCCTGCTGTGTTATATTTGAGTACAGGATCAGTCTGTCTAATCTCTTCGTGTTCGTAGAACCGAGAACAGTGCAGCAAAGGAATGGGCCCTATGGCCCACAATATCCATGCCCAACATGACGCCTCGTTAAAGTAATCTCCTCCGACTTCCCATGATCCATATCCCTCCATTCCCCGCACATCCATGTGCCTATCTAAGAGCCTCAAACACCACTATTGTACCTGCCTCCTCGACCACCCCCGGCAGCATGTTCCCACACCCACCACCCTCTCTGTAAAAAAAACTTCCCCCACACGTCTCCATTAACATCTCACCTTAAAACTATGCCCTCTAGTGTTGGACATTTTCACCCTGGGGTAAAGGTTCTGACTGTCTACCCTATCTATGCCACTCATAATTTTATATACCTCTATCAAATCCCCCCCTTAACCTCTGATGTTCCAGAAAAAACAATCCCAGTCTGTCCAACTTCTCTTTATAGCTGATACTTTCGCACCCAGACAGCGTTCTGGTAAACCTGCACCCTCTCCAAAACGTCCACATCCTTCCTGAAATGGGGCGACCAGAATGGCACGCAGTACCCAGAATGCAGCCTGACCTATAGTCCTATAGAGCTGCATCCTGATTTCATGATACTTGTACTCAAAGCCCCGACTGATGAAGGCAAGTGTACTGTACGCCTTCTTTACTGCACTCTCTACTCAAGTGTTGCCGCTTTCAGGGAGCTCTGAACAATATTGTATTCCACTCCAGGAAAAGAGCAGCTTTGGCAGACTGTTGAATAGTTGGAGTGATTTGAATCTCTCTGTTTTTCGGTAGGTCTGATAAGAGGTTTGTCCATGACAGCTCCCACCATCGTCAACGTCACCGGGACGGAGTACTCCATCACGGCAGGGGGCGTTCTCTCCATCACGTGCAGGTGGGTGCGGCAACTGGTGAGGCTACCGTCCTGCCTAGTTCCCTGCGCAATCTCTCCTCGTCCCCCCCAAACACAACCTCTCCTCGTCCCAAACCCGGCGGAAACAGCCACTAGAGTCATGGAACTGCAGGCGCTGAGATCTTGAGAAAAAAAACACAGAGTGCTGGAATAACTCAGCGGGTCTGGCAGCATCTGTGGAGAACATGGATTGGTGACGTTTCGGGTCGGGACCCTTCCTCAGACTGATTGTAATAGCGAGGAGTGATCTTATACAGGTTATAAAATCAGGTGAGGAATAAATATGCAGAGGCTTTTGCTCAGAGCAGAGAAATCAAGCACCAGGGGACATTGGTTTAAGGTGAGGGGGGGAAAGATTTAATAGGAACCTGGGGGGTAACCTTTTCACCCAAAGGGTGGTGGGTAAATGGAACGAGCTGCCAAAGGAGGTAGTTGAGGCAGGTACTATCGCAACCGTTAAAAAAACATTTTTGACAGGTACATGGATAGAATAGGTTTAGAGGGATACGGGCGAAACGCAGGCAGTGGGACTAGTGTAGATGGGGCAGCAGGGGAAGGTTGGGCCAAATGGCCTGTTTCTGTGCTGTATGACTGTGACTCTCGCAATGGGCATCCAACCTCCACTACGGAAGTTAGCTATCCAGCCCCTCTACTTGTAAAGTTTCACAGCCCTTTGGCCCAACTCGCCCATACCAACCAAGATGCCCCATCTACACTGGTCCCATTTGCCTGCACTTGGCACACCCACTGTGGGTTTCCTCTGGGTGCCTCGGTTTCCTCCCACATCACAAAGATGTGCGGGTTTGTAGGTTAATTGGCTTCTGTAAATTGCCCCGAGCAGGCAGGTGGTGGATGAAGGTAGGATAACAGAACTAGTGTGTGCGGGTGATCGATGGTCGGTGCAGGCTCAGTGGACCGAAGGGTATGTTTCCACGCTGTATCTCTAAACTAAACTAATCTACTCTCTCAGTCCCAGTCCCCTGCTCTCTTATGCCCCTGTCCCACTTAGGAAACCTGAACGGAAACCTCTGGAGACTTTGCGCCCCACCCAAGGTTTCTGTGAGGTTCCCGGATGTTTTTGTCCTCTGGCAACCATCTTGAACTGGCTTCGCAACCGGCTTCGACTAAAAAATTACCGATTTTTAAAACGGAAACCACTTTCGACCATTAGGGAGACTGACAAAAACCTCCGGAAACCTCCGGGAACCGCACGGAAACCTTGGGTGGCGCGCAAAGTCTCCGGAGGTTTCCGTTCAGGTTTCCTAACTGTGACGGGCATTATTCTCCGCAGCCAGAGGTCAATTGGTCTTCTATCCCCCACTGGCAAGCTTTGCCCGCTCCCCCCTCCCCCCTCCCCCCCATCTCTGCCAACGAACACCCCTCCAGCTCCATGTTCCAGTCTTTAGACTTTACTTTAGACTTTAAATATACAGTGCGGCAACAGGCCCTTTGGCCCACCGCACCGACCAGCGATCACCCCGTACACTAGCACTATCCCACACGCTGGGGACAATTTACAATTTCTGGAAGCCAATTAACCTACAAACCCGCACGTCCTGGAGAAAGCCCACATGAGTCACGGGGAGAACGTGCAAACTCCGTGCAGACAGCACCTGTGATCAGGTTCGAACCAGGGTCTCTGGCGCTCTGAGACAGCAGCTCTACCGCTGCGTCACTGTGCCACCCCGCTCGATTGAATACTTTGCCCTTCTACCACCTCCCCTCCCCTTATCCCCAGCGCCTCTCTGATAGACATCTGGGTCAGCTGGAGTCCAGTGTTTCGGCTCAGCTCCGGTGACGTTTGGGATGATGTTGATATTTCCAACGGCTCACCTCAGAGTCAATTAAAACCAAACAAAGCAACGTGCTTTAAACTCACCTCACCCCCCTCCCCCTGGGCCCTCTGCGCCCCACATCTCCCCCCTTAGCCACGCACTGGGATTAACAGCAAAGGTTAAGGCTTTCCTCTGTGTGTGTGTTTCTGGCCTGCAGCCTGCTCAAGCTGAGAGCAATTAAGGAGAAATGTATTTTTCTCTTGTCTGACTATCTCTACAAGATTGGCAATATCTCTGTAACAGCCAGAGAAAGCAGCTTCCCAGTGTATTGTGATAGGCACAGAGTGCTGGAGCAACTCAGCGGGTCAGGCAGTGTCTCTGGAGAACATGCATGGGTGACGTTTCACAGAGTGCTGGAGTCACTCAGTGGGCCTGACAGTGTTTCTGGAGAACAGGAAAGGTGACGTTTCGGGTCGGGACCCTTCTTCACACTCAATCTCAATTCAAGGGGGGCACGGTGGTGCAGCCGGAGGGCCGCTGCCCAACATCGCCAGAACCTGGGTTCGATCCTGACTGCAGGTGCTGCCTGCGTGTGGAGTCTACACATTCTACCTGCGATTGCATGCAGATTCTCCAGCTGCTCCAGTTTCCTCTCACACTCTAAAGGCGTGCAGGTTTTTAGATTAATTGGCTTAGGTTAAATTGTAAATTGGCCCGAGGATAGTGATCGCTGGTCAGTGTGGACTCTGTGGGCTGAAGGGCCTGTTTCCGTGCTGAGTCACCCCAACAATGTGTGTCTATCTTTGGAATAAACCAGCATCTGCAATTCATTTTTTTAATAACCCAATATCTTATATCCGGCCCTTGTCAATCACGACCGTCATATATCGGACGGCTAACACTAATCCAGCAACGGAAACTGGAACACAAAGTGCTGGAGTAACTCATCAGGTTGGGCAACATCTCTGGAGAACACACAGAGCATGTTCCCCACAGATGCTGCCTGACTCGATCACTTTGTGCCTTTTGATTTATACCGAAGACAGACTCAAGGTGCTGGAGTAACTCAGCAGGTTAGGCAACATCTCTGGAGAAAAAAGACAACATTTGGGTTGGAGCCCTTCTTCAGACTGAAAGTATGGAGGAGGGAACTGGAGGTAAGAAAAGACAAGACCAGCAATGCATGACCAAGGAAAGGTGGAGTCCATAAGGGGCCATTGTTGGCTGGGGAAGAGGTGATAATGAAGTGATACGGGGATGCGAACAGTGAACTGTTAGAGGACTAGAGTGGGGGAGGTGTGGGGAGAGGGAATGCAGGGGTTACATTAAATTAGAGAAATCAACATTCAAATCAAAAAGACTTCATGCCCTTTTGTGTATTAAACAGCTTCTGAGGGATACTGTTTATGTCTCTTTGCCCAGAGAACACCGGAAAAGAGGCTTCATCCTCAGCGGTTCCCTCTGGCCATGGTTTAGGAGGAATTAGAGTCAGACAGGGAATGGGCAGATAACGTTTCAGGTCGGGACCCTTCTTCAGACTGGAGGAATTAAGCAGGAAATTGCACAGCTTAGGGGAGGCTTTAGTTTTAGTTTAGTTTAGTTTCGAGATGCAACGCGCAAACAGGCCCTTCAGCCCACGGAGCCCGCGCAGACCGGCGGTCAAGTGTCAAGAGTGTTTTATTGTGGTAGATCCCTGATCGAACAATGAATTTCTTACTTGCAGCAGCACAACAGAATATCTAAACATAGCACGCTGTGAACAATATAATAAATGAGAAAAAAAAGTTCAGTGTGTGTGTGTTAGTATATATATATATATATATAGTAACACTATTGTTGAGTTACTCCAGCACTTTGTGACTTTTTCTGCGGTTTATCCATTCTGCTTGTTAGATCTTCACAAGGAACTCGCATAAACTTCTTGTCCTTTCATCAGCAATGCCAGTGCCCCTCGTCCGGCTGAGCTCCCTCCTGCACGTGTCCTGATCTACTCATGGATGCCAGCATTCCCCACGCCTGATCACGGCTGCACTTGCCCCTGGTTCTCTGAACACCCCTGACACACTTGCTCTTAACAACAGAAACACCACCGCACAGCGACAGGCCCTTCGGCCCACAGTGTCTGGACCGAACATGATGCCACGAACAACTCTTGTTAACCTCCTAACTAATCTCCTTGGACTGCACATGGTCCATATCCGTCTGCTTATCCAAAAGTCTCTTACACGCCACTATTGTATCAGCCTCCAGCACCACCCCCAGCAGCGCGTTCCAGGAACCCACCACCCTCTGACCCACATATCTCCTTTAAACTTTGCCCTACTCTTAAAGCTTTCTAGTCTTTGACATTTCCACCATGGGGGAAAAAAAGGTTCTGGCTGTCTACCCTATCTATGCCTCTCGGGTCTCCCCTCAACCTCTGGCATTCCAGGGAAAAACAATCCAGGCCTCTCCCTGTAGCTGCCGTCCTCTAGTCCAGGCACCATCTCTCACGGACCGTTCTGTGTGCTTGTTTCAGGGGTCAGAGCCCTCTGGGCTGGTCGTGTCCGGGGAAGGTGGACGTGGAAGAAGACAGCAAGTCGCAGTTGTTCAGGCCGGAGGAGGCGGGTGGGAGGAGCATGAGTGTCAAGGATTGCAAGGGCTCCCCTGCACAACAGTACTGCAAGACCTTGGTGCTAAGGGGGGCGAGAGCCAGCGACACCGGGTATTACCGCTGCCATTACCTCTTCGACAGACTGAGAGAGGACGGGGCGACTGCGATCAGTGTGTACGTCTTTGTGAAAGGTAAGGAGGGCTCTGTCACGGCTGGTGGACGGGAGGGGACTGCCAACTCGCCGCACGGCAAAGGACCACAGACCATGGGACCTTTTAGCAGATAACTGGATAGACAATAGACAATAGGTGCAGGAGTAGGCCATTCGGCCCTTCGGATATTGAGGAGCAGTTGAGGGCAGCACAGTGCGCAGCGGTAGTGTTGAGACCCGGGTTCGATCCTGATTACGGTTGCTGTCTGTACGGAGTTTGTACGTTCTCCCTGAGAAGTTTTCACCGGGTGCTCCGTTTTCCTCCCACACTCCAAAGACGAACAGTTTTTTAGGTTAATTGGCGTCGGTAGAATAAAAAGGTGAATTGTCCCTATGTGTGGTATGGGGCCAGTGTACGGGGTAATTGCTGGTTGGCACGTGCTCCACGCTGTATCTCTACAGTCAGATCCAAACTAAAAGTGAAGCCAAGCGGTTGATTTGGGAATTCTGAAGAGTGGTTGAGGTCAGACAAGTGCAGGTGTAATTTTGACTGGGATTACTGGCTGGCGTGTAGCCCAGGCAATATCCGCCGTTATTCTGCCCTGGGAGGATAATTCCCCATTCCTGGGTTGTGGGATTTGCTGGAGAAGTCCAGAGGGACAGATCTCTGCCTGATAGACACCAGCCTGTTTCAATTTCCACATCCCATCTCAAAGTGAAACGGGAAAACAAACTAACCCGCAGATGTTGGAAACGAAATGAAAAGCAGAATTGATCGATTGGTTGAAAGAAACAGCACGGAGGCAGGCCCTTCGGCCCACCGAGTCCATGCCGACCTGTTCACACCAGCTCTATGTTATCTCACTTTCTCATCCACTCACTACACACTGGGAGAACGTACAGACTCCACATACGCAGACACAGCACCTGAGGTCAGGACTGAACCTGGGTCTCTGGCGGTGTAAGGCAGCAACTCTACCTTGCCACCCCTTGTAGCCCAGTTTCTTCCCAGCTGTCATCAGGCACCTGAACAATCCTGTAACCAACGAGAGAGCGGTCCTGCCTTACCATCCACCTCACTGGAGACCCTTGGACTATCTTTAATCGGACTTTACTGGATTTTATTTTGCACAAAACATGATTCCCTTTATCCTGTATCTGGACACTGTGGGTGGCTCGATTGTAATCATGTATAACCTTTCCGCTGACTGGTTAGCACAGTACAAAAGATATTTTCACCGTACCTTGGTACACGTGACAATAAACTAAACTAAATTAAACTAAACAGTCGCCCGTTCCCCCTGGATCCAGCGCCTGCCCTGGTCACCCCTCCTCCCACCTCTGCCGTCGTGCACGCCTTCGGATGTGCGAATGTTGGCAGGCGGTCCCACACATCACATCTCACCACGTCCCTTAGTCTAAGGGCTTTAAACTATTAAAGTGTGACAACTGTTTTAACATGAACTGTTTAACCCTCAAGAATAAGCCATGTTTTTGTTACTGAACTGATTTGAAGTAAGAAGGCCCTGTTTTAAAATGCTGCTTCAGTTTTGCGAATGTTGAGTTGCGTTAGTGTTACATGACAGACGGAGAGGGAGAGAGAGATAGGGAGAGAGGGAAAGATGGGATGAGAGAGGGTGAGAGAGGGAGAGAGATGGAGAGAGAGGCAGAGAGAGAGAGAGAGAGAGAGAGGGGAGAGAGAGAGAGATGGGGAGAGAGAGAGAGACAGAGAGAGAGAGAGAGAGAGAGGGAGAGACAGGGAGGGAGAGAGAGACTGAGAGAGAGAGAGACGGAGAGAGAGAGAGACGGAGAGAGAGGGAGACGGAGAGAGGAGGGAGATGGAGAAGTAGAGAGAGAGAGAGAGAGAGAGAGAGAGAGAGAGAGAGAGACAGAGACAGAGAGAGAGAGAGAGAGAGAGACAGAGAATAATGGAGAAAGAGCAACAGAGAGAGAAAAAAGAGAGATAGAGAGATCGACAGGGACAGAGAGGGAGAGACATAGAGGAAGAAAGAGTGAGGGGAGGGAGAAGGGGAGGGAGAGAATAATGAGGAAGTGAAGCATTTGTTCAGTCTGTATTTAGAAGAAATTGAATAATCCTACATCTGTCTGAACTAATGCTAAAGAATGAGAAAGGAAAATATGAGGTATTTTAAGAAGGGAGGGGCAAAGTTTGAAGGAGATGTGCGGGCAGGTTTTGTTGCAGATGGTGGTCACTGCCTGGAGTGTGATGTCAGGGCTGGGGTGGGAGCTTTTGGATGGGTACATGGAGGCTATGGAAGGGTATGGATCATGTACAGGCAGATAAGAAGTGGTCGGCATCGTGTTTGGCACAGATATTGTGGTCCGAAGTGGCTGCTCCTATGCTGTACTGTTCTATGTTAATATAAATGGTGGATAATGGCTAGCATGGACATGGAGGGCCAAAGGGCTTGTTTCGGTGCTGTATGTCTCTCTGGTACCCACATAGAATCCTGCCCACACTAACCCAACACGTGCACTACTCTGAGAGGGAGGGAGAGGGGAGGAGAGGGGGAGAGGGAGAGGACGAGGAGGGGGTAGGAAGGAGGAGAGGAGAAGGGGAGAGAAGAGAAGGGAGAGAGTGGGGATGAGGAGGGGAGGAGGGGAGGAGAGTAGAGAAGAGGAGAAGAGAAGGGAGAGGGTGGGGAGAGGGGAGAGGGTTGAGGCGAGGAGCCCCGGCGTTGAAGTCTCTGATGAGCTCTCCCCAGCCTAGTGCTACTGCAGAATGAGGTGGGGATGGTGGGGGAGGGGTGGAGGGAGATGGGGACCAGACCCAGAAGGTGGTTCACAACCAACCAGACCTTTGCCCTGTGTTGGAGCTCCAGGATGCTGTGGCATCTCCCCAGGCAGTACCCGGGGTTAGGCCGAGAAACCTCGCTCTCCGAGCTCCGTCCCCACAGCGACAGCTTCGGCAGGGCCTCAATGGCTCAGTGGCTCTTGGCTGCGATGGTTCAATGGTGCATTGCTGCAATGGTGCCATGCCTCAAGGGTTCAATGGGTCAATTGATCAGTGGCACCTTGTTGCAATGGTTCAATGGTATCTTGCTGCAATGGTGCATTGTTGCAATGGAACAATGAGTCATAGTCAGAAAGTGTGGAAACAGGTCCATCGGCCCAACTTGCCCACACCGACCAACATTTCCCATCTACACTAGTCCCACCTGCCTGTGTTTCCTATCCTTCCAAACCTGTCCTATCCACGTACCTAATTATTTTGTGAATGGTGCTATAGACCCTGCCTCAACTCTGGCAGCCCTGCCATACACCCACCACCGTTTGTGTGAAAAAATGACCCTTCAAATTCATATTAAATCATTCCCCACTCACCATAAATCTATGTCCTCTCGTTCTCGATTCCCCTTCTCTGGGCAAAAGACTCTGTGTGCCAGTGATGCATTGTTAACATGGTGTATAGTTGCCTCCGTGCCTCAATGGGTCAGTGGCACTTTAATGTCACATGTACGTACCTAGGCACAGGGAAATTCCTTTTTTTGTAGTTTAATTTAGAGATACAGTATAAAAACAGGCCCTTCGGCCCACCGAGCCCATGCTGACTATCAATCGCCTCTATGTTATCCCACATTTACTCATCCACTCCCTACACACGAGGGCCAATTAACCTACAAACCTGCACGTCTTTGGGATGTGGGAGGAAACCGGAGCCCCCGGAGGAAACCCACGTGGTCACAGGGAGAACGTGCAAACTCCGTACAGACAGCAGCCGTAGTCAGGATCAAACCCGGGACTCTGAGGGTGTAAGGCAGCAACTCTACCCGCTGCGACACTCTTTTTCTGCATACAGTCTTACAGTCATACTCACGTGTAATAATCGCTTACTTCACATTTCTGGCCCACCTAAACAAACAGTGCTCAGGGGGTCATACATCACGTGCAAGCAGTTCGTGAGTCTAGATGCTTTTTTTACATTTTTTATTTTTTAATTTATATTTTTATTAGAAACAGAGTACAAACGTATAAACAGCGGCATATGACGTAGTACATTTATTGTACAGCTTCTATTTTAATTTTGGCAAAGATGAAATAGAAAAAGAGAGGAAAGGCAAGAAAGAAAGAAAGTGATTGTGTAAGAATAGAACCCCTAAACTATCAAA
The DNA here is from genome assembly GCA_035221665.1 of Okamejei kenojei. Taxonomy (NCBI): domain Eukaryota; kingdom Metazoa; phylum Chordata; class Chondrichthyes; order Rajiformes; family Rajidae; genus Okamejei; species Okamejei kenojei. The sequence continues at coordinate 44,270,159 of CM069141.1, forward strand.
TGAGTGTAGTCAAAGAGTGGGTAAGTAAAACTTAAAGAAATAAAAAGACAAAAACAGAAAAAAGAAAGAAAAAAAACAAAAAAAACAAAAAGTGTTGATATACCTGCTTCATTTCTCACCGCACCCTCACCCTGTCCGTAAATCGGTTTAAATCCAAAGTTGTGTTGAACCTTACTATCCTTGTAATGAATCAATGAAAGGAATCCATATCTTTGAAAATTGCTCTGATTTTCCTGCTACCCCAAGTCTCATATCTTCAAGATGTAACGTCTCAGACATGCTTGTGATCCACATTTTAAGAGTTGGGACAGATGTATTTTCCCAAAATTTAAGTATACGTTTGTTCGCCATTATCAGGCCATAGTAAAGGAAACGTCTTTGAAATATTCATAACTCAGGGCAGGCTTCTGCTATTCCGAAAATAATCAGTTCCGTGTGGGGGTCCAGTTTTGTTTTTAATGTTTATGAGAACATTTCAAAGATTCCTTTCCAAAATTTATGTAGTTTTATGCAAGAGGCAAAGGAATGTGTTATAGTTGCTTCTTGGAGGAGACATTTGTCACAAATGGGAGATACATTTGAAAAAATCTTATTCAGTTTAGTCTTTGAGTAGTAGAGTCTGTTCAGTATTTTGAATTAAATTAAAATGTGTCTAACATTAATCGAACAGTTATGTATATATAAGAGGTTTTTTTCCCATCTGTCTTTGGAAATTTTACTGAGTCTTAACTTATGATGAGCGTTTAACAGTACTTGGCCTGTACTCGCTGGTGTTTGGAAGGATGAGAGTGACTTCATTGAAACCGACCGAATAAGGTAAAGGCCTGGATAAAGTGGATGTGGAGAGGATGTTTCCACTAGTGGGAGAGTCCAGGACCAGAGGGCACAGCCTCAGAATAAAAGGAAGTGGCATTAGAAAGGAGATGAAGAATTCTTCAGCCAGAGGGTGGTGAATCTGTGGAATTCACTTCCACAGACGGCTGTGGAAGCCAAGTCAATGGGTACTTTTAAAGCAGAGATCGACAGGTTCTTGATTAGTACGGGTGTCTGGGGTCAAAGGGAGAAGGAGGAGAATGGAGTTGAAAGGACAGATAGATCGGCCATGATTATATGGCGGAGTAGATTTGATGGGCTGAATGGCCTAATTCTGCTCCAAAACGTATGAACGTGGCTTCCTCTCTGGAATCTTCCCTGCTTTCTCATTTGCCGCTGCTACAATGCCGACCAGAGAATTTCACTCTACATAGGTGCAGGTGGCAATAAAGTGCCATTGACCCATTGAACCCACGAGGCCAACCGATCTATGTTAAAGATTAAACCTGACCCATCCCACCCAGCAGAGAGGATTCTGAGAACCAACGATTATATTGGGAGCGGACAAACCCGGTCATTGGAACTTAATTGGTGCAGCGAGGGAGAATATTACAGCCCGCAGGCTTCCTCGGAAATGAATCGAGAAAAGACCCAAGTTGGGCTTTGATGCTGGATTGTGTTCTTATCCCAGGGGTTTGGTCTGCTCAATAATGCTTTTCCACAGTCAACAGTCATCAGATCTTCACTGGAGGTCACATTCCACAATCTTGGCACAAGGGATGGCAGGCGAAGGTTCCTGACGTGAGGAAGCAGGGTTTGAGTTAGGGCTGGTGGGAGAGGGGAGCGTTGGATGGGTGGCTGGATCTGAGCAAGGGCAGGAAGTAGGGGAGTTTCTGAGCGTCTCGGGGAGGGGGATGGAGATGGGCCGAAGGGTTGGTGTTCCTCAGGCCTGTTGCGGGAGTCGCGTTGAGAGGTAGTTTGTGGCATTTTGCCGGTTGACTGCTCCATTTGCCGGGTGGGGGGGGGGGGGGCGGGAGTCCAGATGATAAAGACGGGCAGACACCACACCAGGGGTGAGCGGTGTTTTAATTATCAAACGCTCCAGCAAGGGGAACAATAAAACTCTGGTCTGCTGCAGCATTACACACCCATAAACACAGCAACACACAACAAATACATTGTCACCTCTGACCTTTGTCCAACCATCCGCCTATCAGCCCCCCTCACGTGCGTACCCATCTATCACTCACCGCCCTTTGTGCTGGCCTTCCCCTCTTCCAGTCTTCGCCTCTCCCCCCCCCCCCCCCCCCCAACTACAATCAGTCTGAAGAAGGGTCCCAAATTGAAACGTCGCACATCCATGTATATCTACCTTGACCCTTGTGTATTGCCACAGCTTCATCTGCTATTCTTACACTCTTGTATTGGAGTATGATTGTGCATGTGTATCTACTTCTTGTGCATCCAGGCCGGGCAGCCTCAGTTACTGGGTGGATGGCTTTTCTTTGGGCATCAAAGCATGTGTGTAGTAACTATACTCAAAAAACAGAGGTAGCAGAGTGGCACAGTGGATAGAGTTGCTGCCTCACACAACGACCCGTGTTCAATTCTGACGACGGGTACTGTCTGTACGGAGTTTGCACGTTCTCCCTGTGACCGCGCGCGTTTCCTCTGGTTTCTCAGAAGCCGTTTCTGAGGGTCACAACGTGTAGAGTGGTGCAGTGCAACTTTTAGGTGCGGTGTGGTGTGCAAGAGGCTGATGGTTGCTGGGATGGAGGTCGCGGTTTAGAGGCCCCTGTAACCTCTTCCCGGTGGTGGCAGCGAGATGAGAGCATGGCCAGGGTGACAGGAGCTGCCATCGCGGAGTGCGCCCAGCGTGAGAGAGAGGATGTGTCGCCCATCAGCCATGAAGAGGAGGCTGCTCAGCCCTTCAAGCAGCTAGCACCAATCCATGGGATCGTGGCCTATCTCAGGCATCTCTATGCCCACCGTTCCTCTGGAGTGGCCCAGTGACGCAGTGGGTAGAGCTGCTGCCTCACAGTGCCACAGTCCCGAGTTCGATCCTGACCATGGGTGCTGCCTGTACGGAGTTTGCACGTTCTCCCTGTGACCATGTGGTGGTAGCACGGAATCAGCGGGACGAAGGGCCTGTTGCCACGATGTATCCTTAAAGTCGAACGGTCCAAAGCACAGAAACGGGACCATCAGCCCACAGATACCATCTGTATCCATGGTGACCAAGATGCCCCATCTATGCTAATGCTAAACTAGAAACTAAGAACTGCTTTAGCTCGCTGCACCGACCATGTTCGTGCCATTGCTGAGAGAGATCGCTAGTTAATTATTGATTAGTGGTTAAAACATGTTAAGTGGCAACCATGTGGAAGCAAGGAGCTGCAGATGCTGGATAACACGAAAGGACACAAAGTGCTGGAGTAACTCAGCGGGTCAGGCAGTGTCTCTGGAGAACATGGCGAGGTGATGTTTCAGGCCTAGACCTTTCTTTGCACTCAAGAAGAGTCCCGACCTGAAACATCACCTACCCATATTGTCCAGAGACGCTGCCTGTCCCGCTGAGTTACTCCAGTACTTTGTGAAACGTTACTGATCCACGTTCTCCATAGACGCTGGCTGCCTGACCCGCTGCGCTGCTCCAGCACTCAGCGAGCCTGTTGCTGCACAGGGATGGTTTGGGTAACGTGTCGGTGGGTGCGAGGAGGCCACGTTGAGGGTTGTTTTTCTGGCTGCTCTACCCTGCCGTGTGGGGGGCTGAGGCTGTGAGCAAGAGTGGTGTCAGGGACAGGAAGTGTGTGCCGTGTGTTTGCACAGAGGCCGGGACCGTATGCTCCTGGGCGTCCCAGGGGAGCGCGGGCAGGAAACCCTCCTTCCCCACTTTGTTTACAGAGCTGCCGCTTGGACCTGGTACAGAAAGAAGGAGGAGGAAATGGGACGGTAGTCTGTGCTGGGACCAGGGTTCAACGTCAGTGCTGGGACATGCTCGTCCGTCCTGCACTCCCCAACCTCATTGGAAGAGCTGAATCTGACGCCTTGGGTCCTCCTCTGACCGGGGACTATCTTGCGGTTTTATACCTTCATGCTGAGGCAGAGGATTTGTGGTTGGTTTATTCACCCATGGATTGATTGGGTTAATGTATGGTGAACGTTTGACGGCAATGGGCCTGTGCTCGCTGGAGTTTAGAAGGATGAGGGGGTACCTCATTGAAACCTACCAATTAGTGAAAGTTCATGGATAGTGTGGATGTGGAGAGGATGTTTCCACTAGTGGGAGAGTCTAGGACCAGAAGGCACAGCCTCTGAATAAAAGGACACATCTATAGGAAGGGGATGAGGAGGAATTTCTTTAGCCAGAGGGTAGTCAATGTGTGGAATTCGTAGACTCAAGCCCCTGTCCCACTTGGGAGACCTCCACCGCAATCTCTGGCGAGTTTTCCCACGACCCATAGTCACGGCAAGGTCGCCACAAGGTCGTAGCAGGTCTAAGTCACTCTCCTTCATGGTCGAGAGTGGTCTCCGTGTAGTCGAGGTTTCAGCTAGGTCGCGGCGTATTCAAAATGGTAAAAATTGACCGCGACTAAAAATAGGTCGCCGTGGGGAAAATCGATAATCTTTTAGTTGTAGGTCTAGTCGAAGTCGGTTGTAGTAGGTCGTGATGCTAGTCGTAGGTACTCGAAGGTCATCGAAGGTAGTCGAAGGTAATAACTCTGGGGTGAAAAAAAGGTCAGTAGAAAAAAAAGGTAATGTAAACAGCAGCACATGACCTTTGTCACTCCAGGGCATGTTAATTCATAGCTGGAGAGTTTTTTGGAGAGACTTGTGTTTTAGAGATGGCACCAGCAGCGCAGGGGGAGGGCACAACCCTAAAAAAAACCTGCCTGCAGGTGTTGCCCACCCAGGAGGAGGAGTGGAAGGAGGTGATGACACAGGAGGTGATAGTGCAGGGGGAGGTAGCCCTGCATGAGAGACCCCTGGACGAGAGCAGGGTGGTAGTATATATCTCCACCATCACCCCATCCTTCACTGCCTCATTTGAAGGCAGAAAAGCAGCCCTTTCTGCTGTGTTTGACACAGCATCAGAGGCAGATGCCCCATTGGTGGTGAGGGAGGGCTGGAGGAAGGTTATGCCCTACACCTTCACCAGGCAGCAGGAGGGAGTCCTTGAGGAATGGTTCCAGCAGAATGCCATCCTGTACGATAAGGAAAATGAGGGGTACAGGGACAGGGACAAGAATGGCACGCTTGCCATCAACTGCCCCACATGTGTGCTTAAAGTTCCATCTTTCGTCAAAGCCCAGCGCCACTCTATTCCAGTCATCTGGTGTACTGGGACAGTCCATCACATCATCTCCATTCACCCATTGAGACCTCTTCTTGTGCTTCCTCTTCACCCTTGCTCTTCCCCTTCTGCCTTTCTTAAAAAGCTGCTGAAGCAAAAGGGCTGCTGCAAACAGAGTAGTTGTATTTTTACTAACATCCTCCAAACTAGTTCCTTCCTTGCTTGCATGGTTCAGAATGATTTAGAAAAAACCTGGGAGGCATTTTTTAGTGAGAAAAAAATGCAGACATGACATCATTTTATCAGGCGATCGTTTGAGCTGTCGACACTCGTCACTGGTCGTTGTTGGTTTTTGGTGTGGTCCTCTGAGGTCGAAGGGGGTCGTGCTCATTCGCGGACCAATTTGCCAGAGACCATCCTTGAGTAAAACGTACATGGTTGAAGCCAGTCTTCAACATAGTCGAAGGAGGACTTCAACATAGTCGTGGAAGGTCGTAGGAGGTCGTACGTAGGTCACCGCGACCTTGATTTGAAAAAAATGTCGCTTAAGGTCGCTAGAGGTCATGGTGAAGGCCGCCCAAGTGGGACAGGGGCTTCTGACGGCGTTGGAGACCAAGTCAATGGGTCTATTTAAAGCGTAGATTACCAGGTTGGTGATTTGTAAGTGTGTCAGGGGTTATAGGGAGTCAGGGGAAGATAGATCAGCCATGATTGACTGGCAGTATAGACTAACGGGGCCAAATGGCCTAATATAGCCTATGCACCTAAGAACATATAATACTTGCCCTCAAAAACAAGGGGTCACCGCCAACACCACCTTAACGCTGAGGTGATTTGCTGCATAAAGTTTTGTTTTGCTTGCTATCCAATCAGATCAGATAATCCCATACATAATTACAATCTAGGCAAGGTCAAGCCCTATAGGTCGGGCAAAGGGGAAGGTACAGAGTGCAGAGTATGTGGGACGTCTGTCTCGGGGGAGAGGACGATGCTGCATTAAAGTATTTGTGTTCATTTCAGATCTCCAGACCCCGTTCCTCAACACATCGCCCAACGGCACCCAACAGCCTCAGGTTCTGATTATCAACAGCTCGCTGGTCACGGTGCCCTGCTTGGTGACCATCCCCTCCCTCAACGTCACACTGCGAGAGGTGAGACATCACTAACCTGTCTCCCCACGAAGCCCCCGCCCCACAGAACCACCACGGTGGCGCAGCGGGTAGAACCGCTGCCTAACAGCGCCTGAGGACCCGGGGTCCGATCCTGACTACAGGTGCTGTCTGTACAGAGTTTGCAACGTCTCCCTGTGGCTGCCTGAGTTTTCTCCGGGTGCTCCCGTTTCCTCCCAATAGACAATAGGCGATAGATGCAGGAGTAGGCCATTGGGCCCTTCGAGCCAGCACCGCCATTCAATGTGATCATGGCTGATCATCCCCAATCAGTACCCCGTTCCTGCCTTCTCGCCATATCCCCTGACTCCGCTATCGTTAAGGGCCCTATCTAGCTCTCTCTTGAAAGCATCCAGAGAACCGGCCTCCACCGCCCTCTGAGGCAGAGGATTCCACCGACTGCAAGACGTGTGGGCTTGTAGGTTAATTGGCTTCTGTAAATTGTCCCTAGTGGGTAAGGATAGATCTAGTGTGCAGGGCGATGGCCGGCGCAGACGTGGCGGGCTGAAAGGCCTGTTTCCACGCTGTACCTCTAAAGTAAACACAACTAAACCACTGGATCCCAGGACAGTGGTGAAAATGTATATCCGCGCTTTACACATCCCAGTGGGAGATCCCACCAAATGCCCCGGACAGTATTCCTGGATCTAAAGAATCCGGACTCTCCTTATCTCGGTAGACACAAAATGCTGGAGTAACTCAGCGGGACAGGCAGCATCTCTACAGAAGAGGCAGCATCTCCAGAGATGCTGCCTGTCCCGTCGAGTTCCTCCAGCATTTTGTGTCTACCAGTACTTTCCTGCTCTCTTACGTACATTGTGGTGATCGCCACAGATTTAGACTTTAGACTTTACTTTAGACTTTGGAGATACAGCACGGAAACTTGGCCCATCGCGTCCGGGCTGACCATCGGTCACCCACCCCACTAGTTCAACGTTAAAACCACTTTCGCATCCGCTCCCTACTCACTCGGGGCAATTTATAGAGGGATCATGAACCTACAAACCCGCTCGTCTTTGGAGTGTGGTAGGAAAACAGAGCACCTGGAGAAAACCCACGCGGTCACAAGGAGTACGTGCCAGCTCCGCACAGACAGCATCCGTAGTCAGAATGGAACCCGGGTCTCTGACGCTGTGAGGCAGCAACACTGCCGCTGCGCCACCGTGTTCTGCTCTAGACCCAAGCATCACAGTTCCTAGTGTCTCCAGACTCTCTAATTCGTTCTCCTTCTGCCCACTTGTAGGACCTGCTCAAACCTGTCATCTATCCCGATGGAGTCGATGTCTTCTGGGACAACAGGAGGGGGATGATAGTTCCGAGGCAGATGCTTGAGAACCTGCTGTTCGTCACCTGTGAGTCTGTCGTTGGTGCCAGAGTCTTCTCATCTGCACCTTACATCATCCAAGCTGTCGGTAAGCTTCAGTGTACCGCAACCTCTTCATCCTCTCCCCTGACTCTGTCCCACGGTCTGGGAGCCTGCCCATGGGCTGTAATCGAGAGCTTTCATCTGCTGGCCACATCATATCCTCCACTGCATTGGGACGGCACAGAAGCGCAGCGGGTAGAGATGCTGTCTCACAGCGCCAGAGACACGGCTTTGATCCTGACCTCAAGTGCTCTCTGGGTGTGTGGAGTTTGCACGTTCTCCCTGTGAGCGCGTATGGTTCCATGGACCACGGAACAGGTTGGCCTGTTTCTCTGCTCTATGGCTCAGTGGCCATGACTCTGTGAATGTGGCTCGGTGGCGCTGTGGCTCTGTGACTATGGCTCCATATCTCTATGGCTACGACTCTGCTACAAGGTTAATCCCCGGGATGGCGGGACTGTCATATGCTGAGAGAATGGAGCAGCTGGGCTTGTGCACTCTGGAGTTTACAAGGATGAGAGGGGATCTCATTGAAACATATAAAATTGTTAAGGGCTTGGACACACTTGAGGCAGGAAACATGTTCCCGATGTTGGGGGAGTCCAGAACCAGGGGCCACAGTTTAAGAATGAGTAAGCCATTTAGAACGGAGACAAGGAAACACTTTTTCTCACAGAGAGTGGTGAGTCTGTGGAATTCTCTGCCTCAGAGGGCGGTGGAGGCAGGTTCTCTGGATGCTTTCAAGAGAGAGCTAGATAGGGCTCTTAAAAATAGCGGAGTCCGGGGATATGGGGTGAAGGCAGGAACGGGGTACTATTTGGGGATGATCATCCATGATCACATTGAATGGCGGTGCTGGCTCGAAGGGCCAAATGGCCTACTCCTGCACCTATTGTCTAATGTCCATTGTCTGTGGGCAGAGCTGTTCCCAAAACAAGGTGCGATGGATCCCAATCGGATACTTTCCATATTATGTCTGCATCAGACCTGAGTTGAGGTGATCTCCACATCAGCCATGAGCTGATGAATTGGCGTTTGAGCTCCAGGGACTGAGAGAACGCTCCCATTCACGCACGCCTTGCTTGTATTTGGATCCGCTCTTGACCCCTCAACCCTGTGCGACGGCGCAGTGGTAGACTTGCTGCCACATAGGCCTGTCCCACTTAGGCAATTTTTTTCGGTGACTGCCGGCAACTGTCATGGTCGTAGCAGGTCGCCGAAAAAACGGCGACTGGACCCCCTCATGACAATGTCTACGACAATGTCTGCAACAACCTCCCACCTAGTCGACGTCAAACTACGGCAAGCTACAACAACCGGCGACCCATTAGGACGACCACCTACGACAAGCTACGACAAGGTAAGACAATTCAGTCGCCGGTACCTGACGCTGGTTGACGTTGGTTGACGTAGGTAGTCGCCAATGGATTTCACCAAAGTCTGCACCGGCGACAACCCATGTCATCCTGTCGACAACCTACGACAGCAGCTACGTCAGGAGAAGTCAAGCTACGCTCATTGGCGTCAAGCCATCTGTTCGCCGAAAAGCTTTGAACATTTCAAAAACGAGCAGCGACCAGAAAAACGCTACGACTCTTTGGGCGACTGAGGAGACTACTCGCGACCATACAGGCCACACCCCGGCCACCATGTGGCGACAGCCTAGTCGCCTGTAGTTGCCTAAAAAAATCGCCTAAGTGGGACAGGGGCATTACGGCGCCAGAGACACGGGTTCGAACCTGACCGCGGGTACTGTCTGTGAGGAGTTTACACGTTCTCCTCTGTCACCGCGTGGGTTTTCTCCGGATGCTCCAGTTTCCTCCAACACTCCAAAGATGTGCAGGTTTGTAGATGAATTGGCCTCTGTAAATTGTAAATTGTAAATTGCCCCGAGTGTGTAGGACGGTACCCGGACGTGGCGATACAGACAAGAAGCCAAAGTGAAGAAGTCAAAGCCAAGGGACCAAATGGAAACGAGGCCGAAACGCCAACAAACCGAAAGAGTCCGAAGACAAAACGCCTACTAACCGAAAGGATGGGACGCCTAAATGCAAACTAACCGAAAGGGCGGTATGCCTAAAAGCCAACAAACTGAACAGCTGCGTTGCCTAACAGCAAACTTACCGAATTGGAGCTCTTGTCGAAACGCCACCTACCTGAAAGGCGGCGGCGCCTACAGGGGCCAAAGGACCGACTGCCGCTCAACAGAAACATCCAATAACGGACATGACGTTGCCGGGGGGCGGGATGTCAGCGATTGGTCCAGACCCCCACGTCCATCACATCACTGTGAAGGCATGAACATTGTCCCACCGGCTGGGCCACTGTGTGACAGCAGTCTCACCGGCTGGGCCACTGTGTGGAGGCAGTCTCACCGGCTGGGTCACTGTGTGACAGCAGTCTCACCGGCTGGGTCACTGTGTGACAGCAGCCTCACCGGCTGGGTCACTGTGTGACAGCAGCCTCACCGGCTGGGCCACTGTGTGACAGCAGTCTCACCGGCTGGGCCACTGTGTGACAGCAGTCTCACCGGCTGGGTCACTGTGTGACAGCAGTCTCACCGGCTGGGTCACTGTGTGACAGCAGCCTCACCAGGCAGCATCTCTGGAGAGAAGGAATGGGTGGCGTTTCGGGTCGAGACCTTTCAGACGCACTCTGAAGAATGGTCTCGGCATGAAACGTCACCCATTCCTTCTCTCCGCCTGTTTTGTGCGTGGGAGCTTGGGTGCGTTCCACAAACGCCGAGACGGTAATAAATAAAACGTCTGTCCCCGCGGCCGGGGTGAATCACCCGGTGTGGAGGCTGGGGTCCGATGGCGGTGCATCGCGGTCAGTGACTGAGGGACGCTCCCGCGGGTGGAGACGGAGGAGAGAGAGAGACGGGGGAGAGAAGGGGAGAGAAAGAGAGAAGGGAGAGAGGGGGGGGAAAGAGAGCAGCGGGAGAGAGAGAAGGGAGGGAGAGAGGAGAGAGGGGGGAGAGAGGAGGGGAAAAGAGTGTGAAGAGGGGAGAGAGAGGAGAGAGAAGGCTTTTAGGCATCCTGCCCTTTCGGTTAGTTTGCATTTAGGCGTCCCATCCTTTCGGCTAGTAGGCGTTTCGTCTTCGTAATCTTTCGTAATCTTTCGGCCTCGTTTCCATTCGGTTCTTTGGCGTGGACTTCATTGCTTCGGCCTCTCGTCCGTCGGCGCCGCGTCCGCCCACGGTGTAGGAAAGTGCCGGTATACGGGGTGATCGTTGGTGGGCGCAGACCCCGTGAGCCGAAGGGCCTGTTTCCGTGCTGTATCTCTAAAGTCTAAAGTCTCCCCCCCCCCCCCTTCTTCCTCTCTCCCAAGGACGGAAGATCTACAGCATCACCCTGACCGTGGATCGGCCTCACCTCCTCGTCGGGGAAAGGCTGGTCCTCAACTGCACTGTGGAGGCAGAGTTCAACGTGGCTGTGTACTTTGACTGGGCAATGCCGCGGGACGGGGTAAGACCGTGAGACAGGCGCGTGGTACCCCTCCCCCCCCCCCCCCCCCCCCCCCGAAACTGAACATCAGCACCGTTCCCCACAGCCCACAGATTCTGCCCCTCTCTGACCACATGGAGATAGACACAAAATGCTGGAGTAACTCGGCAGCTCAGGCAGCATCTTTGGAGAAAACCTCTTTGGAGACTTTGTCATTCTGAAGAAGGGTTCTGACCTAAAATGTCACCTCTTCCTTTCCTCCAGAGACACAGAGTTACTTCAGCACTTTGTATCTATCTTCGGTGTAAACCGGCATCTGCAGTTCCTTCCCACACATCACTGACCACATCCCCGGTTATCCAACACCAGTCACGGGGCGCGCCCGCTATTGCATGGGTGCAGTTATAAATGCAGCGACGTCGCAGGTTTACCATGAAACAGGTGGGAACCCTGGGATTTGCGATTGTGTTCCCTTCACTGCAAGCCCTCACAAAATGGCTGCAAATCTACTGCTCTTATGGCGGGAGTCAGTGGGTGGGGAGAGTCACGGAGCTGTAGAGCATGCAGACAGGCCCTTTGGGCCTTTGTTAGTTGGAGACACAAATTCCGGAAGTGGCGGCGCTGCCCTGCACTCTTTTTTGTTTTCTTCTGTCCTGTTGTTTTAGTTTATTCAGTTTATTTTAGTTGTGTATGTGTGGGGGGTGGGAGAAACTTGTTTTTAGTCTCTTCCTTCGGGGGGGGATGCGACCTTTTCTTGTCGTATCCCCCGTCTCCGTGTCCGTCTGGGCTGAGGCCTAATCGAGGAGCTGGCGGCCTCCAACTGGGGCCGACCTCGAGGCTCCGGAGGCAGAGCCAGGACTTTCCAACGCGGGGCTGGCCGACTTCGGGGCTGTGGTGGCGCTGCGGCGGCGGCAACCCGACTTCGGAGCCTTGGCCGCGGGCCCAGTGGACGACAACGTCGGGAGCTCGCAGGTCCCAGGTCGGTGACCGATTCTCCGGAGCTCCCGCAACAACAGCTTCGTCCGCTGGACTGGAGGGTGGCTGCTTCGACCGCCCCGGGCCGCGGAATTTGAACCGGCCCGTTCGCGGAGCTTGGATTCGGCCGCAGGACTTACCAGCACCCGGCGGGGTCACAACATCGGAAGCCTGGATCGCCTCAATGCAGAGAGAGAACAAGGAGGGAAGAGACAAGGATTTTAAGACTTTAGCCTTCCATCGCAGTGAGGAGGTGCCTGGTAGACTCACTGTGGTGGATGTTAAATCTGTGTTCATTGTGTGTTTTGTTATTTTATTCTGAGTTATGGCTGCAGGGTTCGTAATTTCGTTCAGACTGAAGGGTCTGATAGACAATAAAGGGGTGTGTGTGTGTGTGTGTGTGTGTGTGTGTGTGTGTGTGTGTGTGTGTGTGTGTGTGTGTGTGTACGCGCGCACGCACACACCATTTGGCCTTTCCCCAGAGTTTGAGTAAAATTGACCACAAAACTCAAAGACAACTCAATTTTTTTAATCTAAACGGCTCTTACCAGCTGCTGATGTCACAATGCCCACCAATCCAAGCCGCTTCTCTCTCTCTCTTCATTTGGCAGCCCAGCTTTCCTCCACTCCCCCCACTCCAAGTACACTCGCGCGACGCCTCCCGCAGCTGGACTCGCCCGCCCGCGCCCCACGCGACGGTAATGCCTGCTGCCTCCCGGATAGCCTCCATTTCCACGGCCCGGCTCTGTCACACTGGCGGAACCCACAGATCGGCTGGTCCCCATGCTGCTCACTCAGGATCATGCCCGCCCGCTCCACCCTCCCCCCCCCGGTACTCGGGATCTGAAGCGCTGAGGATGCGAGGCCATGGAGCTGAGGCTCACTCTGCTGGCCCCTCTCCTCCCTCCCTTCTTCCCCCTCCCTTCTCCGCCCCCTCCCTTCTTCCCCTCCCCTCTCTCCCCCCCCCCCCTCTCTCCTCCCCTCCCTCTTGATCAGCCGGTCCTCTGCTGCTTTTGATCGTCCACTCTGCTCACATCAGCCGGGTCGCCCGCTCAAATAATGCCGCAAATCCGAAACCCCAGCTCCAAAAGGCAGGAAGCTCCCCTGCCTCTGTGTCCCTTTCTGTGTCCCTTTCTGTGTCCCTCTCTGTGTGCCTCTCTCTCTGTGCCTCTCTCTGTGTGCCTCCGTGTCCCTCTCTGTGTGTGCCTGTGTCCCTCTCTGTGTGCCTCTCTCTGTGTGCCTCTCTCTGTGTGCCTCTCTCTGTGTGCCTCTCTCTGTGTGCCTCTCTCTGTGTGCCTCTCTCTGTGTGCCTCTCTCTGTGTGCCTCTCTCTGTGTGCCTCTCTCTGTGTGCCTCTCTCTGTGTGCCTCTCTCTGTGTGCCTCCGTGTCCCTCTCTGTGTGTGCATCTTTGTGTGCCGCCATGACCCTCTCTGTCTGTGCCTTCGCGTCCCTCTTTGTGTGCCTCTGTGTCCCTCTCTGTGTGCCTCTGTGTCCCTCTCTCTGTGCCTCCGTGTCCCTCTCTGTGGCTCCGTGTCCCTCTTTGTGTGCCTCCGTGTCCCTCTCTCTGTGCCTCCGTGTCCCTCTCTGTGTGCCTTAGTGTCCTTCTCTGTGCCTCCGTGTCCCTCTCTGTGCCTCCGTGTTCCTATGTGCCTCTGTGTCTCTCTCTATGCCTCCATGTCTCCCTCTCTGTGCCTCCGTCTCCCCCTCCCTGCCTGCGAATTGGGGGGCTATGTGTGAGTGGATAGGGCAGGGCATGGGTGAATAGGAGTGAATTAATAATATTAATATATTATCAATGGGGGTGGTTAGTGTGTGTGAGGGGTGGTTAGTGTGTGTGTGTGGGTGGGTTAGTGTGTGTGTGTGTGTGAGGGGTGGTTAGTGTGTGTGTGTGTGTGAGAGGTTGGTTAGTGTGTGTGTGATGCCTCAGGCCGCCCCCTCCCCTCGCAACCGCGCGTTGGGGGAACAGACCCAACGGGTCTGCACTTGGTCTAGTATCCTTTAAAAGTCATAATTGTATACATACCGACCAACATGCCCCATCTACACTGGTCCCAACTGCCTGCGTTTGGCCCATAAACCGCTCAACCTTTCCTATCCCTGTACCTGTCCAAAATGTTTTTTTAATGACGTAATTGTACCTGCCTTAACTACCGCTTTTGGCAGCTCGTTCCAGATAGGGACTACCCTCTGAGTGAAAAAGTTGCCTCTGAGGTTCTTCTTAAATCTTTCACCTCTCACCTTAAGCCGATGCCCTCTAGCATTACAATCCTCTACCCTTGGGGAAAAGACTGTGAGCGTTCACTTTATCCCTGCCCCCGCATGATCTTGTACGCCTCAATAAGGGTTGCCAACTTTCTCAAACCCAAATAAGGGGCAAAAGATCAAAATAAGGGACAAATTCCCGATGGCAATTTGCTGACCGACTGGGCCGTGGCTGGGTGAATGATGCGTTGGCCCGGGTGCTGGACTGCGCACAAAGCCCAGCCGGCGGGCCAGCTGAGGAGTTTTGGCCCGGGCGGCGCGATTCGCGCGCAAAGTCCTGCACCCCATACACTCATGAAACGATGACCGGCCATGAGAAGGAGGGCTGGTGGTGTCGGCGGTAAGCGGAGGTCCGAAGGTCGGACAGCTGGCCGGGCTGCCGACCGACGGGGCCACGGGCGAGGCGCTGCTGCTGCACTCCATGGGCTGCACTACGTCGGGACGGGTGAGGCGGGGCCGGGCGCGGCGCTCCGACCCGACAGTCCCCTCGACCCGAGTAGTAGCAGTCAAATACGGGACAAGGGCGGTCCCGTACGGGACAAACCAATCTAGCCCAATATACGGGATGTCCCGGCTAATAGGGGACAGTTGGCAACCCTACTCCAGCCTCCCACACACTGAAAAAAGTCCCAGTCTAATCAACCTCTCCCTGTAACTCAAGGCTGCAAGCCCAGGGTAGTGTTGGGCGATGGGGGAGAGTGTGTGTGGGAGGGGGTTCAATGGGTGGGGAGAGTGGGTGATAGGGGAGACTGTCGGTGGGACACTCTAATGAGGTCTCCCCTGTTTCAGATTGTCAAAGATGACCCGTCGGTGGTGAAAAGGAACCACAAATGGAAGCTGGACACCGGCGTGCAGTTGAGCAGCAGCCTGGCCCTCCACAACGTGTCCATGGCAGACCGAGGCATTTACACCTGCAAGGTGGACAACAGCTATGGCGTGGAGGAGCGCACCATAGAGGTGGTGGTGCACGGTGAGACCATCTGGGAGTGGGGGAGGAGAGGGAGGGTGACTTCAGCACCGTCAGTGTAGACCGGCTGGGTGTGTACAGTCAAGAGAGGAGCCAAGAGGGTTGTGTTGTCGTATGTCCCGAAACGGAACCTTGAAATTGTTACTTGCAGCGGCACGACAGATAGGTAAACATGGCGTTTAAGAAGCAACTGCAGATGCTGGAAAATCGAAGGTAGACAAAAATGCTGGAGAAACTCAGCGGGTGAGGCAGCATCTATGGAGCAAAGGAAATAGGCAACGTTTCGGGTCGAGACCCTTCTTCAGACTCTGTAAACACAGCACGCTGTAAAACCCATGATAAAATGCAGAAAAAGTTCAGAATGTATACCGTCTAATTAGGACTCTCTTTAATCAAACTTTACTGGACTTTATCTCCCGCTAAACGTTATTCCCTTCATCAAGTCTATACACTTGATTGTAATCATGTATAGTCTATCTGCCAACTGCTTCGCTCGCAATAAAATCTTTACACTGCACCACGGTACACGTGACAATGATAAATTAAACTAGGTATGTATACTGTCGCAAAAACCAAAGTCCGTAGTGCAACCAAAGACACTTTTTTTCTTTTTTTTAATTCAAAAAATGTATTCAATTATTAAAAAAATAATAAGACACTACAATAAAACAAACCAGAACCCACCACCATGATACGATACAAACAAATATCCTTAATAAACTACTATACAGCTATCTTACACTCCTTGTCAAGGATGCATTCAACACACTGCGGAGCCCAGCGGTCCCGGACCTCCCCTAGTGTGCCCGTGGACAGGGCGTATTCCCTTTCTAACCCCACCCGGGCACGGAGGTCTCCCCGGAAAAGGGGCAGGCAGCCGGCTCGGGTAGAGCCCTCCACCGCCTGGCGCCGTGACGCGCGTGTGGCCAGCTAGGCCAGGCCCAGGAGCAACCCAACCAGGACATCTTCATCCCTGCCCTCTCCCCTACGCACAGGGTGTCCAAAGATGAGGATGGTGGGTGAGAAATGCAGCCAGAAGGCAAGGAGCAGCCCCTTTAGGTATTCAAACAGGGGCTGCAGCCTCACGCACTCCATGCACACGTGGTGCACAGACTCTTCCAGCCCGTAAAAGTGGCAGGCGGCTGGCGAGCCTGTGAACCGCGAGAGAAGCAGGCTGCAGCGAACACCTCGGTCAATACCCTCCACCCCAGGTCCCCGATGTAGAGGGGACCAAAGACACAGTAGCAGTATTCAAGAGCATGACGGTTGCTGGGAGGAAGCTGCTCTTGAACCTGAATGTCACGGTTTTCAGGCGCCTGTACCTTCTTCCTGATGGTAGCAGCGACGTGAGAGTGTGGCTCATGGTGGTGCGGGTCTTTGATGATGCTGGCTGCCTTTATGAGGCAGCGCTTCCTCTAGATCCCTCGGGGATGGTGGGGAGGTCAGTACCCATGATGGATCAGGCAACAAAAAAGCTTATCACGGTGCCTTGGTACACATAACAATAGATAAACTAATGTGAAGTAAACTACACTAAACTAAATACACTACACTACACCAAACGACATGAAGGATGGACAAATATGCAGAGAATGGAGGGATATGGATTATGTGAAGGTGGAGGGGATTCATTTAACTTGGCATCATGTTGGCACGGACATTATGGGCTAAAGGGCCTGTTCCTGTGCTGTACTGTTCCATGTTCTACAAATAAAGTGAGATTTAATCTCTGGAGAGAAGGAATGGGTCAAGACCCGTCTTCAGACAGACTGATGGTGTACTCAAATATAACAAAGCAAGAATGGCTGCTGTCCTGTGCTGTACTGTTCGGTGTGCTGGTGCCAGTTTGGATGCTGACGGCTCTGACCTGCTCTGTCCTGTTGCTCACAGAGAGGCCCTTCATCGTGCTCGAGTACAGCAGTGGGCCGGTGGTGCAGGCCAAGCTGGGCCAGAGGGGCCTGGTGCTGAGGGCAGGTGTTCGAGCCTACCCTCCAGCAGTCTTCCAGTGGTGAGTCCACCCGACATCCTTCCCCCTCCCCCTCTCACCTCTCCTCCCCCTCCCCTTCTCCTCTTCCCTCCCCCTCTCCTCTCCTCCCCCACCGCACCTCCCATCGTTCTCTGTTCCTCCCTCCCCCACGTCTCCTCTCCTTCCCCCCTTCTCCTGTCCTCCTCCTCCACCCCTCCTCTCCTCCCCCTCCCCTTCTCCTCCTCCTCTCCTCTCCTTCCCCCCCTCTCCTGTCCTCCTCTCTCCACTTCTTCTCTCCTCCCCCTCCCCTTCTCTTCCTCTCCCTCTCCTCCCCCCACCTCTCCTCTCCTCCCCCTCCCCTTCCTCCTCCTCCCTCCTCTCCTTCCCCCCTCTCCTGTCCTCCTCTCTCCACTTCTTCTCTCCTCCCCCTCCCCTTCTCTTCCTCTCCCTCTCCTCCCCCCACCTCTCCTCTCCTCCCCCTCCCCTTCTCCTCCCCCCACCTCTCCTCTCCTCCCCCTCCTCCTCCTCTCCCTATCCTCTCCTCCCCCACCTCTCCTCTCCTCCCCCTCCCTCCCCTCCCCTCCTTCCCCTTCTCCTGTCCTCTTCCTCTCCTCTACTCCCCCTCCCCTTCTCCTCCTCCCTCCTACTCTCCTCTCATCCTCCCCTTCCCCTCCTCCCTCCTCCTCCTCTCCCTCTCCTCTCCCCCCTACCTCTCTCCTACCCTCCATGTCTCCTCCCTCTGCCACACTCTCCCCTCTTCCCCCAGCCCACAACTCACTCTCTCCTCCCCTTCTCATCCCTCCACCCTCTCCCTCCATCACTCCTGCCCACTTCTTTCCCTTCACCCCTCCCCAACTCCCTCTGACCACCCACCACCCCCTCTCATGCCATTCCATCTCCCTTCACCCCCCCCCCCACTCATGCCCCCTGGCCTCCCTCTGCCCCCCCCCCCCCCCCCCGTTGGTGTGCCTGGTGCAGGTTGAAGGACGGGCAGCCGGTGCGGAGCGGGGGGCTGGGGAAGCCGAGCTTGGATATCGGTGAGGTGACGGAGCAGGCCGCTGGGGTCTACACCCTGCTGGCCCGCAACCCCCGGGACCACCTGCAGGAGGAGCTGCGGATACGGCTCGTTGTCAATGGTGAGTCATCCTTCGGCCCGTCCCACCCATGCCGGCTCCTCTGCCGCATCTAAAATAATCCCATATCCCTCTAAACCTTTCCTAACCATTTAGATACAAAGATACATAGAAAAGAGGTGCAGGAAGAGGCCATTCGGCCCTTCGAGCCAGCACCACCATTCATTATGATGGCTGATTGTCTCCAATCAATAACCCGTGCCTGCCTTCTCCCCATATACCTTGATTCCACTCGCCCTAGAGCTCTATCTAACTCTCTCTCAAATCCCTCCAGTGATTTGGCCTCCACTGCCCTCTGTGGCAGGGAATTCCACAAATTCACAACTCTCTGGGTAAAAAAGTTTTGGATCACTGTCTTAGAATAAAGAGGAGGCCATTTAAGACTGAAGTGAGAACATACTTTTCCGTCAGTGTCTTTTAAACTGATGTCCTCAGGCTCTTGATTCCCCTCTGTGTTTTTCTGTGTGTTCACCCTATCTATTCCCCTCTTGATTTTATACATCTCAAAGATCACCCCTCAGCCTCCTGCGCTCCAATGAATAAAGGCCTAGCCTGCTCAACCTCTCCGAACATCCTCGTAAACCTCCTCTGTACGATTTCCAAGTTGACCACATCCTTCTATGCCGCAGTGGGGGAGACCACAGCCTAGGGTCCTTCCGCTGCTGGACTTTGAGGGGCAGAGTCCAGTGGGGATACCCACAAACAAGGGAAAGGATATCACCCCAGGGGGCCACATCAATGGCAAGGGTGCCGGGGATAATGAAACTCGTGAACACTAAATACAACACTCATGAATGAATGTATGTATGGCCACTGAGAATGTCAGAAGAATTTTTGCACCGTTCTTGTATTGTAAATAGTTGACTTCTATTGTATATATTCTTTATTCTGAATAAAGTTTACTTTGGTTAATAATAATAATTTAAAAAGCAGTGAAAAGAAACAAAAAATACCTCTCCTGCCGCAGAGGTGATCTCACCTGGACAAAGGAGATCTCAGGTGTGGAGGTGACCTCAGGTGTGATGTCCTCACCTGGACAAAGGTGACTATATCTGGGGAGACGGTTGCCCACCTCTTCACAGAGTGTGGGTTTGCTAAAAGAGTCTGGAGAAAAATGCAAGGGTCCCTGGTACGCTTTATCCCGAACAGCTCCGTCACAGAGGACTCGGTGATTTACGGACTGTTCCCAGGGACACATTCAGAGATGACATCGAGTGCTGCTGGAGGGTCATCAACTCGGTAAAAGACGCCCTTTGGTCTGCCCGAGCATTGTTCACCAGCCAGCAGAGCGAAATGTCCGTCAGGGAATGTTGCCGACTGGCCCGCTGCAGACTGCAGGAGTACGTGCTGAGGGACGCACTGAAGCTCGGTGCAGCCAACGCCAAGGCTCGGTGGGGGAGGGCCACAGTCTAAGGCCCTTCCGCTGCTGGACATGGGGGGTACAGTATGGTGGAGACGCCCCTCAATATAAGGGAAGGTATCCCACGCCATTGTGGCATGAGTGGGGGACTGATTTGTGGAAACTTGGGAAAAAGAAAATGTCTAAACTGTATTGATCTATTGTACAGCCTCCGAAAATGTCGGATGGATTTTCCGCAAGGTTAATGTATTGTATATATTTATCATTCGAATAAAGTATATTTTGAAATTTAAAAAAAAAATATATATATATCTGGGGCAGAGGAGGCCTTAGGTGTGGAGGTGACCTCAGGTATGATGTCCTCACCTGGACATAGTTGCCCTCAGGTGTGTAGGTGATCTAACGTGGCCACAGTTGACCTCCGGTGCGGCCACTGACCGCTCCTGGTGTGTGCCGGGGGTTGTTGGGCTGGGGTGGACACGGACGGTCGGCGATGTATCTGTTCCTGGCCGGGCTGGTGATCCTGCAGCCCAGAGCCTCTCCCCACTCCAACTCTCTGCTTCTCTCTGCCCCCTCAGTGCCACCTCAGATCCACGAGAAGGAGGTGGCGTCTCCCACCAACATCTACCCCAAGGGAAGCCGCCAGACCCTGACCTGCACCGTCTATGGAGTCCCTACCCCCTCGCGGGTGTTGTGGCAGTGGAGACCCTGGGGACCGTGTGGCCTCAAGTCCCACCGCAGTCTGTGAGTACCTCAGTCCCTGAACACCCCCCATCCCTCCTCCCCCCTCCCCCTCCGCCCCCATCCCTCACTCCTCCTCCCTCTCTCCTCCATCCCTCCTCCCTCCCTCCCTCCTCCCTCCCTCCCTCCTCCCCCACCCTCTCTCCTCCATCCCTCCTCCCTCACTCCCCCTCCCTCTCTCCTCCATCCTCCATCTCTCCCCCTCCCTCTGCCCTCCTCCCTCTGCCCCCCTTCCCTCTCTCCTCCTCCCCTCCCTCTCTCCCTCCTCCCCTCCCTCTCTCCCTCCTCCCCTCCCTCTCTCCCTCCTGCCTCCTCTCCTTCTCTCTCTCCTCCCTCCCCCTCCCTCTCTCCTCCCCCTCCTCTCTCCTCCCCCTCCCTCTCTCCTCCCCCCCTCTCTCCTCTCCCTCCCTCTCCTACCCTCTCTCCCCCCTCCTTCTCTCCCCCTCCTTCTCTCCCCCTCTCCCCCTCTCCCCCGCTCCTTCTCCCCTCGCCGGCCCAGCCCGCCTCTGCTCAGTACCGCCCCCTCCTGTTGGTCTCCGACTTTTGGGTCAACCATTTGAGCAAATCCAATCAAGTGACTGCGAAACCAGGGAAGGTGTTAAAGTCTGACGTTGTACAAAACTCACAACAAACACCAGGAAAGCTGAGCTTCACCAGTGGCTGAGAACACAAACAATCGAGGCCGCATTCTATTTTGGGCAATATATTTTGTCGTAGTTAAATGAAGGTGTCACTGGGCTTTTTTGGAAGAGTAAGCACTTCACATTCCGCACCTCCAAATAACCGGTCAAACGCCAAGATTTTCAGGAAACAGACAGGGCGATGAATCCTTCACACCCTGCATCCGGCCAATAATTCGCTGTTTGTTTCATGCGGGAGGATGCTGGAGTGATCTGTCCTTTCCGGCACCTTCCTGTTTTTCTGTGTCTGCCTCGGAGTGTCACCTCGAGAGTCCCTCTGGACAAGGCTCGGTCCTCGCCGCACTGAATCTGTCTCAGCCACGTCCTGTGCTGTCAAACGCTGCAGACACAACAGAGCGAGTGGCTCGGCGCTCCTGTCCCCGCACCGGGACCAATCTGCAGAGCCGGCAAGCTCTCGCCAGTGAATGTCATCACTCAACACAAACCATCTTGGTTTAGTTTAGAGGCACATCCCAGAGGGATGTTTAGGGAAACAGGCCCTTCGGCCCACCAAGTCCACACCGCAGTGATCACCCCATACGCTAGCATTATCCTATAAAATTACAGAAGCCAATTAACCTACAAGCCCGCACATCTTTGGAGTGTGCGAGCTAACCGGAGCACCTGGAGAAAACCCACTCAGTCACAGGGTGAAAGTGTGAACTCCACACGTGAGCACCCATAGTCAGGGTCCAACCGGGGCTCTGCCACTGTGAGGCAGCAGCTCCACCCGCTGCGCCACTGTGCCACCCTAAGTTCTTGTTTCATCGCAGCATGGACGCTCACAAAAAGGCTGCTCGGCCCTTTGTGGCCATGCTGCTTCCTTCCCAGTGCAGAGTTCCCCACAGAGTTGTACAGTGTGGAAACAGACCCTCAGCCCACCTTGTCCCTGTGGACCATGTTAGCACATTGGACAAATCCCACCTGCCTGCAGTCGGCCCATCTCCCCCTAAACCCACCCGATCATATATCTGTCCAAATACCTTTTAAAAATGGTAAGTGTATCTGCTTCTATAACTCCATCTTCACTGCCTCTCCCTCAGCACCGCCCCTCTCTCAGCACCGCCCCTCCCTCGATACCGCACCCTCGCCCATCCTGGGCGCCACATTTTCGGGTGGATTTATTGGGGAGGTTTCAAGTGCGCTCTCGAAATTTTAAATTTCCGGATTAAAGGGGGTGCCGGACCAGCAGTTGGCGGAGTTGTAGATTGTTCCTCGTCTCCGAGTATTCTGACTCCTCCCAGCCCTTGCCTTCCCCGACTCGAGTCCCAACAATCATCTCCTTGTCGTCCTTGTTCTCCCGGTGTAGGGGCCGCAGGGACACAGTGCCACGCCACGCCCAGGATCGAACCCACGACTGCCAGGACTGGAGAAACATCTCGGCTGGGAGAATGGTCAACAACATCGAGAGCATTGAGACCAGCACCGAAATGCTGGAGGGAAGGAACAAGGTAGGACCCTCCCTGCCTCCCATCCATTCCCTCCCCTTCCCCCTCTCCCCCTCCCCTTCCTCCCCTCCCTCCCCTCCCCCCTTTCCCCCTCTCCTCCCATCCATCCCCTGCCCTCCCCTCCCCGCCCCTCCCTCTCCTGCACAAGGACCCAAAGCGTCCACATTCTCCACAGTTGCTACCTGACCCGCTGAGTTACTCCAACAGACAGACACAAACTTCTGGGATAAATAGAGCTAAGGAATATTCCAGCATTTTAGTTTAGTTTCGTCTAGAATTTTAACATTCCTTGGAAAACATGGGGCTGAGGGGGTGATCTGTGGGCTTTAGAGATGCAGCGCGGAAACAGGCCCTTCCACTCTGACCAGTGACCACCCTGTACACTGGCACTGTCTGAGACACTAGGGGCAAGTTACAATTTTACCAAAGCCAATTAACCTACAAACCTGCGCATCTTTGGAGAGTGGGAAGAAACTGGAGCACCCGGGGGAAACCCGCACAATCACAGGGAGAACGTACAAACTCCACTCAGACAGCACCCGTAGCCAGGATCGAACCCAGGTCCTCTGGCGCTGTGAGGCAGCAACTCCTCCATTGCACCAATGTCAACTTTGTGCCTATCTTTGGTGTAAACCAGCATCTGCAGTTCCTTCCGACACCTGCATTTTACCTGCAATTCTTTGCTTCCAGCATCAAGGAAGTCCTATTGTAGAAACCAAGAACTGCAGATGCTGGTTTACCCAAAAGGGACACAAAGTGCTGGAGTAGCTCAGCGGGTCAGACATGATCTCTGGAGAACACGGATAGGTGACATTCTGGGTCAGGACCCCTCTCCAGATTTACATTTGTATAGCACCCACAATGTGGTAGGACAGGGCAGCATTATCTTGCAAATCCTCAAGGACTTGGTCAGCCTGTAGTCTGTGGGTGTGGTTCAGAGCTAGGGCTCTGGCCTCCTCTCTCCCCACCTCTCTCCCCACCTCTCTTCCCCCACCTTCCCCTCTCTTCCCCCTCTCTCTTCTCCCCCCCTTCCTTCTCTGCCCTCTTCCTCCCTCTCTCTTCCCCTCTCTCTCTCCCTCCCTCTCTCTGCTTCAGTCACTCTCTCCTCTCTCGACAGACAGTCAGCAAGCTGGTCATCCTCGCTGCCAACATCTCCGTCATGTACAAGTGTTCCGCGTTCAACAAGGTCGGCCACGACGATCGAGTCATCTACTTCTATGTGACCAGTGAGTGTCACGGTGTCCGAGGGAGGGCAGACAGCCCAGTGTCTGCGTGTGGCTGTGTGTGGCTGTGTGTGTGTGTCTGTCTGTCTGCATGTGTGTTTGAGTGTAAGTATGTGTGAAAGAGACTTTGTGTCAGACTCTATGGTTGTGTGGCAGTGTATGTGCACATGTGTGTGTGTCAGGCTGTATGTCAGACTGTGTGTGTGAGGCTGTATGTGAGACTGTCAGACGTGTCCGTGACCCCCGCGTGTCCGTGACCCCCGCGTGTCCGTGACCCCCGCGTGTCCGTGACCCCCGCGTGTCCGTGACCCCCGCGTGTCCGTGACCCCCGCGTGTCCGTGACCCCCGCGTGTCCGTGACCTCCGCGTGTCCGTGACCCCGCGTGTCCGTGACCCCGCGTGTCCGTGACCCCCGCGTGTCCGTGACCTCGCGTGTCCGTGACCTCTGCGTGTCCGTGACCTCTGCGTGTCCGTGACCCCCGCGTGTCCGTGACCCCGCGTGTCCGTGACCCCCGCGTGTCCGTGACCTCTGCGTGTCCGTGACCTCTGCGTGTCCGTGACCTCTGCGTGTCCGTGACCTCTGCGTGTCCGTGACCTCTGCGTGTCCGTGACCCCGCGTGTCCGTGATCCCCGCGTGTCCGTGACCCCCGCGTGTCCGTGACCCCTGCGTGTCCGTGACCCCTGCGTGTCCGTGACCCCCGCGTGTCCGTGACCCCTGCGTGTCCGTGACCTCTGCGTGTCCGTGACCTCTGCGTGTCCGTGACCCCCGCGTGTCCGTGACCTCTGCGTGTCCGTGACCTCTGCGTGTCCGTGACCCCGCGTGTCCGTGACCCCGCGTGTCCGTGATCCCCGCGTGTCCGTGACCCCCGCGTGTCCGTGACCCCCGCGTGTCCGTGACCCCCGCGTGTCCGTGACCTCCGCGTGTCCGTGACCCCCGCGTGTGCGTGATCCCGCGTGTCCGTGACCCCCGCGCGTCCGTGACCCCCGCGCGTCCGTGACCCCCGCGTGTCCGTGACCCCCGCGTGTCCGTGACCCCCGCGTGTCCGTGACCCCCGCGTGTCCGTGACCCCCGCGCGTCCGTGACCTCTGCGTGTCAGTGACCTCTGCGTGTCCGTGACCCCCGCGCGTCCGTGACCCCCGCGCGTCCGTGACCCCCGCGTGTCCGTGACCCCCGCGTGTCCGTGACCTCTGCGTGTCCGTGCCACCAGGTATCCCGGAGGGCTTTGGCATCGAGCTGCAGCCGTCGGAGGCGCCGGTGGAGGGGCAGCGGGTGCAGCTGCGGTGCAGCGCAGACAACTACACCTACCAGAACGTGCAGTGGTACCGGCTGCTGCCCAGCGCACTGGAGGGCGAGCTGGGGGACCCGCCCGTGCTGGAGTGCAGGAACATGCACCGCTACGCACGCAGGCTGCCGGCGCGGGTCACCACCGACCCACAGGCCCGGGGACTGGCGTTGGAGCTGCACATCGCCAGCATCGCCCACAGCGACGAGGGCGACTACGTGTGTGAGGTGCAGAACCGCAAGACTGGCGAGAAGCATTGTCACCGCAAATACCTGCTGGTGAGAGGTGAGCGCACCTGTGGAAAGGGGACGAGCAGGAATACCTGTGCTCAAGGGTGGTGAATCTGGGGAATTCATTGCCACAGATGGCTGTGGTGCACGTCAGTGGGTATTTTCATGGCAGAGATTGGGCCAGCGCAGTGATACAGTTGCTGCCTCACTGAGCCACAGAGCCAGCTTTGGTCATGACTACTGTCGCACCTGGTTTGGGAATCGGGAAAGCACGGAGGCCCAGGTGGACTGAGCATCCTGGCGGTTTCCAGCATGGGGGGGGCGGGGGCGGGGGGTGCCTACTGTCGGAGAGTCCTGGCGGGTGGACCAAGTGAGAATAAATCCCAATCTTCCCACAGCTCAGGAGGGGCCGGGATTGCTGGACAATCTCACCGACCTCTACATCAACATCAGTGACTCCATGGAGATGAGGTGTCGGGTCACTGGGGCTCCACTCCCCTCCGTCGCTTGGTTCCAGGATGAGAAGAGACTCCACCAGATCTCAGGTAGCCCCTGTCTCCCCCCCCCCACCCATTCTCCCCCCTGTCACCCACTCTCCCCCCCCCGTCACCCACTCTCCCCCCCGTCACCCACTCTCCCCCCGTCACCCATTCCCCCCAGTCACCCACCCAGTACCCACTCCCCCCCACGCACTCTCACCCCTGTCACCCACTCTCCCCCCCCCCGTCACCCTCTCTCCGCCTACGTCACCCACTCTCCCCCCCACGCACTCTCACCCCCGTCACCCACTCTCCCCCCCCGTCACCCACTCTCCCCTACGTCACCCACTCTCCCCCCGTCACCCACTCTCCCCCCTGTCACCATCTCTCCCCCCATCCACTCTCCCCCCTACGTCACCCACTCCCCGTCACCCACTCTCCCCCCGTCACCATCTCTCCCCGTCACCATCTAACCGCCGTATGTTTGACTGCAGGGGTGGTCTTCAGTGAGCAGAATCAGACTCTGACGGTGCAGCGGGTGCAGTTGGAGGATGCGGGGGTGTACCGCTGCATTGCATGCAACTCCAAGGGCTGCGTCAACTCCAGCGCCATCGTCACTGTGGAAGGTACATCTTTGCCGCTTGTTCACAAGCTCACGTTAGAGGAGTAGAATTAGGCCATTCGGCCCATCGAGTCCACTCCGCCATTCAATCATGGCCGAATTCCGCCTCCTAATCCCATTTTCCTGCCTTCTCCCCATAACGCTTGACACCCGTTCTAATCACGAATTTGTCTCTCTCTGCCTTAAAAAATATCCACTGGCGGCCTCCACAACCCACTGTGGCAATGAGTTCCACAAATTAACTACCATCCGGCTGAAGACGTTCCTCCTCACCTCCTTTCTAAAAGAGCGCACTTTAATTCTGAGGCTATGACACCTGGTCCTAGACTCTCCCACCTGTGGAAACATCCTCTCCACATCCACTCTATCAATGCCTTTCATTATTCTGTAATTTTCAATGAGGTCCCCCATCAACCTTCTAAACTCCAGCGAGTACAGGCCCAGTGCTGTCAAACGCTCATCATATGTCCACCTACTCATTCCTGGAATCATTCTTATAAACCCCCTCTGGATCCCCTCCAGAGCCAGCACATCCTTCCTCAGATATGGAGCCCAATTTTACTCGCAGTACTTTGTGTGACCAGCGCTTTAGAGCCTCAGCGTTACTTTTCAATTCAATCACAGCACCGGTCGGAGAGGGTAGCGGAGGGGTGTGGGGAGGAAGCACATCAGTAGCAAAGATACACACGAAATGCTGGAGTTACTCAGCGGGTCAGGCAGCATCTCTGGAGAAAAGGAATAGGTGACGTTTCAGGTCAAAACCCTTCTTCAGACCGAGAGTCGGGGAGAGGGAAACTAGAGGTACTCCAGCGATGCTGCCTGACCCGCTGAGTCTATGGTGTAAACCAGCATCTGCAGTTCCTTCCTACACTGAACTCCGTATCATCCAACAAGAACCCAGTAAAGTTGCTGCCTCACATCGCCAGTGACCTGGGCTCGATCCTGACCGCGGGTGCTGTCCGTGCGTGGAGTTTGCACGTTCTCCCTGTGGCCGCATGGGTTTCCTCCGGGTGATCTGGTTTCCTCCCACATCCCAAAGCCGTGCAGGTTTGAGGGTTAACCGACCTCTAAGTTGCCCCTTGTGTGTCGGGAGTGGATGAGAAAGTGGGGAAGCATAGAACTAGTGAGAAAGGGTGATCGATGGTTGGTGTGGACTCGGTGGGCCGAAGGGCCTGTTTCCACGCAGTGCATTTCAGTCCATAAACCAGGTAAGGGCACAGATCTCAACACCCCTCCTCTCCCCGCTCCATCGTTGGCCTATACTTTGGCCAATGCTCAGTGGTGCTTTATTGCCATGTGTGCAAATGCCCAGTGACATTATTTTCTTACATACAGTCCAGTAGAGTGTTGCCATACCCGAGCACATCCCCGATTAGCAAGCGTACAGGAGTAGTCCGCTATTCCCGCATGCAAGAGGCGGCAGGTTATGGCGGCAGTTTCGAGGTCTAGTGCGTACCCTACTTGTTATGAAGCCGTCGCCTTCCTCGGACGTTCGGGTCGACCAGTGAACTGACGTCGCACTCCTCGTCCGTTCCTCTGTTTCCGGGGAGGCCTCCCGCAGCCGACTTTGAGGGCTGACCCTGGTTCCCTCTCCTACCGGCCTTGCGCCTTCAATGTTTCAACAGGGTATTATTCGTCACGTATGCAACGGCACAGTGAAATTCTCTTTGCTTAAATTACCTATGTATGCGCCACCATTTTTGGCGCCATTTTAAAGTCTAAAAGCCCGGTCGGCCCGCGCACTCGATGTACTGGAGCAGTTCCTTCGAAACGAAGTCCCTCTCCTCTCCTGGCTATTCTGTGTCCCAAGGGCGCCTCCTGCTGCCGACCTTGAAGGCGCTGGATGCTTTACCCCGGTGCACCCTCGTACCGGACCCTGCTCCTCGTGTCTGATGTCTCCAGTCCCCTCCCGCTTACGCCGTCTGACGGGCCTTCGGGTGGGTTACTGGTCCCACCGACTAATGAGCCGGCTAAATGAGCCCCACTTTCAACAGGAGGTGACGACAAATCGAACATCGAAGTGGTGATCCTGGTGGGGACAGGCGTGATCGCCATCTTCTTCTGGATTCTCCTCATCCTCATCTTCTGCAACGTCAAGCGGGTGAGATTCCTGGGGGTAAGTGTCTCAGAAACCTCCTTTCCCCAATTTGATCCAATTTAAATGAAAGTTCATTTCTCCAGACTGCTAAGCACCAGTAAATTGGTTCATTAATGTCACCTGCACCAAGATACAGTGAAAACCTCTGTTTGCAAGTGATCCTATGAGACCTTTGGTTTAAAGTGGGCAGGGCGCAGTTGTGAAGCCCTTGATCTCGGGGATGAATGGGTTAATGTACGAGGAGCGTTTGACGGCTCTGGGCCTGTACTCACTAGAGTTTAGAAGAAGTGGGAGAGTCTAGGACCAGAGGGCACAGCCTCAGAATGCAAGGACGTACCTATCAAAAGGAGATGAGGAGGAATTTCTTCAGGCAGAGCGTGGTGAATCTGTGGAATTCATTGCCACAGATGGCTGAGGAGGCCAAGTCATGGGGTATTTTTAAAGGAGTGATGGTTTCTTTAGTACGTGTGTCGGGGTTACGGGGAGAAGGCAGGAGAATGAGGTTGAGAGGGAAAGATAGATCAGCCATGATTGAATGGTAGAGTAGACTCAATAGGCTGCATGGTCTAATTGTGCTCCTATGACTTATGAAGAGATGCTCCCAGAAGGGGCGGCACAGTGGCTCAGCGGTAGAGTTGCTGCCTTACAGCGCTTCCAGCGCCGGAGACCCGGGTTCAATCCCGACCACGGATGCTGTCCGTACGGAGTTTGTACGTTCTCCCCGTGACCGCGTAGGTTTCCTCCGAGATCTTTGGTTTCCTCCCACACTCCAAAGATGTATAGGTTTGTAGGTTAATTGGCTTGGGTGTGTATACTTGGTATAAGTATAAATGATAGTTTGTAGGCGTGTGTTGGTGTGCAGGGATCGCTGGTCGGCATGGACTCGGTGGGCCGAAGGGCCTGTTTCTGCACTGTATCTCTGAACAAAAGAGAGCGTTCTCTTGCCACATCTTGCCTACATCCCTTGGGATCTTAATGTTTCAATCAAGTGCTCTCTCACTCTGCAGACAAGAGGGTATAGGTGCTGGAATCTTGAGCAAAAAAACCCCAACGTTTCTTATGTTGGAAGACTGCGCCTATGTCTTATGATCAAGACCTTCAAGGCAAAGACCATGAAGACCACAAGGTGACGCAGCGGGAGTGTTGCTGCCTCACAGCTCCAGAGACCGGCGTTCGATCCTGACCGCGGGTGCTGTCTGTGTGGAGTTTGTGCGTGACCTGTGTGGGTTCTCTCCGGGTGCTCTGGTTTCTTCCCACACTCCAAAGATGTGCAGGATTGTCGTCTAATTGGCTTCGGTAAAATTGAAAATTGTCCCTCGTGCGTAGGATGGTGTTGGCGTACGGGGTGATCACTGGTATGCGCGGACTCGGTGGGCCAAAGGGCCTGTTCCCGCTCCATATTTCCAAACTAAACTGAAGCATCAAAACCCGCTTGTGCCGTTTGACACCCGAGTCCAACAATGCTCTCTGTTCCAGACCAGCCCAGCTGATATCAAAACCGGATACCTGTCCATAATCGTGGACCCAGATGAGATCCCTTTGGACGAGCAGAGTGAATACCTGCCCTATGATTCCACCAAGTGGGAGTTTCCTCGGGACAGGCTGCGACTGGGTGAGTTCCCGTCCCATCCCATCCCTCTCGTTGACGGCACCAATTGCCCAGCCGACGGTTCAGACGCTCATTCACACCCGGATGCTGTGTGTTCTTCTCAGGAAAGATCCTGGGTCACGGCGCCTTCGGGAAGGTGGTGGAAGCCTCGGCATTCGGGATCGACAAGAGCAGCAGCTGCAGGACTGTAGCAGTGAAGATGTTGAAAGGTGAGTGTGTGTGACCCAAGGCTCATTGCCGGGCCAGGATTCACGATTCATACCTCAACGTCATGGTGGAAGGGAGGCAGACGTTTAGCTTAGGGAGGAATTGCAGATGCTGGTTTAAACCAAAGACAGACACAAAAAAGCTAGAGTAACTCAGCGGGTCTGGCAGCATCTGTGGAGAAAAGGAATAGGTGACGTTTCAGGTCGAGACCGGAAGAAGGATCTGCTTTTTTTGTCTGTCAGACGTTTTGTTTATTTAGTTTAATTTAATTTAGTTAAGTTTAGAGATTCAGTGCAGAAACAGGTGGAAATGTGAAAACTCACACCTCCAGTTATTTCCCAGCTATTATCAGGCAACTGAACCATCCTATCACCAACTAGAGACCATCCTATCACCATCTACCTCATTGGGGATTCATCTTTGATCGGATTTTACTGGCTTTGTCTTGCACTAAACATTATTCACGATATTCCCTTTATCATGTGTTGTCTTTCTGGATCACTCCTGCACACCCACACCGACACACTAGGGACAACTTTACAATTTATAGAAGCCTATTACAAATCCGCACGCCTTTGGTGTGTGGGAAGAAACCAAAGCACCCGGAGAAAACCCACGTGGTCACGGGGAGAATGTGCAAACCCTGTACAGACAGCACCCTAAGTCAGAATCCAACCTGGGTCTCTGGCGCTGTAAGGCAGCAACTCTACCGCAAGGTTACCTGTTACCTGTGCATTTTGATGACGGTGCTTTCAAGGATCAGGATCACTGTAGCACTGCTTAAAACATCGGGGCGGGCCGGTGGCACAGGGGTAGTGTTGCTGCCTCGCAGCGCCACAGACCTGGGTTCGATCCTGACTGTGGGTGCTGTCTGTACGGAGTTTGTACTCTCTCTCCCTGTGACCTTGCGGGGTCTCTCTGAGTTGGAGGAATAGATCGGGTAGACGCACAAAGTCTCTCGCCCAGAGTAGGGGAATCGAGACACATAGGTTTAAGGTGAGGGGGATAAAGAATAACAGGAACCGAGCTGCCGGAGGAGGTAGTTGAGGCAGGTACTATCATATTGTTTAAGAAACATTTAGACAGGTACATGGATAGGAGGGGTTTAGAGGGATATGGGCCAAACGTAGGCAGGTGGGACTAGTGTAGAAGGGGCATGTTGGTCAGCATGGGCACGTTGGGCTGAAGGGCCTGTTTCCACGCTGCATGACTCTATAACTCCATAACTCTACGCTCCGCTTTGCTTCCACACTCCAAACATGTACAGGTTTGCAAGTTAATTGGCTTCTGTAAAATTGTAAATTGTTCCTAGTGTGAAGGATAGTGCGAGTGTACGGGGTGATCGATGGTCAGCGCAGTCTCGGATGGCCGAAGGGCCTGTTTCCCTGTTGTATCTCTAAAGTAAAACCTGAAAGACATTTGGACAGGTACATGGTTTAGTTTAACGTTAGTTTAGTTTATTGTCACGAGTATTGGGATGCAGCGAAAAGCTTTTTGAGTCGTGCTATCCAGTCAGTGGAAAGATCTCACATGATTATAATCAAATCGTCCTCAGTGTACAGACTGAGGATAAAGGTCAACAAGGGGACACCCTTTAGTGCAAAATAAAATCCAATAAATTTAGTTTGAAGATAATTTGAAGGTCTCCAATGAGGGAGATATGGAGGTCAGGACTGCTCTATAGCTGGTGGTAGGATGGTTCAGTTGCCTGATACCAGCTGGGAAAAAACTGTCCCTGAATCTGGAGGTGTGCATTTTCACACTTCTATACTTGGTGGGAGAGGTAAGAAGAGGAAGTGACCGGGGGTGAGACAGGTCCTTGATTATGCTGGTGGCCTTGCCGTCAATGGAAGGGAAGGTTTGCGTGATGGTCTGTGGCTGTGTCCACAACTCTCTGCAATGTATCGTGGTCTTTGATGGGGCTGGTGGTCCCAAACCATGCTGCGATGCATCCGGATAGAATGCATTCTACGGCGCACCTGCAGAAAGTTGGTGAGGGTCGTTGGGGACGTGCCGAACTTCCTAAGATAGGAAAGGTTTACAGGGATGTGGGCCAAACGTGGGCAGGTGGGACTAGTGGCGTGTCAGTCGGTGTGGCAATGACTATGATGCAGCATGAATTCCCTTGTTTAGATGGAGCCACAGCCAACGAACACAAGGCACTGATGTCTGAACTCAAGATTCTCATTCACATCGGGAACCATCTCAATGTCGTTAACCTCCTGGGGGCCTGCACCAAAGCAAATGGTAAGTAATGGCGGAAAGGTGGCGCTGCGGTAGAGTTGCTGCCTGGCAGCGCCAGAGATCCGGGTTCGATCTTGACTATGGGTCGCTTTCTGTATGGAGTTTGTACGTTCTCCCTTTGACCACGTGGGTTTTTCCCGGGTGCTCCGGTTTCCTCCCACACTCCAAAGACGTACAAGTTTGTAGGTTAATTGGCTTTGAAAAGAAAAATTGTGAATTGTCTTGAGTGTAGGATAGTGATGGTGTACGGAGATCGCTGGTCGGTGCAGACTCTGTGGGCCAAAGTGCCTCCTGTTTCTGCGCTGATTCGCTAAACGAAAGCGTTTTTGCCGGCAGACTGGTGCAGCTGGTAGAGCTGCGGTCTCGTAGCTTCCTCTTGCGATGGGCCTGGTTCTGGCCGCTTTTCACTCCCTGCTCCCCCACAGGTCCGCTGATGGTGATCGTCGAGTATTGCAGATACGGAAACCTCTCCAACTACCTGAGGAACAAGCGGGAAGATTTCATCCCCTGCAGGGTAAGGTTCGCCCCTCTGCCCGGTCTCTCGTGGTCCTTGTCCTTCTCTCGGACATTGAATCCGCTCAGCTTTGTAACATCGCCCACCCTCTCAACAAAATCCCCAACCTCGGATCCTGGGGCCATAGAGGAAAGCGACGTCTCAAAGCAGCTGGAAAATATGTATCCTCTCTACACTTCCCAATTCCCTAGGGCAGCACAGCGGTAGGGTTGCTGTCTCACAGCGTCAGTGACCTGGGCCCGATCCTGATTACGGGTGCTATCCGTACGGAGTTTGTATGTTCTCCCTGTGACCCTGTGGGTCTTCTCCGGGTTCTCCGGTTTCCACCTACATCCCAAAGACGTATAGGTTTGTAGGCTAATGGGCTTGGTAAAATTGTAACTTGTCCCTAGTGTGTGTAGGATAGTGTTAGTGCAAGGGGCGATTGTTCGTCGACACGAACTCAATGGGCCGAAGGGCCTGTTTCCAATGGGACACCCTTCTCTTTATGAGAAGTATAGATAGCACAAGAACAGGCCCTTCAGCCCACAATGTCCATGCCCAATATGATGTCGTTAAACTGATCTCCTCTGCCTGCACAGGGGCGGAAAACCCGGGGGGGGCAGAGGGGACACGCCCCCCCCCCCCTCATGTTTTGAGAGGTGGGGGACATCCCCCCCAAGTTTTTGTGATCCGGATTTTAAACTCCCCGCTTTCCTAAACTCTCCGGCGATGTCCCGTCCCCACCCGAGTGCCCCCCCTCCCCCCCCCCCCCCACGGGTGGCCAGAGAGGTCAGGAGTCAGACGCGAGCGGTACCCCCAGGCCCACAGCCAGCGCGGAGAAGCAGCGCTAAACCCAGCTCAACTCTGCCTGTCCCGCCAGCTCAACCTGCCTGGGCCTGCAGGAAATATGGGCAGCGTGGAGAAGCAGCGCTGGTGTCCCGTCAGTCCAGTCAGGGCTGTAGTTGACCCGGCGAGACAGGCAGAGTTGAGCTGCATTTAGCGCTGGATTGAGCCTCCGAAGCCTCGCGCATGTGTGTGTGAGTGTGCAGCCGCCTAAACCTCTGTCCCCCCCTGCCCCCGGTCCCCTCCATACTTTGATAGTGAGTTCCGTGCCTGCCTGCACATAATCCAGATCCCTCTATTCCCTGCATTTCCATTTGCCTAATAAAAGCCTCTTAAGCACCACTTTCGTATCTTCCCACAGATCACCCCTGGCAGCGTGTGCCAGGCCCCCACCACTCTCTGTGTAAATGAACTTGCCCTGCAGATCTCCATTAAACCTTGCCCTCTCACCTTGACGTTTCCTGGAGAAAAAAAGGTTCTGACCATCTACCCTATCTATGTGTCTCATAATGTTATAAACTTCTATCAGGTCTCCCCTCAACCTCCGAAGCTCCAGAGAAAACAATCCAAGTTTGTCCAACCTCTCCCTGTAGCCGATGCTGCCCAATCCAGGCATAGTTCCAGTAAACCTCCTCTGCACCCTTTCCAAAGCTTCCACATCCTTTCTGGACTGAGGCGACCAGAAATGCACACAATACTCCAAATGTGGCCTGATTAAAGTTAGATACAGCTGCATCGTGAAGTAGTTGGACCATAGGATCGCATCGTACAGCAGAGCCAGTATTGCCATTGTTAACTCTTCAAAAAACGTTCTTCAATCAGCCTCCTCTCCAGAATTTCCCTCGCCACTCTGTACACTTTCCCTTCAGAAATCTCTCAACTTCTCTTTGCAAGGTTCCTGTTGGCTACATTACTACGGCACATATCATGGCAAACACTGCGTAAATATTCCTCCGCTCTGTGACCCTCTCGTCCTTCCTGCCATCAAAGGCAGTCAGTCTCTCCTCGCTGCCTCCCTCAGTGGCCCTCGTTATTGTTCATCTCAATGTAAATGAAGCAGCACAAGGCTTGGCTCGTTAGATTGGCTCGTTTCCTTGGCTATGTTTTCCTGGGGGTGTCTTGGCCTTTGATGGTGAACTCGTAACTCTATCCCCTCAGTTGGTGGACTCCTGCCAAGAATGAAATGTTTTCAGAAGATCTGGTGGTCCAAAGTGCACTGAACAACACAGCCAACTGCTCCAGTAACCCCTGCATTCATCCAGGGTGACCCTTCCCCAGAACCAACTCAAAGGATCAAAACAAACCATGAACCTTTCCATCACCCGCTATTGCAAGCTCAGGACATTCTGAGTGCTTCACAGCTGAGCAAATACGTCCAAACCTGGCCAAGTATTGACAGGGAAGCACGTTGAGTAGCCCTGATGCAAAGGCCTGCGAGCTGGCTGTGTCTGAGGCTTGCAGAACACAGAACGGTACAGCACAGGATCGGGCTCTTCAGCTCACAATGTTTCTACCGAATATGATGTCAATTCAAATTGATCTCATCTGCCTGTACATGATCCATGTCCCTCTACTCCCTGCACTTCCATGTGTCACAGAGTTATGCAGCAAGGAAACAGGTCCATCGGCCCAACTTGCCCACACCAGCCAACATGTCCTATCTGCACTCGCCCTACCAGCCTACATTTGGCCCCCTCTAAACCTATCCTATCCATGTAGCTATCTAAATGTTTTTTGTTTTTTATTTTTTATTTTTTTTCTTTATTAGAAGCAATGTACATTACAATGATATAAGCCAAAAATAACATAATACATTTCCTGTACCACTTCTTATTTTATACTTTAAGAAGAAGAATAGAGAGAGTTAGATAGGATAGTAAGTGCGTAAAAGAGTGGCCAGGAAAAACCCGTAGAAGCGTAAGACACAAGCAAGACTAAAAAAGAAAAAAGGACAAGAAAGAAAAAAAAATAGAAGACAGAAAATCTGAGAAAGTAAAATAAGCTAAGATAAAAGGGATGTACCTACTTCGTATCTTTGCACACCCCTCACCAGGTCCTGATGCCGTTTATTTTCAGAGTGGTGTTGCACCCTATGCTTGCAATAAGTCGATAAATGGAGACCACATTTTTGGAAATGGTCTGATTTGCCTGCTAGGAGGAATCTCATATCTTCTAGGTGTAACATTTCGGACATATTTGAAATCCACATTATTATCGTTGGTGTGGGAGCGTTTTTCCCGAATTTAAGTATGTTTTATTTTGCCGTTATTAAGCCATAATTAAGGAAGCTCCTTTGGAACGAAGTCAGCTCACAGCTGGCTTCCATTGTTCCAAAAATAATCAATTCTGCATTCGGTTTCAATTTTATTTTGAATAATTTTGTAAAAATGTCAAAGATTTCATTCCAGAATTTTTGGATTTTTATGCAAAAAACAAAGGAATGCGCTCTGGTTGCTTCTTGGGATAAACATTTATCACAAATTGCGGAGACATTTGGAAAAAAATTACTTATTTTAGTTTTTGAATAATATAGTCTATGTAAAGTTTTGAATTGGATTAAAATATGTCTTGCATTGATTGAGCATTTGTGCACATATAGCAAGTGTTTATCCCAACTCTCTTTCGAGATTTTTATAGCTAGTTCTTGTTCCCAATCTCTTCTACTTCTATCAGATGATGGTATTTCTATATTTAGGATAATATTATACAAATATGATATTAAATTAGTTGAATCTGCCTTTATATTCATTGCTTAGTCTAATAAGCCTGGAGACAAATTTTGATATTCTTGTGTATATTTTTTCAAGTAATCACGAATTTGAAAATATTTAAAATATTGATTACTTTTGAGGTATTTAAGTTGTAGTTGTTGGAATGATAAGAAATTTCCATTTTCATACATGTCTCCGAACGTTTTAATTCCTATTCTTTCCCAATATGATTTATCAATAAATCCCAAATTATTTATCAATACTAGAAGGTTTAAACAACGGATTATTAACTATAGGGGTGAGAAGTGATACATTTCCTAATTTAAGGGTTAATTTTATTTGTTTCCAAATTCTAATAGTACTACGAATAATTGGATTTTTACTATATATTATTCAAATTTGTTGGTGAGAGAAGGATCGCTCCTATATTAAAAGGGACGCAATCCTCTCTCTCCCTTACTATCCAATCCACCCGCTGGGCAGAGTTGTCCAACAGGTGAATCACATTTTTGACGTTTGCTGCCCAATAATAACTCAAAAAATTAGGGAGTGTTAATCCACCAAATTATTTGGGTTTGCACAAATGTCTTCTTTGAATTCTATGAGATTTATAGTCCCATATAAAATTGGTAATATCAGAATCCAGTTTAAAAAAAAACTTTTTAGGTAAGTATATTGGTATTGATTGGAATAGATATAAAATTTGTGGTAAAAAGATCAT
Organism: Okamejei kenojei; assembly: GCA_035221665.1. Lineage (NCBI taxonomy): Eukaryota > Metazoa > Chordata > Chondrichthyes > Rajiformes > Rajidae > Okamejei > Okamejei kenojei. Next base: position 44,307,544 of record CM069141.1, read on the forward strand.
TTTTATAGCATTTATTCGTCCTATTAAAGACATCGGAAGAGTTTTCCAAAACTTAATCAGGGCATTTAATTTGTTAAGTAAGGGCATATAGTTTGCATTAAATAAAGATTAATATTTTCTGGTAATTTCGATTCCCAAGTATTTCAATTTTTCTGTAGCGATTTTAAAAGGGAATTTTAGCAGATGTGTTGAGTCTTGGGGTTTTATCGTTTCTTGATGTTCCTAAATGTTTCTTAAATGTTACAATAGTCTCTGCCTCAACTACCTCCTCTAGTAGCTCATTCCATGTGCACACCATTTAGCTCTCGGGTTCCTATTAAAGCTTCCCCTCCCTCACCTTAAACCTATGTGCTGTGGATTTTTACGCCTGTGCCCATCTAAAAGCCTCTTAAACCACCACCATTGTATCTGCTTCCACCCCAACCCCTAGCAATGCACACTAAACCCCACCACTCTCTAGGTAAATAACCATGGCCTGCTCATCTCCATTAAACTTTGCCTCTCTCACCTTATAGCTGTGCCCTCTAGGTTGGCCACCCTGGGGAAAAAGGTTCTGATTGTCCTTGGGTGATAGGGGAACAGAGCAGAATCATGAGGGAAATAGACAGGGTGAATCCACGGAGCCTTTTACCCAGGGCAGGGGAATTAAGAATCAGAATAGGTTTAAGGTGAGAGGGAAAATATTTAATAGGAACCTGAGGGGACAACCTTTTCACACAGTGGTGGGTTTGTGGAACGAGCTGCCAGAAGAAGTATTTGAGGCAGGTACTATAACAACATTTCAGACATTTGGACAGATACATGGACAGGAAAGGTTTAGAGGGATCTCCTCTCCAGGGCTGTGGCGATGATTGGTTTATGTGTGGCAGGAGCGGGTGCCAATGGTGAGGAGCCAGATGATCTCCATGGTGGAGGTGGTGAAGGGTCTGGAGAACCAGGGCCGGGTCAGTTCCGGCGAAAGCCCGGTCTGCATTCGAACGGCTATGGAGAAGATGCTGAATCACACCAGGGACCTGGTGGAAGGTGAGAGACAACAAAAACAGGGACACAAAGTGAAGTCGGTTGTCAAACAATTAAGTGAGGATGTGGGAACAAGGAACTGCAGATGCTGGATTACACAAAAGGACACAAAGTACCAGAGTAACTCAGCGGGTCAGGCAACATCTCTGGAGAACACGGATAGGTGATGTTTCGGGTCAGGTTCTTCTTGCACGAATCTGAGGAAGGGTCTTGACCTGAAACCTCTCCTATCTATGATCTCCAGAGATGCTGCCTGACCCGCTGAGTTCCTCCAGCACTTTGTTCAACCCAGAGTAAACAGCTGGTTAGAAAACTGGAAGCTGAGGGGTTCAGAGTGTGGGAGGGCAGGTGAAGGGGGTGGGGGAAGGGTAGATGGAGGGGGAGGGGAGGTGGTGGAGGGGGTGGGGGAAGGGTAGATGGAGGGGGGGGAGGTGGAGGGGGTGGGGGAAGGGTAGATGGAGGGGGGGGGTGGGGGAAGGGTAGATGGAGGGGAGGGGAGGGGTGGAGGGGGGTGGAAGGGGGGGGGGAAGGGTAGATGGAGGGGGAGGGGAGGTGGAGGGGGGTGGGGGAAGGGGTAGGGGGATGGGGAGGGGAGTGGGGGGGGGGGAGGGGTGGGGGAAGGGTAGATGGAGGGGGGAGGGGAGGTGGAGGGGGGTGGGGGAAGGGTAGATGGAGGGGGAGGGGTGGGGGAAGGGTAGATGGAGGGGGAGGGGAGGTGGAGGGGGTGGGGGAAGGGTAGATGGAGGGGGGAGGGGAGGTGGAGGGGGTGGGGGAAGGGTAGATGGAGGGGGAGGGGAGGGGAGGTGGAGGGGGTGGGGGAAGGGTAGATGGAGGGGAGGGGAGGTGGAGGGGGTGGGGGAAGGGTAGATGGAGGGGGGGGGAGGGGAGGGAGGGGTGGAGGGGGTGGGGGAAGGGTAGATGGAGGGAGGGGAGGGGTGGGGGAGGGGAAGGGGGTGGGGGAAAGGGGATGGAGGGGGAGGGGGAAGGGGGTGGAGGGGGGGGGGGGGGGTAGATGGAGGGGGAGGGCAGGTGAAGGGGGTGGGGGAAGGGGTAGTGAGGTGGAGGGGGGGGGAAGGGTAGATGGGGGGGATGGAGGGGGGGTGGGGGGGGGATGGAAGGTGGAGGAAGGGTAGATGGTGGGGAGGGGAGGTGGTAGATGGGGGAGGGGGGTGTGGGGGGTGAGGGGAAGGGTAGATGGAGGGGGAGGGAATGTGGAGGAAGGGTAGATGGGGGAGGGGAGGTGGAGGGGGTGGGGAAGGGTAGTGTGAGGCTGAAAGAGGTCACTCTGATGGAGCAGTCTGGGCTGTGGGGTTGACTGATGGGGAGATGGGGTAGATGTGGTGGATGGGAAGTTGGTGATGATAAGTTGGGGGGGGGGTTATGGGTGTGGGGTGAATGGGAGTTGGTTGGGTTTACAGAGATGGGGAGGTGTTGTATGGGGTAATAGTGAGGGATAATAACCAGTAAGCAGGGATGTGGATTGTGGCAATAGGGAAGCGTTTTCACACTTCTGCACCTCTTGCCTGATGGGAGAGGTGATGCCTGGGGTGGAATTGGTCCTTGATTATGTGGTTGGCCTTACCCAGGCAGCGTGAAGTATAGATGGAGTCAATGGAAGGGAGGTTGGTTTGCTTTAAGGTCTGGGCTACATCCACAACTCTCTGCAAGTTCTTGCGGTTTTGGATGGAGCTGTTCCCAAATCATGTTTCCTTCCCACAGTGGATGACCTGTGGCAGTGTCCCCTCACGCTGGTCGACCTCATCTGTTACAGCTTCCAAGTGGCCCGTGGAATGGAGTTCCTGGCATCGAGGAAGGTGAGACCTCGGGCAGGGTGGGCGCGGACTGGGGTGGCGAGAGGCCGCTCGGAGGAGGCAGTGTAGCTGTTGACATTGTTGTCAGGTCATCGGGTCATACAGCACGGAAACAGGCCCTTCGGCTCAACTTGTCCCTGCCAACCCAACATGCCCCATCTATGCTAGACACATTTATCTGCGTTTGGCTCATAGCTTTATAGACTTTAGAGATACAGCACGGAAACAGGCCCTTCAGCCCACAACGAGAAGCGGTCACCTCTGAATGCTAGCACTATCCAACACACCACAGGGACAATTTATATTTTTTACCAAACGACCAATTAACCTACAGACCCGCATATCATTGGAGTGCGGGAGGAAAATGGAGCATCCATAGAAAACAACACGTGGTCACGGGGAGAACGTACAAACTCAACACAGACAGCACCAATAGTCAGGATCGAACACGGGCCTTTGGCGCTGAAAAGCCCCTGTCCTACTTTCCCGCGTTACTAACGAATTCTCCCAAGTTTTCCCCTTGATTCAAACTCGGAGAATGTCCGTAGCGAGGCTGTAGGAGGCCGTAGATATTTTGTAGCGTCTCGTAATGCCAGCCGAAGGTACTCGGGGAATCAGGTAAGTGGGGACGTTTTTTTCAGCATGTTGAAAAATGTCCACGAGTAAAAAAAAAGTCCCGAGTACCTACGGCTGGCATCTCCGAGTTTGAATCAAGGAGAGAACTCGGGAGAATCCGTGAGTAACTCGGGAAAGTGGGACAGGGGCTTAAGGCAGCAGCTCTACCGCTGCACTACTGTGCCACCCTCCAACGCTTTCCTATCCACCTACCTGCCAAAATGTATTTTAAATGTTGTGATAGTCCCTGCCTCAACTACATCCTCTGACAGCTCCTTCCATACACCCACCGCCCTATTGTGTGAAAAAGTTGCCCCTCAGATTCCTATTAAACCTTTCTCCTGTCACCTTAAACCTTTGTCCCCTGGTTCTTGATTCCCACACTCTGGGTAAAACAGAGCATTCACCCTATCTATTCCCCTCGTGATTTTATACGCCTCTATAAGATCATCCTTCAGCCTCCTGCACTCCAAGGAATAAAGTCCTAGTCTACCCAACCTCTCCCTGTAGCTCAGGCCCTCAAATCATTCTTAAATCTTCTTCCAGTTTATGGGTGGCACTATTGTGCAGCTCGAAGAGCTACTGCCTCACAGCGCCAGAAACCCAGGTTTGATCCTGATCCTGGGCGCTGTCCCTTTGCAGTTTGCACGTTCTCCTCGTGACCGCGTGGGTTTCCTCCGGGTGATCCGGTTTCCTCCCACATCCCGAAGAAGTGCGGGTTTCTAGGTTAATTGGCCCTCTGTAAATTGCCCCCTAGTGTGTAGGGAGTGGGTGAGAAAGTGGGATAACGTACGGCCAGTGTGAACAGGTGATGGATGGTCAGCGTGGACTCGGTGGGCCGAAGGGCCTCGTTCCAAGCGGTCTAAGCTGAACTAAAGCACCATTCAGAAATGAGAGTATCTCTAAACTAAATTAAAAATAAAACTAAACAGCAGGGAGGATTTTTTTCCCCCGAATCTAGTGGTTTGTGCTTTCAAGCTTTTGCATCTTCTGCCTGGAGTATAGATGGGGTGGATGGTGGGGAGTCTGGTGTGTGTGATGGACTGATGGAAAGGGGCGGCACAGAGGCACAGCGGTAGAATTGCCAGAAACCCGGATTTGATCTTGACTACGAGTGCCTGCTCCTGTTATGTAGGATAGTACTAGTATACGGGTGATCGCTGGTCAGCGCCGACTCAGTGGGCCGAAGGGCCTGTCTCCGCCCTGTACCTCTAAAATCTAAAGGAGCTATCTATGGTGTTTGTGTTGAAGTTGGTTAAGTGTTGTTGGAGATGTGCCGAACTTCTGAGGAAGTAGAGGCGTTGGTTTGCTTTCCTGACCATAGCGTCAATGTGGTTGGCCCTGGACAGCCTGTTGGGGATATTTATGCCTGGGATCCTGACAGTCGTCCAGCTCTGTGAACGAGCAGTGGCAACGCCGGCATTAGGGAACTGAATACGCTTCTGGGACAGAAGTATAGAAGAGATTAGAATCAAGGAAATGCAGATGCTGGTCAATACACAAAAGGACACAAAGTGCTGGAGTAACTCAGCGGGTCAGGCAGCATCTCTGGAGATCATGGATAGGTGACGTTCTGGGTCGGGACCCTTGTTCAGACTGAACTGCACCTGCCCGTGTTCTCCAGTGATGCTGCCTGACCCGCTGAGTTACTCCAGCACTCTGTGTCCTTTTGGGACAGAGGTACGGAGCGGCACAGTGGTTGAGTTGCTGCCCAACAGCACCAGAGACCGGGGTTTGATCCTGACTACAAGTGTTGTCTGAACCGAGTTTGTATGTTCTCGCTGTGACCACGTGGGTTTTCTCCAGGCGCTCCGGTTTCCTACCACACTCAAAAGACGCACAGATTTGTAGGTTCATGGACTTTGGTCAAAATTGTCCCTAGAGTGCAGGATATTGCTGGATTACGGGGTGGTCGCAGGTCGACCCAGACTCGGTGGGCTGAAGGGCCTGTTCCACGCTGTATCTCAAGTCTAAAGCGTGGCAGGAGAAATGGCTGGGACCAACCTTTCCAAGAGACGGCACAGACACGATGGGCTGATTGGCCTCCTCCAGCTCTGCAGAATGATTTAATGAGGTTGGGCAATGCTCAGTGACACAGAGGATTCACCGGCACTGGGAAAGATTGAGGCAGTGTTCCTGAAACAGGAAGGGGATGTTAAATGTGTTTCCCCCTGCCACTGAAACTACACTTCAAAAAGTAGCTCACTGGCTGTAAAGTGCTTTGGGATGTCCTGAGGTCCTGAGGAGCGAGAGATAATCCTTCGTCCAAGCTCTCCTTCCTTTTCTCTTCTTTCCTGTTTGTGCTGCGAGTGTTCCTCGCACTGTGTGTCCCTCTGTCTGTGTCCAGCCACGGCTCCACACTGCTCCCTGCTGCTGCCTGCAGGGAACTGCAGAGCGGGTGCAGACTGCACTGGTTGCTGCAGATGTTCCCCTGACTCTCAGTCTGAAGAAGGGTGTGGACAGGTGTAGGTGGGGGGGTGGTGCGTGTGAGGGATGGTGGTATGGCGGCGGCTGGGTGTGTGACGTGTGGGCAATTCGTTGTGTGGCTGGGGATGTGGCGGCACGAGACGTGGGGGTCTTTCCTGGTCAGGACCCCCCCCCCGCGGGGTCGTGAGATGAGCCGGTGCCACGGACTGACCCGCACACGCGTGTGCAGTGTATCCACAGAGACCTGGCGGCCCGCAACATCCTCCTCTCTGACAACAATGTGGTGAAGATCTGTGACTTTGGGCTGGCGAGGGACATCTACAAGGATCCCGACTACGTGAGGAAGGGCAACGTGAGTGTTCGCACACCGACTGACCGAGTCCGGCACAGAAACAACCCTTTTGGCCCACCCCATCCGTGCTGACTCCTTCCCCATCTACACTAGGCTGTTAGCCTCCCTCTGGCGATACATCCTCAGGTGACACATGACCCATCCCTGAGAACGATCTGGGGAAATTGCCTCCAACACTGGCTATTTTAAGGTCCCCAAACCTACAAGGAGGTCTCCTGAAAGACTCGCTCACCATCCCAAGGCTCAGGAGAGGGGGCTATGGTGCATCTGGAACTTGAGGAGCAGCCCCTTGGAATACCACAAAGTGGTAGCAACCACTCACACTTGCCCTGAGAGTGAAGGATGGGACATTGTGAAGGCAATTTCATCTGGATTTACTCTTACAGTTGTAGAGTCATGTTTCTCAGGTCCTTCGGCCCAACTTGTCCTTGCTGGCCAAGATACCCGATCTACACTCGTCCTGTTTGGCCCTGTTTGCCCCATATCCTGCAAAACTATCCTCTCCATGCACTTGTCCAAATGTTGTGATATTACCTGCCTCAACTACCTCCTCTGCCAGCTCGTTCCATACACCCACTATCCTATGTGTGAAAAAGTCAGTCCTCAGGTGCCCATTAAATTCTTCCCCTCTCACAAATCTATTCCATCTGGTCTTTGATACGCCTACCCTGGGAAAAAAAGACTCAAACACTCATGTGCCATTAAGCTGGAAAGGGTGCTGAAGATCACAAGGATGCTGCCAGGACTTGAGGGCCTGAGCTACAAGGAGTGGTTGGGCAGGCTAGCACTTTACCCGATCGATTCATCCTATCGATTCCTCTTCTGATTTAATACATCTCTGCAAGATTGCTCCTCTGCCTCCTGTGCTCCAAGGAATAAAATCCCAGCCTGCCCAACCTCTCCGTGCAACTCAGGCCATCGAGCCCTGGCAACATCCTCACAATTCCTCTCTTTGGTTTAGTTTAGTTCAGTTTATTGACACGTGTGCCAAGGTCCTGTGAAAAGATGTTGTTGTGTGCTAACCAGTCAATACATGTTTACAATCAAGCCTTAGATAGACACAAGACGCTGGAGTAACTCAGCGGGGCAGGCAGCATCTCTGGAGAGAAGGAATGGGTGACGTTTCAGACTTCATTTGAACAAGTTCTCCTCTGTCTGATTCAAGAATCAAGAGAGTTTTAGTGTCATGTGTCCCAGATAGGACAATGAAATTCTTGCTTGCTGCAGCACAACAGAATATGTAAACATAATGCAGAACAGTAGATAAAAGTGCAGTGTACCAGAGACCATATATATACATAATAAATAAGCAGATAAAGTGCAATAGGCTGTTATTGTTCAGACTTTGTTTGATGGTATGTTTAATAGCCTGATGGCTGTGGGGAAGCAGCTGTTCCTGAGCCTGGATGTTCCAGATTTCAAGCTCGTGCACCTTCTACCTGACGGCAGCGGGGAGATGAGTGTGTGGCCAGGATGGTGTGGGTCTTTGATGATGTCGGCAGCCTTTTTGAGGCAGCGACTTTTTGAGGCATTGAAGAAGTTCTCCTGCTCTCTCCGACTTGAAGAAGTCCTTTGCAATCAAGTTGTCCGCAGTGTACAGATACAGGATAAAGGGAACAGCATGAATCATGTTTAGTGCACGATAAAGTCCGATCAAAGATAGTCCGAGGGTCTCCACTGAGGTAGACATTAGCTCGATTGCTCTCTAGTTGCTGGTAGTATGGCTCAGTTGGCTACACTCTCTCCAGTTTAATGACATTTGAGCGTTTGTTTCCCGTTGGAGGGTGTGTGCCCGGGAGTGTATGATGGGTTGTAACACCCACTCTCGCTGCCGTTTTACAGGCTCGGCTCCCACTCAAGTGGATGGCTCCGGAGAGCATCTTTGACAAGGTCTACACAACCCAGAGCGATGTCTGGTCCTATGGAGTCCTGCTTTGGGAGATCTTCTCTCTAGGTGAGGCCTCTTAGTTTTAGATTTAGTTTTAGAGATACAGCACGGAAACAGGCCCACCGGGTCCTTGGCAACCAGCGATCCCTGCACATTAACACTATCCTACACACACTAGGGACAATTTTTTTTAAACATTTACTAAGCCAATTAACCTACAATTAACCTGTACTTCTTTGGAGTGTGGGAGGAAACCGAAGATCTCGGAGAAAACCCACGCAGGTCACGGGGAGAACGTGCAAACTCCTAACAGACAGCGCCCGTAGTCAGGATCGAACCCAGGACTCCGGCGCTGCATTCGCAGCAACTCTACCGCTGCGCCACCGTGCCACCGGTGCAACCAAAGAGAACCCACGCAGTCACAGGAAGAACGTTCAAATTCCGCAAAGACCGCACCCATAGTCTGGATCGATGGTTTTAGGGATTAGGAGCTAATATTCTCTGCAGCTGTCCCGCAATATGTTTAGATTTTAGACATTACAGGTAGTGTGGAAATTGGCCCTTCGTCCCAACGTGTCTGCGCCGACCAGCGATCAAACCGTACACTCGCACTATCCTACACACTAGGGACCATTTACAGAAGCGATTTACAAACCTGCAAGTCTCTAGAGTGTGGGAGGAAACCGGAGCATCAGGAGGAAACTCACCCTGGCTCTTGTCTCCCCGTGGCTGCCCTGACGACATTGATGCCGATCTGAACTCCTGTCTCTTTCCAGGTGTCTCTCCCTATCCTGGGGTCCAGATTAATGAGGAATTCTGCCAGCGATTGAGGGAGGGTACCAGGATGCGAGCTCCAGAGTACGCAACGGAGGAAATGTAAGGACGCGTGTCTGGACTTGAAAATGATCCCACGTCCAAAAGGGCTCAGTTACAGTACTGTGTTCAGTTCAGCATGGAAACGGGCCCTTCAGCCCACCAAGTTCACGCCAACCATCGATCACCCGTTCACACTAGTTCGATGTTATCCCACTTTCTCATCCATTCCCTACACACTGGGAACAATTTACAGAGGGCCAATTAACCTACAAATCCGCACATCTGTGGGATGTGGGAGGAAACCGGAGCACCCAGAGGAAACCCGTGCGGTCACAGGGAGAGCATATAAATTCCGCACAGACAGCACCCAAGGTCATTATTGAACCCAGGTCTCTGGCACCGTGAGGCAGTAACTTTACCAGCTGTGCCACTCGCAATAGTCTCCCCAATTTCCAAGGTACCTGGAGCCCCCCTGGCTCAGTGGGAGAATTTATCAGAGCACACACACACACACACACCTCCCACACACACACACACACGCACACGCACACGCACACGCACACACACACACACACACACACACACACACACACACACACACACACACACACACTTCCTGCATCAAAGGGTTTCCTTATCCTAAATTTATACAATTTACTTTCTGTTTCTCATCATATTTTCTGGCAACTATTTCCAAATGAGATTATACCTGAGCCGTTTGTGTTGAGACAGTGTAGAGGGAGCTTCACTCTGCGTCTGACCGTGAGAGTGTGTGTTGAGACAGTGTAGAGGGAGCTTCACTCTGCGTCTGACCGTGAGAGTGTGTGGTGAAGTGAGGAGTGAACTTTACTCTGTGTCTGGCGCAATGTGACAGAGGGAATAATTTCCTGAGCTGAGGGAGAGATGGGAGAATTGAGAGTGAGGGAGCTGTTAACCTTGGACAAGCTCTTTATCGGTGAGTTCCAGTGCACTAGCGACTAACAGTAACCTGCTTATTCTGGTAGCTACCGTATTATGTTGAACAGTTGGCATGGGGAACCTAAAGACAGACCAACCTTCTCAGACCTGGTGGAGATCCTCGGAGACCTGCTGCAAGCTAATGTCGAGCAGGTGAGACTTCCTCCTGCGACCGTGTTACTGGGTCAGCACAACACTTGGCAACAGAGTTGTCAAATCCTGCAGTCATGGTCGGTTGACGTGCCGCTCCCTGGAACTCTGAGATCAGTCCGAGGCAGGAAACTCATCCTCCTTCCTCATCTCCCCGAATGAACTGGCTCTCACCCGGGGTTGCCCTGTAAATTCTGCTTCCTGAACCATGGAAGGGTTGACCATTGAGTCCAAAACCATTCATGACCCACGGGAGGCAGACAAAGAGTTGGCCATGGGGTCCATCCCATTCCCAACCCATGGGGTCCAAACCTATTTCTGACCCATGGAAAGCAGACAAAGAATTGGCCATGGAGTCCAAGCCTTTCTTGACCCCAGCCAATGCCCCTCTGCCTTGTCGAATCCACAATGAGAGACAGAAGGCCCAGCACGGGAGTATGAAGAGTGACATACTGGGGAGGAACAGCTTCATACCTCTCCGTCTCTGCAGATGTTCTCAGACCCACAGTGACCAGCGACCGGCCCTCTGCCCTATGGTCCTCGGTTCAAGTTCCGGTCCTCAATCTGACCACATCCCTGGACACCGCGCGCCCCTACCCCCATGTTCCTCAGAGATGTTACCTGACCCACTAGGTTACGCCAGAACTTTGCATGAATGTATTGGGATGTCCGCTTTGTAAGTTGTGCCCTGTATAGTCAAGGCTTTATTTCCTTCCAGGATGGGAAGGATTATATTCCCCTGAATATGTTACAGGCCAGGGAAGGAGAGCTGGCCCTTTCTCGTTTCCATACGTCCTTGGCTCGTGGAGATGGCGAGATGTCCGAATGGAGAATACGATGTGACAGTATAGGACCGCGGTAAGCAATCTGTTGGATCAGGCTCCCACCCGAGTCAGACACAAGCACAAAATCAGCCCCATCTAACTTCCATTACATTCCAATCCATTGTCCACTGGGTTGTTCCTCCACAACTATCCCACCTCATCCCCTTCCCACCTCATCCCCGTCCCACCTCATCCCTGTCCACCGCATCCCCGTCCCACCTCATCCCCTCCCACCTCATCCCCATCCCACCTCATCCCTGTCCCACCTCATCCCCGTCCCCACCTCATCCCCATCCCCACCTCATCCCCGTCCCCCCAAACCGCATCCCCTCCCACCTCATCCCTGTCCCACCTCATCCCGTCCCCACCTCCCCATCATCCCACCTCATCCTGTCCCACCTCATCCCCGTCCCCGTCCCACCTCATCCTCGTCCCCACCCTCCCCCACCTCATCCCCGTCCCACCTCATCCCCGTCCCACTCACCCCGTCCCACCTCATCCCATGTCCCACCTCATCCCTGTCCCAACCTCATCCCACCTCATCCCCGTCCCACCTCATCCCGTCCCACCTCATCCCCATACCACCTCATCCCCGTCCCCACCTCATCCCCATCCCCCCGCATCCCCGTCCCCACCTCATCCGCCGCCCACCTCATCCCGTCCCCAACCTCATCCCCGTCCCACCTCATCCCCGTCCCACCTCATCCCCGTCCCCACCTCATCCCCATCCCACCTCATCCCTGTCCCACCTCATCCCTGTCCCACCTCATCCCTGTCCCACCTCATCCCTGTCCCACCTCATCCCTGTCCCACCTCATCCCTGTCCCACCTCATCCCTGTCCCACCTCATCCCTGTCCCACCTCATCCTGTCCCCCCATCCCTGTTCAGCCCCCTCCCACCTCATCCCCCTCCCACCTCAGCCTTGTCCCACCTCATCCCTGTCCCACCTCATCCCTGTCCCACCTCATCCCCCTCCCACCTCATCCCTGTCCCACCTCATCCCCGTCCCACCTCATCCCCCTCACATTTAGTTGTGAGTCGCGTTGTGTTGGTGTTGGGACGTGGGTCTTGTTGAGCGAAGCCCTCCATCTCACTGGAACTTATTTCTCTACAGATACTACAACTGTCTCTCTTTGCCGGGACGCACGGCCGAGGGGCATCAGATGAAGTTTGCCACCAGGGTGAAAACGTTTGAAGATATCCCGATGGAGCAGGCTGGGAACTCCATGCAGAATGTGAGTAATCCTTCGCCAACAATGTCTTTAGACTTTAGACGGGCAGAGCAGAAACAGGCCCTTTGTCCCACTGACTCCACGCTGACCAGCAATCTCCCCGTACACGAGCACTGTCCTACACACTAGTGATTATTCACAGTCCAATCAATCTACAAACCTGCACGTCTTTGGGATGTGGGAGGAAACCGGAGCACCCAGAGGAAACCCACGCAGTCACAGGGTGGATGCAGAAACTCTGTACAGTCTCCTACAGTCAGAATCAAACCCGGGTCTCTGGCACTGTGAGGGGCAGCAACTACTGCTACACCACTATGTTGGGAAATCATAAAACAGAGGGAACAGGTTTAGGGTGAGAGGGGATAGATTTAATAGGAACTTGAGAGGCGACATATTCACACAGAGGGTGGTGGGTGTTTGGAATAAGCTGCCAGAGGAGGTAGTGAGGCAGGTAGTTGCGTTGGCACAATTTAATTCTGCAGGGTCCCAGGCAGAGGCTGGGATGATAGCACCAGCTGGTTTGTACGGCTCACAGGTTAGACCAGGGCATTGCCTACAGAAACGACCTACTGGCACTCGAGTTGCAAAGGTAGCCAGTCACATCAGATACCCACACCATCATTTCACCCCTGCCATCAAGAGGAAGGTGCAGAAGCCTGAAGACCATGATCTCCAGGTTCGAGAACAGCTTCTTCCCAGCAACGAGCAGACTCGTGAACATTGCACAGGACTAATCTCAGCCATAAACTGTCTTTGGTTGCACTAAGGATTTGAGATATTTTGTACTAATATTGGGGTTATTAAGTTATTGATTTTTAAAATTATATTATCTATGAGTACTATGTTTACAGGATGAAGGGTCTGGCAGCTGCAGTCCATTGAGTCTGCAGAATACACGGTCTGGACACAGTGGCAGAGTTGCTGCTTCTCAGTGCCCGGGTTCAATCCTGACTACGGGTGCTGTCTGTACGGAGTCACGCATGTTCTCCCTGTGACCGCGTGGGTTTTCTCTGGATGCTCCGGTTTCCTCCCACATTCCAAAGACGTGCAAGAAAAGGTTTTCAGGTTAATTGGCTTCTGTAAATTGTCCCTAGTGTGTAGGATAGAACGGCTGGTCGCTGGTCAGCGCACACGCAGTGGGCCGAAGGGTCAGTTTCCCTGCTGTGTCTCTAAAGCCCAAATTATAAAAAAATCATGTGACAGCTACAGGGAAAATTAACTCCTAATCTCTTCCGTTCTTCCGTTCTTCCTTCCAGGACAATCAGACGGACAGTGGGATGGTGCTGGCACCAGAGGAGCTTGAGAAGATGGACGCCTCACATGAACACCAACTGGCCTTCAGGTGAGACAGAAGGTGTGGGCGGCACAATCGGCTTTCCCTTCCTGAAGTCAACGATCAGCTCCTTGGTCTTCCTGATGTTCAGAGCCTTCTGACTGGCCTCCAGGACAAGACAGAGCCCATGTCCATCTTCAGCTCCAGATGGAACCCATGTCTGACCTTCAATCCAAACAGAGCCTATGTCTGCCTCCAATTCAACAGAACCCATGTCCAGCGTCGAGTCCAGGGGGAACCCATGTCACAGTCATAGTCATACGGCATGGAAACAGGCCCTTTGGCCCAACCTGGCCATGCTGACCAAAATGCCATATCTACACTAGTCCTACCAGACCAGTTCTGGTCCTCTAAACCTTTCCTACCCTCTACCTGTCCAAGTGTTTTTTAAATGATATGATAGTACCTGCCTCAGTTACCTCCTTTGGCAGCTCGTTCCATATACTAACCACCCTTTGTGTGGAAAAAGCTGCCCCTTGGGTTCCTATTAAATCTGTCCCCCCTCACCTTAACCCTGAAGAATGTCTGAAGAAGGGTCCCGACCCGAAACGTCACCCTTCCTTTTTCTCCAGTGATGCTGCCTGACCCGCTGAGTTACTTTAGCACTTTGTGTCTATCTTTGGTATAAACTAGTGTCTGTGGTTCCTTTCTCCACCTTAAACCTTTGTCCACTGGTTGTTGATTCCCCTACCCTGGGTAAAGTATCTGGCCTTCAGGTCCGGGTGAGGCATTGTCTAACCAACACCCCACCACCAGTGAGGACATGCGATGCTAACCCTCGTCCGCTCTCTCTCCTCTCCGGCAGGAAAGCCTCAAGTCCAGCATCGGTGCCCAGGGCGTGCCGGCTGACCGGCGGGCAGGCTGACCGGTGCCGGCCTGGTTCGGACTGGTGCCCCGGCATCCACAGCGGTGACTGTGGACACCTCACGCAGGCGGGCGGGGAGTGCGAGGAGCGGAGGGTCCCGCCCTCAGAACCCGGCCTCCTGAACATCATCTCCCCCTTCTAGGACTCATCCCCCAATCGAGGGGCAAACGCCGCAGGATCCTGGCTCAATGCAATCCTCGGACGTCGACTCCAACGAACCCCTCACTCACGCTCGAACACTGCTCTGGATTTGCTGCGGAGGCTCCGGATCTGAACCTCTGGAGAATTCCAAGCCTGGCGCGGTCCGCAATCATCTACCAAACACCCAGATCCACTCCACTGCCTGGAGTCTGGCACCAGGCTGTAAGTTCAAAACCTGTGCTGTCGAATATTAGCTAAATAACCATCCGGACTGGTCATTATCTCATCATTCAAAGACTCCTCCTGAAAGATTCATTCTATCTTCATCTACAGCCTCAAAGTCGAGTCGCTTGCTCGGAATCCATGAGTGTTTCAAATATGTTTTATGAAATATTGAACTTTTTTTTGTGAGTGCCCCTTTGTACCAAGTTGGGGAGTGGGATAAGTCAGTCCCTCTCGTGGAGGGGTCTGTGGTGAGATTGCCAGTGCTTTACCAAGAGGAATGTCTGTGTCAGGTCACCTCCTGCTGGGAAAGCTCATGAGGGTTCCTTCCTGCAGATCCGATCCTTTCTGGGATCTCCCCCTCCCTCCCTCCTCCAGACGAGCCAGCCTCATCGCTGTAACAGACCTGGTTCAGGAGACTTCCCTCTCCCCCAGACAGTTGCTCGATGGGTAGACTGACTCGGGTGGAAGATCACTGGTGGGTTTGAGGGGAGAGGACAACTAACTCTGGCAATCGATCTTTTGATCACTTTTTGGATTTGGAGGAATTCTAATGATGTTACTGGTTGAGCTCGAGTTATTCTGATGCTTTGAAACTAATACTGTTGTTGTCAATTCTGGGCAGGTGCCTTGCCCAGTGGAGGTATGTGATACTCTGGACTAATTATTCACTGTTCTCTTTCCACACCGCATTCAATGTCGTAAAATGAACCAAGCCATCTTATATTGGGAGGGGTTATCCAACAAAAACTAACCATGGAGTCACCAGACAAGGTGCACGAGAATGGCAGCCAGTGGCGAAGCGGTGGAGTTGCTGCCTCACAGCGCCAGAGACCCGGGTTCGATCCTGACCTCGGGAACAGTCTGTACAGAGTTTGTATGTTCTCCTCATGACTGCGTGGGCTTTCTCCAGGTGCTCTGGTTTCCTCCCACTCTCCAAAGACATATAGGTTAGTAGGTTAATTGGTTTCTGTAACCTGTAAATTGGCCCTATGTGTGTAGGATAGTGTAAGAGGTGATCGCTGGGCAGCGTAGACTGAGTGGACTGAAGGGGCTGCATCTCCATAAATCACCCGATTGCCCAAAATACTATCCAGTTCCATCAGTTCCATCCAAAAACCTCATCCTCCTCATCTCAACATCACATCTACCAAAACTCCATAACTAACCTCCAGTCCCCATTGCCCCACTCACCCCACCTCTCCCCCAGTGTCTCTGCATCCTGAACTCATTGGCCACAGTTGGTGCCTAGTTTCATGTTCATAAGCCATGCGAGCAGAATGAGACAATTCGGCCCATCGGGTCTACTCTGCCATTCAATCATGTCTAATCTAACTGTCTTTTCCTCTCAACCCCATTCTCCTGCCTTCTCTCCATAACGCCCAACACCGTTCTAATCAAGAATATATAACAATCTCTGCCTTAAACAGCCTCCACAGCCTTCTGTGACAATGAATTACGCAGATTCGACACCCTCTGGCTAAAAAAATGTATCTCCTTTCTGAATTCCACCCTTCCCACTCCGTCACCAACCCCCCCCCCCATTTACTCCCTGAGTACGTTCACTGCTCTGAGCTCCATATTAAGGACCCCTGTGATTTAACAAGTGATATTTCACAGTGCCTAATGTTCGCCTTGATCGTGGATTTGCTGCTGACTCCTTTAATTATATCTCCTGGTTGTTATCACATGCCTCCGCCTCAAAACTGGAAATGCAACTGGGGAGGGGCTTGTTGCCAATGGGTACACTGTAGCTAGTAAAGATGTAGGTTTGTAAGGAGCTACAGAGGTAACATTCACAGGCGGAGCTGCTGTGTGTGACTCTCCTTCCTCTCTCTCCGTCATCCGCATTGTCCTCACAGAGTCGTACAGCACAGAAACAGACCCACGTTGATCAACATGACCAATCTAAGCTAATCTCATTTTTCTGCGTTTGGCCCATATTCCCCTCTAAACCTTCCCTGTCCACGGACCTTGCATCTTGTGTGCAATGTAATTGTACCCACCTCCACCATCTTTGAGGCGGTATGGTGGCGCAGCGGTAGAGCTGCTGCCTCACAGCGCCAGAGACCCGGGTTCAATCCTGACTACGGGTGCTGTCTGTATGGAGTTTGCACGTTGTCCCCGTGGGTTCCCACGTGGGTTTTCCCCGGGTGCTGCGGTTTGCTCCCAGACTCCAAAGACGGACGAGTTTGTAGGTTAATTGGCTTTGGCAAAAATTATAAATTGCCATAAATTGAGTGTTAGGATAGTGCTCATGTAAGGGGATCGCTAGTTGGTGCGGGCCGAAGGGCTTCTGCACGGCCTCCCTG
The DNA here is from genome assembly GCA_035221665.1 of Okamejei kenojei. Classification (NCBI taxonomy): domain Eukaryota; kingdom Metazoa; phylum Chordata; class Chondrichthyes; order Rajiformes; family Rajidae; genus Okamejei; species Okamejei kenojei. The sequence goes on from CM069141.1 coordinate 44,324,510, forward strand.
AAAATAAAAATAAAACACCTCCTCTGGCAGATCGTTCTATATACCCAGCACCTTGTGTCGAAAACCTGCCGCACATGTTGAATCTTTCCCCCCTCGCCTCTAGTTTTGGACTCCCCCACCCCTGGAAAAAGGTCTGTGACCATCCACCTTATCCATGCCCCTCATAATGTTATTTGCTTCACGAATGTTACCTCTCAGCCTCCTGCGTTCCATGTGTCTGTCCAAATGTCTCCTAAATGTTGTCACTGTCCCTGCCTCAACTGCGCCCTCTGGCGAGGCGAGTCACTGTGGCGGATCTGTGTCTGTTGCCTCCGTGTTTCACGTGTTACTTGGTGCGGGACACGCGTGTTTGAGAATGAATCCTGCAAAAGGCCATTGGCGCTGCCCCTGATTGTTTACAGTTCCATAATAATAACGGGGAAAAATCTTCACAGATCATTTTATATGGCGGGGTGGCAGGGGGAATGATATCTCACTTATAGAAGGAATTGCTAAAAGTTACACTAAGATGTTATCTACATTTAACGATTTGCAGCATGATAAACGTTTTCCTGTGTGTGTGATGTATATTGTACATAGCATATTGTGGGTAACTGGATATGGGATGTTTCCGAAGCATGTATAACACGGAAATAAAAAACATCTTTGGATTGTGAAGCTCTGAGGAGCTGGCTCTCCTGATTAATCCCCACAGCAGCCAAACTTCTCGATCTTGGACGTTTAGCCGCACCGAGAGAAAATAAAGCATGCTGCCTTTCTGGCGCGGCTCTCGTTCACCCGTCCAGTCGCCCCGAAGGATCTTACAGCCAAGCCGCGACACACTTCTAATGGAAAGCAGGGGGCGGGCACAGCGCCAGAGACCCGGTTCAATCCTGACTACAGCTGCTGTCTGTACGGAGTTTGTACGTTCTCCCTGTGACCACGTGGGTTTTCTCCGGGTGCTCTGGTTTCCTCCTCCACTCAAAAGACGTACAGGTTTGTAGGTTAATTGGCTTTGGTAAAATGGTAAATTGTCCCCAGTGTGTAGGATAGTGCTGGTGTCTGGGGATCGCTGGTCGGCACGGATACGGTGGGCCAAAGGGCCTGTTTCCATGCTGCATCTCTAAAGTCTAAAGTAATGAATGTTCCGCAGGCAGTCACTACACACTCAGGAATCTCCTACCATCCAGATAACAGGGTCACAGCATGCAAAGTTTTTTACACAGAGGGCGGTGGGTGCCTGGAACTTGCTGCCAGTGGGTGGGCATGGAGGCAGATACAATAGTGGTGTTTGAGAGGCTTTTAGATGGACACGTGGATATACAGGGAATGGAGGGATATGGATCACGTGCAGCAGAGGAGGTTAGTTTAATTTGGCGTCATATTCAGCATGGACTTTGTGGGCCAAAGGGCCTGTTCCTGTGCTGTGCTGTGCTGTTTTACATTGGGGCACTTGTTTCCAGAAAAGAGTCTGAGAGATTTACTCAGTAAAGGACTCCAAAGCAATGGAAGTTCCTTCGGCCCAACTTGTCCATGTTGATGTACTGGGCTAGTCCCCTCTGCCTGTATTTGGCCCATATTCCTCTAAACTTTTCATATACCTAGATCTGTGCCAACATGTTTGGAAGTTGTAATTGTATTCGCTTCTATAGCTTCCTCTGGCAACTCGTTCTAGATATGGACTACCCTCTGAGTGAAAAGTTTGCCCCTGAGATCCCCCTTAAATTTCTGCCCTCACCATAATATGTCCATAGGTTGAGGGGGTGACTGACAATCCTGAACCTCCTGTCTTCAACCGGGGGGGGGGGGGGGGTTATCCTGCCTCCTACAAAAATTGTAATCCAGCGTTCCCATAGACCATACCTGCAGCATCTGCCTGCATTCCCAGCTGGAAATCTTGGAAAGATTGAGGGAAAATACAGTCTTGGGATGTATAAACCTCGTTAAGAAAAGATAAACACAAGTTGGAGATACAAGAGACTGCAGATGCTGGAATCTCAAGCACAAAACAAAGAGCTGGTGGAACTCAGCGGGTCAGGCAGTATCTGTGGAAGGAATTGACAGAGACATTTCGGGCTTTTCTTCAGACTGAAATGTCGTCTGTCCGTTCCCTCCACAGATGCTGTCTGACCTGCTAAGTTCCTCCAGCAGTTTGTGGTGTGCTCAACGTGTGGGTGGGACTTGGATCATTGGGTATAGGAATTGCAATATACGTAGTAATAAATAATTCTGAGGTGCAGCAGCTCAGAAATAATGTGATTGTGGCAGGGGCTTCCAAATGATAACTTCTGAATATAGACATGTTGGGGCAGTGATTACTCGAGTGGGCACAGTCTATGTTACAGGAAAGCATAGTTTATGTGGAGGAGATTCAGTAGGTGGGGGGAGGCGGTGATGGGGGAGAGTATCCATGGGAGGGGAGGGGGGTGTTCAGTGGGTGGGGAGGGTGTATATTCGAATGACTGTGATAAATGACCAATTCCTGGTTTGTTCCTTGTGTATATTTCTCATGCCATTGATCCACTCTCTGACAAGTGTTTGTGTCATTTGAGCTTCGCAGATGGTAAGTTACATTCATCAATTAATTATTTTCACATTTTTCAAATTGGTATTTGTTGACAGTGTCAGTTTCCTGGAAGATTTATTACATCTTTCAATTGGTGATCTTCAATCAATAGCAATTTGCTTAATAACATGATATATGAAGTAAATGACAGGCTTTTGTTCAATCTTTAGTTACAGTTAATTGTGAAGGCCTTTTTAAAAAACGAGACGTTCCCTATTGATTCCTATCTCAGGTTTTACTATAATAGTAAAATAAGCTGAAAATCAATAAATGGTTCTCTATTTCTTGTACTTTTGATTTAGTGTGGGAACATGAGAGGGATTGGAAGCATGAGAGTTCACAGTATTTCTCAGATAACAGATTCAAAAAGCATATCCATTCAACAGAGTCAGAAGAAACTGCAGATGCTGGCAAAGCACAAAGTCCTGGAGGGTCTAAGTAGATCAGGTATCCTCTGTGGTGGAAATTGACAGGTAATATTTTGAGTTGGGACCCATCTTCTGAAATGTCATCTGTCAATTCCCTCCACAGATGCGGCCTGACCCGCTGAGCTACTCCGACACTTTGTGTTGTATTCGTTCTAACAAAGAAAACTTAAATGAAGTCCAATTCTGGAAAACCTCAATGAAGTACATTTCCTCACATTGATAATGATCTCACATTGGTTTTTTTAATTAGAAACCATCACATATCTCAAAATATATAATGCTCTGACTAGCCACAAAAACATATAAGGAACATTTTTTAAAGTCAAAGAGACAATATATGTTGTGCACAAAGGCCAGAGGTGAAAAGACAAAATGTGAGATATAAGGATGATAGAAGAGGCATGAACTGTGAAGCTCGAGGAAGGAATGTGGGTAGAAGGTGGGGGGAGTTGGGGAAAATGTGTTAATCCAAGTTCATTCCGTTCATATCCTTGCATGGATGCTGCAGTTTCACTGCTGAACACCAGAGGGAGCAGCGAGCACGACACAGAAGTATCGTGTTAGAGCCAACAGACTCAGAAACACTGGCCCGGGACAGAGTGTCACAGAATATTTTATTTATCCGAGAGGGCACATGGAGCTACCACACTCGGTGCTGCCCCTACCACTTTCAGTACTGCCCTCTCAGACAGCAAACTGCCTCACACCTGCCCTTCAATTGGAGTCATTTGAACCAAGGATAATCGATTTCAGTATCAGTATGTGTGTGAGATATCTTAGACGAGGAAACAAGAGGACCACCTGATGGTTGGCTAATGTCTTAAAGGGATGAAGGAGCATGGAATCAGGTAGGACACAAGGAACTGCAGATGCTGGCTTACAAGAAAAAAAAGACACAATGCAACAGGGGTAACTCAGCGGGTCAGCCAGCATCTCTGGAAAACATTGATAGGTCTATCCATGTTCTCCAGAGATACTGACCCACTGAGTTACTCCAGCACTTTGTGCCAGGAAGCAGATATGCTCCTTTTAAACTTGGAATATCTGAGGCTGCATAATGGGGTTTAGGAGAAAGTTGAACAGCGCAAATGGAATGAAGGGGAAGCTAAAATAATGGGGGGGGGGGTGGCATAAACCCTAGCACAGACTCTTTGGGCTGAATGGTCTGTTTCACTGCTGGGAACACTGTGTCAGGATGCTATCGGTCAATGATTCTATCATTGTTTAATTGTTGGGTGGAAAGACGAGGTACGACGCTGAATTTCCTGACACTGGTGTGTAATGACACTGAGCGTTGACAATGGATTTCCTTTACATCAAACTAAATAAACAGGAAAGGATGTCATTATATTAGACAGTATACTTGATTCATTTAATAAGTACTTGGATGTATCTTCACAGAACAGAAGCGGAAGGGGGTATTTGGCATGTAAGACTAACCAAGCAAATCTCACTGCCCGCCCTCTCATAGAAACATAGAAACATAGAAATTAGGTGCAGGAGTAGGCCATTCAGCCCTTCGAGCCTGCACCGCCATTCAATATGATCATGGCTGATCATCCAACTCAGTATCCCGTACCTGCCTTCTCTCCATACCCTCTGATCCCCTTAGCCACAAGGGCCACATCCAACTCACTCTTAAATATAGCCAATGAACTGGCCTCAACTACCCTCTGTGGCAGAGAGTTCCAGAGACTCACCACTCTCTGTGTGAAAAAAGTCTTTCTCATCTCGGTCTTAAAGGATTTCCCCCTTATCCTTAAGCTGTGACCCCTTGTCCTGGACCTCCCCAACATCGGGAACAATCTTCCTGCATCTAGCCTGTCCAACCCCTTAAGAATTTTGTAAGTTTCTATAAGATCCCCTCTTAATCTCCTAAATTCCAGAGAGTTCATAGAAACATAGAAAATAGGTGCAGGACGAAGCTATTCGCCCCTTCGAGCCAGCACCTCCATTCTTTGTGATCATGGCTGATAATCCACAATCAGTAACCCGTGCCTGCCTTCTCCCCATACCTCTTGATTCCGCTAGCCCCAAGAGCTCTATCTAACTCTCTGTTAAATTAATCCAGTGATTTGGCCTCCACTGCTCTCTGTGGCAGGGAATTCCACAAATTCACAACTCTCTGGGTGAAAACCTTTTTTCTCATCTCAGTTTTAAATGGCCTCTCCTTTATTCTTAGACTGTCGCCCCTGGGGTTCTGGACTCACCTAACATTGGGAACATTTTTCCTGCATCTAGCTTGTCCAGTCCTTTTATAATTTTATATGTTTCTATATGGTGTCTTGATTCAAGACTCATCCTTCTAAATTCCAGTCTTTCCTCATTTGACAGTCCCGCCATTCTGGGGATTAACTTTGTGAACCTATGCTGCACTCACTCAATAGCAAGATGTCCTTCCTCAAATTAGGAGACCAAAACTGCATACAATACTCCAGATGTGGACTCAACAGGGCCCTGTACAACAGCAGAAGGACCTCTTTACTTCTACACTCAAATCCTCGCGTTATGAAGGCCAACATGCCATTAGCTTTCTTCACTGCCTGCTGTACCTGCATGTTTACTTTCAGTGTACAAGGACACCCTGGTCTCATTGCACCTCCCTTTTTCCTAATCTGACACCATTGAGATAATAATCTGCCCCCTTTTTCTTTCCACCAAAGTGGATAACTTCACATTTAACTACATTATCATGCATCTGCCCACTCACTCACTCAACCTGTCCAAGTCATCCTGCAACCTCCTAGCATCCTCTTCGCAGTTCACACTGCCTCCCTGCTTTGTGTCATGTGCAAATTTGCTAGTGTTACTTTTAATTCCATCATCTAAATCAGTAATTTATAGTGTAAATAGTTGCGGCCCCAGCACTGTGCCTTGCGGTTCTCCACTCGCCACTGCCTGCCATTCTGACAGGGACCCGTTTTTTCCCACTCTTTGTTTCCTGTCTGCCAACCAATTCTCTATCCATGTCAATACCCCCCACCCCCAATACTATGTGCTCTAATCCTTCTAAATTCCAGTGAATACAAGCCTAGTCTTTTCATTCTTTCCTCGTATGACAGTCCCGCCATCCCAGGGATCAATCTCGTGAAGCTACGCTGCACTGCCTCAATCACAAGCGTGGGTTCTCCTCTCTCCTCCTCCTCACTCCCGGCAGGATTGGATGGGACACATGTGAATCCAAAATATAAAACACACCCAGGATGCAGCAAGCTTGTTCTGTGTGCTGAATTATTTTGGATGGTGTCTTGATCTGGATAATCTTTTAGGGGTGCATAAAATCATGATGGGGGATAGATGGGGTAAATGCACAGAGTATTTTACCCAGAACAGGGGAATCAATAGAGGTGGGTGCATGAAACCAGCTGCCTGAGGAGGTAATTGAGGTAGGTACTAACACAACATTCAAAATACACTTCAACAGTTTAGTTTATTGTCAGTTGCACTGGGGTACAATGCAAAACTTTTGTATTAGTGGTATTAGTGTTTAAAAAATTTTGAGATTCTCTCGACTGTCAATCACGCCATGAAAGCCACGCCCCTTCTGGTGGGAGAGGGGGAGGGACTATAAAACCCAGAAGTGTTGGCATGGCTAGGTCTATGCAAGATGGAGGAGGGAGAGGTCACGACTCGCTGTCTTTAGTGCCCTTGCACCCTGCTTGAAATGGTATGAAACTGCACTTGAATTTGGTGGCCTTGCACCGTGCTTGAAGTGGTAAGAAACTGCACTTGAATTTAGCGGCCTCACCCAGTGTCCACCCCATCCCCTTACCCACTGCCCAATGCCCAGCCCATCCCCTCACCCACTGCCCACCCCATTCCCTCACCCACAGCCCAGTGCCCCCACTCCTAGTGCCCACCCTATCCCCTCACCCACTGCCCACCCCATCCCCTCACCATTACCCAGTGCCCACCCATTCCTCTCACCCACTGCCCACCCCATCCCCTCACCCACAGCCCAGTGCCCCCACTCCTAGTGCCCACCCTATCCCCCCACCCACTGCCCACCCCATCCCCTCACCCACTGCCCACCCCATCCCCCCACCCACTGCCCACCCCCATCCCCCCACCCACTGCCCACCGGTCCTACTACAGACCCCCCCCCACTGCCCTGTATCCTCACTCCTACTGCCCAGCCCCCTCCCACTGCTCCGCGGCCTCACCCCATCCCAATGCCACCCACTGCCCAGTCCCCCCCTCAATGCCCCATGGCACCCCTTCCCCACGACCCGCAGTGTGGAAATGACCTGCAGAAAAAGGATGCGCCCGTGTTCCCTGCCGGACATGGTGCAGATGAAGTTCCCTGCGTGCTCGCTGCTCACGGCCGTGATGTGCAGCCTCTCGCTCAGTCTTAAATACTTCTCGGTGGTACTCTTGGATGATTCCGCTGGGGCAAGCTGCGGAGGGAACGAGCCGCTGCATCACTGTGTCCAACGCAATCCAGGCCAGTGTAGAACTGAGCCGCCTGAAGCCATTTGGGTGGTACGGAGGCGCAGCGGGAGAGCTGCTGCCTTACAGCAGCAGAGACCCGGGTTCGATCCTGACTACGGGTGCTGTCGGTACGGAGTTGCAAGCTCTCCCTCTGACCCTTGTGGGTTTTCTCCGGGTGCTCCGGGTTTCTCCTACCTCCTAAAGAAATGAGGCATTGGCCAAAGTCTGGCCACAGGGGGTGTGAGTGAAGGAGAGGGAGAGGTGGGGAGAGAGTTCCATAGCTCAGTGAGCAGTTAGAGCAGTCACGGCCACCGGCTGTGAACAATTTATCCGCCGGTGATCAGAAGGCCCTTATTGGAAGGAGTGTGCAGACCTTGCTGAGTTACTGGCCTGGCAAAGGTTGCAGAGACAGGGGAGATGGAATCGATGGAGGGAGCCCACCTCACCTATATCCACCCATCACTCACCAGGATATGTCCAGCCTCACCTCTCTTCCAGCTTTCTCCCCCACCCCTATCAGCCTAATGAACGGTACCGACCTGAAAAGTCACCTATCCATGTTCTCCAACGATGCTGCCTGACCCGCTGAGTTACTCCAGCACTAAGTGTCTTTGTTGAAGCAAAAGTAACTGACTGACTCACCTCTCCATGTGGGGAACGCCACTTCACTCTGATCATCAGGCTGGTGCTGTGGACGGTACAGTTGGCTGTGAACGGTTCTCCCCTCAGTAGAGTCTGCTCCTTGGGTTCCAGCTCCATCCAGATCTCTGCAAGTGGACGAGAAGCTGCTGAGAGAAAGCCGGCGGAGGTCCTGGATCCCTGAGCACAAACTCCCAAACTCTGGGAATGTTTCACACAATTTTGCACTGCAGCACAAAAACAGGCCCTTCGATTAACCTACAAACCAGCACGTCCTTGGAGTGTGGGAGGAAACCAGAGCACCCAGAAAAACCCAACGCATTCACAGGGAGAACGTACGACCTCTGTACAGACAGCACCTGTAGTCAGAATCGAACCCGGGTCTCTGGCGCTGTGAGGCAGCAACTCTACCGCTACACCACTGTGCTGCCCTCAAACCTGGGTGCACTGTGTTCAGTTTTGGTCAGCCTGCTGTAGAAAATATCTCATTAAGCTAGAAAATGTGCAGAGAAGACTTACAAGGATGTTGCCAGGACTCGAGGGTTTGAGCTGTAGGGAGAGGTTGAGCAGGCTAGGACTTGATTCCTTGGAGCGCAGGAGGCTGAGGGGTGATCATATAAAGGTGTACAAAATCAGGGGGGGAATAGATAGGGTGAACATGCAGAGTAGGGGAATCAAGAACCAGAGGACATAGGTTTAAGATGAGAGGAGAAAGATTTAATAGGAACCGGAGTAGCAACGTTTTCACTCAGAAGGTGAAACCCTGAAACGTCACTTATCCATGTTGTCCTGAGATGCTGTCTGACCCACTGAGTTACTCCAGCACTTTATGTCTTTTTTTGTAAACCAGCATCTGCAGTTCCTTGTGTCGATATTTAGAAGACACTTGGACAGGTGCATGGATAGGAAAGGTCGAGCAGGATATTGACCTAACGCAGGCAGGTGGGATTGATGTAGATGGGGTAACTTGGAAGGCATAGACAAACTGGGCCGAATGGCCTATTGCCGTGCTGTATGACCCCCGTGATATTGACTAATAGACACGGCAGTTTCTATCAAATCCGTGTGTTCCCACTCTTTGCTTTCTGTCTGTAAACCACTCGTCTGGCCACATCAGAGCAGGGCCCTGGTTCCACACACTCTAACCACAGTGACCACCTCCAGAATTGTGGGTGGGTAGAATTGGGAGGGTGTGTTGGCATCGATGGTGCTGGTGGAGATGGTGGGCAGCTTCACCATCCTGCTGGTAAATATCACCACCAATCTCTCCCGGTCCAAGCACACTGACGCTACGGCAAAGAAGACACTTCCTCAGGAGTGTGTCCAACGACTCGGGCCAATGTACAAAGATGCAGCGCAGACACATACTGGCTTCAGGCTTAAGACTTTTAATTTAGACTTTAGAGATACACTGCGGAAACAGGCCCTTCGGCCCATCGGGTCCTCGCCGCCCAGCGATCACCCCGCACACCAGCACTATCCTACACACTGGGGACTATTTATAATTTTACCGAAGCCAATTAACCTACAAACCTGCACGTCTTTGGAGTCTGGGAGGAAACCGGAGCACCCGGAGGAACCTACTTGGTCACAAGGAGAATGAACAAATTCCGTAGACAGCACCCATAGTCAGGATCAAACCCAGTCTCTGGCGCTGTGAGGCAGCAACTCTACCGCTGTGCCACCCCATTGCGTTGGGATGCATCACAGTTTAGTTTGGGAACAGCTCTGCCCAACAGCACAAGAAATTGCAGAAAGTTGTGGATGTAGCCCCGTCCATCACATAGACCAGGCCTCCCACCATCGACTCCATCTACACTTCATGCTGCCTCAGGAAAGACGCCGACATAATCAAAGACTTGTCCCTGTCCCTGTCCCACCCTGGTCATTCTTTCTTCTCCCTGCTCCCGTCCGGCCTAAGATACAGAAGCTTGAAAACTTGCACCACCAGACTCAGAAACAGCTTCTTCCCCTCTGTAATCAGATTCTTTCTCTGTAGATATATTCTGCACTCTTCTTATTTATTTATTTTTAAGTAATACCATGGCATGATTATAAAGCATGGCTTGTAAAACAAATCTTGGGACAAGTGACAATATAGTAACCCAAACATCTATCTCTCTAAGGCTTCCTCTTTCTAAGTCTGTGCCTCTGTATCAGAGGGCAGTGGGGTTTGAACCAGGCACAAAGATGACACAATGTTCTAGTGAAGTAAAGTTGTCTGAAACCAAATCGGACTTTGCGATGAATCCAGCAAGGAGACCGAAGACAAACTGAGAGAGGAGTGATTTCAATTCCCATTTCTGAATCCCACTTCTGCTTCTGCGGACAGATTACGTAACCATCCCAGACCACATCTCCAGCTAGAACTCTTGCCACATCTTCATCGTTCTTCCCCGACCGGCCCTGAGGTATTTGAAGATGCGACCCCTTCTCCCGCTCTGAGGTAACGTGCACATCTGCTGCAACATTTTTGCTGCATAAGGAAATTTTGTAAGTGGCTTGTCCTGGAATAAAAGAGGCAGGAGGAACTGCAGGTTCCAGAGCCCTGAGCAAAACATAGAGTACTGGAGGAACAGCGGGTCAGGCAGCTTCTGTGGAGGGAATGGACAGGTGACATTTCAGGTCGGGACCCTTCTTCAGATTGATCCAAACGTTTCAACCTGAGGAAGAGTCCTGACCCAAAATGTCACCCATCCATTCCCTCCACAGATGCTGCCCGATCCGCTGAGTTACTCCAGCACTTTGTGCTTGCTCAAGGTTGCAGTATCTGCAATTCCTTCTATCTCTGTGCCCCTTAGTTTGAGTTTGAGTTTAGTTTATTGTCACTTGTACCGAGTAAAAACGTTTTTGTTGCATGCTAACCAGTCAGTGGAAAGACAATACATGATTACGATCGAGCCATACACAGTGTACAGGTACACGATAAGGGGAATAACGTTTAGTGCAAGAGAGCCAGTAACGTCCGATCAAAAATAGTCCGAGGGTCTCCAATGAGGTAGCTAGTAATCTTATATGTTTTAAATAAGATGCCCTCTCAACTTTCTAAATTCCAGAGCATACAAGCCCAGCCACTCCAATCTCTCAGCATATGACAGTTCCGCCATCCATGGAATTAACCCTGAAGTCTGTTATGAAGAGGCACTATTATAGACAATAGACAATAGGTGCAGGAGTAGGTCATTCGGCCCTTCGAGCCAGCACCGCCATTCACTGTGATCATGGCTAATCATCCACAATCAGTACCCCGTTCCTGCCTTTTCCCCATATCCCCTGACTCCGCTATCTTTAAGAGCCCTATCTTGAAAGTATCCAGAGAACCGGCCTCCATTGCCCTCTGAGGCAGAGAGTTCCACAGACTCACAACTCTCTGTGTGAACATGTGATTCCTCATCTCCATTCTAAATGCCTTACCCCAAATTATTAGACTGTGGCCCTGGTTCTGGACTCCCCCAAACATCGGGAACATGTTTCCTGCCTCAAGCGTGTCCAAACCCTTAATAATCTTATATGTTTCAATAGGATTCCCTCTTATCTTTCTAAATTCCAGAGTATACAAGCCCACCGCTCCATTCTCTCAGCAAAGAACAGTCCCGCCATTCTGGGAATTAAGTGAACCTACACTGCACTCCGTCAATAGCAAGAATGTCCTTCCTCAAATTCGGGACCAAAACTGCACACAATACTCCTGGTGTGGTCTCACTAGGGCCTTGTACAACTGCGGAAGGACCTTTTTGCTCCTATACTCAACTCCTCTTGTTATGAAGGGCAACATGCCATTTGCTTTCTTCACTGCCTGCTGTATCTGCATGCTTACTTTCATTAACTGATGAACAAGGACCCCCAGATCCCGTTATACTTCTCCTTTTCCCAACTTGACACAATTTAGATAATAATCTGCCTTCCTGTTTTTGCTACCAAAGTGGATAACCTCACATTTATCCACGTTAAACTGCATCCGCCCTGCATCTGCCCACTCCCCCAACCTGTCCAAGTCACCCTGCATTCTCATAGCATCCTCCTCACAGTTCACGCTGCCACCCAGCTTGGTGTCATCTGCACATTTGCTAATGTTACTTTGAATCCCTTCATCTAAATCATTGATGGATATTGTAAATAGCTGCGGTCCCAGCACCGAGCCTTGCGGTACCCCACTATTCTGAAAGGGAGCCGTTAATCCCTACTCTTTGTTTCCTATCTGGATTAGACGGATATCAGTGGCGTGGCGGCGCCTAACGGCAGCGGCTCGACTACAGACCGTCTGTCTTTTTTTTAATTTTTGTCTCGTTAAATGTATGTCTTGACTCTAGTTTTTATTATTTTTCTTTAGCTGTGTAAATGTGGGGGGTGGGGGAAACCGTTAGTCTCATCCCTGTATGGGGGTCCCGACTTTTTCCCCGTCGGGTCTCCGGTGTTGTTGGGGCCTAACATCGCGGAGCCGGTGGCGGCCTCTGGCCAGGACCAACCCAAGGGCTCCAGTCGCGGAGCCTGCGGACTCGCCATCGCGGAGCTGGCCAACTTCGGAATGGGAAGAGCTGTGGTGGCACGTGACTCCGGCCGCAGGCCCTGTGGACAGGAACATCGGGAGCTCGCAGGTACCTGGTGGGAGACTGCTTTTTGGAGCTCTCTCAACGGCAACTTCTCCCGCTGAAATTGCGGGATTTAAAGGACACGGAGCGGGGCCCAACATCGCCCGGCACGGCTTAAACGGCCGCGGGACTTACCATCGCCCACCGGGGGCTTTAACATCGTGAGCCGCAGTCGTCTCGACACTGCAGCTGGGCTGCTGTACCGCGGGAGAAGAACAAAGGCAAGAGATAAGATTTTTGCCTTCCATCACAGTGAGGAAGTGTTGGAGATTCACTGTGATGGATGTTTGTGTAAATTGTGTTGAGTGTGTGACTTGGGTGTTTTTTGTAATGTAAGACTGTAGAAAATGCAATTTTGTTCAAACCAAGCTGTTTGAATGGCAATAAAAGGCATTCTATTTAGGTAGGTCTAGAGTAGATGGGACATGTTGGTGGGCATAGGTATAGTGCCTGTGATGTATGACTTTAACACTTCACTCCAAACCCCTATTCATCTGCACCACCCGTTGGAGGTGCTATATAAATGCACCCTCTAATTCCGACGAGAACTGACCGCAGCGTTAGTCGTACCTGTCCAAGGGGGGGGGGGGGGGAGAGGGAAGAGAGAGAGGGAAGAGAGAGAGGGGAGAGGGAAGAGGGAAGAGAGAGAGGGAAGAGGAGAGAGGGAAGAGGCAAGAGGGAAGAGAGAGAGGGAAGAGAGAGAGGGAAGAGGGAAGGAGAGAGGGAAGAGGCGAGAGGCAAGAGGGAAGAGGAGAGAGGGAAGAGGCGAGAGGGAAGAGAGAAGAGAGAGAGAGGGAAGAGAGAGAGGAGGGAAGAGGGAAGAGGAGAGCGGTAAGAGAGAAGAGAGGGGGAAGAGAGAGAGGAGGGAAGAGGGAAGGGAGGAGGGAGGGAAGAGAGAGAAGAGAGAGAGGGAAGAGAGAGAGAAGGGAGGAGGGAGGGAAGAGGGAAGAGGTTAGAGGGAAGAAAGAGAGGACGGAGGAGGGAAGAGGGAAGAGGAGATGGAGTAGGAGGAGATCCATATGCGCATGCGTGTTGGAGGGGCGGGAGGGGGAGTTGGAGGGGAGGGGGGAGGGGGCGGGGGCTGCGCCGCACCGCGCATGCGTGTTGGAGGGGCGGGAGGGGGAGTTGGAGGGGGAGGGGCGGGGGCTGCGCCGCACCGCGCATGCGTGTTGGAGGGGCGGGAGGGGGGGGTTGGAGGGGCGGGGCTGTGCCGCACCGCGCATGCTCGCCCCCCGTGGCCGCTCGGCCAGCTCCGCTGTCAAAAGCCGGAGCGGATGTTGTTAACGGACACGCGGCGGGAGTTGACCGCGCAGCGAGCGATTCACGATCGACCTTCCACACACATACACCCCCCCTCCCCCCGCCCCCGCCCGCGCGAAAACAATGTAAAAGCTGAAGTAAAGTGGGTGGTGTTTTGATCGGGGAGAGTGGGAAGAGGCTGCTGGAAGATGAGGCGGCCGCCGTGGGCCATCTCCTTGTGGCTGGTGCTGGGGGTAGGGCTGGGGGTGGCCGGCCTCGCCGCCGCCGCGCTCTCCGACGACCAGGACGAGCCGGTGGTGGCGGAGGTGAACATGTCGTATGTTGATCCGGGCAGCGGGCGGCTGCGGCCGGTCCCGGGCCGCGCCGAGGACGGCCGCTACGGTCTGGACTCGCTGAAAGTCGGCGTGGCGGACGGCACGGTGGTCGCCCCGATGCCCGCCTCTGCCCGCAGCCGCCTGGGCTGCGAGCCACACACCCGCTTCGCCGTGCCGCCCAACACCCCGCGCTGGATCGCGCTGCTGCGCCGCGGCAACTGCACCTTCAAGGAGAAGATCATGAACGCGGCGGCGAACCGGGCCACCGCCGTGGTCATCTACAACAACGTGAGCGACGAGGGCCTGGTCAACATGGCACACAAAGGTGAGGGGTGGGGGCGGATGGAGGGGGGAGTGAGGGTAGAGGCGAGGGGGGTGACGGTGGATGGAGGGAGAGAGGGTAGAGGGGGGAAGGGGGAGTGAGGGTAGAGGGGGGAAGGGGGAGTGAAGGTAGAGGGGGGAAGAGGGAGTGAGGGTAGAGGCGAGGGGGGTGACGGTGGATGGAGGTAGAGGGGGGAAGGGGGAGTGAGGGTAGAGGGGGGAAGGGGGAGTGAGGGTGGGGGAAGGGGGTAGTGAGGGTAGAGGCGAGGGGGGTAACGGTGGATGGAGGGAGAGAGGGTAGAGGGGGGAAGGGGGAGTGAGGGTAGAAGGGGGAGTGAGGGTGGGGGTAATGAGGGTAGAGGGGAGGGGGGTGACAGTGGCTGGAGGGAGAGAGGGGGGAAGGGGTAATGAGGGTAGAGGAGAGGGGGTGACGGTGGATGGAGGGTAGAGGGGGGAAGGGGGAGTGAGGGTGGGGGTAGTGAGGGTAGAGGGGGGAAGGGGGGAGTGAGGGTGGGGGAAGGGGGGAGTGAGGGTGGGGAAGGGGGGAGTGAGGGTGAAGGGAACGGGGGAGTGAGGGTGAAGGGAATGGGATTAGACAGGGTAGAGGGTGCAGTTGGGAATGTTGAGGAGGAATGAGGATAAGGGATGGTGTCGAGTGATGAAAAATCAAGGTGGTGCGGAGTGAAAATGAGGAACGAGGGTGGGGGATGTTTTGGCTGGAGTGAGGAGGAACATAAGAGCAGATTGTGTGGCACAGTCAGGAGGAATGAGGATGGCGGAAGATGCAGTCATAGTCATACAGCACAGAAACCAGCCCTTTGGCTAAATATCGACAAAGATGCCCCATCGACACTCATGCCATTGTCCCCGAATTTAGCCCCTATCCCTCTAAAGATTTCCTATCCATGTACCTGTCCAAATGTCTTTTAAATACAGTCATCGTACCCTGCCTCAACTACCTACTCTGGCAGCTCGTTGTGAAAAAGTTGCCTCTCGGGTTCTTATTAAATCTTTCCCCTGTCTCCATATGTCCTCTAGTACTTGATCCCCCTAATCTGGGTAAAAGACTGTGCATTCACCCTTCTATTATCCCCATGATGCTATACATCCGTATAAGATCAGCCCTTGGCTTCCTGCACTCCAAGGAATAAAATCCTAGCCTGTCCAACCTCTCCTTATTGCACAGCCCCTCAAATCATGGAAGCATTCTCGTAAATCTTCTCCAAAGTGAGGTTGCGGTATGACTCTGGCGGATGCAATTGGGAGTGAGGAGGAGGAAACGAATGGTGGAGGAGTTGCAGGGAATGAAAATGAAGAGGTGGGTGGAGTATGCTGCATAGAGTGAGGATGATGCTGCCAGCAGTGAGAAGGGGCTGAAGTAGTGGAGATGGGGAGGAGTAGAATTTCTGTGGATCGGAAGTTAGGAGGGAAGTATGTGGAGTGATGATCCTGTCATAAGTGAGAAGAAGAGTTGGGTGGGGGGGAGGAGTGGGGCACCCTGTCTGGAAGGCGGTGGTAAAGAAATGAATGGAGAAATGAGGGTGTGTGTGAGGGGAAAACCATGATGCAAGTTGCCGGTTATAGGCTTTGCTCTAAGTCAAGGGGAAGACCCATACAGGAAGCATTTATAGAAATGTGTGTCAATTGTGAGTGTTATTCCTAGCATCTGAGATGAGAAATGTTTCAAATGTTGAAAGGTAAAATAAGAATAGACCAAAATGCATAACGTCATTTGAAGAGAGAGATGGGTTAAAACCGTTAGACTGACACACTTCCTCACATCTTAAGTATATTCCTTGTACGTGTCCATCCTGCACATCACTAGCCATGCCCAGCAGCTGCTTATGGTTTAGTGGCATTGTTCTTTTCCATTTTCAATCTGTATGAGTTTTTACAAAGGAAATATGCTCCATTTTTGTACATTGAAAGTGAAATGTTTACATTATTTTGCTTAATTGCTATGTACAGTTCCGTATTGTCACCTTGTGTAGGGAAATGAAATTTTGAATATTAGTTGTAAAAAACTAATGTTTTGTAGTCATTTCAGTTAACCAACTGGGCCCTTTAAAAGAAAGTCAGCGTTTTTCTACATCGGGTGAATAATCTATAATCAATTTTACATGTCTGAGTGATATTTATTGCTCTAAGTTTTTGGTTTAGGTTTATTTTTATCATGTGTACTGAGGTACAGTGAAACACCTTGTTTTACATGCTATCCAGTCAGATTAGATTTTGTTTCTAATAGAGATACTCAACATGTTTTAAAAAAACCCAACCGCTACAAGCAGAACACCACCAGATTGAGAAATTGAGATAAATGGAGTAGTGGTCGGCTGATGTAATATTTCACTTTATGTGTAACTGTCTTAAACATAACACCAAATGTTCTTGCATTATTGCAAAAGCAATATCATTATAGCTGCACCATTGAAGTATATATTGTTGCAATATATATGCTGTTTTTCATTGATGGTTTAGGATTGTTTCTTGTGCCTCACTTGCAAGGTTTCGCTGCTGGTAGAGCTTGCCTTCAGTTGGTACCATAATTTAGACACTGAGTAACCTATTTGTGTCTTGCCTATTGGAGGAAGTGCAAAGATTATTGCAAATTATTTCAGACTTGGAGCATCCTTGGGAGAAATAGGGAAAATTGCTCCTGTGGTTCCCAAAGCCGTCAACCACCAGGATGGGTGTGCTGCAACTTAAAAGTGTGAATTACTGTGCTCAGTTACATTCATGTCATGCAATTGCCTTTGTGGTAAAAGTTGACATGTCCAGCAATTCATAGATTCCAAAGGCACTGACTTTGAAAGAAAATCATCAGTTGATCAAATTTCTAGAAGTAACAATTATTTATAAAATATGCGAATCATACGTTGAGATGTAAAGTCTTCATTCCAAAATCGATCTATCTTAATTGAAATTAAAAGACACCATTGGACTCCCACTGCCCTCTGGTATAGAGAATTACCAAGACTTGCTAGGATATAGGTTGAGGTTTAAAACTTGTCTTAATCTTTGTCTTGTATGACTTGTTTATGTCAAATAAGATTAAAATTAGGGATAATTTCTTATTCAAAAACCTCAACCTAGTGAATCTTTGTAATTCTCTATCCCATAGGGCAGTGGAGGTGCATTTTTGAAATTGAGATAGATCGATTTTGTTTTGATTATTTGAGGCATTAAGGGTTGTGAACTGACATCTAGTCTCAGACCTCTCAGCCTCTGGAAGTAATCGTCCGTTATCAACTTATTGACCCTCTCCAGGAATTTTGTATATTTCAATCTCCTGAAATCAAAATAATTAAGGCCTAACCTGCTCTCTCATCCTGTATATGAAAGGATTTACCATAGATTGTAGTCGTGCTGCAGGAATGGCCCTTTTCACCCATGCTTACTATCAAGCTACCAGTCCTATTTTCCTGCCAGTCCGAATGAAGGGTCCCGATCCGAAATATCGACTGTCCATTTCCCTGTACAGCCATTACCTGATCCATTAAGTTCCTCCAGCAGATTGTTTGATGCTCCAGTTTCCAGCATATACAATCTCTTGTGGCTCCATTTTCCAGCTTGTAGACTGCTCGGTCTTGACAATTCAATTGCTCCTCTATATACATCTTGTATGTTGTGACAGTCTCTGTATCTATCCACTGCCCTCTAAGGCAGTGTTTTCAACTCAAACCATCCTCCTCTTCAAATCTTCATCAAATCCTATTCACCTGGGTCTTTGGACCTTCTTTTGTTGTGCACTGTATTGTTTTTATTTATTGAACTTTGTTTGTTTGTTTTATTAAGTTATCCATTGAGAACTGTGTGTTACAAACCCGTTGTGCTGCTGCAAGTAAGAATTTCATTGTTCTGTTTCAGTACCAATGACAATAAAACACTCTTGAAACCCTCCAGGCCGTAATTGAAGCCAATGTTTTTTTGACACCTGTACAATAGTTATCAAAGAAACCCATCTGGTTAGTTTTTGCTGTGTTCTCCATAACAAGTATATGTCTTTTAGAGAATTGTAAATAACGTTCCATGTTTGTTCTTGCCAAATCAGTATCAAAGTATGGATACGGGCATCTTTACAAATGTATTCCAATTCTCCACCAATTACAATTGATTCACCTTCCTAACTACCTGCTGCACCTGCATGATAATGTTTAGTGATTCTTGCCCAATTAAGTTTTGTATAATAACAGTCAGGTTCCTTTAACCCTCAACACTTCAGTCTTTTACCATTTAAACTGTCATGGAAACACTCACATTTTTCCACATTGTATCTCTCTGCCATAATGTTACATGCTCAATCAATCTATTTCTATCCATTTGAAAACTCTTTGTATCCTCCTAATTTCATGTCATCATCAAACTTTGAAATGCTACATTTGTTCTTCTCGCCCAAATGGTGACTGTTGTATTGGTGTGAGGTAAAGGGAAATGAGAGATGAGGAGATCATTCATGTCTAGCTGTTGTTACTGTTGCTCTGCTGTCAAACTACCAGCCATATCATTGTGCAATATAATCCCCTAAATAGTGATTATGTTTCAAACAGTAATAATAATGTTTGAATTGCATCCAGTAGCATCTAGCATTTGGAATGTTTTTCACAAACTAATTTCTCAGAACAAAGAAAGGAAAATGTTAATGATGTTCCTGTCAGTTTATCACGAGAATGTCCCTATAACAGACATTTGTAGATGGTATCATTGATGCTGGTGCATGTTCTGACTGCACATAGTTAGCATATGACTGGTAGCATTTTGATTTGCAGCAGTATAAGTCCTACTCATAAAATATATTATAATCTCCTTTGGCTGTATTCACACAAAGATATTCCATCATTTATGTGGAAATTTCATTTTAAGGTTACATTTTTCTCTTTAAATGTTGCATCATGCACTAATTGAGCGTGCGTTCATACCCTTCATCGAGCTCGAATTTTGGAGTGGGGTGTTTTGATATTTGTGTTTCTCCACCCTCCCCCACACCTCTTATTGAAACACTGAAGCTGAATATCAAAATATCATGTTTCACTGCATCATCCTGAGATCTGAAGATGATGGCAGGCTGCTAGGGCGCCAGCACTTAATGATAAAACAAAAAAAAAAAGATTAATGTATGTTTTCTGGCCAGTGTTGAAGGTTAAGAATGATTGTATATCTTATTTCAGATATTTCAATTTAATTAAAAAACAGTAAATAACTTGTGGAACAGTTTGAACATGACTGTGAAAGTGACAAGTGACAAAAGTGACTATTTTGATTTGAGTATTTGATATGTTAAATTAGATGCCGATTTGCAAAGAGGTATCACCCATCATTCTTGTGAACACATTGTACAGATGCAAAACTTTTAATCTCTTTGCAAATATCTTGGGTTACTTGAATTTTGCATTTCTACATGACCAGGTTGGAAACTAAACTGGCTTGGCAACCAGAGCAGTAAGGCTTATAATTATGCACCATGTAATTTGGCTACCAAATGCATGAATATATAATTTTGGAAGGGCTTTCCTCTCTGCTCTTGTGTATGCACAAGAAATTGAAATATTTACTTTAATATATAAAATTCAGACGGGACTAGTTTCTCTTTTCAAATGAAGATTATTTGCTTTTGTCTTTCTTATTTTTAACAGCTTTATGATATAATTGAGAGATCTGTTATTGACTTAACTGGGCTCAGTGACATCAGAAATAAACTGATATTTATATAATATTCTGGAATGATCTATGGTGCTGCTTTTATGGTAATCATTATTATGAAGGCTTTAAAGGAAAAGGAATGCTACTTTCCACATTTACCTTGTTTTGCAAAAAGGTTTGCATAAACTGAATATTTCTTTTTCCCACCCATTACAGGTTTTATTTCTATGTTGTTGCAAACCTTGTAGATATACGATGAAAATTAGCATACAAGAGCACAATATGAGAGTAGGAGTAGGCTAGACAGCCCTTGTCTGAGTTTCTTTCGGCATGCATATTGCATGGACGTGGTTATGTTTAACTGTTTTTATAAGATTTCTTACCATAAGAAATGTATAAATGTTATTTGTATATTTATCTTTGGACGTTTTACTTTTAAATGTTGTATCAAACTCTGTAAGTGACAACCTAAATATGATTCATTTCCTGGCCTTTTTTTATGTAGTTGGTAGTGCATCCTACGCTTGCAATTGTTCTGTAGTAACGATCATGTGCACAGTGTTTCCAGATGAACAGAATCTATGCAACAACTTATGGAGAAACATTTGAACTACTGAGAAGGATGTTGAGTAGGACACTGGTAGTGACTTGCCCTGGACAGACAGCATTGTGATTCTTTATGCAGGTGGAAGTGTCTCTCTTCTTTGGTTATAATTATAGTGACCATGATGACCTCTGTCACATACTCCTCTTCTGTGATCTAGATGTCCTCTATCTCCAAAAGAACTACAATTATTAAGAGGATAGTAAAAAAGATTTGAAGTGTAGCAACTACCAGAGGCAAAGACGTAAAGTACAAGAATTTGAAATAAAAATACAATATTGTTCAATTAATAGACAATTCAAATAAGTATCAATTCAAAAGCAAATTATTTTATGATGAATATAGATATCAATTTTTCTGGAAATTTAGCAACTCCTGACAAAATAATGGTAATATGAAATACTGAAGGAAATGGGGAAAATACATTGCATCATTATGGTGGCCAAACATTAGCATATCATCATTATTAAGGAGGTGGTCTTGGATGCCTTTAAATGCATGGGGGTGGATAAATCCCCAGGGCCTAATCGGGTGTGTTATGGTTCGCAATCCCTAATATGTTATGAGAAGCAAGAAAGGAGATTGTTGGAGCCTTGACAGAGATTTTGGTATCTTTGTTAGCCACAAGGTGAGGTACCTGAAAATTGGCAGATGGCTAATTTATGTGCCTTTATTTTAAAGGACAAGCCAAGGAACATCAGGTCAGTGAGCCTTGCATCAGTGACAATTATTGCAAGGGTTTCTAAGGAATTTGTATTTGAAAAGGCAAAGACTGGTTAGGGATAGTCAGCATGGCTTCATGCACCGCAAATCTTGCCTTGCGAATGTAACTTTAAAAAAAAAAAGATTGACGATAGGACATTAGACTCTGTTGAAATTGTCTTTAGCAAGACCTTCAACAAGGTCCCACGTGGCAGGCTGTCTGGTAGGAGAGAACATGGGATCCAGTGTGAGCTAACAAATTGGATTTTTAAAATTGGCTTGGTGATCGGAGGCAGAGGATGGTAGTGAATGCTTTTTTGAGATTGGAGGCCTGTAACTAGTGACGTGCCACAGGGATTTGTACTGGGTCCTTTGTCATCGGTATCATCAATTTGGATGAGAACGTATGTGGCATGACTAGTAAGTTTACCGAGGATACCAACATTGCCAGTACAGTGGACAGTGAAAAAGGTTTGAATGTTATAAAGCATATTGATCAACTGTGAAAGTGCGCAAGGGAAGAGCATTCAGACTGAATTTAGTTCTGACCAATGTGAAGTGATGCACTTTGGGAAGATAAACCAGGGCAGGAAATAGGGAATGCATCTGAAGTCTGAAGAAGGGTCTCGACCCGAAACGTCACCTATCTCCTTCGCTCCTTAGATGCTGCTGCACCCGCTGAGTTTCTCCAGCCTTTTGTGTACCCAGGACATAGGGAATGGCAGGCCCCTGGGGAGTTTGATTGGACAGAGAGAATTTAGCACACAAGTGCCTTGTTCCCTGAAGGTAGCAACATAGGTAGACAGGCTGGTGAGGAAGGCACATAAAATGTTTATCTTCATCTGCCAAGCTATTGAGTATATTACAGTTATACAGAATATTGGTTTCATGGGGTATTGTATTCAGTTCACTATAGAGAAGAGGCAATTTATTTAGAAACGGGGCTGAAACATTAACAAGGATGTAGTTTGAATTGGAGGACTTAATATACACGGAGAGATTGCATAGAATGGGTCTGTTTTCTCTGGAGCGAATTGTATATAAAGCACAACTTTACTTGCTGTTGGTGGGATGACTACAGGTGGAGTAACTCAGTGGGCCAAGCAGCATCTTTGGAGAGGAGTGCGTGACATTTCAAATCAAGACCCTTCTTCAGAAATGCTGCTTGTCCCCACTGAGTTACTCCAGCTTTTTGCATCTATGGTTTAAACCAGCATCTGCAGTTCCTTCCTACACACTTACTACTGATGAGGTGCCTGACATAACTTTTTCAAAATATTCACCTTTTTGTCAAGAAGGAAATAACTTTCTAATCCTTGCAATGCTCATTCTAAACATTGAAATAGAGATCTGTCGAACAACAGAAGATATAATTGAGCTACAGCAGAACATGTAATTGAGCTGGTTCAAGTTTGTAATCCTTGCCAAAGCTAGAGTGCGGCATAATAGTTTTCAATTTATGCCATGTCTATTTGAGAGGTGGTTTGATAGAAGTGCATAAAATTATGAGGCATAGTTAGGATAGATGGTCAGTTTCTTTTTTTTCCCAGGATGGAAATGTCAAATATTAGAGGGCATGGCTTTAAGAAGAGAGGAGGAAAAGTTTAAAGGAATTTCTGAAGCGTTTTTCCATGCATAGAAAAGTAAGTGCAATGTGAGGGTAGGTGGTGGAAACAGATACCATCAGAACATTTGAGGTATTTATATGAAGTGGCAGGAATAGACCATTTGGGGGAGTGTGGTTAGTTTAAATTAGCATCAAAGTTGGCACTATAGGCCCAAGGGGCTGTGCTATGTGATTCAATATTCTATCTACCTTGTTTATGCCTCTTGTCATTTTTCTACATCAATCAGATTGCCTCTCTGACGCTCCCTAAAAACAATTAAGGTTTGTCCATCCTGTCCTTATAGCTAATACACCAACCCAGGCAGCATCTTGGTGAACCTCTTTATTTCCTCTCTAATACTGCCACATTCTTCCTATAGTGTGGTGAGTAGAACTGCATCAAGTATTCCAAATGTGGCCAGGTTTTGTAAAGCTGCAACATGACTTCCCAACCTTTGTATTCAGTTCCCTGACCGATGAAGGCAAGCATGTTATGTCTTTTTTACCATCCTATCCACTTGGTTTGCTACTTTCAGGGAGCTGCTATGGACAAGCACCCAAGGATCCCTTTGTACATCACTACTCCCAAGGGTCCTACCATCTATTGAAAACATTCATCTTGCATTTGGCTCAAAATGCATCACCCCACAATTGTTTGGATTAAACTCCATGTGCTATTTCACTGCCCAAATATCCTACTGTATTCTTTGACAAGCTTTCATGCTATCCATTAAGTTTCATGTCTGCAAATTTACTAATCTGACCATTCTGTAAGTTAGTCATATGACCCATCTGAAGAAGGGTCTCAACCCGAAACGTCACCCATTCATTCTCTCCAGCGATGCTGCCTGTCCCACTGAGTTACTCAAGCATTTTGTGTCTTAGCTTAGTAATCTGACCACTTGGCTTTTGTTCCAAATCATTAACATTTTTTACAAAGTTTTACATTTGGTCACAGACCTCCAGTCAGAAAAATGACCCTCTACTATTTCCTTCTGTCTTTTGTGACCAAATCTTGGATCCAGTTTACAAGGTCACCATGGATCCCATGTGACTTGAGCTGAATGATCTGAAATTACTAGATGAGAGTGGAATAGATGCTGGAAATAAGAAATAAAAATGCCGGAAGTGCTGATTACCTGAAATTGTAGAATGTCAGATTTGAGTCCAGACTGTAAAGCATCTTATAGGAAGATGAATATTATCCGTGGAATGCTGCCAACATGTATTTTAAATAGAACATAGTAGAGTACAGCAAAACGGGTCCTTCAGCCCACATTGTCCATGCTGCCAAGTATGATACCAAGTTAAACTAATCTCTCCCGTATGAATAAATGTTAAAAAGATTCGCCCAGGTGACTATTATGGAGAGAGGAATGGTCAATACTTTCTGTATACCAAAATGTTCAGATTTCTTTTTTAAAGTATTTTTTCCAGCATTTGCATTAGTTTGAATTTCACGGATTGAATTTTGATGTGATTGATCCCAGCAGATCGGGCCGCATCTGTGGAGGGATATAGTCTTAATTTGATGGCTTAATCTGACCTACTCTGGTTCTCTCACTCACACACACCCTTCTGAACATTATCCCCTAGTCCATATCACCCTGTTTCTGTATCCTACCCCATCCACTTCATGTATCCATTATTCAAACACCCCTCCCACTGGGTTCCCTTGTCTCCTGCTGTTTCCATTTTCCCACCTACCTCCATTATTTAGTTCCAAACCACACCTTTCTATCGAATTCCATCATCTACAGCCCTTTGTTGCCTCCACCTATCACCTCCCATCTCTATTTCAACTCTTCTTTAATTTTACCCTCCCGTACCAGACTCCAGCTGCCAATCAACCCTTAACCTGCTCCATCCATCGCTTGCCCAAGCCCTCCCCATCTCTTTATATTGGTTACCTTTCCTCTACTTTTCCGTCCAGGTGAAGGGGGTCCTATCCGAAGCATCGACCTCTGAAAAGTTGCTTCCTGACCTGCTGAGTTCATCTACCAAGATTGTTTGTTGCTCCAGATTCTAACAGCTGTACTTTTGTGTTTCCAAATTGTATTTGTATATTGGGAGTAAACAGGTATTTCAGTTTATATTTTTAAGATTGAACTGTACTGTGCATCAAAAATATTTAATTCCAGTTCTCCTCTTGCCATATCTGCATTGTTATTTGTGTTCTTGTGATGGTCAGTAATATCTTAATCTTTTAGATGCAACATTCCAGTTGTGGCCCAAAGAATGTTTAAAGTTGATGGTGGATGAGATGTTCTTGAAGATGAAATGAATAATGGGATTGCTCTGAGAGCTGGCATGCTCAGTGGTCACTTTCTGTGTTGTAAGGGAAATGAGAGAATCAAAACTTCTCTGCAATTGTAATCTGATTCTATTTATGAATCCCAGCTTAATTAACTGATGTCACTTTCAAAGATGTGATCATTTATACCCATACTCCTGTTTCAGCACTGTTAGATGATTGTCAGGTGGATTAAATTCTCTCTTTTATCCTTTCTGTTAGAAGGGTTATGAATGGAATTGAACATTGCATTGTCAGCAACGAATGTTCCTCACTCTGATATACAATAGAGATATCATTGCTGTAGCAAGTGAAAGTAGTTGTGCCTAGGACAATGTTTCATAACATCAGGAACATTCCAGCACTCCCCCACACAAGAAAACTTGGGGGTTGGCACCAATTACGATAGGGAATACAGAAAGTATTAATAACTGAAGTAATTTAGTTACACATTTTGGTTTTTAAAAAAAATAAAAATATATCTAGTATGCTGGTTTTCTTTGGCCATAGAAGCGTTCATTCAGCTCCTGAGAATCCCTAGGACACCCATAAATCCTTAAAAGCAGTTCTAGATTTTGGGTAGGAAGGAACTGCAGGTGCTGGTTTAAATCAAAGATAGACACAAAATGCTAGAGTAACTCAGCGGGACGGGCAACATCTCTAGAGAGAAGGAACCGGTGATGTTTTGGGTCGAGACCCTTCTTCAGACTGAAAGTCATGTGAAAGGGAAACGGGAGATATAGAGGATGATGTAGAGAAATATAGAACAATAAATGAAAGATATGCAAAAAAAGTAATGATAAAGGAAACAGGCCATTGCTAGCTGCTGGGTGAAAATGAAAAAGCTCGTGTGACTTGGGTGGGGAGGGATGGAGAGAGAAGGAATACAGGGTTTCTTGAAGTTAGATAAATCAATTTTCATACCGCTGGGTTGTTAGCTGCCCAAGTGAAATATGAGATGCTGTTCCTTCAATTTGTGCCTAGGACAGAATTATCAGTGTGCGAATGGGAAAGGGAATTAAAGTGATTTGGGGTATTTTAGGAAGGGGCATCTGGGAGGTTTTGAGAACCATTGGTCCAAATAAATGCATGAGAATTTCCTGCAGCGATGATTGATTTCAAGTGACCATTTTATTTTGCACCATGTCACTACATCACTTGAAAGATTTTCTCCGAGACTTGCATTGTCTCTTCGTTGCGTTATAGTTTGTAGCATGGTATGACAGAAAAGATGGTCATTCGGTGCATCATGACAATGAAACCTGTTTGAAAGAGCTCTCAAATTATCTCTATATTCCCTGCTCTTTTCTGACTACCCTGTCCATTTTCCCTCCTTTGAGTAATTATTTAATTCCCAGTTGCAATGAGGTTGGGTACAATAGCATAATGGTTGTTACAAGAATAAACCTAGAATTAGGAGCTTGCATCATAAATGATTGTGAAACTACCAGATTGTTTATAAAGCCCCATCTGATTATTAAGAAAATGTGACATCCGACCTGATCTGACTTCTATTGACTCCAGATCCATAACAAATGTGGTTGAATCCAGATCTGTAGCAACTCTGCTCACCACTTGGTTCATTGATAATTGGAGATGGACAATAATCGGTGTTGGTTTATTATTGTCATATTGTCTAATGAGATACAGTGTAAAAGTTTGCTTTGATTTATCCTGACCGATTGTACCATGCACGAGTACATCCAGTAATGCAAAAGAGAAAATAAGCCAGTTCTGAATATAATGCTACAGCTTAAAAAAAGGGTTCCAATCAGGTAGATTTGGAGACCGGAATTCATTCCTACCATATGAGAGTTCCGTGCTGTAGTCTGATAACAGCAGGTAAGAAGTTGTTTATGAATCTGTGGCCACATGTGTTCAAGGTTTTCTCTCAAGTTGTTGGTCTTGCCAGTGATGCCCACCTTCAATGAATTAGTGAATAGGTAAGTAACTGGATTCCATAACCATATGTGTAGAAAGGAAGTGCTGATGCTGGTTTAAACCGAGGATAGACACAAAAAGCTGGAGTACCTCAGCGGGACAGGCGCATCTCTGGAGAGAAGGAATGGATGACATTTCGGGTTGAGACCCTTCTTCAGACTTGAGTCCTTCTCTCCAGAGATGCTGCCTATCCTTGTAGATCTTTCTGTATTAAAACAGTTTCAACCTATTTGGCCCTAAGCAAACCTCATTATTTTGAGGATATCTTTCAAGCAATCCCCTTTCCACTGCTGCAAGGGAAACAACTACAGCTCCAAGGGGTACCATTCTGATGAATTTCTTCAGAAAAGTTGTCAAAAGGATACGGGATGCAAGTGTGGTATTGAAATGCAGACGGTACTCAAACTGATGCCTGCTCAGTGTTTTGTAAAAAGTTAGCTTAAATTTGTTTCAGCTCGTGCAGAAATGCTTCTCTGTCTCATTTATCGAACTTTATGGCGACAACTAACTTGACAGCTTGATTGTATTTAATTGTTTCTGGTTACGATGTGTTATAGAAATGATGTTTAAGCCTGGAAGTGATGTGACTTTTTGATCATGATAGATGTATTTCTACAATTCCTGTTGGAGCTTGTACGTCTGTCCCACATCATCGTTGTTTGATGGGATAGATTTCAGCCTGGTATGGCAACTGCTCTGCTCTTGACTGGCTGAACCTGCAGAGAGAGGGGAATACAGCCCCGTCTGTCACAAGCTCGCCTCACCAGTCCACCCAATCCATCTTTACATTGTGTTGCATTGGGAAGACTGGAAGTTGTATCAAGGAAATCTAGCCATTCACTTTTCTCTCTTCTACCTTCTGGGCAAAGATACAGGAGTGTGGAAGTTAGTTTGTCCAGACTTAAGTATAGCTGCTTCTCCACTGAACCAATCACCTCTTTTAACACTTCTTCCTTGGGGTGTTGTCACATACTTGACCTTATTCTCAAATAGCTGGTTGAAAGGACCTGCGGCACATGGAGGAAAGCCGCCGTTCCTAGCCCCTGGCAGTCCCAAGGACTGGAGAACCGGAACGGACGATGGAGGGAACCAGCGGAAGCAAGAGCAAGGATTGGTAAGACTATGAATTGTGGTCTTGCCTTCCACACTCTCAAGGTCAGTTGCGGGAGGTGCCCCTGGGGCACATTGGCTGAAGGTGGCCGGGTGAAGAGAGGGACGACGGTTCACTGGATGATCAAGACAGAGGCGATGGCTAGAAGCCCTGCAGCAGCCTGGGGCTCACCTGGATTGGGTGCCTCTCCAAAAGACCGGATTTTGAAAATGCCAAAACCGGGCAACCCTTGCACACAGTCTCAGTGGACTATTTCTATGCACTAATTCAGGGGTCGGCAACCTACGGCCCACGTAACCCGAAATAATTCAATTCGTCTTTGCGACCTGGGAACTGCAGCTTGTCCCGGGGCTCGCAGGTGACCTGGGAACTGCAGCCACTCCCGGAGATTGCAGGCGACCTGGGAACTGCAGCTAGACCCGGGGTTCGCAGGCGATCTGGACGCTACAGACAGTACTGGGGCAGGCGACCTGAGCGCTACAGTCAGTCCCGGGGCACGTAGGCGACCTGCGAACTGCATCTCGTCCGGGGGTCGCGAGGAATCTGGGAACTGTAGAAAACTAATTGAAAAATACGTAAAAACTAATGCGAAAAACAACACCCATTGTCACACAAGTTAGAATCAAATACACAGGACTAGATGTTAAGAAGTCCCTTGTGCCAGTAGGTGGGGAGCATTTCACGACATTCATTGATTGCTAAGAGTGGTCGACGCTCAACATCGGGGCGGGGGGGGGGGGGGGAGGTACGTATACGTATATCTTGGCCTGGGTAACCTTCAGGACAGTTGGGCACAGGACACATCATCAGTAGTGTACCCTTGCATCACTGGGTGTTTCGGCCTTTTAACACTATACACCCTCCACAAGGGCGGCCCGCTGCAGGATGATCAGCCCTCAGCGCGTGTCCCGTGTCAAACTGCCTCAAAGATTCACCAGTATGTATTATTACTAATTTATGTATTATCAGTATGTATTATTACTAATTTAGTTAGTATGTATTATTACCTCCATTTATTAACTATGGCGATAGATGTGGCCAGCCATCCGCTCACAGACATGGGTCCTGTCCCCTATGCAGAACAAGGTTGCCGACCCCTGTACTAATTGATGATTGTGTTTAGGTATGTATGGCATTACTGAACTGTATGCAAAAAAGAATTTCACTGTATGTCTGAACATGTGATAATAAAAAAAACATGAAACCATTATAAATGCCCTCTTTCACTTTGCTTGAAGCAGGGCAATTGCATAATTCTGCTGTATTGCATTCATTGTACTTGTTTTTATTGTTGATTTTATCATTATTGTATGTGTACCGTTATGAGCTTCATGTGAACAAGGAATTTCATTACACTCTAGTGTACTTGACAATAAACTAATCTAATCTAATCTAATCTATTATTCTATCTATTCCTGGTTCCCTAAACTCCAATCGTGGTCATGACTTTACTATACAGAAAGTTTTTTGTGAAAATACTACAGCTGCTGTTTTACTCTCATAGTTTTGTTTACTGTTTCAAGGCAATTAATAAAAGATCGCTCATGCACAAACTTAATTTGTGAAATCTTTCATTTACTCTTTATTACATTTTCTGTCCGTTCGCTAGTGTGTCAGATGACGTGTAGCTCGCTGTTGGCTTCTGTTGTCATCCAACATGTTGACGGAATTGGTTCGCCGACGTGTCACAGAGTGCATCGTGTCATCGTTTCAGGGGATTGCCACGATGAGGCTTCTGTCATGACCCCCCCCCCCCCATTTTCTGTAATTGTGTGTTTTCTTAAACATTGTTGAATAAACATTTCTTTGCCTTTTTACCATACTAAACAAATTGATCCATGGTTGGCTAAACCATATATTTTAACATCTGACAATGCATTTGTTTTGACCTGGGGTTTATTCCCTCATTTAATTTATCATTTTGTTCATTTTACATGGGAACCCTCGGTTAAAATTACCTGACTATGGATATTCAATTTTGTGCAAATTCTCCCATACATTTTTAAAGCATTTTTTTAAACTAACGATAAAGTTTCATGGCATTAACTTGTGTCTAGATACCATATATCTTCCATTAGTGTAATCATTGGTAGTATTGGGGTGATTATTCAGTAATTAAAGAATTATAGCAACTGTATGATGAGGAATACAATTTACGTAGCTGATGAAAACGAATGTTTCCGGTTAGCAAGAAATTGGCCTCGGGGCACCCTTGTATAATGAGAGGACTGCGTGTTTTTGTTTTTTTAACTTCTCTTTATGCATTTTTAAAGGTGATATGTTAGGACTTTTTCATTCCATACATATATTTTGGCTAAGGCTACAGTTTCAGCTTAAGTTTTCCTTGAAAATGATTTTTTTTAAATATTATACTGGGAGGTTTGAATTCAAAGGAGAGACTGGATTTATGCTGGCTGCTTAAAGCATGCATATTCAAAATCAAATTTGAACACATTTCATAAATGTCATCTGTTTAAATATGGCAGGAACATTTATCTGCTTATGGACTTGCCAAATAACAGCTGCTCCCAATTTACTCTCCTTGGCTCCTATCTAATAACATTGTAATTTTCCCAACTCCAATTTCATACTTTCACCTAAGGTCCAGACCTGTCCCAACTCATAAAACGAGATGAAGTCTGGGCAGATCAGCCATTATATTGAGTGGTGGGGTGGGCTTGGGGACAAAGTGGCCTAACTCCAGATCCTGTTTTCTTAATTCTTGGGTAAATGCTTGGATCATTAAATTAATAAGGTCACAGAGAACGAGGACAGAATGCTCTATCACAGGAGATGTAGATAAGACCATTCCATCTCGCCCTTCATGTGTCCTCTAATGTACTATATGGACACAAGGAGCTGCAGATGATGACTGACAACAAGATAAACTAGATAGATAGATAGATAGATAGATACTCATGGAAATTCAGATGTTCAGTAGCCAACACATTCAGAACGTAAAGCAGACAATACATAAAATACGGACAATACATAAAAGCATTAAATACTTACAAATAACCCAATAAATAACTATTGAAAGTGCAAAGCATCCCCATACAGCTTAGCGGTCAGTATTATAGCATCTAATGGCTGCAGGGGTGAAGGGCTGTGTTCTACAGCGCACGGAGAGGAACCGGTTGTTGTTCCGTGTGCTCCTCTAACCCTCCAGAGTTTCATAGAGAGGGTGCCCGGAGTTGTTGAGGATGACCTGCACCTTGCTCCTCATACACCTCTCAAGCACAGCCACCACACTCACCCCCGCAGTACTGAGCTAGCTCTTTTCACCAGCTTGTCCAGCTTCTTGCTGTTTTTATCAGTGATGTTGTTACCCCAGCAGACAACAGCGTAGAAGATGACACTTGCAACACAAAGTGCTAGTAGCACAACCGGTCAAGCAGCATTTCTGGAAAACATGTATGGAGAACATGTATAGGTGACTTTTTTGGGTCAGGACCCTTCAGACTGATTGTAGTAAGGAGGAAAAAGCTGTAAGAGGTGGGGCTGGGGCAAAGGCTGGCGAGTGATATAATAAATGTTTATGCTCCAGCACATAGTGTCCAAGGATGGACACTATGTGCTGGAGTTACTTAACAGGTCAGGCAGCATCTCTGGAGAATACGGATAGGTGACATTTCAGGTCAGGACCCTTCTCCAGACTAATTGTGATGGGTGGGGAGGGCGGGGGCAGAAGCAAGAAAATACCAGGATAAAATTGGATTTGGCTTAGGGGTAGATGCAAGTGAGGGGTGTTTTTTATTTGGTAGATGATTGGACAAAGGCCTGAGATGAAAAGACAAAGTGTGAGATAAGTCAATAGGTATGAAATGTGAAGCCAGAGGAAGGAACATGGGTGGAAGGAGATGGGGAACATGGGGAAAGGGAGAAATGGGTGCACATACGGGTGGGGCACAGGGAAGGGGAAAAGGAGATGTTTGTCCCCCTCCACATTTCACTCCTATTCTATCGTCTTCTTATCTTCTTTCCTCGGGCTTCACATTTATGTTTCTCCCCATATCTCACACTTATTTGTCTTTTCACCCCTGCCTTTGTCCAACCATCTGCCAATCAAAAACATTCCTCATCTGTATCCACCTATCTTATAGAAACTTACAAAATTCTTAAGGGGTTGGACAGGCTAGACGCAGGAAGATTGTTCCCGATGTTGGGGAGGTCTAGAACAAGGGGTCACAGTTTAAGGATAAGGGGAATTCCTTTAGGACCGAGATGAGGAAAACATTTTTCACACAGAGAGTTGTGAGTCTCTGGAATTCTCTGCCACAGAAGGTAGTTGAGGCCAGTTCATTGGCTATATTTAAGAGGGAGTTAGATGTGGCCCTTGTGGCTAAAGGGATCAGGGGGTATGGAGAGAAGGCAGGTACAGGATACTGAGTTGGATGATCAGCCATGATCATATTGAATGGCGGTGCAAGCTCGAAGGGCCGAATGGCCTACTCCTGCACCTATTTTCTATGTTTCTATCATTTGCCAGGCTTTGTCCCTCCCACCAACTCTCTTCATCCCTACTACAATCAAACAAGGGTCTCGACCAAAAATGTCACCTAACTGTTTTCCACAGATGCCGTCTGTCCCACTGAAGTACTCCAGCACCGTGTTACTGTTCCTGAATAATGTTACTGACATTTGTTTCTGATTAGTTATTTTTCTAAACATCAACAAGGTCTGATGATTCCAGGCGGAAATGGGGATGGAAAAGAAGCTAAAATACCCAATCTCCAAACAATTTTGAGATTTTGAATCTGTTAATTCTGGCGATTAAGTGCATTATTTCTGTTTCTTTCAGGAACTGGTGACATAGTTGCCATCATCATTTCTGAGCGGAGAGGTCGTGAGATTCTGAGCTGTATGGAAAGAAACCTCACTGTGTTGATGTCCATCACAGTTGGATCAACACATTCTCCAAAGTATAGCCGTGGCTCCCTGGTCTTCGTTTCCATATCATTTATTGTACTGATGATTATTTCACTGGCGTGGCTGATCTTTTATTTCATCCAGAAATTCAGAAATGCAAACTTACGTGGGCGGAATCAGGTCAGTAACTTGCTATTTAAAATATTTATTTGTTTTAGATTTACAGAGCCGTGGTCTGCTGCAAATGTTCAGTAAGATTGTAGTTTGCAAACTCTGAAAATATATTTGTCAAATGACTGGTTCTGCAAAGTGGATAATTGTATATTTTGAACATGGCGTTTAATATTTACAGGAGTTTATTCATTTGTAGAACCAGCCAAATGCAAGTGAAATTGTAAAGAGCTTGACACTGGACATAATGTAGTTTGTAGTTAAAGAATGAATGGAATGGAAGGCCTGAAAAGAAGGAAACCGACTGGATATGCACATTTAAAGCATGGTGATCAGGACCAATGGATTACACACTTCAAAGTGTTAACAAAACGCTTTGAAGCGTTCTGTAAAGGGTGTTTGGTTAAAATTGAACAAAGGAAAATAATGACACATATTTGATACTGAAGGAAGAATAGAGAAGGATGGGGAAGATTTGACATATTTAAGTTGCACTTTAAAGATTGTAATTTTTATTTAGTTTACCTCTTTAGTTCTCCAGTATCATTCCATAGCTTCAGGGACCAAATTACTGAAGTTATTTACAAGTCTATCTCAATATTACAGTTATTTAAAATGTTCAAATTATTTTGAACCTAATGCCTTTCAGCAATCAAATGCTATAATGTGTTAATATGAACAAAATGCTGCCTCTACAAATGCTGCCTGACCTGAGTTATTTCAGCACTTTGTGTCTTACATGCAAGTAAAATGTGAATATTATTTCAAAGTAACCCAGGAAATGAATGAATGATGAACAAATGAATATGTTTATTGGCCAAGTATGTACACATACAAGGAATTTGCCTTAGTGATCCGCTGGCAAGTAACAACACAACATCAAGTAAAACATTAACAATAAACCATTATAGTTTAAGTAGAAGCAATGAACATCGTTTCAAATTTTTTTAAAGACAATTTTCAATAAATATTTGAAACATGTTTAGCCTGTGAATATTTAATCTGTAAAGGTGAATGCAAAGCAAGAGGGGCCATTTCCATTGCAGCATTGTTTTCAAAATTATGGTCAATTTTGATGGATTCTTTTCTCTCAAAAGGATCAGTGTTGAGAGATTATCAATGGGGTGGCACAGTGGCGTGGCTGGTAGAGCTACTACCTTGATGCTGGCGACCTGGGTTCCATCCTGACCTCGAGCGCTGTCTGTGTAAAGTTTGCACGTTCTCCCTGTGACCATGTGGATTTTCTCCGGGTTGTCTGGTTTCCTCCTGCGTCCCAAAGACATGAAGTTTATTGGTTAGGTGTAGGAAGGAACTGCAGGAGTAACTCAGCGGGGCAGGCAGCATCTCTGGAGAGAAGGAATGGGTGACGTTTCAGGTCGAGACCCGTCTTCAGACGGGTGGGCTAATCGGGTCTGACCCAAAATGTCACCAATTACTTCTCTCCAGAGATGCTGCCTGTCCTGCTGAGTTACTCCAGCTTTTTGTGTCTATCTTGAGTTTATTGGTTAGTTGGCCCACTGTAAATTGCTCATAATGTGTAGGGAGTGGGTGAGAAAGGGGGATAGCATAGAATGAGTGTGAACGGCCGGTATAGATCGATGGGCTGAAGGGCCTGTTTCTGTGCTTTATCTTTCAATCGATTATCCTCATGGAGAATTAGAAGTGGTTTGAGGAGAAACTTGAGCATGGATTATTTTGATGCTATGAGTGGTTCTGTCCTTTGTGCTTATTGGGGAAAAACCGTTAAATTGTTTAAATATTTTATTTAGTGGAAGATAATGGGGCCATAGAGAGAGTGTATTATGACAATAAGCTTGGTTTGCCTCATTGAATTTCATCGACACAGGATTATGCATTTATGTAATGATTAACGTTAAAAAGATTCCAAGCCAAAGACGACAGTATTAAAGTGAATGATCAAAAGCCAATGTATTTTGTAGTGTTGTACTTTAAGGGATATATTTTAAGTGTTGGCTTGAAAGGAAAATGGAGATGAGAAGATCTCAAATTAAATTATTAGATTCAATGCTTTTAAATTTATGATCTATGTGGTTGATACCACAGTGGCTAAAGGGCCTGTCCCACTATGGCGGCCTTATTTGCGAGTTTAGGAGAGTTTGCGCTCACCACAAGCTTGCAGCATGGTCGACACATGGTCGTAGGTGGTCACTGGTAAGTCTCCTTCATGGTCAAGAGGAGTTCCCGCATAGTGGTAATTGCTCGCGGCCTCAGTTTGGTCGAGGAAAATTTTTCAACAAGCTGAATATTTTTCTGCGAGTAAAAATTGGTCGGCATGGCGAAAATCGATACTTTTGAACTGGTAGTGCAGTGGTAGTGGGGTCGCCAAGTCATTGTAGGTAGTCAAGGTAGCCGTAAGTAATCTCCTTTACTGATCCGGCATTTTAATTGGCTCATTGCGGGGGAAAAAACGGAAGCACGAGTTTTCAGATCCAAGGAAAAACGACCGGTAATGTTAAATGCCCGCTAAACTTCACAGCTGTGTATCTCTGGCTTATTAAAAGTTGTCGGGCTTCTTAAAAGTGTCTCCACTCCTCCTCCCTCCACCCCCTCCTCCCTCCCCCCCTCCTCCCTCCCCCCTCCTCCCTCCCCACCTCCTCCCTCCCCCCCCCTCCTCCCTCCCCCCCTCCTCCCTCTCCCCCCCTCCTTCTCCTCTCCCCTTCTCTCCCCCTCCCACCCTGCTTTTTTAAAGGACTTACTGTACACTGTGCCAGCCGTCTTTAACCTACCTGTTTATCGTGGGTATCACCTTGGCTTTGTACCGTGTGAATTTCAGACAGCACTCCCCCGCTTTCCCTGGCCCCCGACTTTGCGATATGTGTGTGTGTATGTGTGTTCATCGCTGCTGGTCGATCCAGCTCGCGGTTTTTCAGGCGAGTGTCCCCGAGCTTGAAGGTCACAGACAGTTTGCTGAAAAGTCGCATAAGTGGGACAGGCCCTTAATGGTGAGCAAAGTACTAAAATCAGAGGAGATGCAGGAAACCAGATTGGAAGGATTAAAAGTGTTTGTTCTCTTTTAATACAAAAGTCAACATCAACAGATTTTGTGAAACTCTTGGAGATGTCAGCAAAGAGCTTTGAGGAAAGATTAATTGGTTGGCAGAAATAAAGAAACAGAAAATGGTGAAAATGTAGATTAGAGGTAAGAGGATAACTAGGAAAAAAATGAAGTCCCCCCCAGAATATATTGTCCTAAATTAATACTTACCTGTGTTCACCAGGGAGAAGGATGGAGAGTTGGGGGACGAGTAGGCTGATATTCTGGAAAATGTTTGAGCCAGGAAGGAGGCAGTTTTAAAGACATTGGCACCTGTAAGGTGTATAAATACCCAGTGCTCAGGGAGATCTGTTCCAGGGTGTAATGGGAAGCTACGGAGGAGATTACTGCGGTTCTGACGGGGATTTTTGCATCTTTGTTGACCTTGGAAGAAGTAACTGAAGGTTAAAGTGATAGCGATTGTTACTCCCTTGCAAAGAGCAATTGGAGTAAACCAGGAAACTAGAGTCCAGTGAGCCTTTTGCACCCATAGAATGGAAATTATCAGTAAATATTCAAAGTGAAGTAATTTATGGGGAAAGGCGGGTACTGATTAGGGGGCGTTGGCATGGTTTTGTGCAGGAGAAATCCGGTCTCAAATCTGATTACGTTTTTATTTTGATGAAGACATGGTGGTAAATGTGGTATATATAGATTTTAGCAAGGACCCACATGCTAGATCAGTCTTTCAGTGCAAAGCACAAGGGATCTCAGGTGTGTTGGCAAATTGAATCCAAAAGTAGTTTGGTGACATGTATATAAATAACTTGAATGAGAATGCAGATGGTCTTATTAGAAATTCTGCGGACACTGCAGAATTTGGTCAAGTCATAGATAGTGTAAAATATTTTGAGGATACAGTGGGGATGTGGATCAGCTGGAAAGTCAGGTAAAGCAAATTCAGACGAAATTCAATGGACATCAATCAATTACATCAATGATACTTTATTTAACACCCATATTTCCCGGCAATGAAGATGCTATATTTTACCCTAAAATATGGCCCGAAAATTTACCTGCTTCTTGGAGGCCGAAGGTTAGCTTGTTAGCTAAAAAAGATAGACTTGGGCCAAATCGCTTTGAAAACATGGTGGGGGGGGGGGGAGAAAGACACAATGAGCCTAACACAGGGGTCGGCAATCTACGCCCCGGATCCGGCCCGTAACCCGAACTCATCCGGCCCGCAGACGATTTTTTTTTTTCAATTAGTTTTCACGACCTGGGAACTGCAGCCAGTCCCCGGGGCGCGCAGGCGACCTGGGAACTGCAGCCAGACCTGAGGCACAATAGCAAGATCTCTCTCTCTCTCTCTCTCTTTCCCCCCCGCCACTGTAGGATGCTGCCACCCCCACCGGCCCTCGACAGCCCCCGCCTGAATCTGTACCCCTCCCCTGCTGCAGGCGCTCCCCCCACCGGCCCCGACAGCCCCCGCCTGCAGCCGTCCCCTTCGCCTCCCCCCTCCCCCAGCTGCAGTACGCAACAAGAGACACAACAAGAAAGAATGGACTGAATAAATCTCATCTTTAACATTTAAATAGTTGTTATATATTAAGAGTTATTCACATTTTAAGCTTTAATAAATCCCTTTTCTACTTGCCATGCCCGTCAGCTGCGCCTGCGTAGTAATACCTGCGTGCTCCACATCACAATGGGAACCCAATGGGTGGGAATGGCTGCGCCGCCGGAGAACCACTAAGAGTGGTTGAGGGGGGATGGAGTGAGTGCGTGGGGAATGGGAAGGGCAAGGGGCGAAGTGGGGGGTGAGCGGAGGAGGGGGCAACTGGTGGTCCATGAATCACAGACTTCAAGCAGTCATTGCATTCAAAGGATATGCAA
The DNA here is from genome assembly GCA_035221665.1 of Okamejei kenojei. Lineage (NCBI taxonomy): Eukaryota > Metazoa > Chordata > Chondrichthyes > Rajiformes > Rajidae > Okamejei > Okamejei kenojei. The sequence continues at coordinate 44,362,862 of CM069141.1, forward strand.
CAAAATACTAAACATCACCACATTCATTTACATGACATTGCTGAATCCCAAACATTATGGGGCCCTGAAATGGGGGGGATTATGTACAAATACTGCTGTAATTTCTACATGGTGAAACCAAAATGTATAAAAATGGCCTTATTAAAATCTGACAATGTGCACTTTAACCACATGTGATTTTTTTTTTTTCTATTACTAATCTCAAAGTGTGGCGTACAAGTAAATAAATTATGGGTCTTTGTCCCAAACATCATGGAGGGCACTGTAGCTTCATTCTCAACTTCCAGTTACCCACGTTCCTGTCCACAATCAAACCCTGTTTTGATTTCCTACCCTGTGCAATAATTTCTTATGTGGCACCTAACAGAATGAGTCAAGAGTGTTGCCTAACCTGCAGAATGTTTCCAATGTTTATTTGGGCAAAAGTAAGGAAGTTGGGATGAGCTTAAATAAAATTGATTACATTGATTCAGCCCCAACTGAAGTCTGCCTCGCATCAGTAAAGATGCAGAGGCCTTGGAAAGGTTGCAGAAAACACAATATTCAGAAGTCCCATGGGTGAGATGCTTTCAAAGTTTATATATTATTTATATATATTTGTGTGTGTGTGTGTGTGTGTGTGTGTGTATAAATGTGGCATTGGTGATAGGTGAATCAGTGCTGTGCCTCTGATGATAATATTTCCACAATGTTGCAAGATGGGAGATTCCAGGATTTTGAACAATACTGTACTGTCATTTTAGTTTAGTAAATGACTTGGAAGGGAACCTTCAGCTGAAGTATTTCCAAGTACCAGTTAGAGATACATCGCGGAAACATGCCCTTCATCCCACCGAGTCCGCACCGGCCAGCGATCCCCGCACATTAACACTATCCTACTACTAGGAACAATTTACATTTACATTTACACCAAGACAATTAACCTACATATCTGTACGTCTTCGGAGTGTGGGAGAAAACCGAAGATCTCGGAGAAAACCCACGCGGTCATGGGGAGAACGCACAAACTCCGTACAGACAGCGCCCGTAGTTGGAATTGAGCCCGGCTCTCTGGCGCTGCAAGCGCCGTCAGGCAGCATTTCTTCTGCTGCGCCATCGTGCTGCCCTGTTGTTATCAGACTCTTGAACAGACTTCTCATGCTAGGTATGAATTCCCCATTTTCCTATCTACCTCATTATGGACCGCACTTTCTTTTAATCTGCACATTCTTTGTGGCTGTAACATTATATATATATATTTTTTTTTCTCTTTTGTATTGCTTGATGTATTCATGCATAGTAGGGTGTGGCTAGATAGAACACAAAACACTGTACCACTGTTCATAGTATCTTGGTAAATGTGGCAATAATAAACCAATACAAAAGTATTGAGACATTTAAATCCCCAGTGTGGAGAAGGCTGCAGAGCAAATGTTGGTAGATGGCATTGGTTGAGATAAGTATTGCTGGCCAGCACGGACGTGGTGGCCGAAGGACCAGCTTCTGTACTTAATGAATCTGATTATATAAAGAATGAAGGGGTATATGTAAAGTGCTTAGGACTCACACAAATTGGATTGCTATAATAAAAAGTCAGCAAACCATTGATAGGTTGAATGGCTTTTGTCTTTGTTGTTACATTTCTGGGATCCTTTGATTTCTTCGTTCCAAAGCCCGTGTTCTCTAACTGGCAAATTAAGTGCAATTTTCTATTTTGATTGATTTATATATATGTGTTTTAGTTTTGATCTTTCTGTCACAATTCAAAATGATTGACAGTAAAAATCAATATAAAATTCTATTTAAAGTTCTGATGTAAAAATGTTAATCGTTGGTGTGTTATTTTTAATGGCATCTGTAAAACCACATGCAATTTTAAAAGACAAAACTTTAAAAATTGAAATGTTGGGTAGAATGTCGTTGTTAAAATCTATTCTAGGGACTGTTATTTTTTCATATTAGTTTAAAATAATCAACATGATAAATTTATGTGGCAAAGTGCATAATTCATAAATATTTAATGTGCTGAGAAATCACTGGTATTTGACTTATTTATGGCATGCTGAGGCCGCTTTAAATGACCATTTCGTGTTTTATTAGACAATACTGATTATAGAGTTGATTTCATGGGAATGCACAACTTGTTAGTTTAGGTTTGCTCTGCACCTTCAGTCACATTCAGTCTACCAGCACGGCATGACAGAAAGTACAGAATAATAATAATCTTTGCAATTTACTCAGAACATTGTGTTTAAACGTCTAGGTTTTGTTGTTTTCAACTTGATGGATGTTTTAGTGGTGCTAATGGTTCTGTCTTGAGCTTTCAAGTGCATATCCTAATGCATTGGTAATTGCATTGTGTGTTTGTTCGCTAAGGCGCATCATCTAGCTACCCCGAGAGTAGGTTGCCATGGCTACAAAGCAATAAAGAGTTTGAAGATGATGGGAGAAGCAGATTTTTTTTTTCCTTTTTCTTCCTCTCTCTACCAGGCATAGTTAGATTTAGTTTTAGTTAGATTGGCATCGTAGTTGGCGCAGACATATTGAGCCAAAGGGCCTCTTCATGTGGTGTACTCCTCTGCTACAGTGCCCTCCATAATGTTTGGGACAAAGCCCAATTATTTATTTATTTGCCTCTGTACTCCACAACTTGAGATTTGTAATATAAAAACATCACATATGGTTAAAATGTGCATTGTCAGATTTTATTAAATACATTTTGGTTTCACAAGTAGAAATTATAGCTGTGTTTATACATAATCCCCCCCCCCCAATTTCAGGGCACCATAATGTTTGGGATACATGGCTTTGCAGGTGTTTGTAATTGCTTAGGTGTGTTTAAATGCCTCCTTTATGCAGGTATAAGAGAGCTCGTAGCACCTAGTCTTTCCGCCAGTCTTTCCATCACCTTTGGAAACTTTTATTGCTATTTATCAACAGGCCTGGTGGGAGACGCCACAGGCGAGCCAGGCGTCAACCGACGTGTGGAACCCGCGGTAGAAGTAACGGCTGGTGGTGGAGTCGCTGGAACGGCTATGGGAGCGAACACGAGAGGCGGGGTATCAGGAGCTGTAGTTGCGGGGCGCGGTTCCTTCACTGGAAGGATATGTTGACGTTTACGTCTGTAGATGACTCTGTCCACTTCGACCAGGTACTAACGTGGTTCTTTGGACGGTCCGTAAATGTGCCCCAGTTGTGTAGGACCCTTGTCGGTTTGCAGGCAAACCACTTGTCCACGCGCAAGTGGTTTGAGCGGCTTGCTGGACGTCGAAGAAATGCTTCTATGTGTCTCGTTTGAATTGTAGCTGCTTTTGCACCGCGGGCAGGGAGTGAACACGCAGCTGAAGCAGCTGCTGAGAGACAGGCAGGGGTGCACGGGTTTGGCGAGACATTAGTTGCTGGGCAGGAGAGCCTAGGATGGAGTCTCATGCAATGTTTCGTAGATTGAGCAAGTCCAGGTATACGTCAGATTTGGCATGGTAGGAACGTTCCATAAGTTGGGGCAGAAGGGACTGCGTTTGCTGATGTGGTGCTAAACTGTTGCGGACAGCGCACGTTTCGGGCCTTTCACATATGTATTTTGTCATTCCGGGCCAGTAAAACATGCTTTGAGCCCGTTGGAGGGTGGCCTCCGCGCCCAGGTGGCCCCTGTAGATGTCGTTGTAGTATACGACCCGTAGTGTGGCTGGGACCACCGCCTTGTGGCCCTTGACTATGATTTTGTCCTGTAACACTAACTCATCACGAACTAGGAAATAGGGGCATCTCGAGTGGAGTTTTTGACTGTTTGTGGGGCCAACAGTAGTTGACAATGCTGAGGAAACGTTGCAAACTCGTGACATCAGTGGGAACCGGAAGTTCGTTGATTGCTGTGGTTTTCAGTGGATCAGGCTTGAGGCCGCTGCTGGTGAAAACATGTCCGACGTACGTGACCTCGGGAACTCAAAACCTGCACTTTAGTGGATTCAATTTGAGATTAATGTCTTTGGCGCGGTCAAACACTCTCTTCAGATTAGCGTCATGTTCAGCCAGGTCGCGACCATAGACGAGGATATCATCAATAATGATATAGGACGGGTACTCTGCAAATAGTTGTTCCTTGGTGCGCTGAAAAACTTCGCTGGCGGAGTTGATGCCGAAGGGCACCCTTAGAAATTTGAAACGGCTGAAGGGTGTGCCAAAAGTAGTGAGGTTGGATGAGTCCGTGTCTAATGGAATCTGCCAAAAGAAGCTTTTGCCGTCCAGGACTGAGAACACTGCTGTGTTTCCAATCTGTGCAGCGACATCTTCTGTAGTTCTCATTGGGTAGTGGGGGTGCTTGATTGCAGTATTCAGATCTCTGGGATTAATGCAGATACGTATCTCCTCTTTGTTTTTCTTCATTGCAACAATCATGGTGGAAACCCAGTCAGACGGGTCGGTAACTTCGGCAATGACTTCCATTGAGACCATGCGTTGGAGTTCATTGTGTATTCTGTCACGCATGGCATGTGGAATGCGATGTGGTGCTCGGACTACAGGTGTGACTGTAGGGTCAACTGTGATTCGATACTTTACAGGCAACTTGCCAAGTCCATCATTAAACAGGTCTTTGTACTGGGAGAGCAGTTGTTGAGCTGGCTCATCCGTGAGACATAGTTTGTGGACCGCACATCCAAAATACAAAAGGCCTAGGTCATGGCAAGCAAAGTCTCTGAGTTTGACTTTACAATGTAAAACTGCAGGGTGCGCGTCTGCTCGTCTACTGTGCACTTTAAATCAGTTTTTCCCAGTGGATGTAAGATCTCTCCCCCGTAAACCCGAAGCTTTGAGGAGTCCTTAAGCATTAGTTCGGCATTTCGGATTTTATTAAACTCCCTTATAGACATGACGTTGACCTTTGCCCCCGTATCCACTTTGGCTAGTATGGGCCTGTTATTTATGAACACAGTCACTTCGGGGTGAAGTAGCTAGTTAGATGAAGGGAGGAGGGAGTGAATAGCAGAACTGTTATCAGCAGTGTCTGAACACTGCTTGTGGGAGGATGTTTCAGGCTCTGGGGAGTCAGTATCGGAGAACTCTTGTTGAAGCAGGTACGTTTGTCCTTGAAGGATTGGCAGTCCCACGAGAATGGCAGCATTTCGCAAAGTGGTTCTGCTTTTTACAATAATTGCAGGTCTTTCCATAAGCTATGCAGAATTGGCGACCCTTTGCATGAAAATACTTACAATTCTGACATCGCGCAGCAGGCACATTAGGGGCATTGCGGGAGGAGTGGTCAGTAAGATTGACATTGTGTTGCTGTCGTGGGTTGAAAAAGACAGGATCAGCATGGGGTAATCTCTGAAATTCGACATGAATTAATCGCTTGGCCAAGAGTTAGTTCGGTGTTGCGAAGGACCTCAGTTCTCAGTTTGCTGTCGATCATGCCCCTGACAAGCTTATCTCTAACAAATTCATTAGTCAACTCTCCAAAGCGACAGCGCGCAGCCTTGTGTTTCAAGATGCTAATAAATTGTTCAATACGTTCATCAGCCTGTTGCAAACGAGCATAGAACCTCGTCCGTTCATTCATGTGGTTTCATGGCAGATCACACAGTTCTCTAAGCAGGACCATGGGGTCATCTATAGTCTCGGCAGGGACTTGGACCTGCCCGTTGTCATCCACAACAGCAGGAGCAAAGTCAAAGTTGTCAGCACGATTCATTGCCTCTGGACCCGCTAGATTAAGCATTTGTGATGCTTTCAAGTCAGCAGGGCCATTCCGATGAACGATGCGGATATAATGAGTGTAGTCACGTTCGAAGAGATGCCATCGCTCAGCGATGTCTGAATCAAAGATCAGAGGGCTCGGTCTGTGGCATGAATTTGCCATGACGGTGAGAACAAAGTGATAAAATAAAACTGATGAAAATAAATGAAACCCGGTAAACTTGGCAGAATGAGTCTGAGTTACGATTTAACACCACAAGACTCAAACACACGTAAAGATACAACACATATTAAACGTTTACAGCATAGGATCTGCAGTACATTACATCTCTGAGCTGCTACATCTATTGCCCTACGTAGGCGGATTCATAATATCATAAAGTATGTATTAGGTGGGGCTACTACTAACAATCACTATGATTGGCTAGCATGCAATAGCCAATCTACATCAATGATTTAGATGAAGGGATTCAAAGTAACATTAGCAAATTTGCAGATGACACAAAGCTGGGTGGCAGTGTGAACTGTGAGGAGGACTCTATGAGAATGCAGGGTGACTTGGACAGGTTGGCTGAGTGGGCAGATGCATGGCAGATGCAGATTAATGTAGATACATGTGAGGAGATTCACTTTGGTAGCAAAAACAGGAAGGCAGATTATTATCTAAAAGGTGTCAAGTTGGGAAAAGGGGAAGTACAGCGGGATCTGGGGGTTCTTGTTCATCAGTCAATGAAAGTAAGCATGCAGGTACAGCAGGCAGTGAAGAAAGCTAATGGCATGTTGGCCTTCATAACAAATTGAGTATAGGAGCAGAGGTCCTTCCTTCTGCAGTTGTATAGGGCCCTAGTGAGACCACACCTGGAGTATTGTGTACAGTTCTGGTCCCCTAATATGAGGAAGGATATTATTGCTATTGAGGGTGTGCAGCGTTAAGGTTACAAGGTTAATTCCCGGGACGGTGGGACTGTCATATGCTGAGAGAATGGAGCGGCTGGTCTTGTATACTCTCGAGTTTAGAAGGATGAGAGGTGATCTTATTGAAACATATAAGATTATTAAGGGTTTGGACACACTAGAGGCAGGAAACATGTTTATGATATTGGGGGAGTCCAGAACCAGGGACCACTGTTTAAGAATAAGGGGTAAGCCATTTAGAACGGAGATGAGGAAACACCTTTTCACACAGAGATGAGTCTGGGGAATACGAGTTGTGAGTCTGTGGAATTCTCTGCCTCAGAGGTACTCGGAATACTTTCAAGGGAGAACTAGATAGGGCTATTAAAGATAGCAGAGTCAAGGGAGAAGGCAGGAACGGGGTACTGATTGGGGATGATCAGCCATGATCACATTGAATGGTGGTGCTGGCTCGAAGGGCCGAATGGCCTACTCCTGCACCTATTGTCTATTGATATGCAACAAAATACTTAACATGTCTACTTTCATTTACATGACATTGCTGTGTCTCAAACATTATGGTGCTCTGAAATGGGGGGACTATGTATAAACACTGCTGTCATTTCTACATGGTGAAACCAAAATGTATAAAAATGTTTTTTATTAAAATCTGACAATGTGCACTTTAACCACATGTGATTTTTTTTTCTATTACAAATCTCAAATTGTGGAGTACAGGCAAATAAATAAACGATGGGTTTTTATCCCAAACAATATGTAGGGCACTGTATATCCACCCTTTCCTCTCCCACCTAACCGTTTTCTGCCTATCAATCCCATCCTCACGTGTAGCTTGTGGATACAAGGAATAGCAGATGCTAGTTTACAAAAAAGGGCACAAAGTGCTGGAGTAACTCTGTACATCATGGGTCGGCAACCTTGTTCTGCATAGGGGACGGAACGCATGTCTGTGAGCGGATGGCGGGCCATATCTATCACATGTATACATGGATCCCGCCCCCATCCTGCCCCGGATAGCAAGCATCAAATCTCGTGTTCACAGGTAGACAAAAATGCTGGAGAAACAGCGGGTGAGGCAGCCTCATGCAATCCTTGAGTTTCTCCAGCATTTTTTGTCTATCATCGATTTTCCCAGCATCTGTAGTTCTTTCTTAAACGTGTCTCACAACCGCCGGTGCGCGGCCACGCCGACGGCGTTGCACAGGACTCACTACCGCCGGAGTTCGACCGCGATCAGGATGCCGCTGCTGCTCGGGGCGCTCAGCGGTACGGATGATTCCAGGAAAATAATCTGCCTGTGGGCCGGATGATTTCGGGTTAAGGGCCACATTCGGCCCGGGGGCCATAGGTTGCCGACCCCTGCTGTACATAATGGCACCATCTCTGGGAAAGCATGGATAGGTAATGTTTCAGGTCGGGACCCTTCTTCAGTTACTCCAGCTCTTTGTGTCTTTTTTCTCTCTGTAACTTGATAACTTTTGCCCCACATTTCCTCTGACCGTTTTATAGTGGCTTCTGTACCTCTGCTCTTTCAGTCCAGGTGGAGGATCTCGACCCGAAAAATCGAATGTCTATTTCTATCTCGAGATGCAACTTGACCTGCTGAGTTCTTCCAGCTGCTCTCCTTTTTTTTTTTTTTGCTGTGCTTTTCTATGATCTATTATGGATGCTGGAATTCTGACAACAGATGGAAAATGCTAGAAACACTTGGCTGTGCAAGCAGCAGTAGTAAAGAGAGAAACAATGCTAACAGAACAATAGAATCAATTCAGTGCTTTTAAAAAACGGTTCGAAAAATAACGGGTTTTATTGCCCTGAGGGTGGATGGAATAGCATTTTGTGCTGTAACAGTTCTTTTCTGTTAATTGGGAATAATTGGAGATTAAGCACATTTTAATATAGGTGAAAGTGGAGAAGCAAGGAGGAATGAAGGTTTGTTATGAGAAATCATTGACAAAATGGGTGATAGAATCAGAATAATGTTAAATTATTATTTTTATGTTAAAGGGACTTGTGCAATAGTGACCCCCTGGCAACCAGAACTACTATCCATTTTGACTGGGACCTAGGTGATAAGGTATAATTTTCGAAGGACATAAATCTCAAACGTGATCAATAAAGAGGAACGATGAAGCCGAATTCCAGACACAGGTCAAATGAGCAGACATGTGACCTCGTCCAGCCTTTTTTTCCTCTTTACAATATTTGTATCAACACTTTCAAAACCCATACCCATCTTTCTCCAAGGCCCTGTTCAAATCACTCCACTTGCCGTGGCATGGTAGCATCCTGAATTAATGTCAAAAATGGCACAAGATATGATTACCCAAAAAAAGCTATGCTGACTCTTCCACATAAGTCCAGGTTTTTGCAGATGTAAGTAAATCCTATCCCAAAGAATCTTCTCCAATAATTTATCTAACACTGAGGTAAAACTCACTGACCTTTTAATTTGCTGGATTATACCTATTGCGTTTACAAAGGAACTTCACAGTCTTCATTCTAAAATGCATGTTTTTATTTTCCAAGAACTGAATCTCTTCAAAGGTTGTGCATTAAAGTAACTGAAATGTCAATGGTTTATTTGGGTACAGAGAGGGACATTTTGTTTCCTGAGGCAGGGTCCTTATTGCTGAACTCATTTTTGCTGAACCTATAGTGCTGCAAAATAAGTATATTATTAAATTGTGGTTTTGAAGCTGAAACGCAGTTGCATTGCGAAGCTTTAATGAAACAAAATGACTGTTGTGTATCGGTCAAGATACAATGGATAACTTATTTGAAGTCTGTTTATCTTTTCCCCAATCTGGGACATGGGGAGAAGGCAGGAGAATGGGTTTGAGAGGGAAAGATAGATCCTCCATGATTGAATGGTGGATGAAAAGTGGATGGGCCAAATGGCCTAATTCTGCTCGCATAACATGAACTTTTCCACATATTTATTCCTCCCTCAGCAATCGTACTCACATCTTTTCTTTTTCAGGAAGTTGAAACGAGAAGGTTCATAGACATTTAAACACATATTATCTAACTACGTAGCAGCTTAAAAGAAACATGTGAGAAAGCTGCACTGCTTGTCTAGAATATGGTCTGCTCAGACCAATAAGCTCTCATGGGTTGGAGGGAGAATGGTCGCACATTTATTGTAATTTAGATGGTGTTGGATTTTATATAATTTCTTGCCATCTTATCGTTTATATTTGAAATACGATAGCAGTTACCATTTTCCTCTCGTATAATTTCTGCTTGAAGTTGTCTATTTCAATTTTGCCATTTTAATTTGACTTTAATTTTTCCATTTTAAGAAGCTTCCAAAACCTCAAAAACAATTTCTTCATGTTTTTTCTCTTTTTGCCAATGCTCCTTCTGTAGATTGAGTTCTTGCAATACAATTGCATAATTAAAGAGATATTAGTGTTATCTATGCACATTATGTTTGTTCTTTTTGCAGACAGTTGTTTTAAAGCTAGTGCAATTTAAATATATCTGCAGTAAGTTGTCAATCATCCTGCTCCATCACAGTGAGAGATTTAGAAACATAGAAACATTGAAAATAGGTCGGAGTAGGCCATTCGGCCCTTCGAACCAGCAATATGATCATGGCTGATCATCCAAAATCAGTACCCCGTTCCTGCTTTCTCCCCATATCCATTGATTCTGTTAACTCGAAGAGCTATATCTAACTCTCTCTTGAATACATTTATCTGTTTAGTGAGAAATTGTGTGAAATATTAAATATAGTGTGTGAAATATTGGTGTGCACAACTCGGAAAAAAATAATGGTTTTCCTGTCCGCGGTGATATGCAGCTGTTCAATGGATGTACATGCATGACATTAAATTTAGTAATAGCAAGTATTCCAGGGATAATGATTAGCAGAGATGTCATTTCCTCCTTCCCCTCCCCTTCCCAGCTCGCCCATAGCGTACAGTCTCCGCCTCTTCCTTTCTTCTTCCCACCCACCCCCACATCAGTCTGAAGAAGGGTCTCAACCCGAAACATCACCTTTTCCTTCGCTCCATAGACGCTGCCACACCTGCTGAGTTTCTCCAACATTTTTGTCTACCAGAAGATATGTCATTAATCATTAGTCATTTCTTCCATGTATTTTTAAAGGAGACGTGTGGACGAGTCTTTACACAGAGTGGGGTACGTGTCTGGAATGTGCTGCCAGTGATGGTGGTGGTGGAGGCAGTTATAATAGTGGCATTTAAGAGACTTTTAGATAAGGACATGGATATAGATGGATATGGATTACGTGCGGGCAATGGAGATCAATGAAATTAGGCATGTTTGGCATGGACATTCTAAATTTAATGTCATGCATGTACATCCATTGAACAGCTGCTTATCACCACAGTCAGGAAAACCATTCTTTTTTTTCTGTTCCAGTACGGTATTGTTCTTTACTTTTGTTTTAATCTTAAAGGATCCCAATGTATCAAGGGTAGAAGGGAGGATACTATTTGTTAATCTATGGGCCCAGTAGATCAAGATCCTATTGTAATCTTTGATAACCTTCTTCACTGTCAAAAGTAAGAAGGGTGCAATCTCTCTGCTGGGATTATACCATAGGCCTCCAATAATAAGTAAGGGATAGGTGATCAAATAAGTAGGCAGATTATGGAAAAATGTAAAAGCAACAGGCTTGTTGTATTGGGTGGCTTTAACCCCCAATATTGACTAGGACAGTGCAAGAAGCCTAGACAGGGCAGAATTCATTTGGCTCATCCATGAGCGTTTCTTGAAATAGTATGTCGATAGTCCAGCTAGAGAAGGGACCATACTGGACCTTGCATTGGGAAGCGAGCCTAGCCAGGTGGCTGGCATTTCAGTGGGAGAGTATTTAGGAACAGTGATCACAACTCAACTGATAAGTTCTTTATGAATAATAATCAATCTGGACATTGGGGGAGGTAATAAATTGGCAAATAGCAACATCGTTAGGCTAGAGCAAAGGAGAGTAAAATGGGGAGCAACTGTTATTGGGTAAGTCCACATCTGATACTGTATGTAGGAGTTGTTTAATAACCAGCTGATCAAAGTTCAAGGCTGGTATGTTCCAGTAAGGAGGAGGGACAATTATGGCAATGTAAAGCCCCTGTCCCACTTCAGAGACCTAAACAGCAACCTCTGGTGACCTTGCCCGCCACCCAAGGTTTCCATGAGGTCACCGGAGGTTTTGGTCACTCCCGCTAATGGACAAAAGTGGTTTCCGTGTGGTCGAGGCTTCATCTAGGTTGCTGCTATTTTTTCATCATGTTTAAAACCGGCCTCGACTAAAAATAGGTTGCCGTTTTAAAAATCGATAATTTTTTTGTCGGAGGTCTAGTTGAAGCCGGTTTTCTATATAGTCGAGGAAGGTTTTCAACATATGCGTCGGAGGTGGTAGGAGGTTGCAGGTCACCTCGACCTTGATTTTTTTTTTGGGTGGTGGGCAAGGTCATTAGAGGGTGCTATTTAGGTCTCCTAAGTGGGACATGGGCTTAAAAGGGACCCTTGGATGGTGAGACCGGTGGTAAATAAGAGAAGTTCTAAAAAAACTGCTCACAAAAATCTAAATGCAGCCTGACCAGCAGCTTATAAAGCCTCAGCATTACATCTCTCCTTTTATATTCTAGTCCCCTTGAAATAAATTCTACCATTGCACTTGTCTTCCTTACTATCGATTCAACTTCCAAATTAACCTTTTGGGAACCCTGCACTAGCACTTCCAAGTCCCTTTGCACCTCTGATTTTCTGAATCCTCTCCCCATTTAGAAAATAGTCTACGCCTTTGCATGAGTGCAAAGTGCATGACCACACTATGCTATATTCCATCTGTCATTTCCTTGCCCACAACCTGTCCAAGTCCTTCTGCAGACTCCGTACTGCCTGTGCACTATCTGCCCCACCACCCATCTTCAAATCATCTGCAAATTTGGCCACAACGCCAGCAATTCCATCATCCAATTGAATTGAGGGGAAATGAGCCGCACCTGCACAGTTAGGGGCTATGTTGCGTTGGGGGAACGTGTTGCGTTGGGGGAACGTGTTGCGTTGGGGGAACGAATGAGTGGTGGAATATTGCGTTGGGGAGTGGGTTGCGTTGGGGGACCAAGCATCCCGTGTGGTTGGGACCCAACGGGTCCCACTTAGTCTAGTATATTACTGAAACTCATCTTGTTTGTGATTCTGTTTGCATGCGTGCTCCCGGAGCCATGCCAAAACGGTTTTTGTGTTTTTATCAACTTTCGTTCAGATTTGATATTTTAAAGTTATTCACATTTTTAACTTTACAAAATCTCACTTTGAGAAAAATCTTTCTTCTGCACTGGCAGGTAGCAGCTATGAAGGCACAATGGAATTAATTTACTTAAATAAACAATAGACAGGAGTAGGCCATTCGGCCATTCATGCCAGCACCGCCATTCAATGCGATCATGGCTAATCATCCACAATCAGTACCCCGTTCCTGCCTTTAACCCATATCCCCTGACTCCGCTATCTTTAAGAGCCCTATCTTGAAAGTATCCAGAGAACCGGCCTCCATTGCCCTCTGAGGCAGAGAATTCCACAGACTCACAACTCTCTGTGTGAACATGTGATTCCTCATCTCCATTCTAAATGCCTTACCCCAACTTATTAGACTGTGGCCCTGGTTCTGGACTCCCCAAACATCGGGAACATGTTTCCTGCCTCAAGCGTGTCCTAACCCTTAATAATCTTATATGTTTCAATAGGATTCCCTCTTATCTTTCTAAATTCCAGAGTATACAAGCCCAGCCGCTCCATTCTCTCAGCAAAGAACAGTCCCGCCATTCTGGGAATTAACATAGTGAACCTACAATGCACTCCGTCAATAGCAGGAATGCCGTTCCTCAAATTCGGGGACCAAAACTGCACACAATACTCCAGGTGTGGTCTCACTAGGGCCTTGTACAACTGCGGAAGGACCTTTTTGCTCCTATACTCAACTTCTCTTGTTATGAAGGGCAACATGCCATTCGCTTTCTTCACTGCCTGCTGTACCTGCATGCTTACTTTCATTGACTGATGAACAAGGACCCCCAGATCCCGTTATACTTCTCCTTTTTACAACTTGACAATTTAGATAATAATCTGCCTTCCTGTTTTTGCTACCAAAGTGGATAACCTCACATTTATCCACATTAAACTGCATCTGCCCACTCAGCCAACCTCTCCAAGTCACCCTGCATTCTCATAGCATCCTCCTCACAGTTCACACTGCCACCCAACTTAGTGTCATCTGCAAATTTGCTAATGTTACTTTGAATCCCTTCATCTAAATCATTGATGTATATTGTAAATAGTTGCGGTCCCAGCACCGAGCCTTGCGGCACCCCACTAGTCACTGCCTGCCATTCTGAAAGGGACCCGTTAATCCCTACTCTTTGTTTCCTGTCTGCCAACCAATTTTCTATCCATGTCAGCACTCTACCCCCAATTCCATGTGCTTTACTTTTGCCCACTAATCTCCCATGTGGGACCTTATCAACTGCTTTCTGAAAGTCCAGGTACACTACATCCACTGGCTCTCCCTTGTCCATTTTTCTAGTTACATCCTCAAAAAATTCCAGAAGATTAGTCGAGCATGATTTCCCCTTCGTAAATCCATGCTGACTCGGACCGATCATGTCACTGCTATCTAAATGTGCTGCTATTTCATATTTATGATTGACTCCAGCTTTTTCCCCGCCACTGATGTCAGGCTAACTGGTCTATAATTCCCTGTTTTCTCTCTCCCGCCTGTCTTAAAAAGTGGGATAACATTAGCTACCCTTCAAATCCACAGAATCTATAGAACATTGGAAAATTATCACCAATGCATCCACGATTTCTAGAGCCACTTTCTTAAGGACCCTGGATGCAGACCATCAGGCCCTGGGGATTTATCACCCTTCAGTCCCATCAGTCTACCCAACACCATTTCCTGCCTTATGTGGATTTCCTTCAGTTCCTCCGGCCACTAGTACATCAGGAAGATTGTTTGTGTCCTCCTTAGTGAAGACAGATCCAAAGTATCTGTTCAACTCATCTGCCATTTCCTTGTTCCCCATAATAAATTCACATTTTTCAGTCTTCAAGGGTCCAACTTTGGTCCTAAAGAATTTTTTCCTCTTCACATACCTAAATAAGAATTTATTAATGGAGAGTAATCCACATATATTACAACAATTTCCCTTCAAAATAGTAAATTAAAATTTTAAATATCTTGGAATTTATGTAACAAAGACATAAACTTCTTTATTTAAACTTAACTTCCTGCCTTTATTGAACAAATTATATAAGAATATTTTATATTGGAAAACATTACCTAGCTCAATATTTGGTAGAATTAATGCAATAAAAATGATTTTTCTCCCGCAATTACTGTACCTCTTTCAATCAATCCCGATATATCTCCCAAAAACGTTTTTTAAAAAGGTTGACTCTATAGTCACTAATTTTATCTGGGATTATAAGAATCACAGAATAAATAAAAAGCACATATGTAAATCAAAAATAAATGGAGGTTTAGCCCTACCAAATGTTATGCTCTATTTCTGGGCAGTTAACATTAAAAATATGAATTTTTGGTTGGAAGAACTGGACCAACAACCAGATTGGTTAAAAATGGAAAAGGAAGACTGTTTACCTTTTGAAATTGGGTCGATCTTATTTGCTACTACTAAATTAAGCAAAAAAACCTATAGTGAAAATCCCATTTAAAACCCCAATATATAGTGGAATACGCATTTGGAAACAATTTTAAAAAACGACAATAAAATTGGATAATTTATCACTACTTCTTCCCATTGTAAACAACCCTCAACGATGGATAAAGGTTTTTTACAATGAAAAAATTACGGAATTTTAAAGATGGGTCATCTTTATAGGAAAGGTACATTCCTCTCATTCCAGGAGTTACAACAAATTTATGGACTTCACTCAAATGACTACTTAAGATACCTACAACTTAGTGACTATGCTAAATCAAATACACAGGACTATAGAAATAGAAAGACAGAAATTCTTGATGAATGTTTGAACAAACACCCTAACACAGAAAAATTAATATCTTATATTTATAATATCCTATTAGATAATGATGCACCCACGATGGAAATATATAGGCAATCATGGGAAAATGAACTAGGCCAACCAATAAGGCAAGATATTTGGGACGAAAGCTTACAACATATACATCACTGTTCGTTAAATACTAGACATTCTTTAATACAATTTAAAGTATTACATAGATTGCACTATTCAAAAACAAAATTAAATAGAATTTTCCCAAGTATCTCCTATTTGTGAAAAATGTCAGCACTTAGAGGCACACATTTGTAAGGTATAAAAATTAATAATTTTTGGACGGAAATTTTTAAGATAATTTCGGAAGTTGTCAACATCCAATTGGGCCCCAATTCAAAACTAACAATATTAGGAATATTAGAACAAAATCAAATATTTACAACAAGCCAAAGAAACTTTATCGACTATAGCTTAATAATTGGGAAAAAAGTAATATTAAAATTTTGGAAAGGCCCTATAACCCCCACAGTTAAAATGTGGATTATGGAAATGTCGGAGACCCTACATTTGGAAAGATTAAGATTTGTCTTATGGACAAACAAAAGCTATTTACTAGAATATGGTCTCCATTCATTGACTATTTGAAGGGGCAAACCGGTTCGGCACGAGAACCTGACTGAAACCCGAATCAAGGATTAGATGAAGAATTACATTTTATAATTCAGTGGCTGAATGGGAGATGTCAGAGAGTAATGGTGGATGGCTGTTTGTCAGGTTGGAAGCCGGTGACCAGTGGGGTGCCTCAAGGATCTGTGTTGGGTCCACTGTTGTTTGTCATGTACATCAATGATCTGGATGATGGGGTGGAAAATTGGATAAGTAAGTATGCAGATGATACTAAGATAGGTGGTGTTGTGGATAATGAAGTAGATTTTCAAAATCTACAGAGAGATTTGGGCCATTTGGAAAAGTGGGCTGAAAGATGGCAGATGGAGTTTAATGCTGATAAGTGTGAAGTGCTACATCTTGGCAGGACAAATCAAAATAGGACGTACATGGTAAATGGTAGGGAATTGAGGAATGCTGTGGAACAGAGGGATCTAGGAATAACTGTGCATAGTACCCTGAAGGTGGAATCGCATGTAGATAGGGTGGTAAAGAAAGCCTTTGGTGTGCTGGCCTTTATAAATCAGAGCATTGAATATAGGAGTAGGGAAGTAATGTTAAAAATTGTACAAGGCATTGGTAAGACCAATTCTGGAGTATGGTGTACAATTTTGGTCGCCTAGTTATAGGAAGGATGTCAACAAAATAGAGAGAGTACAGAGGAGATTTACTAGAATGTTGCCAGGGTTCCAGCAACTATGTTACAGAGAAAGGTTGAACAAGTTAGGTCTTTATTCTTTGGAGCGCAGAAGGTTAAGGGTGGACTTGATTGAGGTCTTTAAAATGATGAAAGGGATAGACAGAGTTGACGTGGATAAGCGTTTTTCCCATTGAGGGTAGGGAAGATTCAAACAAGAGGGCATGACATGAGAATTAAGGGACAGAGGTTTCGGGGTAACGTGAGGGGGAACTTCTTTACTCAGAGGGTGGTGGCTGTGTGGAATGAGCTTCCAGCAGAAGTGGTGGAGGCAGGATCGATTTTAACATTTAAAAGTAAAGTGGATAGGTATATGGACGTGAAGGGAATGGAGGGGTATGGTCTGAGTGCAGGTAGATGGGACTAGGGAAAACAAATGGTCGGCACGGACTGGAAGGGCCGAGAGGGCCTGTTTCCGTGCTGTAATTGTTATATGTTTATTATATATGTTATATGTATAATTAGCTGATTATTCCATTCTCTTTTAATTTTTTGGTTTCTTTTCTCTCCCTCTCTATTATTTTCTATCTATATAAAAATAAAAAAATATATAGAAGTATAATTATTATACAATTGATAATATAAACAATATTAATAATGTATGACTATTACAAACAAAATGTTTTTATTATGTATTTCTAATTAAAACATTAAAAAAAAAAAAATTAATTAAAAAAAAAATGCTTTTACTATTCTCCCTTATATTCTTGGCTAGCTTACCTTTGTACATCATCTTTTCTCCCCTTATTGCCTTTTTAGTTATCCTCTGTGGCTCTATAAAATTTACCCAATCCTGTTGCTTCCTGCTCATATTTGCTATGTTGTAGTTCTTCTAAATTTATACTATCCCTGACTTCCCTTGTCAGCCACGGTCGCCCCTTACTCCCCTTGGAATCTTTCTTCCTCGTTGGGTGGAACATCTGTAAACTACCCCTCACCAGTGTTCCACTGGCAATAAGCAGCGTATGACCTCACAATGGGATCTCATTTACATAAATTGCCCGTCAACAGTGTTCCACCCAGTGCAATGAGAGATTTATTACATTGTTGTAAGGAGAGGGAGGGGAGGAGGAGAAATGTTTTTTAAACATTGTGTTTAGTGGGGGAGTGGGATAGGGAAGAGGTGAGGAGTGGGGGAGCAGGGAGATGGAGAGGGGAGGTAGGGCAGGAAGAGGGTTTATGGAGGGAGTGAGTGATTGAGGGTAGGGGAAAGGAGAGGGGAGGGTGGGAGGGGAGGTGGAGAGGGGGGAGAAGAGGAGGGGAGGGCAATGGAGTGTTGGGGATGAGGGGAAATGCCTGCACAGTTGGTGGCTATGGGTGAGTAGTGGAATATTGCGCTGGGGGAACAGGTCAGTGGTGGAAACGGGTTGCATTGGGGGAACGGGTGAGTGGTGGAATATTGCATTGGGGTAACAAGGCCTAACGGGTTCCACTTGGTCTAGTATGTTTGAAAAATATGTGATCTGTTTTCAGCATTTGCATTTTCTTTTCAAATTAAACATGATTTTAATACTAATTTTCTCTCTTGTATGCATCTAGCGTCAACTGGGAAATGTTGCCAATAAAGCTATCAGGAAGCTAGCCACAAGAACAGTTAAAAGGGATGATAAGGTAAGAAGTGATATTGATACTCCTGCTGCTAAATTGTTTTTAGTTTCAGTTATGTTATACTAAGCCGAGGCTCAATACCGCATGCCACTTTGCTATGTTGGCCCAAGTGGCATACAGATGTTGTTTTACAAGAATTAAGTAAAATGTAATAATTAAGCCCCAAAGAAATCGTGTTATAGAAAATCGTGTTATAAAGACAATTGTAGCAATGATAGAAAGGGGTTTAGGGGCTGGACGGTTTCAGACTTGCAATAACAAAGTCAGTTTTCTCGCAGGAGTTACAAAAATATTTTTTTCAATAGCAATGTCCATTTTTGTTACTGCCAGCAAAATATATGAACAAATAAGAAAATGTCAATAGAAACAATTGCTTGTCAATTGTAATGACTGCCCTTGGTTAACATAGCATCTGTGTTCTTAAGATAAAATAGTGCCTGATTACTAGGAGGTTACATGGGAAAGTGTTCTTTCTCCACTATACTGTTTAAATCTAAGACAGCTTTACTTTGCTTGTCAACTTCAAAAGTAACTTTTAAGTAGTTTTCTCATTCACGACCTAAATCGCGTTGTAACCAGCTCACCCTGCGTAATCCAAAAAGTGTTCCCTGATTCTTCTTTTGCATTATATCCAATTTGTGTTAATGTGTTATCGCAGAACTACAGTATAATTCTGGTTCATACAAGAGGAAACTGAGTGCTAATGACTGCAAGTTGGAATATGGGAAGAAATATTTAGTGCTACTTAAAAGTCACAGATTTGCCTAGCTGGACAAACTCTGAAACTTGTACATCTAGATTGATCTCATAGTTGATATATTTTAATGAGAGAAGAGAAGGATCATCAACCATACCCGTTAACATTTGTTCTATATTATCCCACTTTCTCATCCATTCCCTACAGACTAGGGGCAATTTGCAGAGAGCCAATTAACCTACAAAAACACACCTTGGGGATGTGGGAGGAAACTGGAGCACCCCAAGGAAACATGCAGAGGGAGTCAGAGGGAGAACATGCAAACTTCACATATATAGCACCCAAGGTCAGGATTGCATTGGGTCTTTAACGCTGTGATGCAGCAGTTCTACCAGATGCACCATTGTGCCAGTGAGTGTTAAGGACATCAAGCTATTTTTATCTGCTGAGTCAGAAATTTGGATTGGTAATTTTAGCCAAAGATGTGCTGACAGCAAAATATTTTGTCCTTTTTAAGGAAATCAGAATTCAAAGATAGTACCACAAGCTAATATAGACGATATATGTATCAAATGCTGTTTAGCTCCTTTCAAAATGCCCAAAGCTGTTTACAGGCAATACAACAAACAGCAATGTGATAATGACCAAATAATTTCATTTGGTGATGTTGATTATAGGATAGATAGTAGCTAGGATATGAGATAATATCCTAGCTCTTTTCAAAAATGTCATACAGCATGGAACCAGGCCCTTCGGCCCAACTCATCCATGCCGTCCAAGATGCCCATCTAAGCATGTCCCATTTACCCACATTCGGTCCATCTCCCTCTAAACGTTTCCCATCCATGTACCCATCCAAGTGTCTTCCAAGTGCTGTGGTATCTTTCGCAATACTTTAAAACAACAGGACATTGGTTTAATGTTTCAACAAAATACAGCGCCTCTAACTACAATAAAATGAACGACAGGAATTCTCAGCGGGTCACGTGGCAGGCGTGGAAGCAGAGGGATGATTGACATTTTGGGTCAAGACCCTCCATCCAGATTAGAGATTCTGCAGTCTCTTGCACGTCCAATGATGTGCCGTTTTCTTCATAGTGCACTGGATTGACAGAGTTGAATTTTGTGCTCTGAAAGAATATATACATGAGGTTGCGTTTTTATACATAGGAAACATTTATTGAGCAAGTTAGGAGTACTGGGAAGCAGCCTGAAATGCAAAGAACCTGCTCATCAAGTCTTAGCCATACTTTTTGTCTCTGCTGCCAATACTTACAGCACTTAATCGTTCTTAAATGTTCTTTTGACTTCATGAGACCAACTCTGAAATCAATCTGAAGTAATCTGACTTGTGGAAAAAACCGCACCATGGTTGTCATCCAGCATTAATGTCCTGCCACAGTGGCGATTTTTCCACTGCGCTTTGAAGTGGCCCGGCAAATGACTTGGTTGTATCAAACCACTGCAAACATAACTAATCCCACAAAGTGGATGATGCTTTATCAGCAATGGCCACATCCGGAGAAAGATTTTTCATCAGGCTCCAAGGATTGATGATATTATTGTTCAAGCACCGAGTAATCAGCAGCTTAATTATGGATATGTTATGGTGATCAGTCAATATGTTGCCTCATGTTAAATTATGTACAAGTTCATTGGATTTCAATAAGCAGAATTTGGTGTCGAAATAACAATCTTAGTGGACATGTCTTTATTGTTGTGCACATTTGCAGCAACTTGGCAAGGAACAGATACCTATTGAAATCTAAATTGCCTCTAAGTGCTAAGAATTTAACCTGCTCAACTGTAGACTTCTGAATAACCAAAAAGCAAAGTGCTGGAGAAACGTAGCAGGTCATGGAACATCTGTGGAGGGAAATGGACAGACAAAGTTTCAGGTAAAGTCTCAAGAAGGGTCCCAACCTGAAACATTGTCTGTCCATTCCCTCCACAAATGCTGCCTGTCCTGCTGAGTTCCTCCAGCACTTTGTGTTTTTCCCAAGATTCCAGTATTTACAGTTTCTTGTCTTCAGACTTGTGGGTAGAGTAGTTTTTTTCACAACCTCCCTATGTTTGAGAAATTCCTTTTTGTGCTTTAATTAACTCTTCACAAAAATAATTGCTGTTACCTAACAATTAGGTGCCACTTAATGGTCAGATGTATTTACCTGCATTGTCAACCATTCATGCAGATAGTAAATTATTATGAGTTTGTTTCTGGTTTTACATATACTTCTCTCTATACAATTTTGTTTTCCTTTTTTGGCACTATTGAGCTGATGAATCATGTTTGATTCTTTCGGTCTGGTTCTCGTTTCATTCTCAATCTCATTAGTTGAGATTTAGTTGTATTTGTTTATGGAACAATGATCTTGATAGAACAACATTTATTTCCCATATCAATGTCAGCAGCAAGTTCAGATTTTAACATTTCCAAGGTGTTTGTCTGGTGATGATGGACAGCTGGTGTGAATGTTCAGATGTTGCACACTGCCGCCAAGGGGCTGGATATTGAGGGTGAGGATGAGACCCACTCAACAAACTGTGGGTGGTAGCAACAGGAAATGTTCTATGTTCCATGAAGGGAAAGTTAAAAAAAAAAAGCTTAAACAACAAGTAGATGGGTAGTGAAGGTCGGCATGGGCATGGTAGGCCAAAGGGCCTGTTTCAGTGCTATATGACTTGTAGACAAAGTGTCCTTACAAGTTAACTTGTGAACAGGTTGTTTTGCCATTTTGAAGATCGGTTCTTTTAATAAATATCTCTTATCCACATAACTATAACCCTGAATATTCCCCAACAGTCTCTCCCAGCAATGTTTCTCCCTATGCTCAGTTTCCAATATGTTGTGATGTTCAAGAGCACGTATCCCCAATCATCGAGACATAGGGAGTCATACACCATGGAAGCAAATCCTTCGGCCCGATTTGCTTATGCTGACCAAGATGCGCCATCTACACTAATCCCATCTACTTACGTTTGACCCACCGAGTACTTCCAGCACTTTGTATTTTGCTCAAGATTCCAGCATCTACGGTTTCTTCTGTCTCCATAATATGTTTTGGGTGTTGGCTTGAATTAAAAAAATATTGGTTCATTTGGATATTTGCACTAGTTAAAAATACTATCATTATAATATTTACAACTATCTGAGACGGCAGACAAAGCCTACTTTAACAATCCACTTGAAAATATTGCAATGTGTTGCGCGTTCTGTGCCCGTTTCGAAAGCAGCACGTAAACCCACGACTTTCTGATGTGTTTTTGCTGCTCCTGGGTTAAGGCTGGCACCATGGTAACTGTTCGAAAGCTAATTTGTGGTACTTTTCACCTGCTTACAAATGCTATTGCATTTTACAGCATTTTATTGCTTTTGAAGTGTTGAGGCAATGTGGTTACATACTAGAGCTGATAAAATGTATATTATTTTCCTGTTCATACAAGAGAGAGTGTTTATTGCCTGAATGAGAGTTTATTTAGTCCAATAAAACGATCAACTAAGAATGAATCAAATACAATTTAGCATAAGATGAGTGATGAGATGTGACCATTTTCTTTACTTCAACAGTTAAGTCAAGCTTGTGTAATTGGCATATGTATCGACAATGGAACAATGAAATTCTTACTTGCATCAAAATAACAGGCTTGTAAACATAATACACGACAGGTAATATATCATAATCAAAAACACAATTAACTAATAACTAACAGTAGGCAACTATAATAGTGCAAAACCAAAATCCACAACGGAGCCAACGACACATCGTAGATCATAGTCGGTCCACTGTATTTTCATGCTTTTCAAATGTTGTCAGGCCATTGAATCATCTCAAAATGAAATAGCTAGAAATTCTCAGTGGCAGGCTGGATCAGTGGAAAGAAAAAGATTTAACTAGTTGATTTTGGACTGGAATAGCTGATGACTTGAAATGTTAACTCTGTTTTATCTTTTGATCTGCTGGGATTCCCATCATTGTTTGGATTTCCAGCACCCTTGCATTTTGCTCATCTTCGGATTTCAGATTGGAATTAGTATTAGTAACTAGCATGATTAGTTTCAACCCTGGCCATAATTTTATTTTTCCTTTATTTCTTCATTCTCCCTCAGCGAAGATTGATAGGCCTCTTGGAACTGCCCCGTTGTTAATGAAATCTGCAGGGGGTGTGTGGTGGGAAGGGCCGACATGTCTAAAATAGCTGAGAACCTAATAGTGAAACTTTATCAGTTTAACTGTGTTAATATCACAGTATATTTCACCAGGTCATGACAGGTAGTTCTGCTATATCATGGTTTACCCAAACACAAATTGGATATAACAGGAGCGATTAATCATAGAGCACTATTTACATTATGCAGAACAAATTAGTTATAATGCGGCTTTGATCAGAAACTAGACAACTATTTAAAAATTACTTTGTTAATTGACAAACAGAAAGAAAGCTGCCTTGGATTTAAACAGTCTAGATGGCAAAAAGCATGTTTCCATGTAATTTCCACGCAGTAATCAGACACCGATGTCTCTTAAGAACACATCTGCTACTTTAACCATGGAAGGCCATTGCAATGGATGTATTTACTTGTATTGACATTTGTGCAACCATACCATATTAAACAGTGTAAGAAACAACCTTTTGTGTTTTTGCTTGCAGTAACTAAAATAAACAGATTTTTATTGGAAAAGACTGTTATTTCTAAAAATCCTTTAGAAATAATAACTTTGTTATTGCAAGTCTGAAATTCATGTCCGAAAACCTCTTTTCCCCCATTGATACAATTGTCTTTATAATGCTAGAATTCTTGGGAATACTGTGTTATAGCTGAACACCTGTAATTGAGGATCATTTGGGAAGAGCACTGAAAGCTTCACAATTGAGTTTGATAGCCTTTCTCTTTTCTTCTCTGTTCCCTGGAAAGCAGGACAGCTTATCTGGGATCAATTGCCAGGTCTGGAATTCTTAAATAATTTAATGTCACACCAAGTAATGTATTTACCCTCAAATCCACCAGGGTACTGGACTACAAAAACTATGGATGCTGGCACATCCAAAATTAAAATAAAAAATGGCGAAAGCAGTGCATAATTTTGGGCTGTGTTTTGTAGTTTAGTTTAGTTTAGAGATAGAGCATGCCCATGGAATCCTGTTAAGGGAGACGGGCTGTTAGAAGAAGTAAATAGAGAAGATTCAGCTGAGAGATCTGTCAACTTTGTTTTAAGTAAACACAAGACATTTTAATAGAAAAAGGAAGACTTCAAATCCCCCTCCTCCTCCACCACCACCTGAGCTTATTCTCAAATTGAACAATTTCCCAAAGGCAGACACTTTCTATAAATCAAAGGTGTCACTTTTGGCACTCCCCAGGTTATAGGTTTGTCTTTGTAGGACATGTGGAACGGTACTTCCCTCAACACTGTTTCTATTACTTTGATGATTGTATTGGTGCTACTTCCTGCACTCTGTTTCTACATGAATGCTGCCCACCTACTAAGTTGCAATGGTCATTGCTCGCACTGACAGGTATGCTCCCTGTACTGAAAAGATAACTGCATGAACTAGGGTTACTGAGAAGATTGCATTTGCTTTTGTTTAGAGAGATACAGCATGGAAACAGGCCCTTCGGCCCACCAAGTCCACACTGACCATCAACCACCCGTTCACACTAGTTCTATGTTATCCTACCTACCCATCCACCCCCTACATGCAATTTACAGAGGGCCAATTAACCTACAACCCAGCTCATCTTAATGATAGAGTGGTGAGTCTCTGGAACTCTCTGCCACAGAGGGTAGTTGAGGCCAGTTCATTGGCTATATTTAAGAGTGAGTTGGATGTGGCCCTTGTGGCTAAGGGGATCAGAGGGTATGGAGAGAAGGCAGGTACGGCATACTGAGTTGGATGATCAGCCATGATCATATTGAATGGCGGTGCAGGCTCGAAGGGCTGAATGGCCTACTCCTGCACCTAATTTCTATGTTTCTATGTTTCTATGATATGGGAAGGAAACCAGAGCACCTGGAGGAAATCCATGTTCTTACAGAGAGAGCATGCAGACTCCACACAGACAACATCCGAGGTCTGGCTCGAACCCAGGACTCTGGCGCTGTGAGGCAGAGGCTCTACCAGCTGCGCCTCTGTGCTGTTCCGTATCTGCAGGGTTCTACCAGGAACGTGTAATATTTTATCCTCGTGTATCATTATGTAGATTGAAATTATTGTAAGACAGAATTCCCTTTCCTAAATAAAATGTATATGTACTAACTGAATTATATTTATTGCATTTATCAGGAAACGGATCCAGAATTCGATCACTGTGCAGTCTGTATTGAGGGATACAAATCTAATGATGTGATCAGGATTCTGCCATGCAAGTAAGCCTTTCATCTTTATTTTACATATGTAACTCATATTTCACTGTACCTTAATTGGTACATGTAACAATTAAATTGGATCTTGAATCTAAAGAACATTTTATCAATACCGTTTGCATAAATTATATTACTGCAAACCTGCGAAAATATTATATGTTTTAAAATGGCAAATACTTACCCTCTTTAAAGTGAAAAATGTCCCAAATAGCAATGGAAGTAAAATCATAATTCTAATTGTGGTTACACGCCTCCTGAAGTGTGGTGAAAGAAGTAGGTATAGGAGGGAATTTGATGATGGAAGTAACAAGATAGAGACCAAAGCAGAATAGTTATGTGGAGTCACAAGAGATTGCAGATGCTTGAATTGAGGACAAATTAAACTGCTGGGGGATCTCAGTGGGTCAGTCTGAAGAAGGGTCCAGACCCAACATGTTATCTGTCTATTTGCCTGTACAGATGCTGCCTGAACTGTTGAGTTCCTCCAATGTTTTTTTTTAAACTCAAAATAGTTATGCATTGTATCACCAAGGTGAATGGAGGCTGTGCTGGGGAAGACAAAATGAGGTGATTTGCTGGTAGTTGGTACATAAAGGCAGGATCTATAGAAGACATAGATTTCACATTGTGTAAGGCTGAATGGAATTCTGCAAAGGTGCAAAATAGTTCACATTCCAAATATCTATGATAAGACGGAAGACATGTTCACGTTGTAGGAGTAGAATTAGGCCGTTCGGCCCATCGAGCACTCCACCATTCGTTTGCGGCTGATATCTGCTTTCTCCCCTTAACCCTTGACACCCGTTCTAATCAAGTATTTTTCTATCTGCCTTAAAAATAGCCACTGGGTCGCCACAGCCCTCTGCGGCAATGGCTTCCACAGATTAACTACCCTCTGACTAAAGAAGTTCCTCTTCACCTCCTTTCTAAAAGAGTGCCCTTTAATTCTGAGGCTATGACCTCTGGTCCTAGACTCCCCTCACCAGTGGAAACATCCTTTCCACATCCACTCTATTGTGTTTGCAAACAAAAGAGAGCTTAAGGTGAAGTCAGAATTAGCCACTGATTTTTTTTTTCATAAAATGGGATTAATGGAGTTGAATGTACAAACATAGTAATAATGGTTATTTTCACTATGCACTTGTGTCACTGTATAGCATGTTCATATGTCAAAATACCTTTTAATGGGAATAAGATGTAATGAAGTGAACGTTGACGATGATAATGGCATATTTTAGAATTATACCAATTGTTAATCAGATTAATCGTATCTAAAACTCGGAGAAACTATTTGGAATAGAAATAAACCAGAAACAATATCGACAATCTGAAGAAGGGTCCCGACCCGAAACGTCACCTGTCCATGTTCTCCAGAAATGCTGCCTGGCCCACTGTGTTACTTTGTCTTTTTTTTGTAAATATACATCTGCAGTTCCTGCTCTAATTTCCACCCACACTTCAAATAGGTGTGTAGGTTAATTGGCTATGCTAAAATTGTAAACTGTCCCTAATGTGTAGGATAATGCTAGTGCATTGGAATCGCTGACTTGATGGGCAAGGGGCCTGTTTTATGCTGCATCTCTAAAGTGGAAAGTCACTGATTGAAGGACTGTAATAGGAACTCTGTTTACAGTTTGCGTTGGGATGTACAGTAGACTATTCCTTATCCATTTGTTGGACCAGAGTTAAAAATTCCCCATTTGTACAGAGGGAAGGGAAATACAAATATTGCAGATGCTGGAAATCTGAAATAAAAACCCATGGGTCAAGCAGCATCTCTGGGAAGCTACCAGCTGTGATGCGAGGTTTCCATTGACCTGAAATGTTAACTTTTTTTTTCTCTCTTTCCATGATGATGTTGGAACCACTGAGAGTTTCTAGAATGTTCTGCTTGTTTTTAGCATTGATAGAGGGAACACAGAAAATTATTGTGAAACTTCAGAACCAAAATACTTTGAATGCTGAATTTGGAAATAAAAACAGAAAATGCAGGAAATGCAAAGTGGGTTAAGTTACATCAGTGGAAAAATAAGTATTAATATTTCAGGTTATTTGCCTTGCATCAGAACTCTAATTCCCTCTCCACGGATGCTACCTGATCAGTTACGATTTTCCAATATTTTTAATCTGTTGTGAAACTATTTTGGTCACATTACATTTACTGCTGTGCAATAGGCAGTGATTTACTCTCCTCAATTTTTCATCTATTTGTGGAACTGCTGGAGCTGGAGAAGTACTGAACTGCAGGATGCAGTTGTTTTCATAACTTGTCCCAGCTCATAGTATCAGCATGTGGAGAGAGTGTTGAGTCATAAAGTTGTATTACACAGAAACAGGCCCTTAAACCCAACCCTTCCATGCCAACCAGCATGCCTATCTTATCTGGTTCTATTTGGCCTGTATCCCTCTAAACCTTTTCTATCCATGTAATGCATTTAGTGGAAGATTATTCAATAAGCAGGACAAATCTGGCATTGTTTCAGTCATTTACCATTCCTTCATTGTAGAAAGATTAGATTGAAAGAGGACAACTAGATATTTGTTTGCTGGTGTGAAATATTTCATTTTGTGTCCTTGTTTCTTTCAAGGTTCTCTGGTTTGTGTGTAACTCGGGATGTGATGTTTCAATAATGAATTTTTGGTCAGCCCTCGTCTCGAATACTATATTAACTTTCTAACATTGCACCACGAAGGATGGATTAACCTTGCAGGGAGTACAATGCAGATTCACCAAAGTAATAGAATTTAAAGGATTAAGTTATAAACACAGATTACAGAACATTGACTACTATTTCCTTTAGGAGGTAGAAGATTGAATTGATTAAAATAATTAAAGGCCTCAGTAGAGTAAATGCAGAGAAATACGTAATTCAATAGGTAATAAAAATATGAGACTCTCTGAAGATTGTTGATGTTTAAGGAGAATTAGAGTTATTCAAGAAAGATGTTGATCCTTTTTGTTAAAAGTATCGATGGATATTTTGCAAAGAGATAAATAAAATGGAGACACTGATCGGCTATGATGTCATGGTGGGACAGGCTCCATGGTGGGACAATGCTGCAGCTGTTATCTAGACCGCACATATTCCCAAAAGGATGAAAAGGGGACATCCAAAACAAAAGTTCCTTGAATGACAGAGGCAAGTGAGGTTAGAGTAAAAGTGAAATCTTTATAAAATATGTTGGATAGAAAATACAATTGAAAACCAAGCAAAATACAGTACAGTGGGGGAGAATGAAAAAGGATACACACATCGAGGAATGAAATGAGAAAAGAAGAATAACTAATAGAAAAAGGGCCCAGAATTTTTAATTGAAAAGGATAATTAAATAAACGATAGGCCAAAGTAGGGACATTATGGGGAAGCAGAACTTAACTGAGTAACTGCACTTCCCTTCACAAAAGAGGAAGATGAAATGAGTGTTGCAGAGGAGCATGTAGTGGAGATATTGATTAAGCTAAAAGTAGACTGGGAGTGGCTCGTGTTGGAATCGCACGTCACTTGGTTCTGATGCGATGCATTCTTGATTGTTTTGGAAGTGGGGGTGGAGACATCAAACCTCCTTGGGATTTTATTATATTAATTTATTAGGCTATGGGCATTATCGCCAAAGCCAACATTTATTGACTGTCCCCAATTGCAAGAGAACCTGGCCTAAGCTGCTTTCTTTTCAACTGTTGCAATCTTTCTTGTGAAGGCATTCTGGTAACATTGTTGTTGAGGAAGACATTAGACCCAACAGCCATAAAGGAACAGTGATACATTTCCAAATCTGAATGGAATAGGATTTAGAGGGCAACCTACACGGGATGGGCCTGGTGTGCGTGCACTGGCGGGAGCAGTAACATGGGTAGTTTGACAATGCCTGTGAAACAAGGCAAGTGACTGCAATGCATTTTGTAGATTATATACATATTGCATCCATGGTTTACCGGTGGTGGTGGTGGGGAATGAATGTTTAGGATGATGGATGGAAGTCAGTCAAGCTGCCTGCTTAGCCTTGGTTACCGTTAAGCTCTTTGTTTTTCTATTGCACGAATTAATCCAGACAAATGGAGATTGTCCCCCTGACCCCTGACCTGTGTCTTGTAGTTGGTGGAAAGGTTATGGGAAGTCAGGTACAAGTCTGACATTGCGGTGTATCCATCCTTTAACCTAGGGTTAGTTTTAGAGTATTTGTATGCCTGCTCCACTTGCGTTTCTGGTCAGTGGTGATTTCACACGCCTCTCCAGCCTCTTTCTTTCTCTTCTCCACCTCCCCACTCCTAACCCAAAATGTTTTACTGCAAGAACTCAATGATGGGAATTTCATTGGATGTCAAGGGTAGATGATTTGAAACTGTCATGTTGGAGACGGTCCTGGGCTGGCCCTTGTGTGGCGTGAATGCTGTCTAGGTCTTTCTGCCTCCACACATGAACTATTTAATTTTATAAGATTCTTAAAGTGATAGTGAATATTGTACAATCATCAGAGAAAATTTGTGCTGCTGAGCTCAATGGAACAAAGGTCATTGGGGTGGAAGATTGCAACCTTCACGTGGTCCGCCCTGTTTCGACAAATGCAATAAACCCGGCGTGCACAATCAACTAAGATCAAATAGAACAAGTTGTCCTACAACTTTAGGCTGTGCACGCCACACGCAACAAGAAGAACAAAGGTCATTGATTACGCAGCTAAAGATCTTTGAGCCAAGGACTATACCTTGGGTAAATCGTAGAATTATAAAAACATACGACACAGGACTTTTCATCGTCCATACCGTCTGTGATAACTATGTGTGTTAATCCCAATTGCCTACAATAGGCTTTTATCCCTCTAGCCCATTGCTATCAAAATACCTGTCCAAATGTCTACTGAGTGCTCCACTACCTCTGGCAGCTCATACGAAATATTCACCACCCTCTGGGTGGAAAAACTGGCTCTTCACGTGTCCTCACCTTAAACCTGTGCCCTCTAATTCTAGACTCTGCCTCTAATGTTACATACATTCTAGATTTTGTCTCTAATGTTTATAAACCTCTGTAAAATTCTAGACACTGCCTTTAATTTTATAAACCTCTGTAAAACAACCTCTTAGCCTCCTACTGTATATTCCAGTAAGAATACACCCAGCTTATCTAGTCTTTCCTCTAGCCCACCGTTCTAAGCAACATCCTGGTGAATATCTTCTGCATTTTTAAGTTACCACATCCTTCCTGTAACGGTGTTCACAGTGCTCCCATGTGTGGTGTAACCAATGTTTTATACAGCTGCAACATGACATGCCAACTCTTATACTCAGTGCCTCTGCCTATGAAAGCAAGCATATTAAATGCTCTGTTGCGACCCTATCCATTCTGGTCCACCAGTTTCAGACAGTTTATTTACTTGCACCCTAACAATCAATTGTACATTAGTACCCCTCAGGTCCTTACCACTTACCCTACATGTAGTAACATAATTTGGCATCTCAAAGTGCATTACCGTGTATTTGTGTGGATTATGTTCTGTTTGTCAGTGTTCTTTCTATTTATGTCTCTCTGTATCTTTAAACAAACTTCTGAATTATCTATGACTCCACAATTGTTTGTCGTTTGTAAACCTGCTAATCAATCCTCTACATTCTCATCCGGATGGATGGATGGATGGATGGATGGATGGATGGATGGATAGATAGATGACCAAGTGGGACCCACTGGGTCCATGTCACATAGGAGGCTTGTTCCCATAGAAAATAGGTGCAGGAGTAGGCCATTCGGCCCTTCGAGCCTGCACCGCCATTCAATATGATCATGGCTGATCATTCAACTCAGTATCCTGTACCTGCCTTCTCTCCATACCCCCTGATCCCTTTAGCCACAAGGGCCACATCTAACTCCCTCTTAAATATAGCCAATGAACTGGCCTCAACTACCTTCTGTGGCAGAGAATTCCAGAGACTCACCACTCTCTGTGTGAAAAATGTTTTTCTCATCTCGGCCTTAAAAGACTTCCCCCTTATCCTTAAACTGTGACCCCTTGTTCTGGACTTCCCCAACATCGGGAACAATCTTCCTGCATCTAGCCTGTCCAACCCCTTAAGAATTTTGTAAGTTCTATAAGATCCCCCCTCAATATTCTAAATTCTAGCGAGTACAGGCCGAGTCTATCCAGTCTTTCCTCATATGAAAGTCCTGACATCCCAGGAATCAGTCTGGTGAACCTTTTCTGTACCCCCTCTATGGCAAGAATGTCTTTCCTCAGATTTGGAGACCAAAACTGTACGCAATACTCCAGGTGTGGTCTCACAAAAACCCTGTACAACTGCAGTAGAACCTCCCTACACCCAAATCCTTTTGCTATGAATGCTAAAATACCATTTGCTTTCTTCACTGCCTGCTGCACCTGCATGCCTACTTTCAATGACTGGTGTTACATGACACCCAGGTCTCGTTGCATCTCCCCATTTCCAAATCAGCCACCATTCAGATAATAGTCTACCCTCTTGTTTTTGCCACCAAAGTGGATAACCTCACATTTATCCACATTATACTGCATCTGCCATGCATTTGCCCACTCACCCAGCCTATCCAAGTCACCTTGCAGCCTCCTAGCATCCTCCTCACACCTAACACTGCCCCCCAGCTTCGTGTCATCCGCAAACTTGGAGATGTTGCATTCAATTCCCTCGTCCAAATCATTAATATATATTGTAAATAGCTGGGGTCCCAGCACTGAGCCTTGCGGTACCTCACTAGTCACTGCCTGCCATTCTGAAAAGGACCCGTTTACTCCTACCCTTTGCTTCCTGTCTGCCAGCCAGTTTTCTATCCACATCAATACTGAACCCCCAATACTGTGTGCTTTACGTTTGCATACTAATCTCTTATGTGGCACCTTGTCAAAAGCCTTCTGAAAGTCCAGATACAGCACACCCACTGGTTCTCCCTTATCCTAGTTACATCCTCAAAAAATTGTATAAGATTCGTCAGACATGATTTACCTTTCGTAA
Source organism: Okamejei kenojei (assembly GCA_035221665.1). Lineage (NCBI taxonomy): Eukaryota > Metazoa > Chordata > Chondrichthyes > Rajiformes > Rajidae > Okamejei > Okamejei kenojei. The sequence continues at coordinate 44,395,471 of CM069141.1, forward strand.
ATCCATGCTGACTTTGTCCAATGATTTCACCACTTTCCAAATATGCTGCTATCCCATCTTTAATAGATGGGATAGCATCTTCCCCACTACCGATGTTAGACTAACTGGTCTGTAATTCCCCGTTTTCTCTCTCCCTCATTTTTTAAAAAGTGGGGTTACATTAGCTACCCTCCAATCCTCAGGAACTACTCCAGAATCTAAAGAGTTTTGAAAAATTATCACTAAGGCATCCACTATTTCTGTGGCTGCTTCCTTGAGTACTCTGGGATGCAGCCTATCTGGCCCTGGGGATTTATCGGCCTTTAATCCATTAAATTTACCCAACACCACTTCCCGGCTAACCTAGATTTCACTCAGTTCCTCCATCTTATTTGACCCCTGGTCCCCTGCTATTTCCGGCAGATTATTTATGTCTTCCTTGGTCTGCCATGTCCTTGTTCCCCATGATCAATTCACCTGTTTCTGACTGCAAGGGACCTGCATTTGTTTTAACTAATCTTTTTCTCTTCACATATCTATCTGAAGAACGGTTTCGGCCCGAAACGTTGCTTATCTCCTTCGCTCCTTAGATGCTGCTGCATCCGCTGAGTTTCTCCAGCCTTTTGTGTACCCTCTATAAAACCTTTTGCAGCCAGTTTTTATGTTCCCTGCCAGTTTTCTTTCATAATCTATTTTCCCTTTCCTAATTAAGCCCTTTGTCCTCCTCTGCTGGATTCTGAATTTCTCCCAGTCCTCTGGTAGGCTGCTTTTTCTGGCTAATTTGTATGCCTCATCTTTTGTTTTGATACGATCCCTGATTTCCCTTGTTAACCACGGGTGCACTACCTTCCCTGATTTATTCTTTTGCCAAACTGGGATGAACAATTGTTGTAGTTCATCCATGCAGTCTTTAAATGCCTTCCATTGCACATCCACTGTCAACCCTTTAAGAATCAATTGCCAGTTTATCTTAGCCAATTCACGTCTCATACCTTCAAAGTCACCTTTCTTTAAGTTCAGAACCCTTGTTTCTGAATTAATTATGTCACTCTCCATCCTAATGAAGAACTCAACCATATTATGGTCACTCTTGCCCAAGGGGCCACGCACAACACGGCTGCTAACTAACCCTTCCTCATTACTCAATACCCAGTCCAGGATAGCCTGCTCTCTCGTTGGTTCCTCTACATGTTGGTTTAGAAAACTATCCCGCATACATTCCAAGAAATCCTCTTCCTCAGCACCCCTGCCAATTTGATTCACCCAATTTGATTCCCCCAATGCAATATTCCACCACTCTCCCATAGCCCCCAACTGCACAGGCAGAGCTCATTTCCCCTCATCCCTAGCACTCTCCCCCTCCTCTTCACCCTCCCTCTTCTTTCCCCTATTCTTTCCTCCTCCCATCCCCAATCCCCCTCCCTCACCTCTCTCCCTCTCCTTTCCCCTACCCTCAGTCACTCCCTCCCTCCATAACTCCTCTCTCCCCTCCCTGCCCCCCACCTACCCCTCTAATCCCCCACCACCCACTCCTCATCTCCCACTATCTCCCCCCACTATCCCTCCTCACCTCCCCCACTGCCCTCCTCCCCCTCGATTTCCCACACTCTACCTCCTCTACTCCCCCCCTCCTCTCCCTCTATCCCCTCCCCTCCCCTACACTCCCTCCTCAACTCCCCAAGATCGAGGTTGCCGCTCCTCTCCCTTGTGTGCCCGGTGGAGCATCAGCCGTCGGCGCCCTTAGAGCCAGGCCTCAGATCCTCGGCTCGGCCCAGAAGCACCAGCAGCTACGGCCACTTGGGAGTGGGGGGGGATGTAGGGTTGGCGGTGGGGGGAGAGCGCGGAGAAAAGACAGGAAGAGCCATGGGGGAGAGGGGGGTATCACAGGGGAGGGGGCAGGAGCTAGCGAGGGGGGCCAGAGGGGAAGGGGCTGGAGCTGCGGGGCGTTGCGATGGCGGTGCGTTTTGGACTCACAGCGGGCGCTGGACGCTCTCCTCCACCGGGATCAGACTCTCCGTTTTTCGTTTGGCAACATCTCCGATTCCACGCCGGGCCGCTTCCAGTTCCTCCGAAAACTGTGTCCAGTTAGAGCACTCCGCCGGCCACCCGTAGCGTCTCTCAGCTCCACGAAAGACGCTATGGCGCAGGAATGGGGCCGGGATGGGTCCCTTCTTCAGACCCGAAAAATGTCACCTGTCCATGTTCTCCAGGGATTCTGCCTGACCCGCTGAGTTCCTTCAGCACTTTTTGTGTAAACCAGCATCTGCAGTTCCTTGTGTCTACTGAAAATGGCAAGTCTTTGTGGTAGAACGCACAGACGCCCAGCATAAATGATCGAAAGAGATTGGCTCCATTCTCCCCACAGCCCGTCAAGCACTTCCTACCATGTGACAAATTATGTGAATCTCACATTTGCCTCATCACCTCAGACCCACAGAACTGGAGAGCAAGCAAGTCATCCTTGAAACGGGAGCTGCCAAATAGAAGAGGATAGATTGTTTAGGGAATAAGAAAGTAATGATGAAAGGATGTTTATTGACTTTGCCATGGGTCAGTGTTTGCATCATTACTTCTGTGATTATACCTAAGTGACCAAGACTTGAGCACAGGATATACAGGCTTGAAGTTTATTGACAATATCATTCTTGGCAATGTAGTGAACAGGTAACTGCACATCTTGGTGAACAGAGACAGGGTGAAATGAGCAGACAAGACAGGTGCAAGTTACCGTTGATCAAGGTGAAGTGACCCACTTTGAATGGTGTACTAAAATAAATAGGCCTATTGTGTGTGGTGCAATATCAGAGAGATCTGGGGACTGGTGTTCATAAATTTTAGATGGCAAACAAGTTAAAATGGGGCAATAGAAACAAATAGAAAAGGCCATTAAAGTAAGAACAAGCTTTAAACAAATCTCCCTGGTTATCAGCTGGGAGTGGTGTGTGCTGTCCTATAGTTCAAGAAGGAGGTCGGGCACTGAAATTGGTAGATAAATCACATACAATAATCCACAAAAAGAACACCCATAGGACCTATCAATGCCATGCAGGTTCCAAGTAAGTAACAATCCTATCAGTTACACATTACTACCCCTTTTTTCCCCATATAACCTAATATTTATTCCTCCATGGGTGGTCCGCCAACATCTTCCCCAATTGATTCATTATTTGCCACATAATTTCATAGGGTAGTTTATTAGCAGCCAATATCCTACAGCACAACTTTTGGAGTGGGAGGAAACTGGAGAACCCTAATCTGATTTTCGGTGAGAATCACATGTGAAGAATTAGAATTGAATCAAGTTCCAGCGCTACCATGCTGCTGCATCGTACCGCACAATTGAAACCCCTAAAATATTTTTTTTTTAAACCTGAGAATCGAGTATTTTTTCACAACATCTGCCCATCATTTATTTGTTTGATTACACTCAAATTATAAGAGACAACTTCATGTTTACTGTTTTTTTTTTTTATTGGCCCTGATTTAAAAATAAGCAAGTTCCCTAACATTCAATTTCACAAAATAAATTGTTAAAAAAATCAATGTTGAGTTTGTCCCCTTTCCTCCCTCCAGGAATGAATATGTTTAAGTGCATCCATCCTGTGTTATTTAGTAATTCATCAGCATTAATGACCTTTTCAAAGCCTTATTGATTACAAAACAAAATTCAATATTTACAAGGTTCTCGATGGAAGTGAATCTCATTCAAAGTTCATCTTCCCTCCACTATCAAGTTACACCAATCGTTTCAGTCAGAGCTAAAATAATTTTTTGGTTTTGCAATATTTATCAGAATTTTTTTTTTATTTTTTTACCTTATTATATATATAACAAAGCAACTTTTGAAGTGGCCTGACAAGGGTTAATATTTTTTAATAAACAGTTAATTATTAAAGAGAGGTTGCTGAAACACTTTAAAACCAACCCCCCCCCCCCCTCATTCCCACACTGAATCTTTCGTCCGGCCTTCCCATTGGTCAGAAGTGAGGCCCCCAGCTCAAATTGAAAGGTTAAATATAAATTTTAAATAATAACAAGTTTAAATATATTAAAAGAAGGAGGTTGCTGAACTTTTAAAAAACAAATATTAATTAAATATAAAAACCCAAAAAAAACCCTTAACCCCCCCCCCCCCCCCCTCAATCCCACACTGATCTTTCCCTGTCCTGGGCCTTCTATCCATTTGTTCAGAGTGAGGCCCAGCAACACAAATTGAAAGAAAACAGCTCCTCAAATATTTCACTTGGCCAAGAATTCCAAAATCCCAGCGGTAATGAAACATCGACTTCCCTCTAACTTCCAAAAGTAAAACCCTTGCTTCCCTCTCTCCTCCATATCCTTTCGCCTTCCTAGTTCTCAACTAGTCTTACTGTCCTCCTCCGAGACTACATTTTACTCATTTTGCTTTTGTTTGATACATTCTCCACCAGCTAACCATAATTCAAATTCTACATTTCCTGATCTCCCCATTCCTTTGTCACCTGTTTTCACACCTAGGCATTCCTTTCTCATGTATCTCTCTCCACTGACATCAGTCTGAAGAAGGTTCTCGGACCTGAAAGCATCATCCATCACCTAAATCCTTTCTCCCAGAGATGCTGCTGTCCTGCTGAGTTAAACCTCTGTCAATTTTGTGGGTCTAGGGTTAAATATTGGGTATGGATTCCCTTTTTACCTACAAACATTTGCTAATTATTTTTTATTTCCCTTTGCCCTGTTCATATTTTTCCCAATCTTTGCTCTAATGTTAAACCTGAGCAAACAAAAACTACTGAAGAGCAATACAGGGCTTGCCAACCTCCTCACGCCTTTGAGCGGAGAATTCGCGGGCTTTTTTTAAAATTTAAAAACCAATTTCTCCACGCCCTCAAGCAACCACTCAACGCAGATCAGAAATTTTCTCTTCACGGCTCCTGTGTGAGAATTCAATGATCAACGACAATTTCAAAAACTTAGTAAAAGCTGCATGGCCGCAGGTGTTGAGACCCGGGAGCTGAGGGAGGGAGGAAGCAGAAAAGGAAGAACACACAGCAAGAAAACCACTCGAGACCGATGCCGGACGGGGATCCGGGGCTTTGGCACTTGGTTTGCCAGGGACTGATGCGGGAAACGGGGGCACGCAAGTTTTTGCCCGGGGCTTGGGTGGATTGTTTGCGGGGCCTGGCGAATGTATGCGGAGCGGCGAATGTTTGCCCGGGGAACGGATGCCGGGAACGTGGGCTGGCCGAATTTAGCCGGCTCGCAGCAGCACCTGGCATGGAGCAGCCTCAGTGCAAAATCCACCCGGGCGGGGTCGAGGACGTTTGCTGGCCCGCTACGAAGAGTCTCTTTTGCCGAAAGGGGGGGGGGGGGGGGGGGGGGGGGGGGGGGGGGGGGGGGGGGGGGGGGGGGGGGGGTAGAGAAGAAGGGGGGGGGGGGGGGGGGGGGGGGGGGGGGTGGGGGGCGGGGGAGAGGGGAATGGGGAGAGGGGAGGGGGAGAGGGAGGGGTAGAGGGGCAGGGGGGAGGGAGGGGAGGAGAGAGAGGAGAGAGACGAAGAGAAGAGAGAGCGTGATTGACAGGCGAGAGCAGAGCGAGAGAGAGAGCGAAGCGAGAGCGAGAGCGAGATCGAGAGCGAGAGCGATAGCGAGAGCGAGAGCGTGAGCGAGAGCGAGAGCGCGAGAGCGAGAGCGAGAGCGAGAGAAGAGAGAGAGAGAGAGAGAATTTGGAGAGAGGGGTTGGGTAAAAGAGAGAGGGAAATAGAGAAACAGGGAAAGAGAGAGAGGGGGCAAAGAGAAAGAGAGATAGAGACAGGAAAAAAAGAGAAGGGGAGCAGTGAGGTGGGAGAGAAATGGGGGAGAGAGAGGGAAGAGAGATGGGAGGGGGAGAAAAGGCGATTGGGAGAGGGAGAGAGGGGTAGATATAAAGGGAGGGGGAATGAAGAGAGGGGAAACGAGGGAGAGAGAGAGGGGGAAGAGAAGAAAGAGGGAAGGAAGACTGGAGAGAGAGGTGGAAGGGGGAGAGATGAGGGAGGAGTGTGAGGGGGAGGGAGAGAGAGAGGGAGTAGATGAGGTGGGAGGGGGGGAGAGAGGGGGATAAAGAGGCAGGGCTGCCAACTCCCATGCACTGAGTGAGAATCACGCATTTCGCCAAATTCTCACGCTGATCACAAATTTTTCACGCTCTGTCGTGAGAAATTCTGCGATCAACGAAAATTTCAAAACTCATATCAACTGCATGGACGGGGGGGTGGGGCCATGGTATTGGCAGAGGTGCCAAGTGTCCCGGATTCGCCGTATTTTGTCCCGGCGAAATAACCATATTACGGTGTTCCGGCAGCCAAACATGTTGTTACGGAACACCGCCGCGCCGGTGTTCCTCCCGTGGTGAACACCGGCGCCATGTGCCCCCGGTTTGGCAGCTCGCAGCCACGCCCGCGGCAGCCCCATCACCGGGCCTCCCCCCCACCCCCACCCCCACCTCCACCCAGTGCGCAGGCGCAGACCCGCCGGCAACCTTGCCAAGTGCGCATGTTGCCGCACCCGCCCGCGCGGCAGCCCGCTGAATCTGCACACAGGTGCGCAGCACAAAGACCGCCGATATCTACACCCCCAACCCCAAGTGAGTAGTATGTTACTGAGAGAAATGCATTTACCCCCATTTGTTACGGACAAATGGGTTGAATGTTACTGTGAACTAAATTTAGGGTTGGCATCTCTGGTATTGGAAGCAGAAGCAGCGACGTGGACGGATGCAGAGGGGGAGCGGGGATGGCGAGTGTTTGCCGGGCTGGTGAGTTGCTCACTGCAGCTCCGGCCATGGAGCAGCCTCAGTGCAAGGCGTCGGAAGCGTTGCGCCGCTGCCGTGAGAGTCTCAGTTCCAAATTCGCCCAGGTGACCAGCATGGACCAGGCTGCGGCTCGTTGCATCCTGGAGGACAACCAGTGGCTGCTGGAAGCAGGTACCAACACTGGTAGAAACGGTGGGAAGATAGTGGCCTTCAAATGGGGGTGATTGGAGAAAGCATCCTGCTTGCCTGCTAGATTTTCACTTACTCTAACTGCAGAAAAAAAATGTTCCCGATGTTGGGGGAGTTCAGAGCCTGGGGTCATATTTAAGAATAAAGGGGGAGGGTGCAGTAAGGACTGAGATAGGATCCAACGTTCTTCGCATAGGGGGGGGGCAGAGAGTTGTGGAATCTGTGGAATTCCTCTGCCACAAAGGCAGTGCAGACCGCAATTGCGCTTGATGTTTCCAAGAGTGAGTTACATTTAGTTCTTGGGCTAACAAATCAAGGGATATGGGGAAAAAACAGGAAAAGTACGATTTTAGTAATAGCCTAGATCATATTGAGTGGCATTGCTGGCTCGAAGGGCCGATGGCCTAATTGCAACTGCACCTATTTTTCTATGTTCTATGCTTGAGTAAATGACACACAAACCTCTCGATCACTGATTTTGAATTACATTCAATCCATGGTTGGAGGTAAAATGTGGTCATAGAGTGATACAGTGTGAAACAGGACCCTTCAGCGCAACTTGCCCACACACCCCACCCTGTCCCAGCTACGCTACCCTGCTTTTGGTCCATACATCCAATCCTGTCTATCCATGTATCAGTCTAACTTTTCTTAAATGTTGGGATGGCCCCTGCCTCAACTACCTCCGTGGCAGCTTGTGCCATACACCCCACCACCCTTTGTTTAATTTTATGGATGGGGAATGTTGTTCACCAAATTGAATGGCTTATTTTTGACAATAGTAACTAGCATGTTAGATAACAAGAAGGCCAATGAATGAAAGCTAATTTAGTTATCCATAATTTGGTCTCTGTTATGTGCCCCATAAAGGATTACCTGCATTAAAGATAAGTCCTTTGTGACTTGAACGTATAGGTTTAGTCCAGGGAGTCAGATATGGGGCTTTATGTGTGGCCAGATAAATTCATGCAAAGGGTGGGCTAGGTGCAAGGCCAAATTTTCATCCAAGTCAAGGACTGAATAGTAACTAGGTGTGCAGTCAAAGCTGGACCAGGGGTTTGTTTCAGCACTAGGGAACCTAAGCAGGTAAAGCAGCTATGATCAGTTAAAGGGGGCCAGGTAAGGCACTCGGGGGGACAGAATGAGAGAAGTAATGCAACTGGAGTCTGGGCCAGAGTATACCCAGGTGTCAGTGAAACCGAGATGGGGTCAACAATGGCCAAGTACTGCTGAAATTGATTTCCATACATGAATAACCACTAAGATCATTCATGTGCTGACCTTATCAAAGCCGGGCTCTACTGTGGAATGGTAATTATGCAATTAATTTACTCTAACCGTATCATGGCTAATCCAATTAAAGCAATATATTGCATTGCATGGGGAGAAGTGGACACTCTCCTCCCCAACCCACCCCCCCTCCCCCTGTTCGCTACGCCTTCTCTCGGCTGATCTCTCACAATTCACACTCCCAACTCTCACCCAATGTTGGCAGCCCGTCCCCCACATATATGCACACTCTGGTAGACCATTCATCTGAATATAGTTGCCGACTAACTGTTGTATCTCATCTTTTAGTTTAAGTTATAGAGATAACAGTGTGGAACAATGCCTTCACCCTCCGGGTCCGCAGCCGACCATCGATCCCCAACATATTAATATTATCCTATACACACACCAGGGACAATTTTTACCTACATGCCTGTACGTCTTGGAGAGTGGGAGGAAACTAATCTCGGGGCAAAAAAACCTAGCAGGTCACCGGGAGAGGAGGAGAGAAGGGAAACGACAAACTACTCCCGTGCAGACAGCACCCCGTCTCGAGATTGAACCCGAGTCTCCGGTGCTGCATTGGGAGGCATAGAACATCTACTACAGGACTGCTTTGGAGTCTGGAGAACTGGACAATGTTCAAGGACTTGGCAATGAGAAAAAGATGGAAGGAAAGGAAAATGACGGGAGGAAACGAGTATCAATGGACCTGGACCTTAATGAAATTTGCACAGCCGTTTAAAGACTTCATAAGAAAATGTGGAGAGGACTGTGTTCCAACAAAGACCTTCTGAGTGTTTCCTAACCAGAAGCCTTGGATGAACCGTGAGATCCACATTCTGCATAAGACCAGATCCCCGGCATTCACCGGTGACGCAGAGGTCCATAAGAAGTCTTGATCCAACCTTGACAAGGCCGTCAATAAGGCCAAAAGGAATTTCTGCTCTAAGCTGGAGGATGAGGCCAATGTTCGCCAACTGTGGCGGGGCTTGAATGCCATCTCCTCTTACAAGGGAAAATCAGGAGGCGGCTCAAACGACAGCGAAGCATCACTCCCTGACGATGGTTTTTACGCACGCTTTGATAGGGTGAACACTGATGTGCCTTCCCAAGCCCCCATTCGCCCTTATGGTATTAGAGTCAAAGAGGCCAACGTCAGAAGATCTTCGGGAGTGAACCCTCAGAAATCGTCAACGCCTAGACCTGATGTTTATACCCCGAGGTTCTCAAATACCTGTGGCGAGTTCGGCATTTTACACCTCTCTCACATCTCTAGTCTGAGGTTTCCAACCTGCTTTAAAAAGCATCAATAATACCGTGCCCAAGAAAGAGTAAGGATAAGTGCCTCAATGGCATCGACCAGTGCCCCACCCCCCCACCCCCCTACCTCCTATGAGGTGATGGAGTTTTTTGAGAGGTTGGTTATTGTGCATACCAGCTCCTACCTCGACAAGAACCTTGACCCACTACAGTTCGACTACCGCCACAGCAGGTCAATGGAGGATGTGATCTCACTGGGTCTCCACTCCGCATTGGACCACTTGGACAATAAAAACATGTCAGGCTGTTGTTTATAGATTATAGCTCGGCATACAATACCATAATTCCCTCCAAGGTGGTTACCAAGCTCATGGAACTGGGTCTCTGCGCATCGCTCTGCAATTGGATCCGCGACTTCCTCACCCACAGACGGTCTGTTTGAATTGGCAGAAATACTTCATCCTCAGTAACAAACAGTACGGGAACACCTCAAGGCTACATGCTCAGCCCCCTGCTGTACTCACTCTATACCCATGACTGTGTAGCCGGACATAGTGCAAACTCCATTATCAAGTTCGCCGACTACACCACTGTTGTTGGATGAATTACAGATGGTGATGAGTATAGAAGTGAGATTGACCAAATGGTGCCAGCACAATAACCTGGCTCTCAACATCAGTAAAACCAAGGAACTGATTGTGGACTTAGGAAGGGGAAGGATGAGGAACCACAATCCTGTTTATATCAATGAGACGATGGTGGAGAGGGTCAAAAACTTCAAATTCCTGGGCGTGCATATTTCCGAAGATCTTTCCTGGACCCAGCACACTGATGCAATTATAAAGAAGGACATCAGCGCCTCTACTTCCTGAGAAGATTACAGAGATTTGTTATGTCACAAAGGATTCTCTTGAACTTCTACAGGTGCACAGTAGAGAGCATACTGACTGGTTGTATCGTGGCCTGGTTCAGCAACTTGAATATCCAGGAGTGGAAAAAACTGCAAAAGGTTGTGACCACTGCCCAGTCCATCACCGGCTCTGACCTCCCCACCATCGAAGGGATCTATCGAAGTCGCTGCCTCAAAAAGGCAGCCATCATCAAAGACCCACACCATCCTTACCACACACTCATTTCACCATTGCCATCGGGAAAACAGTACAGGAGCCTGAAAGCTGTAACATGCAGGTTCGGGAGCAGCTTCTTCCCTATAGCCATCAGACTATTAAACATGACAACAGATAAGCTCTGAACAACAACAGGCTATTATTATTATTATTGCACTATATTTGTTTATTTATTGAGTATGTGTGCATGTGTATATATACACACTTTTTTTCTCCCGTTATTACTATGGTTACATATTCTGTTGTGCTGCAGCAAGTAAGAATTTCATTGTCCTATCTGGGACATATGACAAAAAACACTCTTGACTCTTAACTCTACCGCTGTGCCAGCGTTCCTCCGTATCCATTGGTTTTGAAATCTCACAGAAAAAAGAAGTTCTGCTGCCAGTTCCTAAGAACTAGATTTGATCTGATCATTGGTGCTATCTTTCTGGTGTCTGCACATTGTCACCATGAACATGAGTACTAGTTATTCCAGTGTCGCCCCATAACTCTAAGATATACTGGTGGTTGATTGGCTAGTACAAATTAATCCTTGGTCATAGAGTCATATAGCACGAAGCAGGCGCTACGACCCATATCGTCTGTTCCAACCAGATTGAATAATTGAGCTAATGCCATTTGTCTGCATTTCCCCCATATTCCTCCAAATCCTTCCTATCCATTATCTGTCTAAATGTTGTTTAATTGTCGCTGTTGTACTTTATGGCAGCTCATTCCATATATACACCACCCTCTGCATGTAGAAACTGCCCTTCAGGTCTCTTTAAAATCTTTCCACTCTCAATTTAATCATATGCCCTCTAGTTCTGGTCTCCTCCAACCTGGGAAAAGGACTGTGACAATTCACCGTTTCTATGTCTCTCCTGATTTTGTACAGTGTCATCCCTCAGCCTTCTACGCCCCAGCGGAAAAAAGGTCCCAGCCTATCCAGCCTCTCCTTAATAATTGAAGCCCTCAAGTCCTGGTAACATGCTGGTGTACTCTTTGTATGCACCCTTTCCAGCTTAATCCATTTTGTATCAGGGCAACCAAAACTGCAGTAAAAGTACTCCAAATATATACGTGTTCTTATCTTATACAGCTAGTGCATGTAAATAGTTAAAAAGGGCATCTGAAAAGCACGCGAGTGAAAATAAATTGCAAGGTTACAGAGAACAAAGAAAAAGGATTGGGACATGGGATTGGTTTGCTTTGAACCAGCATATTGTCGAAATGGCCTCATTCTGCTACAGTAAATAAGAAAGACAGAAACAAAGGTGGAAGTCAGGAAATATAGTATGTTAAATATGTAGGCAGCGTAAACAAAGATAAGATCACGACTAAGGTGCGTGGAACGCTCTGCCAGGTGTGGCGGAAGCAGATACAATAGTGCCGATTGTGGGTCTTTTAGATAGCACATAATATGGAGGTATAGAATATAGAACATTCAGCACAGGAACAGGCCCTTCGGCCCACAATATCCATGCCGAACATGATGTCAAGCTAAACTAATCTCATCTGCCTGAGATATCCATGTGCATATCTAAAAGCCTCTTAAATGCCACTATTGTATCTGCCTCCACCACCACCCCCGGCAGCATGGTTTCAAATACTAAAAGGCATAGCTTTAAGGCAGTTTAAAGGAAATATGTATGGCAAGCTTTTTTACGGTGGTGAGTCCCTAAAACGTGCTATCGGGGATGGTGATTGAAGCAGATATAATAGTGGCATTTAAGAAACGTGGATAAGAATATGGATGTGCAGGGAATGGAGGAATATGGATTATTTGCAGGCAGTTAAGAGTTGGTCTTGGCACCATATACAGACATTGTGGGCTGAAGGGCCTGTTCTTGTGCTGTACTTTTCTGTTTGATCAGATTTTTTAAAAGGAAGTATTAGGCAGTAATAGGCATCTGGGATCAAGGTATTCCCTTGAGGAACGTGGAGGACGTAAGTAAGAAATTAAGAATTTAGGAGGGCAAAAATGGGTTCTGAAATATCGTTAGGACGTAAGATCAACGTAAATCCATTAGGAATTTGTTTAAGAAAGACACAGTGCAGGAATAACTCGGCGGGTCAGGCAGCATCTCTGGAGAACATGTTAGGTGCCGTTTCGGGTTGGGACTCTTCTTCAGACCCAATGTCACCTATGCACTCCAGCACTTTGTGTCTGGTCCGGACCCTCCTTCAGACTGATTGTGGTTGGTGGGCTTCACGTTTCCTTTTTCAGCTTCCTGAATATCACACGTTTCCCTTTCCTTTTTTAACTAAACTTACGGCATCTCCTGTCATCCAAGTTCCCACGCCTTGCCATCCTTATCTTTCACCCTCACCGGAGCATGCTGGTCCTGCATTCTGATCAACTAGCCTTTAAACAAAACTCCCATGTCAGATGTGGATTTACTTTCAAACAGCCTTTTCCAATCTACCCCCACATTTCTTGACTATTACTGTTGTAATTAGCATGCCCCCAATGTAGTACATTCACCTAAGGACCAGTCATATTTTTATCCATAGCTATCTTAAAACTTATGGAATTATGATCACTATTCTCAAATGCTCCCACACTGAAATTTCAATCGCCGGTCCAGGCTGATTCCCTGTTGAAGTACTTATTCTGCATATTGTTTTCAGAAACCTTCCCAGATGCACATCGCAGACTCTGCTCCATTTAAACGTCTGGTACTCATAGAGTCCCAATAAATGTTAAAGGAGTTGATATCACACACCACAACTCTGTTGTTTTTATATATTTCCATGATCTGCCTGTATATCTGTTCCTGGGATGTCTATGGTATATAGCCGTCATTGTAATTGCATCTATGTTATTCCTGAGTTCTATCCATATGGCCTCGCTAGATAAATCCTCCAAAATGTCTTCTCTAAGTAAACTATGACATTCTCCTTTATCAGTAGTGCATGTTCCCCACCTCTTTTCCATCCCTCTCTATCCACATATGAAACAATCTGTACCCTGGAACATTGAGTAGCCAGTTCTGCCCTTCTTTCAGCCAAAATGTGTAGGAAGGAACTGCAGTGCTGGTTTATACCAAAGATAGACACAAAATGCTGGTGTCGCTCAGTGGGTCAGGCTGCATCTTTGGAGAATAGGAATGTGACGTATTGTATCTGGACCCTCCTTCCTGAAATGTCGCCTATCCATGTTCTCCAAAGAGGCTGCCTGACCCACTGAGTTACTCCAGCATTTTTTGTCCATCTTCTCTCAGCCAAGTTTAGTAATGTTCACAATATTGTAATTCCATGTACTAATCCAGGCTCGAAACTCAAATGCTTTGCCCATAATACAGTCAGTCCCACCTGTTCATTAGGTCTATCTTATCGAACCTTCTCTGTCTTATCTTCAGCCGCTCCACCTGCGGACTTACTGCTCCAGTTCCCACCCCTCCACCATACTAGTATAATCCCTCCAGAGTAACGCTAGCAAACCTCACCTTAATCCATGCCTTCTAATCAGTGGCACCAAGACAGATGGTCAGCACGGACTGGAAGGGCCGAGAGGGCCTGTTTCCGTGCTGTAATTGTTATATGCTGTAATGTTAGATCTGGCTGCTATTGTTGCTTTTTTCTACAAGGCCACTTCTCAACCCCAGCACCACTTATCACTATTGAAATTGGTATTATTACAATTATTTGAGAGGGGAATAGTCACATGTAACTCCTGCACTTCCTCTCCTGGCAGTCACCTCTCTGTCTAACTGAACCTGTAGCGTGAAACCTACTCAACCTCTCTGAAACCCCTATCAATAAATACTTTCAGCATCCTAGTCATCACATTGTAGGAAGAATGTGGTTGCGTTGTAGAGCGTGCAGATTCGCCAAGATGGAGCGGCGAAGATTGCGGGGAGAGCTGATAGAAGTATATAATATTTTGAGAGGCATATGTAGGGTGGACAGTCTGAACCATTTTTTCACAGTGGAAATTTCAAATACTGGAGGGCATAGTTTTGAAGTGAGAGGGACAAAGATTTAAGGAGATGTGCAGAGCAAGTCTTTTTACACAGACGTCGTGAGTGGTATCTGGAATGTACTGCCAGGAGTGGTGGTGGCAACAGATATGATAGTGGTGTTTTAAAGAGTTCTCGATAGACACGTGGATATGCAGGGAGTGATGGGATAGGGATTATGTGCAGGATGATCAGACTGATTCCTGGGATGGCACGACTTCCATATGAAGAAAGACTGGATAGACTCGGCTTGTACTCGCTGGAATTTAGAAGATTGAGGGGTGATTTCATAGAGACTTACAAAATTCTTAAGGGGTTGGACATGCTAGATGCAGGAAGATTGTTCCCGATGTTGGGGAAGTCCAGGACAAGGGGTCACAATTTAAGGATAAGGGGGAAGTCTTTTAGGACCGAGATGAGAAAATCGTTTTTCACACAGAGAGTGGTGAATCTGTGGAATTCTCTGCCACAGAAGGTAGTTGAGGCCAGTTCGTTGGCCATATTTAAGAGGGAGTTGAATGTGGCCCTTGTGGCTGAAGGGATCAGAGGGTATGGAGAGAAGGCAGGTACAGGATATTGAGTTGGATGATCAGCCATGATCATATTGAATGGCGGTGCAGGCTCGAAGGGCCGAATGGCCTGCTCCTGCACCTAATTTCTATGTTTCTATGTTTCTATTCTTGACATTGCTTTTGGCACAGACATTGTGGGCCAAAGGCCCTGCTTCTGTGTTCTACTGTTTTATGTTCTATGATCTTTACTGAATTGGAGAACTTTAGTTACGGGAAGAGACTGTATAAGGCTGGGGTTTGTTTTCCATAGGATGAAGGAGGCTGAAACGTCAACCATTCCTTTACCAACACAGATGATGCAGTTTGCTTTATGCTCTGGAATCTAGCCACAGTGGTCTCTTCTGTGTCCATGTGAATGACTTGGTGTTCTGGTTGCCCAGTTAAAATATTTGTTCGCCTCATTGTTAACCATCTTTGAAGTGAAGTTAATATAGTTGTGTGTCTATATTCTGGTACTTGTACAAATGTAGTTGATGAATTTTTAATTAATTATATTGTGAATTTTTCAGACATGTCTTCCACAAACAGTGTGTTGACCCTTGGTTAAATGAACACTGTACTTGCCCTATCTGCAAACTAAATATACTGAAAGCACTGGGAATCCTGGTAAGAATAAATTGGTACTTTTAATAAATAATGTGCTTACATTTTCTATTCAATTGAACAGCCTTGTGCCATGCTGCTTTCAACAATTCATTAATTTTAAGTGAAGGTAACTAAAATAGCTACCTTAGATGTTCTATAATTGTGAATTCTTTAGAGAATTGCCATCCTCTGAAATCTAATGAATGCAGTCAACAAAGTAAATACCATGCTCATAATTTGATAAAACTGTTTTATTCATTAATTTAATTAAGTTTAGTTGAAAATTCTATGATACCTTGTGAAACATGATTCCAGTTTTAATTAGCATCTTGGTGTACAATAGCAAGGAAATAGAACTAGTCTATATCTTTCTACTTCCTCGTCCAGCTATCTCTTCCCCTCCCCACCCCCCCTTTAACAATCTGCCTGATCCTGTCTGGGACAACGCTCCTCCCCCCCCCCCACCCCCCAAACACTCTGTCTGGGACTATCGCCCCTTATCACCCAGTCTGACCCCATCTGAGACTATTCCCCCTTAACACCCTGTCTGGCCCTCGGGTTTTCAAAGTAGAAACCCCACATCAACAAACTCACTTTGTAGCATGTGTTTACCTTTCAACTTGGATAATGATTAAATTCACAAGGAACATCTACATTTTAAAGATAAATGCAGTTATAAAATTATATTGGTTGTAAAATAAGAAACTGGGGCTTCTATAGTTGGATGATTTTTGAAGTATTGTTATTATAATGTACTTCTCCATTTGCCTAAGAGGACATTGCCATTGGAAATGTTTTCATCACTGTATCGTAGTCATAGTCATAGAGTCATACAACAGGGAAACAGGCCCTTCAGCCCAACTCGCCGACACCAACCAACATGCCCCATGTACACTAGACCCACCTGCATGCATTTGGCCCAAATCCCTCTAAACATACCCTATCCATATACCTGTCTAAATGTTTCTTAAACGTTAAGGTAGTACCTGCCTCAACTACCTCCTCCAGCAGCGTGTGGCATACACCCACCACCCTTTGTGTAAAAAAAAGTTACCTATTAAATCTTTCCCCCCTCACCTTAAACCTATGTCCTCTGGTTCTCGATTCCCCATATCTGGGTAAAACACTCTGTGCGTTTATCCTCGTGATTTTGTCCTGACCAGGTATTCACAGATTTGAATGGAGATGATGCTCACACCTCAGGCTATAACATGTATTGAAGTGATTTAGTTAATGATAGGCACTCGCAACGCTCAATGATTGATCGATCCTTTACAGCCAGACTCGCAGTGTGCAGAGACTTCAGCACTTGATGTGGATCGAGCGGTCGGGGGATCACTTGCCAATCAGAGATCTATGCCTACTGATGTCAGCAGCGATGGCTCTATCAGTCTCGAACCACTACGATTTCTGGGGAGTTCGCAGATGGGTCAAGAAGAAGAATTTGTACCACGAACCAGGGAAATGAATGTCACCGTAACCAGTAAGATATCCTGTCGTTAGTATTGTTAAAACAAGAAATGGAAGCAGAAAACAGCCATGATTTTCTCATCCCCTTGCAAAGGAAGTGACTTTCATTCATGTCATCATTCAAAAGTATTTCTTGTCCTTATAGATTGATCAACATAAATGTCTGCAGTTATACATGAACAATGTGCCAAAGATGGACACAAGGAATTGCAGATGCTGCTTTACCAAAAAAGACATGAAGTGTTGGAATGAATCCGCAGGTCAGGCAGCATCCCTGGAGAACATGGATAGGTGATGTTTTGAGTTCGGACCCTTCTTCAGATGGTCTATAACGCTTCTGGTTTATTTCTAGTTCCAAATAGCTTTTTTGAGTTTTAGACTTTATAGTCCTTTTCAAGCTTCTGACGAAGGGCCCCAACCCGAAATGTCGCCTATCCATGTTCTCCAGTTATATTATAGCTGATCAAATTGTACTGTGAGCAACCTTTCTCTTTATAAATGAATATCATGAATTTAACATGAATTTAATTTAATGGTAAGTCTTATAGGGAAAAAAAAATCATTTTTGCTAGCAATTACTTTTACCTAATTGTGAGGGAGCCATATCTAACTATTGGTAGCCTGCTGGTATGAGACCGGATGACTGAAAGCTGCTTCCTTCTTTAAATGCTGGTTGCCTTGAAGATTGGTGCCACCAAGTGGCAGAAAATAATTCTGACCTCATTAAAACTTAGGTAGATTACAACCCAACAGTATGAATAATGCATTCTCCAGTTTTAGGTAACATCCCAACTCCCCACCACCCCCTCTCAATCCTACTTCTCCCCCCCCTTCCTTGTGCCACACCCAGATGTACACCCTTTATTCCCACTTTCCTGCTTAAACCCCCCCTCCTCATCCCTTTCCACCTATGTCCCTTCCCTAGCTTCACATTTCACTTCTCCTTATCTCAGCCTTTTGACTTCTTTCCATCTCTCCCCCTTGTCCATCCATCTGACAATCAAACTGTCTCCTCACTTGCCAATTGCCAGACTTTGTCTTGCCTTCACCTCTTTATCTAGCTATCCCCATTTTACTACAATCAGTCTGAAGATAGGTCCTATCGCAAAAAAAATCGCCTTTCCAGAGACGCAAGCCTATCTAACTAAGTTACTCCAGCAATTTGTGCCACTCCTAAACTCACTTGGTTGTGGGCAGTCAGAGTTAGGTTGTATTCCACATCCAGTCATACTCTCTTTTACTTATTTTAGTTCATCCCTATTTCCTTCATTCCCCACTAAGCAACCCCTCCCTTTAAAATATTGCTCATCCGTTCACTTTAATGAAAATTTGAGTATTTTTAAGAGAAAAACATCAGGTTGCAAGGAGTAACAGAATGTATTTTGTGTGTTCTGTTGCTTTTTATCAGTATGACTGTATGGCAAATCAAATTCCTAGTATGCAAAACATACTTGGCTAATAAAGTAAGTATGAGTATGAGTAAGAACCATGCCAATGGTTACAATTTCCCAATGTCTTCTTTCCTTTACACTTGTACCAGTCATGTTCAAATCTTTTCTCCTGCATTCTGTGATGCCTTTTAAAATGAATGGATGGAATTATGGATTGCATGCTGGAGCTGTTTACCTTGAAACATACATCTTCAATCAGACTGAGACGTATTGATTTAATAATTGTAGAATACTTTCTGATGGCTTATCAATCATTGAAACAATCTGTTATAATGCTAGTATGCTTCTGAGCTTTGGTGCCACACTGCCTATTCAGTGTCCTTCTCGCTGCTCTAACATAATACCTGTTTAGCTGAACATCTTACTTGCTTTATTGATCAAATCTTCAATATTGCCTTGAGGCTTTATGTACACTATGACAGAACATGAAAAATAATGGCAAAATACGCAGGATTTATTGGGTATTTCTTCCAAAATAAATGAACATCTGGCTCCTCTAAGTTGCCTAATGGCTTAATGTCCTCATATTTTTATAATCAGATTTAAGGTGACAGCAAAAAAATAAGCTATAGGTTAATGAGGAGATGAAAGAGGTAGAAAAGGGAACTGCAGCTGCTGGTATTTTTTTTTTAAAGATACAAAGTGCTGGAGTAACCCACAAGTCAGGCAGCATCTCTGGAGAGCATGGATAAGTGATGTTTCGGGTTGGGGGTCCTTCTTCAGACTGAAGAAAGATTTTAACAAAGTGAGTTGTTGTGATCTGGATTCTATTGTTTGAAAGGATTACAGAAGCAGATTCAATGGTAATCTACAAAAGGGAATTGGATGCAGGGAAATAGCAGAGGTCATGCTAGCCAGTGGAGAGCCTTCCAAAGAGCAGGCATAGACAGCCAACACTATTAATGTTTTCCAAGTTATGCAAAGGTGCTTTTCCATTAAGTAGTTTCAATTGGAGGTATCTGTTTTTCCACCTGTCTTAATGTGCAATATCACTAGTTTTAATTTTCTTCAAACATTCATCAGTGTTTCTATATTGTAGGCAGACGTGTATTTCTTTATTGTGTTAAATGTCTTCAGGTTTACATTCTGAGTTGTGAAGAAATTTCAAATTAAAGACAAAAGACCAACGTTTTAATTGCAAACATTTCATTTTCTGATAACCAATGCAGCTTTGACGACTGGAGCATTAGAGATAAAATGTGAACTAGAAGCTAAAATTAAGCTGTGGCTGTGAGACAACACAGCTTTAAAAATGTGTTTTAATTCAGCTACAGCAAGAAATTACTATTGATTATACCAACTGAATTAAAATGAGTAGTCTTATCTGGTATTAATTCTAACATTTGCTTGTCCAGATGAATTGAGTTAATGCAAATCTGAAAGCTGGCTTTTCACATGCACTCCTCCCATATAGCCGTTTCTTGGCTGTTAATAGGAAGCCATGTTTGATTGAAATAATCAGTTATAATTGATTTTAGTTTTTTACGTGAGATTTTACATTAAGGTCAGGTCAAGTAGAGTTTAGTGTCACATGCACATGGTGAGGTACAGATACAATAAAAAACCTTGCTTACAAAATCACAGGCACATAGACTCAGACGAGCACAAAAAAATCTTACATAATTTAAACTTAAATTTCACATTAAATTTCTAAAAGAAAGGAAACTGGGCAAAAACACAAGGCATTATTACAAAACACAATCAGAGAATGCAACCAGTGGTCTATAGAGCTCCGTGATCAGGATAGGATTAGGTTTGTGTGGGTCAATTGAAGAACCTGATATCTGCAGGAAAGTAGCTGTACTCGAACCTGGTGTTGTGGGACTTCATGCTTCTGTACCTCCTGCCGGTCGGTGACAGCGAGAAGAGGATATGGCTCAGATGGTGAGGATTTTTGAAGATGTATACTGCCTCCTTGAGGCAATGACTCATGTACATGTTTTCAATGGTGGGAAAGGCACCTGTGATGACCAGGGCTGGGTCCACCATTCCCTGCAGCCACTTGCATTCTTGTAGTTGGAATTGCCAATGTACAAGGATGGGGCCACGATGCAGCCAGTCAGGGTACTTTCTCAGTGCACCTGTAGAGGTTTGTTCAGTGATGAATATCTTTAAACTTCTGAGAATGTAGATGTGCCTTCTTTGTGGTTACATCCATATGCTGGGCCCAGGAAAGTCATTCGAGATAATAATGTTCAAGAAGGAACAGCAGATGCTGGAAAATCGAAGGTAGACAAAATTGCTGGAGAAACTCAGTGGGTGCGGCAGCATCTATGGAGCGAATGAAATAGGCAACGTTTCGGGCCGAAACCCTTCTTCTGAATTTGATAGTGTTATCTCTCTCCACTACTAGTCCACCAATGAAAACTGGCACAAGGGCTCCCTACTTCCCCTTTCTGAAGTCAACGATCAGTTCCTTGGTCTTGTTGACGGTCTTTAGTCAGAGGGTGGTCAATCTGTGGAATTCTGTGCCATAGAACAGGGCTGCCAACTCTCACGCTTTCGGCGTGAGAATCACGCCCTGGAGCTATTTCTCACGCCCTCACGCTGATCAGAAATTTCTCACGCTCAGTGGTGAGAAATTCTGTGATCAACCAAAATTTCAAAACTCAGATAAACTGCATGGTCCGCGAGTGTGGGAGAGCCGGGGCTAAGGGAGGGGTGGAAGCAGATGTAGCGGCGGGAACAGATGCGGGGAGCCGCGGCTGGCGAGTGTTTGCCGGGAACAGATGCGGACAGATGCGGCCGGGGCTGCCGAGTGTTTGCGGGGCCTGCGAGTCGCTCGCTGCAGCTCCGGCCATGGAGCAGCCTCAGTGCAAGAGTCCCGGGCCGATCGGAGGTGTTGCACCGCTGACGCGAGAGTCTCTGTGCCGATGGGACAGAGACTCTCACAGGGAGGTGGGGAGAGAGAAGGGAAGGAGACAGGGAGACAGTGGGGAGAGAGAGAGAGGGGCTGGGAGGAGAGAGAGGGGAGAGACAGAGGGGGAGTGAATGGAGAGAGAGAAGAGTGAGAGGGAGAGGGGGGAGAGGAGAGGGTGAGGTGGGAGGGGGGGTGAAAGAGTGAGAGGGAAGAAAGAGGGAAGAGAGAGGGGGGGAGGAGAGGGTAGGAGAGAATGGGAGAGAGGGGGAAAAGAGAGAGAGAGAGAGAGGGGGGGAAGAGGGAAAGGGGGAAAGAGAAAAACGGGGAAAGAGGGAGATGGGGGCAAAGAGAAATAGGAGATAGAGACAGAGGAGGAAGAGAGAGGGGTGAGAGAGCAAGGGGGAGAGTGAGGTGGGATGGAGAAATAGGGGGGAGAGAGGGGGAGATAGAGGATGTGAGAGAAGGAGAGGGAGGGGAAGAGAGAGAGGGGAGAGAGTGTGGAGAGCAAGAGAGATAGTGGGGAAGATAGAGAGGGAGTGAGAAAGAGATAGAGAGAGGGAAGTGAGGGGGGAGAGAGAAGAAAGGGGGAGAGAGAAGAAAGAGGGGAGAGAGAGAAGAAAGGGAGAGGGAGGGAGTGAGGGGGAGAGAGTTAGGGGAAAGAGAGGGGAGAGAGAGTTAGGGGAGAGAGAGGGGGAGGGGAAGGGGAGAGAGGGGACAAGAGAGGGGGGAGAGTGAGGTGGGAGAGAGGGGGAAGAGAGAGAGAGGGACAAGAGAGAGGAGAGGGGGAGAGAGATGGAGAGAGAGGGGTAGAGAGCGAGAGGGGGGGGGAGAGAGGAGAGGGAATGGGAGGAAGTGAGAGGGGAGAGAGGAGAGAGAGGGAGAGAGGGGGAGGGGAGAGATAGAGGGGGAGAGAGAGAGAGGGATGAGAGTGAGGTGGGAGGGGGAGAGAGAGAGAGGGGGGAGTGAGAGAGAGAAGAGAGAGGGGGATAGAGAGGCAGGGCTGCCAACCATGCACTGAGCATGAGAATCACACATTTCGCCAAATTTCTCACGCTCTGTCGTGGGAAATTCTGTGATCAATGAAAATTTCAAAACTCATATCAACTGCATGGGCCATGGGAGTTGGAAGCAGAAGCAGCGACAGGGACAGATGCAGACGGGGAGCGGGGCTGGCGAGTGTTTGCCGGGCTGGCGAGTCGCTCACTGCAGCTCCGGCCATGGAGCAGCCTCAGTGCAAGGCGTCGGAAGCGTTGCGCCGCTGCCGTGAGAGTCTCTGTGCCAAATTCGCCCAGGTGACCGGCATGGATCAGGCTGCGGCTCGGTGCATCCTGGAGGACAACCAGTGGCTGCTGGAAGTAAGTACCAAGCCCCGGGGAGAAACGGTGGAAGATAGTGGACTTCAAATGGGGTGGTTGGAGAAAGCATCCTGCTTGCCTGCTAGAGTTTCACTTACAGTAATGGCAAGAAAAATGTTCCCGATGTTGGGGGAGTTCAGAACCAGGGGTCACAGTTTAAGAATAAGGGGGGGCAAGTTATGACTGAGATGAGGACAAACTTTCTTCACACAGAGAGTTGTGAATCTGTGGAATTCTCTGCCACAGAAGGCAGTGCAGGCCAATTCACTGGATGTTTTCAAGAGAGAGTTACATTTAGCTCACAAAATCAAGGGATATGGGGAAAAAACAGGAAAGAGGTACTGATTCTAGATGAATATTCATGATCATATTGGATAGCAGTGCTGGCTCGAAGGGCCGATGGCCTATTCCTGCACCTATTTTCTACGTTTCTATACTTGAGTGTATGGCAATAAAACTCGATCACTTGATTTTGAAGCATTCATGCATGGTGGAGGTATAATGTGGTCATAGTGATACAGTGTGAAAACAGGCCCTTCAGCGCAACTTGCCCACACCCGCCAACATGTCCCAGCTACGCTACCTACTTTTGGTCCATACCTCCAAACTGTCCTATCCATGTATCAGTCTAATTGTTTCTTAAATGTTGGGATGGTCCCTGTGTCAAATACCTCCTTTGGCAGCTTGGTCCACACACCCACCACCCTTTGTGTGGATAAAGTTACCCCTTAAAAAGTTACTTCTTAAAAATACTTCATACAAAAAACATTGAAATCATACTTCTACAATGCACTAAAACATGATTTTAATACATCAAATTTCAAAAGGTTCCTACCCTGGGAGGGGGGACACCCTTCTTCCACACCCTCTCCCCACTCGGTTGCTCCACTCCCTCACCGGGTGCCCCCAAGGTCAGTGATCGCTCAGCCTTCCCACTTTCAAAAACGCTCCACGGCCCCTGGTTCAGATGGAGAACACTGCCAGATGTGAGCAGGGGACTGAAGCCAGTTGTCCATGATGTTTGGATCCCAATGCTCAGCGCTTCATGTTTCGGAGTTGGCTAATGTTATTGATTTGTAATTAGCTTCAGGACAGTTTGTTACGAAAATGAAAGAAATGGTATCAGAATACTTATACAGCTGAGTGAGTATAGTTCTATGGATGGGAATTGTGTTCAACCAATTGATGACTTCTTTGACAAAGTGACTAGCATGTTGGATAACAAGGAAGCCAATGAATGTAGCAAATGTTGTTATCCATAATTTGGTCTGTGAAGTGCCCCATAAAGGATTACTGCATTAGCTAAGCACCAGTGGACTTGAACGTAATAGGTTAAGACCAGGGAGTCAGATATGTGGCTTCATGTGTGGGCCAGATATATTGTCAGTGCAAAGGGGCTAGGAGCAAGGCCAAGTTTGCATCCAGAGTCAAGGTCTGGAATAGTACTAGGTGTGCAGTCAAAGCTGGGACCAGGGGTGTGTTCAGCACTGGGAACCTAAGCAGGTAAGCAGCTATGATCAGAGTAGAATAGGGGGCCTGGTGTAGGGCTGGACTCAGGGACAGGAATGAGAGAAGGTATGCAACTGGAGTCCGGGCCAGGAGTAGTACCAGGTGTGCAGTGAGACCCAGGTTGGCCAACATGGGCCAAGTGCTTGATTATAATCTGATTTCAATACATGAATACACTAAGATCATTCATGTGCTGCACGTATGCATCAGAGCCTGGGCTCTACTGTGGAATGTAATTAGGAATGTAATTTACTCCAACCTCATTCATAACTACAACCTCCCTCGGGCTTGGTCTCGCAATTTCTCACTCCCAACTCTCACCTAATGTTGGCAGCCCTGCATAGAAGGCTGTGGAGGCCAAGACAGTGCATATTTTCTTAAGGCAGAGATAGATAGATTCTAGATTAGTACAGGTGTCAGGGATTATGGGGAGAAGACAGGAGAATGGGGTTAGGAAAGAGAGATGGATCAGCCATGATTGAATGGCGGAGTAGACTTGATGGGCCGAATGGCCTAATTCTACTCCTATCACATGTCTTATGACATGATTGAGAAGTTGCTGTTGTGGCACCACTCAACCAAGTGTTCTATCTCTTTCCTCACTCATAATTCAACCAACAACAGTGGTGTCGTAGGCAAATTATAGAATGTATTGGAGCAGTGCGTAACCGCACGGTCATGGGTGTACAGAAACTGGAGCAGGGAGCTAAGAACATGGCCTTGAGGTGGACCTGTGTTGGTGGTCGGTGGTGAGGAGTGTTATCGGACTTTACTTTTTGAGGGCTCCCCATGAGGAAATCAAGGATCCGGTTGCAGAGGGAGACACAGAGGCCCAGATCTTGGAGATTTGTAATTAATTTTGGAGGGGATGATTGTGTTGAACACTGAGCTGTAGTTGAATAATGTGTACCAGTTATCAGATGGTCCGTCACACCAGGAGAAGATGGCGAATATTAAAAGAAATAGGGATAATAACTTGCAAGTAAACTTTGGAGAAAGGTGACTGAGGTGGCCTGAGGTGACTGAGGTGGCGTCGTGTACCACTGCCACAGTAACGTGAGAAGAACATTCTCCTGAAGTAGTGCAAAGAAATAAGCATGATGTTTGTGTAGGGCAATATAAACTTTGTATTAAAAAACTGATGGATAAACTCAGCAGGTCAGGCAGCATATCTGGAGAACATGGATAGGTGACATTTCGGATTGGGACTTTTCTTTAGACTTTGTGTGTATTTCTTTCACCAGAGTTTGACAACAGTGGGAAGATGTAATTTAAGGAAGCAAGTTGCATGGTAGCTAGTAATATTGTTTAGAGAACTTGCGTTTTAATGATCTTCACTTTTGAACCGGTCAACTAACACGTGGAATGATAACTAATCTTGTGTCTATATGGACATGTGTTGTCCCTCGTGCACAGGATAGTGCTAGTGAATGGGGAACGCTGGTCGGCGCGGGCCGAAGGGCGTGATTCCACGCCAAATCTCTAAACTAAACACTAGTCATAGTTGCTGAGGTTAGTGTTGTGTCGTGTTAAACTTCCTGATGGTGCTGCGAAGAAGCCTTTTTGAACCTGGAGGTCACTGGTTTCAGACTTCTGAACCTTCTGGTGGCAGTCGTGAGATGAGTGCATGGCCAGGGTCAGGGTAGTGTGGGTCTTTGATATTGCCTGCCTTTTCGAGACAGCACCTCTAAATCTCTTCGATGGTGTTCGAGTATGTTATTTATAAACTATACAGTGGGACCAATATTTCCATTAGGTGTATGATATATTTTGAAGCCTAATGATCTTGCTGTCTACTTCCTCACTCTGCACTCTCATTGATTCTGCTTCACTATGATCCTGGATGCTGTCTCTGTTGCTGCCACCACTGCTTCTGTCTAGAGGAATCTCACCATTTTCACGTGCAGTTCCTGGAGTGATTTACCTTTCCTTTGTTAACAGAGGAATGGCTTATTATTGCAAGTTTTGGCGTGCTTAGTGCTCTCACTCTCTTCTACATGATAATCAAAGCAACAACAGCAGACGAGTAAGTATTTAGAGTTTTTCAATTTTGTTTCATAAATCATGGTATTTTCCAGCTGATGTTT
Organism: Okamejei kenojei; assembly: GCA_035221665.1. NCBI lineage: Eukaryota > Metazoa > Chordata > Chondrichthyes > Rajiformes > Rajidae > Okamejei > Okamejei kenojei. The sequence continues at coordinate 44,421,900 of CM069141.1, forward strand.
CAAAGTGTAACAATTTGAAAGTGATCTCCCAGTGAGTTATACAAGAAATAAATTTGCTGACTTCAGAACTACATGTATTTAACCCATGCTGTTTTTCAAAAAGAGTTTATGTACCTCAGCCAATTGCCCTACTAAACCCCTCTACTCCAGGGAGAACAGACAGAGTCCCTCCATTTTTCTCCACATAACTGGAAGCCTGCATCCCAGATCACATCCTGGTGGATCTCCTTACTCCTCCTCTGTGAGTCAATACGGATAGGGGTAGTACAGTAAATGGTGGGGTACTATGTTGATGAACAAAGGGATGTGGAGAGGATGTTTCCACTAGTGGGAGAGTCTAGGACCAGAGGGCACAGCCTTCGAATAAAAGGACGTACCTTTAGAATAGAGATGAGGAGGCATTTCTTCAGCCAGAGGATGGTGAATTTGTAGAATTCATTGCCACAGACTGCTGTGGAGGCCGTCATTGGATATTTTTAAAGAAGAGATTGATAGGTTTGCGATTAGTAATGGCGTCAAATGTTACGGGGTGAAGGCAGGAGAACGGGATTGAGAGGGGAAAATAGATCAGCCATGATCACATGGTGGAGAAGACGATGGGCCGAATGGCCTAATTCTGCTCCTATGATTTATGGTCTTGTAGGTCCTTGAAAGTGACAATACCAATTGAAGGTTGCTGAGGCAGAGAGCATGCTTGCCATCGTAGGTCAGAACATTACAAAACCCTTGTTAGACCACAAAATGAAGTATTGTGCACAGTTCCGGTTGCCATACTATAGGAAGACATGGTGCTGGAGAGAGAGTGCCGAGGATGTTGTTTACGATTACAGGACTGTAGTGACAGTGACAGCGAGAGTTCATAAGTTGTAGGAGCAGAATGAGGCCATTCAGCCCATCAAGTCTACACCGCCATTCAATCATTGCTGATCTAACCTTACCTCTCAATCCCATTCTCCTGCCTTCTCCCGATAACACCCGACTCGAGATTGGACAGACTGGTGTTATTTCTCCAGGAGTGAAGAAAGCTGAGGGATGTAATGGTAGAGGTGTATAAAATTATAAGAGGACTAGATGGTGCAGATAATCAGAATATTTTTTTCCCATGGTAACGGTATCAGATTGGAAAAATCAAAGACCTAAGGTGAGAGGAGGAAAGTTTCAAGGAGATGTGTGCGGCAACTTATTTTACACAGAGTGTGGTGAATACTGGAACGGGGTTGGTGGTGGAGGCAGATACGACAGTGGCGTTTAAGAGACTTTTGGATAGGCACATGTATATGCAGGGAATGGAGAGATATGGATTCAGCAGGTGGACAAGAGATGGTATTGACATCACGCTCGGCACAGACATTATGGGGCAAAAGACCTATTTTTGTGCTGTACTGTATGTTTTTTATATCAAAAACATGCATATGTTTTAAATATATTTTAAGATGAAAGGATAGAGTTTTAAAGCGGATTTGAGGGGAAAGATTTTCACACAAAGCATGGGTTGATAACTGAAACTGGCTGCTGGAGGAGAAGGTGGAATCAGATACATTCAGGATGTTTGAGAGATATTTAGATCGATGCTTGCATCAATAAGGCAAAGAAGGAAATGAACCTAATGCGGGTATATAGCAAAAGGTTATGGAATGGATATGATGGCTAAAGGACTTGTTTGTGTGGTGTACACTGAGATGCACAGTTTGGTTTGCCCCGGATTTCAAACTCCAGTTCAATTATTTCTATATTGGTATTCCGTCTTAGATGAGTTTTAGTTGATTCTAGAGTAGGATGACTGATAGATTTACTGGTGTGCATTAATAACCACCTACTAGTTTTAATATATTTAAGAATAACTAACTAATAATTAGCTCTGTGCTAATTCCCTCCCCATAACTGTAATACATTAACATCAATAAAACTGTTCCGCTAACAGAGACGCGTTATGCACTGGAAGCGGAGGAGAGAAGCAATTGTTAGTCATTCAGTCCCTTGATTATCAACTCTTTAAACCTGTTGGGCCATTCTATTAATTCATGGCAATAAACTCTCTTGACTTGACTTGGCACCTTAACTCCATCCACATCTTGGTTCTTTGTCACTTAACACCATTAGATATTATAATTTTGTTAACCTCAATTCAAAATAATTAATTCAGCATTCACTGTCATATACGTAGTATCTAGATGTTTCCTAATGTCACTAGACTATGACGTAAAGATTGTATCTGGTTGGCATGAACTCTTCATCCAAAGTTAAAAGATCGTTTATTTAAATTAAAAATGTTATTTCCCAAATTCTGAAAAATGTGATTAATGTTAAAATAGGCTGGGAGAGGAACAAGCAGAATCTATCTCAGAACGGTAAGGAGATGTAACTAGGTTCTAATTAATGTCATTAACAGAATAAATCAAAGATCAGCTAATTTGAGATTGTTGCCTTGTCAGAAATAAATTGTTGCCACTCAACTACTTAAAGCACCCTAACCCTCCAGATCATTGAAGAGTCTGTCATTGCATGATGTGGGATTTTTAAAGCATTATATACTAACACACGTCAGATTGATGATGCAATCAGAGAGAGCTGGACAGCACCTTCGACCCACCTTGTCCATGCCGAACAAGTTGGCCAATTGAGCTAGTCCCATTTACAAGCATGTGACTCATTACCCTCCAAACCTTTCCTATCCATATATCTGTCCAAATGTATTTTACAAGTTATAATTGTATCTGCTTCTATATTTCCCTTTGGCAGCTTTGATATGGATTGCCTTCTGAGTGAAAAAGTTGCCCCTGAGGACCCTCTTAAATCTCTCTCCTCTCACCTTAAGCCTATGCCCTCTAGTTTTAGAAAACCTCTAACCTGGGAAATAGACTTTATTTCATGCCCCTCATGATCTTGTACACCTCATTAAAGTCATACCTCAGCTTCCTGCGCTCCAAAGGAAAAAAATGTTCTAAAACACATTGAATTAAGTTAAAAATGCTTGTTAAACAAATAGTATGATTCCCATTTTAGAAATGAAAATCAGACAGCGCAGTGGTGAAAGAATGGAAGTGAAAGAAGATAATTGTACATGTAAGTACTTTACCAAGAGAATCCGCCTTATTAATTTTAAATGTAATTGAGAAGTAATAATAAAACTGCAGGTGCTGAAAACCCCAAATAAAGATTGAATGCACCAGGGATCTTCAGCAGCTCAGAGAGCATCTATGGAGAAAGAAACAGAATGAAAATGTTTTATTTCAATAGATGCTCTATCAGCTGCTATGAATCCCCCAGTATAGCGGAGAAAGAAACAGAGTGTTTTATTTCAGTAATTTATTATAACACTGCGAAAGTGAGAAACAGAAACTTGTAATGAGTTGCAGAGAGCGAAATAGGTGGAGAAGATTAAGCGGATGAAAGTGAGAGGGTAGAGATCTTGCATCAAAGGCGACTGATTCTGATACAAGTAGGAAAGATTAGTTATCTGAAGTCAATGAATTCAGTCTTGAGTCATCAGTTTATAGGTTCTACTAGCAGAATTAGGCCATTCAGCCCATCAAGTCTACTCCACCATTCAATCATGACTGATCTACCTTTCCCTCTCAACCACATTCTCCTCCCTATAACACCTGACACCCTTACAAATCAAGAATCTGTCAATCTCCACCTGACTTTGAGACCGTTGACTTTGGCCTCCACAGCTGACTGTGCAAATGAATTCCACAAATTCACCACCCTCTGACTAAAGAAATTCCTCCTCATCTCCTTTCTAAAGGTACGTCCTTTTATTCTGAGGCTATGGCCTCTGTTCCTAGACTTTCTCACTAGTGGAAACATCTCCATATTCACTCTATCCAGGCTTTTCACTATTCGGTAGGTCACCATGGTTGCAATGCATCTACTTGAAAGATAAGATGTTGTTTCTTTAGATTACATTGGGCAAGCAAAGGCCAGGAAGTTAAGGTGTGAATGATTCAATGATACTTTATTGTCACATGTACAGTGAAATGCTTTGTTTTTGTATACAACCTGGTAAAATCATCTAGCAGACCGCTCCTAGGCAGTACACGTGGTGCCACGTTTTGGTGCCGACAAAGCTGGATGTGGGATTGAAGAGATATTGAATTTCCCTAGTCTTTTTAGGAACTGAAAGGGTTAGTGTGCTCTTTTGGCTGTAACCTTAATGTGCTTGAACAAGGCCAAATTGTTGGTCATATTTGCACCTAGAAACTTGGAGCTTTCCACCATCTCTACATCAGCACCATGATACAGACAGGAACGCGTACTCTATCCCGCTTACTGAAGTCGATGACTGGCTCCTTCATTTGCTGATGTTGAAAGGTTGTTATCTTGACAACTTGTTTCTCTCTCTCTCTCTTTCCCGTACTGCATCTTGACATTAACTGACATCTGGCCCAGTACCATGGTGTCATCTGCAAACTTGTCAATGGAGTTGGTGCAGAATTTGGATGCACAACTGTGAGTCAATAGGAAGTGTCCTTGGGCATTGCGAACACTTCACTGCACGACACTGATGTTGAGAATTATTGTGGAGGAGGAATTGTCATGTATCTTAATGGATTGTGATCTGTGGGTAAGGAAATCAAGGGTGCAGTTGCAGATGGGTTTGTTGACTTCTGGGTCCAGGAGTTTGGAGATGTTTGGTTGGAATTTGGTTGGTATTGAGGTAGAATAAATAGAAGTCCATTTTACCCTGTACACTGAAATCCTCAACTATCTAGAAACAAGGAACTGCAGATGCTGGTTAATACACAAAAGGACACAAAGTGCTGGAGTAACTCAGGAAGTCAGGCAGCATATCTGGAGAACATGGATAAGTGACATTTCGGGTCTGAAGAAGGGTCCCAGCACGGTCCTTCACCTACCCCTTGTCTCCAGAGATGCTGCCTGACCTGCTGAGTTAATCCACACTTTGTGTCCTCTGGCCCTCAACAAAATACTTTACTCAACCTATCCCTTCAGCAAATTCCAGGCCCCGCTTCCCTTTCAGAGATGAGACTTTACCACATATGTCAGAATAACACTAGTGTCATGATATGACATGTCGTATGGACGCTACATTATGGAAAGAGGAATGATTGTTGGGAATGTTATATGTAATATACTGCATTAAGTTGTAAATGAAAACTATTTGCAAGTTCCCGGTTTAGTAATAATTTCTTGTAAACTAAACATGAATTTTTTAAACAGCGAAAATGATAAAAATGAAAAATCTTTTTAGAGCACAACGTAATGAAATGTTCCTTCTCTTCACAGGCTTTTGTCATGTTGAATTCAGTCCTGCAGTAGCAACAGAGCACTTGGAGCTGAATTTGGAGTTCTGCTGAAGCAAAATCTATTTTTTATATGTTATTTTTTCACCTTCTCCACTTAAAGAAAGCTTTGTTAGAATTGCCCTTCAATAAACAAAATGGAACTATATTTGTTTACGCCGTTATTTATTAAGTTCATCAAATCAGGTTAAGATTTCGTCAAAGCACTTCAACTCTACTCAGCTGTGAGTTGATTAGTCTTGAGGAAATCTTAACCATTCATGTTCCTGGGGAGTGATGATTTTGAAAACTAAATTCATTGCAATTCACTGAATTTGATTTTTACATTGCATACAGGTACTGTCAAACTCCTGTTATACCTCATTAGCTAGAAATGGTTCATTCCCCACAGAGGGGTGGCAAGAGCCAATGTATTTGTGCAGATCGCTGACTCTTTCCTTGAGTAAGTTGTATTGCGTACTTAGAATCAGTGCTTTCTCTGTGATGCATTGGCACAAATAACAATAAACTGACTTCCTGGCATCTGTATTTATATTCTTGCAAGGAGACTTTCCATGGGCGACGTTTCGGGTCGAGACCCTTCTTCAGACAGTCTGAAGAAGGGTCTCGACCCGAAACGTCGCATATCTCCTTCGCTCCTTAGATGCTGCTGCACCCGCTGAGTTTCTCCAGCCTTTTGTGTACCCTCGATTCTCCAGCATCTGCAGTTCCTTCTTTAAGACTTTCCATGGCTTATCTTTGTGTTCTATGCAGTGCTTATTTTTAAACACTGAGGTGCTGATTAATATGTACAATTAACAAACATTGGCCACTTGGCCAGGAAACAGAATAATGACGTTTAACATTTTACAGGTGACTGGAACCGCTCGAATTTTTAATGTCAATGTCTTATTTTCTGTCCACATGAGATATACTTTATTAATCGTACATACGAGCACCTTTTTCTTTACAAACAAAAATACTGCATAGAACACAAGTTGAGCCATGGAGCATTTTCAAGCGAGAATATAAATGCTAGTGCCAGGGAGGCAGTCTTGTCAATAACATTCAACTCATCTTAAATTATCAAATTTAATTTAGTTATTATTTCAATTGTTTGTATTTTTTACAAGCTGAGCAGTGATCATGGCCGAGAGATTCTATTGCATCCAAACAGGTGCCCGAGTTGGACGTAGCAGTGTGGCACCAATGATGTTTCTGTTTGCTGACAACCCTATCCCCCCCCTCGCCACTGGACTACAGATTTAAGTTGTGTACAGCATGGTGAGCCTGGCATTGATGGGTGGTCATAAAGGTATTAACTCTGACCTAGCTCTGACGACCTAGCTCTTGGTTGGAGGAAATTGTAACCCAGCACCGACGGCTGTGAGCTTGGCACTGACTGATATGACTGGAGAAGGGAATGGGACATTGGGAGCTAAGGATACAAAGGCGCTGGAGTAACTCAGCAGGTCTGGCAGTATTTTTGGAGAAGATAGATATTTGACGTTTTGGTTCGGGGCCCTTCTTCACACCCATCATTCTTCAGGAGCTTATGATGATGCTTGGTGGAGGTGAATCAGACAGTACCTTAGCTTATGGAAGGGCTGTTCAGAAGCCAGATAACAGAAAGGAAGAAACTGTTCCTGAGTCTAGTGGTGTGGGCTTTCAAGCTTCTGTCCCTTCTGCAGGATGGGATTGGGGAGAGGCTTTGGTGTGTCTTCTTGGCTATTGCACAATGTAATTGGTCCACAACTTATCATCAGTAAAATTAAGGGCAAGGAATTCTCCTTGCCTCTGTGTGAATTGTGGTTGCCCAGTAAACTGGATGATGTGTTACACCAGATCTGGAGCCTGGGAAAGGTGCTCTGTAGATTCGGCAACTCTACCAGAAGTTAGGACTGTGAGGGCTAATTAAGCTAGAGTTTAGATGAACGTGGTGGGGCTTTGAGAGTGGATGGTGTTGAGGATGCTCTTTGAGAACCAGAGGACACGGATTAAAGGTGAGGGGGGAAATATTTAATGGGAACCTGAGGGGTAACTATTTTACACAAAGAGTGGTGGGTATATAGGCCAAAGAGCCTGTTTCCATGCTCTATGACTATGACTTTAAATAATCAACCACTTTGAATTTCGTCAGGTTCAGGTCTCCGTCAGAAACCTGGACATATGGACATGTGGACATATGGAATGAGTGTTATATAGTCATACAGAGTGGAAATAGTCCCTTCGTCCCAGCTCGCCCACACCGACAAACATGCCCCATCTGCACTGGTCCCACCTGCCTGCTTATGGTCCATATCCCTCTAAATCCACCCTATCCACGTACCTGTAAATGTTTCTTAAAACGTTGCGATAGTACCTGCCTTAACTACCTCATCTAGCAGCTTGTTCCATACACCCACCACCCTTTGTGTGTAAAAAAAAAAGTTACCCCTCAGATTCCCATTAAATCTTTACTCCCTCACCTTAAAGCTAAGTCCTCTGGTTCTCGATTACCCTACTCTGGGCAAAAGACTCTGTGTGTTTACCCAATCTGTTCCTCTCATGATTTATGTACACTTTTGCCCACCTTACCCCACTCTTCCCTCTCCTCTAGCTAAAAGCATCTGAGGCTGGCAGTCTATTGAAAATTCAATGCTGAGTGGGTTTCCTGGTCAAACACAAGAAGGCATTGGAACAAAGGCAGTTAATGTCATTCATTTGTCAATGGTTCAGTGGTACATTTGTCACATGTACTGAGGTACAGTGAAGTTTATTTTTGTATCACGAGACATAAGCACTGAGCTGCATCGTATATAAGCATCTCAGATACAGTATAAGTATATAGCAGTAGTACACCAAGACAGTATACAATTCTCCAATTTGGCACCATTTTCCAGTCCCAGTTGTTGTACGAACAGGTCTCTTGACCTGAGTGGCGTTGTCCTAGTGGCGTTGCAGGGTCGGCCTGGTCAAGCATTGCCGTAATGCCCTCCACAGCTGGAGGTCGAGTTCGGTTCGCGCGATTGGCCTCTTTTAGCGGTGCCCATGACCAGCCGAGCCCATTGCTGTTGCAGGGCCTTCAGCAGCCCACACCACCATCGAGGCAGTGCACTCCCTCTCGCAACCGGTCTGCTTACCGGCCGTCCGTGTGACTCTCCACTCTGAGCAGGAGTGCTGGGCAATCGCCCATGAACATGAGGCTCCTTCACGCCCACGTTGGTTTTGCATGCAGCCTGTCACCGCTGGTGACTCGCCAGCAGCCTCACGCGAAGATCCAGCCACAAGAGCTCAATAACAACTCCAAGGTCAGACCCACTAATTGGCCTTATCTGCACACGGGTTATGATTCGTGAGAATGTAAGTAAAATTGGTTTCTGGAATAAACTTGACACTTGGTGTCTGGTTCAGCTAGGTGTCGTTTGTTCTTTGCTTTCTGTCGTAGGATTCAGTAGATCCTACAGCTGGTGACCCCGTTGCTACACGCAACCTTCCACTTACTCACAAAATGTATGACGATAAAACTGACACCGTAGCCGTCGACCGGTTAAAGCCAGCATACATCGAGAACCAACCGACTACCTCACCCACGGAACCGGCCAAGTCACAAGACTCCAACACTTCCTGTCAAAGACCTCCCACACTGCAGTGCCAAGCAAGATCAGGCCGTAAAATCAACCTGCCAGACCAGTACGGGGCAGGACAAAGCCAGGCAGTCACCACTTTATATGACTCGGTGGCTGAAGGGGGGAGCTGTGGCACCTTCACCCCCACGTTGGTTTTGCATGCAGCCTGTCACCGCTGGCGACTCGCCAGCAGCCTCAGGAGAAGGTCCTAGCCACAAGAGTTCAATAACAAGATCAGACCCACTAATTGGCCCTATCTGCACACGGATTATGATTGTTGAGAATGTAGGTGTAAAAGTGGCTTCTGGAATAAGCTAGGTGTCTGGCTCAGCTAAGTGTCATTTGTTCTTTGCTTTCTGTCGTGGGATTCAGTAGATCCTCCAAATAGCAGTGCCCTCTACCTGTTCATGGTTCTACAGCCCACCTTGTCCAAGTTGGCATTCTGGGCTAGTCCCATATCCTGCATTTGGCCCATAGTCCTCTAAACTCATCATAATCATATATCTGTCTAAATCTACATATATATATATCAATATATATATATATATATAGATATTATATATATATATATATATATATATATATATATATATATATATATATATATATATAATATATATATATATATATATATATATATATATATATAAAACAATATATATATATATATATATATATATATATATATATATATATATATAAATATATATAATATATATATATATATATATATATATATATATATATATATATATATATATATATATATATATATATGTGTGTGTGTGTGTGTGTGTGTGTGTATGTATGTGTATATATATATATATATATATATATCACTAAAACTCTCATCTTGTTTGTTTGGTTTGCAGGTTTTGTGTTGTACTTCTATTTGCGCAAAAACGGTACACGATAGCGCTACAATATTTGGCCCACCTTACGCACCATTGTCCTGTGATATAAATGAAACAAGTTTTGTTCAGATTGATAGAATATTTTAAAAGTTATTAACGTTTAAAACTTAAATTAACATAACAGCACCCCCAACCGCACATGCGCAGTAGGGGGAGGGTTCCCATGCGCGTCTTTACTGGTGTCACAAACAGCCGCGCCTGCGCAGTTGGGGCCTTTCCAGAATTCAGATCGCCGTATTTTTTTCACAACTGCAACACGGGTAAGATTATTTCCATTTTACTATTGCTCCGGGCCCGCGGGGATCTGCCACCTTGGCGCTGGGGCTGTGTCTGCGGGCGGCGACAGCCGGCTCTGGGGGCGGGGATCCGCTGCTCTGGGGCTGCGTTTGCATCTGCGGGTGGCAGCGGCGGGCGGCTCCGGGGCAGGGAGAGGCCACGCCGAGGATCCGAGGCCTGGGCACTGAGTCAGGCTCTGAGGCCAACAGCTGCTGCTGCTCCTCCGGGAACGCAAGGAGGGAAAGGAGCGGCATCCTCGAGATCCTGGGGAGGTGAGATGGGAGAGTGGGGGGATTGAGGGAGAGGAGAGGGTAGGGTGGGAGAGGGGGGAAAGTGGGGTGGTGAGGAGGGAGTCTGTGGGAGGAGGGGGAATAGAGGGAGAGGAGAGGGGAATGGGGGAGGTGAGGAGGGATAGTGGGGGGGATATGGAGAGGTGAGGAGTGGGGGATAGAGGGACAGGAGGGGGGTAGGGAGGGGAGAGAGGTTATGGAGGGAGTGCTGGGGGATGAGGGGAAATGAGCTGCACCAGCGCAGTTGGGGGCTATGGGTGAGTGGTGGAACATTGCGTTGGGAGAATAGGACATGAGAATTAAGGGACAGAGGTTTCGGGGTAATGTGAGGGGGAACTTCTTTACTCAGAGGGTGGTGGCTGTGTGGAATGAGCTTCCAGCAGAAGTGGTGGAGGCAGGATCGATTTTAACATTTAAGAGTAAAGTGGATAGGTATATGGACGTGAAGGGAATGGAGGGGTATGGTCTGAGTGCAGGTAGATGGGACTAGGGGAAAACAAATGGTCGGCACGGACTGGAAGGGCCGAGAGGGCCTGTTTCCGTGCTGTAATTGTTATATGGTTATATGGTTGCGTTGGGGGAACGGGTGAGTGGTGGAATATAGCGTTGGGGAATGAGTTGCGTTGGGGGGACCAGACCCCCCCCCGTGTGACAGGGACCCCACGGGTCCCACTTAGTCTAGTGTTATTTAAATGTCATAATTGTAATCGATTCTATAACTTCCTCTGGCAGCTCATTGCAAATACAGACTATCCTGAGTGAGAGTCACTCCACAAGCCCCTCTTAAAATTCTCCCTTCCTACCGTAAGCCTATGCCTCTAGTTTTAAAATCCTCTCCCCTGGTAAAAAGACTGTCAGCCTTCTCTTTTTTCATAGCTCTCATGATCTTATACACCTGAATAAGATCAATGTCCCAGCCTCTCCAATGTCTCCCTGTACCTAGACAGTAGGCACAAGGTACTACAGATACTGGAATCTTGCGTAAACTCAGTGAGTGAGGTAACGTCTCTGGAGGACATGGATAGGCGACGTTTCAGCTTGGGACCCTTCTTCAGACTCTCTCTATAACGTAAGCCTTCATGCCCTAGCTTTGAGTGTCACAGACGAGTACAGACAATAATGCTCTGAATGTGTTGGAGATCTACTTTGATTCTATTTATCTAGTTTCCCCTTAAATGTATCATGTGCTTGAGGTTGTTGGTGAAAACGTGAGCAAATTGTGTTATTTTTAAGAAAGCAACAATTGCTTGCGCTATCATAGTTTTAAAGTAAGAGGGGTAAAGCTTAAAGGGGACGTGCGGGCAAGTTTAATTTCCATACAGAGGGTGGTATGTGCCTGGAACGTGCCTGGATACAATAGCGGCGTTTAAGAGACTTACGAATGTGCAGTGAATGGAGCGATATTCATTATGCACAGGCAGATAAGTGTTGGTCCAGGCAACGTGGCCAGCACAGACATTGTGGGCCGAATGGCCTGTTCTTGTGCTGTACCGTTCTATGTTCTCCCTCTCTGTCTCACACCCCTGCCCACCATGTTGTTTCTGTGTCTTCCCCAGGTGGTCAGATTGAAACCAGCGAGTCCAGCCTGCAGCAGCCACCGTTGTACGAGATCAAGCTGCCTGAAATTCATCCTTCCAGCGAGCACCCTGACCAGGACAAAGCAAGAGTTTGATTCTGTCCCTGCTGGACATCGGACCAGTCTTAAACGTTCTGTGCACAGTTTGAAGCTGCAAACCTTTACCACGTCTTGTGGATCCTGATCCAATGTAGGGAAACGTAGAAGTGAACAGTACCACGTGCTGCCTGTCTTTACATCAGCTTCATGTTATCATTCTTCACGATGTCACCAAACAAAGATGATCATGTTGGGATGAATGGATTAGATTTGCCTCATTCTTACCAAACTTTTAAAAGGAAATCTGCCTTAAGTCTGCTCGTGAGTAGATGCTGGCCAAATGATCCCACTAACAGCCCTTGAACAGCTTCCATTTCTCTTCCCTTGTGCACTGGAGATATTAAAACTCACTTCTCAGCAGCATTAAATACCCTTTCTGCTGTAAGACTCTTCATACTGACACCTGACAGCTATCTGAAGTTTAATTTCTTGTAGCATTCTGATCTTATAGAGATGTACAAAATCATGAGAGGAATAGATCGGGTTCATGCACAGTGTCTCTTGCCCAGAGTAGGGGGAATCGAGAACCAGATGACATAGGTTTAAGGTGAGTGGGGTAAAATTTAAAAGGAACCTGAGGGGTAACCTTTCACACAAAGGGTGGTTGGTGTATGGAACGAGCTGCCAGAGGAGGTATTATTGCAACATTTAAGAAACATTTAGACAGATACTTGGATAGGAATAGAGGGATATGAGCCAAACCCAGGCAGGTGAGAATAGTGTAGATGGGACATGTTGGTCGGTATTGTCAACATGCCTGTTTCTACGCTGTATGACTCTATAAGGAATCTCAATCAGCGTGTACGGTCTGGGGATGGCCTGCGGAATAATATGGGCTTTCACTAGCAAGCTGTACTATAACTTTGTGGGCAGTAACCTATGTTGAATATGTGTCTGGAAGGGCAACTGGTTCCTCAGGTGCTGTTATTACTGTCTTCAACAGTTTCATTATATGTGAGTGTTCACAGTGTACTTGGACTTGCCAAACCAGAATTCTAGCAGAAGATAAACGTTTAAATTGGGATAATTTCCATAATTGCTGCTGTGTGTGGTGAAGAGAGATTTTATTTCCCGAATGAAGCTAAGTTGATTTTGGAACCCTAAGCTAACAGTTTCAATACACAGAGCAAAGGAGAATAAATATAAACGCTACTAATCTTTAAAGGGTTAAAGTAGAAGAGCAAGTTTTCAACCTCGCCTTGTTTTCACGAGTTTAGAAATATAGTACGTAATCAGATTGAGGCAGATAAAGAAATTCAAGAGGGTAGAAAAAAGATGACTGCTTTGCTACACCACCCAGAACAAGGGACATAGTGAGATTACACTCAACTGTGAGTGTGAAAGAATGGCTTCAGATGTGAAAGAAAAACGAGCATTTTTATGAAAACAGGAAGAGCTTCTCACGAATGTGAAAATATGTATAAATTTCGCTGCCAAAAAAGCAGACAGTAGTTTTGAGAGGAAGTGAGGATGCTAGTCAGCTGTGTAGATCTTTCAGGTTTGAGTTTGATAAGGTTTTGTTGGATAAGGGTTTTGTGGGCTCGACCAGTGCTCCCGGTGAAACATTCATTGTGGGATTTTCAAGGGCTGGTCAGCAAACACTGAGGCCGCACCGGTGTCACAACTGAAGAGTAAGCTGCAGGCTTTATCCCCAGTCACGTGAAAGCAGCAGCTCAGTGGTTCTCAGTGGGAAGAAGGGGGATGATCCATGGTCCAGCACTCCCGATTGAGGCCCAGAAAGGTGCACACATGCTGTTTAAACATATTTGGACAAATACATGGATAGGAATATTAGGAAGTTATGGACCAAATGCAGGCAAATGGGACTAGCGCAGTGGTTCTTAACCTGGGGGTCGGGGTCCCCATGGGGGGGGGGGTCATTTGGTGCTTTACAGGGGGACATGAAGGGGTCATAAATAACATATCCATTTGTTGAGCCCATTGTTAGGAGCCTAACAAAGGTACATACCATGCACAGTATTTTGTTCGCGGACGCGCGTACGTATGCCAAGAAGGCTAAGAGCCACTGGACTAGCCCGATATGCCAACTTGATGGACAAGGTGGGCCGAAGGGCCTGTCTGTGTGCTGTACAGCTCTCTGACTCGATGAGGTGTAGACACCAGCTGAGACCGCAATGGAATGCAACAATGCACATTAAAGCAGCCAGCCACAGGATTCAGTGTATGAGACATGGCAGCAAAAGATAGACAGCAACATTATCAGTAGAGCAGGCCTTCTTCAACGTCCCCTTTTATTCCCCTCTTTGCCCTCCCCCCGTCCCCTTCCACCCATATCCCTCCCTCAGGCTTTACATTTCCTTCTCCTTATCTGACACCCTTTTGTCTCCTTTACCTCTAGTCTTTTGTCACTTCACCCACCTGCCAATCCCCTCCTCACCAGTATCCACCTATCGCTTGCCAAGCTTCGCCCTGCCCCCACCTCTCTTTTCCAGCGTTCTTCCCCACAGATGACGTTTCGGGTGGAGATGTTTCTTCAGACGGATCACAGTAGACAATTGTCTATTGTGTTTTGCTCAACACCATCATTAGCTATTCTCTCCTTGCATGATACCCTAGCACACCCCTGTGTGATATTAAATCCAGCCCTCCACCCTGCACTTACTGACACTCTACAGTTTATCATCAAAGCAACCTCTGGTGTGGATGCAATGTGTATTCATCTCAAACTACCTTCATCTACTTTTTGAAAACTGAAAGAGGAAGCTGACCCAAGCCGGAATGTGTGTCACTGGTCTTGAGAACATATCTGCTTACTGGCACTCGGTACTGGAACTAATGATGTAAACACAAGGAACTGCAGATGCTGGTTCTTAAAAAAAAGAAACAAACTGCTGGGGTAACATAGCAGTTCAGGCAGCATCTCTGGAGAACATGAATAAGTGACGTTTTGGTTCGGGTCCGAAGAAGGATCGCAACTCAAAACATCACTGTCCATGTTATCCAGAGTTGCTGCCTGAGCCACTGAGTTATTCCAGCATTTTGTTTCAGGAATTAACAATTCTGTCAGGGCAGCACAATGGCACAACAGTAGAGTTGCTGCCTCAGAGCCCCAGAAACCTGACTACGGCTGCTGTCTGTACGGAGTTTGTACGTTCTGCCCTGTGACCGCACGAGTTCTCTCCGGGTGCTCCAGTTTCGTCCCACACTCCAAAGATGTACAGGCCTATAGGTTAATTGGCTTTGGTAAAAATTGTAAATTACCCCTCATGTGTAGTGTATGGGGTGATCACTGGTCAGGGCAGATGGTGGGCCAAAGGGCCTGTTTCCGCGCTGTATCTTTAAAATCTAAGCTAAAATCTAATGTTTTTGTAAAGTTTCGAAAACTTGAGCACTACCATCAGTTCTTGTTCATGTGGTGTGATTGAAAGTTAATTTATAAGCACTTCTGGCAACAGACTATTAATTGCTTATTTATATAGGTTTGGATGCCTTTTTGATTAGCTACAAGCATGAGGCAATTCCATGTTTTACATTTCAAGGTAGCGAGTGTTCAGTGAATCAGTACTTCCTACAGCACTAAGCTTCACGGCTCCAGGGATGCTCGGTCTGTGCTGAGTTTAGCCAATTCAGTCTCAAGCATCCACCTCCCTCACTACATCATTCCTGGGAGCAAATCATTTGCCAATACGTAACACATTTTTAGGCGGTGAAAAGGTGTTTTAATCAATCAAAATGTATTATACTTTGGCTACCTCGTTGTATTGAAGGAATTGGCTAATGAATTTAAGATGTGGTAAATAAATGCCTAGAAATTAGATTGAATGTGTTTCTGGTTGCATTTTGGGGTTGAAGTCTCATTGGCTCCACTGCAAAAAATTGCTCTCAGAGATAAACGTGTAGCAGTGTTAGAACATATAACACAGAACAGTACAGCACAGGGACAGGCCGTCCAGCCCACAAAGTCTGTGTCGAACATGATGCCAAGTTAAACTGAACCCTTCTACCGCACATGAGTCATATCCCTCCGTTCCCTGTATATCCATGTGCCTATCTAAAAGCCCCAGTCCAATGAATGTAGGTGCGACAAGCTATCCAGTACTTTGGATCAGTGTCTTCTCCTTAAAGTGATTTTAATGAGGAACTCAGCAATTCAGGAAGCATCTCTGGAGAACATAGAGAGGTGAATTTTCAGGTCAGGTCTGAAGAAGTGTCATGACCCGAAAGGTCACCTAACCATGTTCTCCAGAGATGCTACCTGACCCGCGGAGTAAATGATTCTACTGTGACCTGAACATTGTTGCAATTGGACACGATGAAAGAATGTTAGGCACAGGTAATTCTCCTGCTCACTGCTCCGGTTCCACCGTGGGCTCGTTCATCTTGCAGCAGAATATACGTGCCTATCTGAAAGCCTCTTACACACCACTATCGTATCTGCCTCCACCATCACCCCTGGCAGCACGTTCCAGGCACCCACCTGTGTAAGTCTCATCCGTTTCTCCCTCTTCTCTGCTCTCCCATCAGGCAAGAGGTACAGAAGTGTGAAAACGCACACCTCCAGATTCATGGACAGTTTCCTCCCAGCTGTTATCAGCAACTGAACCATCCTCTCACCAATTGGAGACCGGCCCTGACCTACCATCCATCTCATTGGAGACCCTCGGATTATCTTTAGCCGGATTTTACCTTGCACTAAATGTTGTACTCCTTATCCTTTATCTGTACTGTGGACGGCTTGCTTGTAATCATGTACGGTCTTGTGGCTCGATAGAATGCAACAAAATCTTCTTGCAGTCCACATGACTATCAACCTCATTGGAGGCCTTCGGACTATCTTTAATCAGACTTTTTTGGACTTTATTCTCTTTATTTCTTTTATTGTTCATTCTTGCAGTAAACATTCTTCCCTTGATCCTGCATCTGTACACTTTGGATTGAATGATTGCAATCACATATAGTTGTTCCACTGACTGGATAGCACGCAACATAGAAACATAGACAATAGGTGCAGGAGGCCGTTCGGCCCTTCGAGCCAGCAACAAAAAGCTATTTACCGTACCTCGGTATATGTGACTATAAACTAAATTAAACTAAATATTTGATTGATCGAGAAATAGGAGGACATGGGGAATTGGTACAGAAGAGGAGAGGACAGCAGAGATTAACTGTGATCATATTGAACGGCAGGGATGGTTCATAGGGCCGAGTGGCCTATTCCTGATCCTATGTTCTTGTGAATTGGTTTTAATGCCCCTTTGCCTTACATTACTGGGAGAAAGCTGCTTTTCGCCAAGGCATTTACACTGTCTTGGCATGATCACTTCAGTTGCCAATCATCATGTAGCCACATCCCATCTCCTTTCATACAAGGAGAGACATTGTGATTGTTGCCAAAATGATTTCAGAGGCTACACAGATCAGAGGGAGTGTCGATGATGAGAAAAGGCAACTTGTTCACACAATGGGCAGTGGGTGTAAGGAATGAACTGCCACTGGAGGTAGATACGCAATGCTAGACTCATTTAGTTTACTGTCACGTGTACTGAGGCAGTGAAAAGCTTTTGTTGCGTGCTATCCAGTCAGCGGAAAGGCAATACATGATTACAATCAAGTAATTTACATGATAAGGGAATAATGTTTAGTGCAAGGTAAAGCCAGTAAAGTCTGATCAAGGATAGTCCGAGGGACACCAATGAAGTAGGTAGTAGTTCAGCACTGCTCTCTGGTTGTGGTAGGATGCTGGAGTAACTCAGCGGGTCAGGCAGTATCTCTGGATAAAATTAATTGGTGAATCTTCAGGTCATAACATTTATAAGACACTTGAACAGGTATATGGATTGTAAAGGGCTAGCTTAGATGGGGCATCTTGGTCAGCATGGACGAGTTTGGCTGAAGGGCCTGTTAGCCTGCTGTATGATTTCGTTAAGGACACTGAATCAATTTGAGCAGAGATGAGACATGGTAAGAGCAGGAAGCCCCCAGTGGGAGTTGCATACAGGGCTCTAATAACATCTGAATTGTAAGTCAGAATATAAATCAAGAAATAATGAGGAATGAAAAAATCAGGCGTAATTTTAATCAAATTGGCAAGAGCAGCCTTGAGGACAGGTTCATGAAGTGCATTTGACGTGGTTCCTTCGAGCAATGCATTGAGAAACCGAGCTGCAAGGCGGGCCAAATCTGGAGAAACATAGAAACATAGAAAATAGGTGCAGGAGGAAGCCATTCGGCCCTTCGAGCCAGCACCGCCATTCATTGTGATCAGGGCTGATCGTCCGCTATCAATACCCCATGCCTGCCTTCTCCCCATATCCCTTGACTCCACTAGCCCCTAGAGCTCTATCCAACTCTCTCTTAAATCCATCCAGTGATTTGGCCACCACTGCCCTCTGTGGCAGGGAATTCCATAAATTCACAACCGTCCGGGTAAAAAAGTTTTTTATCACCTCAGTCTTAAATGACCTCCTCTTTATTCTAAGGCTGTGGCCCCTGGTTCTGGACTCACCCAACATTGGGAACATTTTTCCTGCATCTAGCTTGTCCAGAACTTTTATAATTTTATATGTCATGTTACTACATGACCCACTGGAACCCAGTGGGCCATGTAGTATCTGAGAAGGGAAATGGACAGATGATGTTTTGGCTTGGCACCCTTCTTTAAATCGAGGGACATACTTTCTGCGAGTAGTCATCTCCACTCCAAAAGTGGGCATGAATTTTATTTAAATTTACCTACGTCCTCCCCAACGCAAACCCACTAAATTTAAAGTAAAAATTAATTCCACATTTTGGCAATGTATGCCAATGAAGGAATAAAGCTTTGAGGTCTGTAAAATTATCAACAGTTAAAGGGAATTCTTCTAGACAGTGAGTGTTTAATTGTCATTTGTACCGACAATTAAATAGTGAAATTATTACTTGTTGCAGCTTAACACGCCCAACAAATGCAATACCACACAGATAAATAAATATGCATTAATCAAAAATAAAATAAAGCAATAACCATAATACTAGCTGGTCATAATAGTGCAAAACCGAAGTCTGTAGGGCACACAAAGACACAGTCCGTTGAAGATCATAGTTGCTGAGGTTAATATTGTGCAGTGTTCAAGGGCCTGATGGTTGCTGGGAGGCTATTCTTGAACCTGGAGGTCACAGTTCTCAGGCTCCTGTACCTTCTTCCTGATGGTAAGCAGGTAAGAGCGTGGCTAGGGTGATGTGGGTCTTTGATGATATTGGCCTCCTGGAGATCCCTTCGATGGTGGAGAGATCAGTACCTATGATGGACCGGGCAGTTTCCACCACTATATTTGTTCCCAGGCGTTTGAGTTGCCGGACCAGGTTGCAAGGCACTCAATATACTCCTGGAAAAGTTTGATAAAGTGTTCATCCACATACCGAATCTCCTCGATCGTCCGAGGAAGTAGAGGCATCAATTGTTAGAAGGTTGAGGGAATGTTTGGTGAAATGGTGCAGAATAAAATCAACAGTTCAGCAGCTGAGAAGTGGGATGTGGCTGGATGGGTCTTTTTCAGCCAGCATGGACAGAATGGGCCGAATGGACTCGTACATCTTAAATGTTGATGATTCACTGAAAACAAACAGAAGATTCATTTTATACACTAATCCAACAAATCCAGATTCAAAAGCAGCTCGCTGGTGGTTTATAGAAGCTAATGTATGTGACTGGACACTCCATATCCCCACTCTCTGACAACTGATGAATTAATGCGAGATGCTGTAATAATGAATAGTAATCTGTTTTTGGTTCATTTATCTTGTGATGCAGATGCATAGTAAGTTGGTGACAAACTGGGCAACTAAAGCTCCTACTGATGTGACAATCTCTCCCAACTATATCAAGGGCAACCATAGACATTTGTTCATTGTTCAATACAAATCCTGTATGTACTGTTTGTGTTTGTATCAGATTACATCCTGTTCCAGTAACTAAGCTCATGGGTGAATTTATTATGAATAAATCTCCCTCTAATGCTTTTCATACAGCTTGACATTTCCTGTGTTGTTTTCCGGACTTCTATTCTGAAACACTAATTAACAAATTGGACTCCGGCCACTCACTGTAGCACGGAATGGTTGCAATTCAGTTGTTTTGTGGTCACACTGTGACCGATTCAGGCACCGATTGCGATGGTTCTGGCTGACCGTTCAATCAACCACTGGTGTGGCATACACAAAGCTTTGTTGTTTCCCAGCACTAATCTCAAGAGTCGAGTCAAGAGTGTTTTATTGTCATAAGTCCTGTCACGGAACAATAAAATTCTTCCTTGCAACAGCACAACAGAATATGTAAACATAGTACTCTGTAAACAATATATTAAAGGGGAAAAAAGTTCACACACACACATGCACATAAAACAAACAAACAATAATAGTGCCAAAAGACAAAACTAATGCCCCCAACCCCAAGTCTATGTAGTTCAGAGGTTATTTGGAGGTTGTGGTGTTTAATAGCCTGATGCCTGTAGGGAATCTTCCATCTGATGAAGAGTCCCGACCTGAAACGTCACCTATCCACAGTACCCTCCATAATGTTTCGGACAAAGACCCATCATTTATTTATTGCCTCCACAATTTGAGATATGTAATAGAAAAAAAACACTTGTGGTTAAAGTGCACACTGTCAGATTTTATTAAAGGGTATTTTTATACATTTTGGTTTCTTACTTAGACTTAGTACCTCCCACACTGTTGAGTGCGGTGGGCAGCAGGCTTTTGCCATTCAGGTCGGTCATGTGCAGCACCTTCCACCCTCGTTAGGCTTGCTTCCCGGGCTCCCAAATCCTCTGGAATGTTCGCCTCCATGTGAGTTTTGGTCGGCCCATTTTCCTTCTTCCACCAGGTTCCCATGTCATTGCTATCTTAGGTGCACGTTCTGGTGACATTCTGAGTCCATGTCCTGCAAATTTCATCCTGCGTACCTCTACGTCGTGGCTGAGAGTCTTTGCTGCAGTTTCACGGTGGATCACCTCATTTGTGATGTGGTCTCTGTAACTAGTCTTCAGGATCTTCCTCAAGCTGTGTTGTTGGAATTTTGGTTTCACCATGTAGAAATTACAGCTGTGTGTAAACATAGTCCGTCCCCATTTCAGGGCACCATAATGTTTGGGACATGGCTTCACAGGTGTTTGTAATTGCTCAGATGTGTTTAATTGCCTCATTAGTGAACGTATAAGAGAGCTACCAGAACCTAGTCTTTCCTCCAGTCTTTCCATCAACTTTGGAAACTTTTATTGCTATTTATCAACATGAGGACCAAGGTTGTGCCAATGAAAGTCAAAGAAGCCATTATGAGACTGAGAAACAGGAATAAAACTGTTAGAGACATCAGCAAAACCTTAGGCTTACCAAAATCAACTCTTTGGAACATCATTAAGAAGAGAGCACTGGTGAGCTTACTAATCGCGAAGGGACTGGCAGGCCAAGGAAGACCTCCACAGCTGATGACAGAAGAATTCTCTCCATAATAAAGAAAACACCTGTCCAACAGATCAGAAACACTCTTCAGGAGTCAGGTGTGGATTTGTCAATGACCACTGTCCGCAAAAGACTTCATGAACAGAAACACAGAGGCTACACTGCAAGATGAAAACCACTGGTTAGCCGCAAAAATAGGATGGCCAGGTTACAGTTTGCCAAGAAGTACTTAAAAGAGCAACCACAGTTCTGGAAAAAGATCTTGTGGACAGATGAGACGAAGATTAACATATCAGAGTGATGGCACGAGCAAAGTATGGAGGTGAGAAGGAACTGCCCAAGCTCCAAAGCATACCACCTCATCTGTGAAACACGGTGGTGGGGGTGTTATGGCCTGGGCATGTATGGCTGCTGAAGGTACTGACTCACTTATCTTCATTGATGATACAACTGCTGATGGTAGTAGCATAATGAATTCTGAAGTGTATAGACACATCCTATCTGCTCAAGTTCAAACAAATGCCTCAAAACTCATTGGCCGGCAGTTCATTCTACAGCAAGACAATGATCCCAAAGCAACATAGGAGTTTTTCAAAGCTAAAAAATTGTAAATTCTTGAGTGGCCAAGTCAATCACCCGATCTGAACACAATTGAGCATGCCTTTTATATGCTGAAGAGAAAACTGAAGGGGACTAGCCCCCAAAACAAGCATAAGCTAAAGATGGCTGCAATACAGGCCTGGCAGAGCATCACCAGAGAAGAAACCCAGCAACTGGTGATGCCCATGAATCGCAGACTTCAAGCAGTCATTACATGCAAAGGATATGCAACAAAATACTAAACACGACTACTTTCATTTACATGACATTGCTGTGTCCCAAACATTACGGTGCCCTGAAATGGGGGGACTGTGTATAAACACTGCTGTAATTTCTACATGGTAAAACCAAAATGTTTAAAAATGGCCTTTATTAAAATCTGACAATGTGCACGTTAACCACATGTGATTTTTTTTTTCTATTACAAATCTCAAATTGTGGAGTACGGAGGCAAATAAATAAATGATGGGTCTTTGTCCCAAACATTATGGAGGGCACTGTAAGTTCACTGGAGATGCTGTCTGACCCGCTTAGTTACTCCAGCACTCTGTGTCCTTTTTAACCCCCATATCCCAACTTATTTTTACCCAAATAACTTGTGATTGCTGAAGCAAAGGCTCTGTGTGTAGCATTGGCTCTGTTCTAAAATTTCCAGCCTCACATTCAAGAGTCAAAAGTGTTTATTTGTCATATGTACTGACAATGGAACAATGAAGTTTTTACTTGTTGCAACTTAACAGGCCTGTAAACGCAATAATACACAGATAAATATATAATAAAAACAATAAATTAACAGTAATAGTGGGTAACCATAATAGTGCAAAACCAACGTCTGTAGTGCAACCAAAGACAGTCCATAGAAAATCGGGCAACACGGTGGTTCATCAGAAGATTTGCTGCCTTACAGCGCCAGAGACCTGGGTTTATACATTCTCCCTTTGACTGTGTGGGTTTTCCCTGGGTGCTCCAGTTTCCTCCCACACTCCAAATACATACATATTTGTAGGTTAATTGGCATTGTTAAAGATTGTAAATTGTTCCTAGTGTGTAAGATAGTACTCGTGTATGGGGATCGCTGGTTGGCACGGGCTGTTTCCACATTGTATCTCCAAAACACAGTTGCTGAGATTAGTCTTGTGCAGTTTTCAAGAACTTGATGGTTGCTGGGAAGAAGCTGTTCTTGAACCTGGAGGTCATGGTTTTCAGACTCCTGTACCTTCTTCCCGATGGTAGCAGTGAGATGCGAGCGTGGCCAGGCCGGGGTGGTGTGGGTCTTTGATGAAGCTGTCTGCCCTTTTGATGCAGCTCCTCCTGTAGATCCCTTCGATGATGGGGAGGTAAGTATCTGTGTTCCCGTTGAACTAATCATGGTAAACAATTGGAATGTGGGATGTTAGCTGAGACCCAGTGTGTAGGAAACGTGAGGTTTGTTTGAAACATTGAAATGTAGACTAACTTTCCAGTGAAATCTGAGGGAATGGCAGTAACAGAGGGATGCTCCTGCTGATGAAATATGGTTCAAAGGAGCTTTATTTGTCACATGTGCAACTGCACGGGGAAATCCTTTTTGCATATTTACACATGCAGGCACCATTTCCAAAGTCCAGTCCGCCCGATTTACTGGAGTGGTTCCTGATCCAGGTAAGCCCCAGGCCCCTGCAGGGCCTCCCTCTGTCACCTTCGACTGTCTCAGCTCACAAACTGATGTCTGGATCCTCACCCGGCCATCCTTGTGTCCCGAGGGCGCCTCCTGCAGTTGACCTTGAAGGCACTGGAGGCATTACCCCGGTTCACCCTCCTAGCCGCCCTTGCTCCTCACATTCAACATCTCCAGAGGTCCACCGAGCTTTCAGATCTTCCAGGTGGGTTCCGTGGCCACAGTTCCACAACATCTTAGGAAGGCCACCACAAGAGAAACGTTAAACCCCAGCGGACTCTCGGGTGGCTGTAGAATATCTCAAGGCACTCGAAGATGTAGGTAGGTCACCGGTATCTTCCCTGTTATGTTATACCTGGATCTACAGGAACAGGCCCTTCAGCAAACACCAACATATCTACCACCACTACATCCCCAGGCGCCCGCCACCTAAAACATCCCTCAAATTTTCCCCTCTCACTTTAAAGCTGTGCACACAAGTCTTTGACATTTCCATCCTGCGAAAAAGATTCTGACAGACTACCCTATTTATGCCTCTCATAATTGTATAAGCTTCTATCAAGCCTCCCCTCAGCCTCTGACACTACAGAGAAAACAATACAAGTCTGCCTGGCCTCTCCTAATCCAGGTAATATTGAGGGAAACATATTTGTACTCTCTTTAAAGCCTCCACATCCATTCTATAGTATCCAACCAGAACTGCGCACAATACTCCCAATGTGGCTTAACCAAAGATTTATAAAGTTGCAACATCACTATCAGGCACGTGCCATCGGGGTAGGCAAGGTAGGGACTGCCTACCCTGACTAAAATTATAATTATTAAATATAAACAGTAAAGGCACGGGAGAATGATGCCTACCTAAGAGATCGATCTCTCAGGTGGGCACAATTCTCCGTGCCTTTCATCCGCAGTACATGTAATACGGAAAGTGTGTGCAGCTCACGTGCCGTCGGCGCTGCTTCAAGCCGTCAATTTCTATGGAGCGAAGGAAATAGGCAACGTTTCCGGCCAAAACCTTTCTTCAGGCTGATGCAGGGTAGGGGGGTGCGGGAAGAAGAAAGGAAGAGGAGGAGCCAGAGGGCTGAGGGAGAGCTGGGAAGGGGAGGAGACAGCAAGGGCTACCTGAAATTGGAGGTCAATGTTCAGGCCGCTGGGGTGCAGACTGCTCAAGTGGAATATGAGGTGCTGCTCCTTCAATTTCCGTTGGTGCTCACTCGGGCTTTGGAGGAGGCCCAGGACAGAAAGGTCAGATTCAGAATCGGAGGGGGGTTGAAGTGCTGAGCCACAGGGAGATAAGGTCGGTTAATGCGGACCGAGCGGAGTTGTTCGGCGAAACGATTGCCAAGCCTACGCTTGGTCTCACCGATGTAGATTAGCTGACATCTAGAGCAGCGGATGCAATAGATGAGGTTGGAGGAGGTGCAAGTGAACCTCTGTCGCACCTGGAACGACTGCTTGGGTCCTTGAATGGAGTCGAGGGGGAAGGTAAAGCGACAAGTGTAGCATCTCCTGCGGTTGCAAGGGAAAGAGCCTGGGGAGGGGGTGGTGCGGGTGGGAAGGGAAGAATTGACCAGGGAGTTACAGAGGGAGCGGTCTTTGCGGAAAGCAGACGGGTGGGAGATGGGAAGATGTGGCGAGTGGTGGGGTCACGTTGGAGGTGGCGAAAATGACGGAGGATTATTTGTTGTATGTGACGGCTAGTGGGGTGGAAGGTGAGGACTAAGCGGACTCTGCCCTTGTTCCGAGTGGGGGGATGGGGAGTGAGAGCAATGTTGCGGGGTATTGAAGAGACCCCGGTGAGAGCCTCATCTATAGTAGGGCAGGCAAACCCCCGTTCCCTGAAGAATTAGGACATTTCCGATACCCTGGTGTGCCCCGCTACAATAGGTAGAGTTAGTGCAGGTGTCAGGGGTTATGGGGGGAAGGCAGGAGATTGGGTTAAGAGGAGAAGATAGATCAGCCATGATTGAATGGCTGAGTAGACTTAATGGGCTGAATGGCCTAATTCTCTCCTATCACATGAACATTCCCACAAGCTGTGCTGTGCTATTCTATTCGGAGCCTAACCCTCGGGGCGGGAGATTGCAACCTTCACGTGGTCCGCCCTGTTTCGACAAACACAATCAACCCGGCGCGCATAATCAAAAAAAAATCAAATAGAACAAGTTGTCCGACAACTTTAGGCTGAGCACGCCACACGCAGGAAGAAGAAGCCTGACCCTCGGGTAACTCCAGCACTGTGTGTCCTTTATCATGTGCATGCCTCTCATAACTCTGTCAGCCGGAGGAGGGCTGGGCTTAGCTTGACACCGCGTACAACACGGAGCCGAAGGGCCGAAGGGCCTGTCCCCGTGCTCCTCTGTCCCGCCTCCCGGGGAGCGGGACATGCGCGCTGCCGCCGGTCCCCGCCCCGCCCGTCCGCTGCCCGCGGCCGCCCGGGTGTCAGCTGCTGCCCGCCCTGTCCAGCCCGCCGGCCCCGGCCCGCCGCCCGCCAGCCCGGGCACCATGTGGCTGAGCCCCGCGGAGGTGGCGCTGGCCAACGCGCTGTGGGTGAGCGAGCGGGCGAACCCGTTCTTCGTGCTGCAGCGGCGGAAGGGTCACGGCGGCGGCGGCGGCCTGGCCGGTGGGTGAACCGCGTTACCGATGGGCCGCTGTAGCGCTCCGCCAGACTGACGGCCGCCCCGCCCAATCACAGCGCGCCCCGCCGCGCCGCCGGCCAATGGCTGCGCCCGGGGGGCGGGGCCGCAGCGCCGTTTGTTTGCGACATCTTCGCCGTTATTGTTGTTGCTGGAAAGTTGTGTTAATGCAGCTCTCCCTGCTGCAGGGTTGTGTTTAATGCAGCTCTCCCTGCTGCAGGGTTGTGTTTAATGCAGCTCTCCCTGCTGCAGGGGAGGTTGCGTTTAATGCAGCTCTCCCTGCTGCAGGGTTGTGTTTAATGCAGCTCTCCCTGCTGCAGGGTTGTGTTTAATGCAGCTCTCCCTGCTGCAGGGTTGTGTTTAATGCAGCTCTCCCTGCTGCAGGGGAGGTTGCGTTTAATGCAGCTCTCCCTGCTGCAGGGTTGTGTTTAATGCAGCTCTCCCTGTTGCAGGGTTGTGTTTAATGCAGCTCTCCCTGCTGCAGGGGAGGTTGCGTTTAATGCAGCTCTCCCTGCTGCAGGGGATGTTGCGTTTAATGCAGCTCTCCCTGCTGCAGGGGTGGTTGTGTTTAATGCAGCTCTCCCTGCTGCAGGGAGGTTGTGTTTAATGCAGCTCTCCCTGCTGCAGGGGGAGGTTGTGTTTAATGCAGCTCTCCCTGCTTGCAGGGTTGCGTTTAATGCAGCTCTCCCTGCTGCAGGGTTGCGTTTAATGCAGCTCTCCCTGCTGCAGGGTTGTGTTTAATGCAGCTCTCCCTGCTGCAGGGTTGTGTTTAATGCAGCTCTCCCTGCTGCAGGGTTGTGTTTAATGCAGCTCTCCCTGCTGCAGGGTTGTGTAATGCATCTCTCCCTGCTGCAGGGTTGTGTTTAATGCAGCTCTCCCTGCTGGTTGTGTTTAATGCAGCTCTCCCTGCTGCAGGGTTGTGTTTAATGCAGCTCTCCCTGCTGCAGGGTTGTGTTTAATGCAGCTCTCCCTGCTGCAGGGTTGTGTTTAATGCAGCTCTCCCTGCTGCAGGGTTGTGTTAATGCAGGCTGTTGTGTTAATGCAGATCTCCCTGCTGCAGGGTTGTGTTTAATGCAGCTCTGTCTGCTGCAAGAGGTTGTGTTTAATGCAGCTCTGCCTGCTGCAGGGTTGTGTTTAATGCAGCTCTGTCTGCTGCAAGGAGGTTGTGTTTAATGCAGCTCTGCCTGCTGCAGGGTTGTGTTTAATGCAGCTCTCCCTGCTGCCGAGTTGCGTTAATGCAGATCTCCCTGCTGCCGGGTTGCGTTTAATGCAGCTCTCCCTGCTGCAAGTGGGGTTGCGTTTAATGCAGCTCTCCCTGCTGCAGGGGAGGTTGTGTTTAATGCAGCTTTCCCTGCTGCAAGTGAGGTTGCGTTTAATGCAGCTCTACCTGCTGCAAGGAGAGTAGCGTTTAATGCAGCTCTACCTGCTGCAAGGTGGGTTGTGTTAATACTCTCCCTGTTGCAAGGGAGGTTGTGTTTAATGCAGTTCTGCCTGCTGCAAGGGAGGTTGCGTTTAATGCAGCTCTCCCTGCTGCAGGGGAGGTTGCGTTTAATGCAGCTCTCCCTGCTGCAGGGTTGTGTTTAATGCAGCTCTCCTGTTGCAGGGTTGTGTTTAATGCAGCTCTCCCTGCTGCAGGGGAGGTTGCATGCAGCTCTCCCTGTTGCAGGGGTGTGTTTAATGCGCTCTCACTGCTGCAGGGGTGGTTGTGTTTAATGCAGCTCTCCCTGCTGCAGGGGGGTTGTGGTTTAATGCAGCTCTCCCTGCCTGCAGGGGAGGTTGTGTTTAATGCAGCTCTCCCTGCTGCAGGGTTGTGTTTAATGCAGCTCTCCCTGCTGCAGGGTTGCGTTTAATGCAGCTCTCCCTGCTGCAGGGTTGCGTTTAATGCAGCTCTCCCTGCTGCAGGTTTGTGTTTAATGCAGCTCTCCCTGCTGCAGGGTTGGGTTTAATGCAGCTCTCCCTGCTGCAGGGTTGTGTTAATGCATCTCTCCCTGCTGCAGGGTTGTGTTTTAATGCATCTCTCCCTGCTGCAGGGTTGTGTTTAATGCAGCTCTCCCTGTTGCAGGGTTGTGTTTAATGCAGCTCTCCCTGCTGCAGGGTTGCGTTTAATGCAGCTCTCCCTGCTGCAGGGTTGTGTTTAATGCAGCTCTCCCTGCTGCAGGGTTGTGTTAATGCAGCTCTCCCTGCTGCAGGGTTGTGTTAATGCAGATCTCCCTGCTGCAGGGTTGTGTTTAATGCAGCTCTGTCTGCTGCAAGGAGGTTGTGTTTAATGCAGCTCTGCCTGCTGCAGGGTTGTGTTTAATGCAGCTCTGTCTGCTGCAAGGAGGTTGTGTTTAATGCAGCTCTGCCTGCTGCAGGGTTGTGTTTAATGCAGCTCTCCCTGCTGCCGAGTTGCGTTTAATGCAGGTTGCGTTTAATGCAGCTCTCCCTGCTGCAAGTGAGGTTGCGTTTAATGCAGCTCTCCCTGCTGCAGGGGAGGTTGTGTTTAATGCAGCTCTCCCTGCTGCAAGTGAGGTTGCGTTTAATGCAGCTCTACCTGCTGCAAGGAGAGTAGCGTTTAATGCAGCTCTACCTGCTGCAAGGTGGGTTGTGTTAATACAGCTCTCCCTGTTGCAAGGGAGGTTGTGTTTAATGCAGTTCTGCCTGCTGCAAGGGAGGTTGCGTTTAATGCAGCTCTGCCTGCTGCAAGGGAG
The DNA here is from genome assembly GCA_035221665.1 of Okamejei kenojei. NCBI lineage: Eukaryota > Metazoa > Chordata > Chondrichthyes > Rajiformes > Rajidae > Okamejei > Okamejei kenojei. Next base: position 44,450,894 of record CM069141.1, read on the forward strand.
GTTGCGTTTAATGCAGCTCTGCCTGCTGCAAGGAGGGTTGCGTTTAATGCAGCGTTACCTGCTGCACAGAGGGTTGCATTTAATGCAGCTCTATCTGCTGCAAGGAGGGCTGCGTTTAATGCAGCTCTACATGGTGCAAGGAGGGTTGCGTTTAATGCATCTCTACCTGCTGCAAGGAGAGTTGCGTTTAATGCAGCTCTCCCTGCTGCAAGGGGGGTTGCGTTTAATGCAGCTCTACCTGCTGCAAGAAGGGTTGCGTTTAATGCAGCTCTACATGCTGCAGGGTTGTGTTTAATGCAGCTCTCCCTGCTGCAGGGTTGTGTTTAATGCAGCTCTCCCTGCTGCAGGGTTGTGTTAATGCAGATCTCCCTGCTGCAGGGTTGTGTTTAATGCAGCTCTGTCTGCTGCAAGGAGGTTGTGTTTAATGCAGCTCTGCCTGCTGCAGGGTTTGTGTTTAATGCAGCTCTGTCTGCTGCAAGGAGGTTGTGTTTAATGCAGCTCTGCCTGCTGCAGGGTTGTGTTTAATGCAGCTCTCCCTGCTGCCAGGTTGCGTTTAATGCAGATCTCCCTGCTGCCGGGTTGCGTTTAATGCAGCTCTCCTGCTGCAAGTGGGGTTGCGTTTAATGCAGCTCTCCCTGCTGCAGGGGAGGTTGTGTTTAATGCAGCTCTCCCTGCTGCAAGTGAGGTTGCGTTTAATGCAGCTCTACCTGCTGCAAGGAGAGTAGCGTTTAATGCAGCTCTACCTGCTGCAAGGTGGTTGTGTTAATACAGCTCTCCCTGTTGCAAGGGAGGTTGTGTTTAATGCAGCTCTGCCTGCTGCAGGGGAGGTTGCGTTTAATGCAGCTCTCCCTGCTGCAGGGGAGGTTGCGTTTAATGCAGCTCTCCCTGCTGCAGGGTTGTGTTTAATGCAGCTCTCCCTGTTGCAGGGTTGTGTTTAATGCAGCTCTCCCTGCTGCAGGGGAGGTTGCGTTTAATGCAGCTCTCCCTGCTGCAGGGGTGTGTTTAATGCAGCTCTCACTGCTGCAGGGGTGGTTGTGTTTAATGCAGCTCTCCCTGCTGCAGGGGAGGTTGTGTTTAATGCAGCTCTCCCTGCTGCAGGGGAGGTTGTGTTTAATGCAGCTCTCCCTGCTGCAGGGTTGCGTTTAATGCAGCTCTCCCTGCTGCAGGGTTGTGTTTAATGCAGCTCTCCCTGCTGCAGGGTTGTGTTAATGCAGCTCTCCCTGCTGCAGGTTTGTGTTTTAATGCAGCTCTCCCTGCTGCAGGGTTGTGTTTAATGCAGCTCTCCCTGCTGCAGGGTTGTGTTAATGCAGCTCTCCCTGCTGCAGGGTTGTGTTAATGCAGATCTCCCTGCTGCAGGGTTGTGTTTAATGCAGCTCTCCCTGTTGCAGGGTTGTGTTTAATGCAGCTCTCCCTGCTGCAGGGTTGCGTTTAATGCAGCTCTCCCTGCTGCAGGGTTGTGTTTAATGCAGCTCTCCCTGCTGCAGGGTTGTGTTAATGCAGCTCTCCCTGCTGCAGGGTTGTGTTAATGCAGATCTCCCTGCTGCAGGGTTGTGTTTAATGCAGCTCTGTCTGCTGCAAGGAGGTTGTGTTTAATGCAGCTCTGCCTGCTGCAGGGTTGTGTTTAATGCAGCTCTGTCTGCTGCAAGGAGGTTGTGTTTAATGCAGCTCTGCCTGCTGCAGGGTTGTGTTTAATGCAGCTCTCCCTGCTGCCGAGTTGCGTTTAATGCAGATCTCCCTGCTGCCGGGTTGCGTTTAATGCAGCTCTCCCTGCTGCAAGTGAGGTTGCGTTTAATGCAGCTCTCCCTGCTGCAGGGGAGGTTGTGTTTAATGCAGCTCTCCCTGCTGCAAGTGAGGTTGCGTTTAATGCAGCTCTACCTGCTGCAAGGAGAGTAGCGTTTAATGCAGCTCTACCTGCTGCAAGGTGGGTTGTGTTAATACAGCTCTCCCTGTTGCAAGGGAGGTTGTGTTTAATGCAGTTCTGCCTGCTGCAAGGGAGGTTGCGTTTAATGCAGCTCTGCCTGCTGCAAGGGAGGTTGCGTTTAATGCAGCTCTGCCTGCTGCAAGGAGGGTTGCGTTTAATGCAGCGTTACCTGCTGCACAGAGGGTTGCATTTAATGCAGCTCTATCTGCTGCAAGGAGGGCTGCGTTTAATGCAGCTCTACATGCTGCAAGGAGGGTTGCGTTTAATGCAGCTCTACCTACTGCAAGGAGGGTTGCGTTTAATTCAGCTCTACCTGCTGCAAGGGGGGTTGCGTTTAATGCAGCTCTACCTGCTGCAAGAAGGGTTGCGTTTAATGCAGCTCTACATGCTGCAAGGAGGGTTGCGTTTAATGCAGCTCTTCCTACTGCAAGGAGGGTTGCGTTTAATGCAGCTCTACCTGCTGCAAGGGGGGTTGCGTTTAATGCAGCTCTACCTGCTGCAAGGAGGGTTGCGTTTAATGCAGCTCTCCCTGCTGCAAGGGAGGTTGTGTTTAATGCAACTCTGCCTGCTGCAAGGAGGGTTGTGTTTAATGCAGCTCCTGGTGCTGTTGCTGCAGGAAGTTTGCATTTAATGCAGCTCCCGGCACTGTGGAAGGGGGGTTGGTTTGTAATGGTTTGGGCTGTGTTCACACATGGAGATCTATCACCCCATCAATGACCAATGTCCCTCCACCTATCAGGGCCTCTGTCCTCTCGAATCCCCTCTGAAACGCCTCGGCTTCCCTTCATGACATTTTGTCAGCATCAGCAGACTCAAGAGGCACCCCGATCTGAAATGTCGCCTAGCCATGTTCTCCAGTGGTGCTGCCTGACCCACTGAGTTACTCCAGCACTTTGTGTCTTCTTTTATTCCCTTCTTAATTTTATAAACCTTGATCATGTCACCCTAAGCTTCAGACGGCTTGATTGTAATCATGTATAGTCTTTCCGCTGACCAGCTAGCACACAACAAAAGCTTTTCACGGTACACGTGACAATAAACTGGACTAACTATAGAGATACAGCATGAAAACGGCCCTTTGGCCCACTGAGTCCACACCGAACATCGATCACCTGTTCACACTAGTTCTAAGCTACCCCATGTTCTCATCCACTCCCTACACACAAGGGGCACTTACATTCACCTACAGAACCGCACGTCTGAGGGATGTGGGAGGAAGCTGGAACACTGGTGGAAACTCTTACAGTCACCGGAAGAACATATAAACTCCTCACACGGAAAGGACCTGAAGTCAGGATTTAACCCAGGTTCCTGGAGCTGTGAGTTAGCGGATCTACCCTCTGCCCCTCGGAAGAAGTGAGGCCTAAGCTGGCCAGGTCAATCTCTCCCAGTAACCACGGCGCTCCATCCCGGACAACATTCCCACCTCCTGGCTCACGCACTGCCTTGCTTCTGTTGACAGGACTCCTGGTGGGAACGCTGGACGTTGTGTTGGACTCGAGTGCGAGAATCGCCCCTTACAGGATCATCCACCAGACACAGGAGTCCCAGGTGTACTGGAACATCGCCTGTGGTGAGCAACGAGCGGAAACAGTGGCTCCTCACACCCCGACTGCGCAGGGTGTGAACTACAGGAAAGGGTCACGCAGCGTGCAAATCTGCCCTTCACTTTACTGGACATTATCTCACACTAAATGTTATTCCCTTTATCCTGTATGTGGCCACTGGATGGCTTGATCAGCTTACCAGCTGTTATCAGGCAATTGAACCAACCTATCACCAACTTGAGAGCCGTCCTAACCTCCCATCTACCTCTTTGGAGAACCTCAAACTGGTTGGTGTGGGCAAGTCAGGCTGTAGGGCCTGTTTCCACTTTGTGCCTATGACTCCGATAATTATCTCCAATCTCCCACCCTGTGCACCAGAGAACTCTACACCAGTCAATTCCTCGGATGGTTAATGGTACTAATTAATGGTACATAAAACACTTGGATAATGGTCCTGGGGTCTGGCACTGTTGCAACGTTTAAACAGGTACTTGGAGAGGCACAGGTCTTGGACAGACACATGTAGTTAAGGAGTGCTGTGTCACACAGCATAGAAACAGGCCCTTCGGCCCACTCGTCCATGCCGACCAAGATGTCCCGTCTACACCAGTACCACCTGCCCACATTTTGGCCAATATCCCTCTAACCTTTCGCTTCCATGTCTTTTAAAATATTGTTATTGTACGTGTCTCAACTCCCTCCTCTGGTTGCACGTTCCATATATCCACCATCCTCTGTGTGAAAAAGTTACCCATCGGGTTTGTATTAAATCATTCCCCCTTACCTTAAACATATGTCCTCTGGTTCTTGATTTCCCAACTCTGGGGAAAAGACATGCATTCACCCTATCCCCCCCCCGTGATTTTATACAACTGTATGAGATCACCCCTCATCCTCCTACGTGCCAAGGAATAAAGTCCTAGCCTGCTCAACCGCTCCCTGCAGCTAAGGCCATCAAGAGCTGGCAACATCCTTGTAAATTAAGATGTAATTCCTTGCAAATTTTGTGAAGATGAAAGGATTTAAGTAGATGTGTGAAAGGCGGTGTATGGGAGTCTGGATGGAGTGGCGCAGCTTGGAAACGCGATTTGATTTCTCGCCGTGTGTTCTGATTGTTTAGGCGGCTCCAGGAAGGAGATCACGAAGCACTGGGAGTGGTTGGAAGCCAATCTCCTGCAGACTCTGTCCGTTTTTGAGAACGAAGAGGATGTGTCGACCTTCGTCAAGGGCAAGATCCAGGTCAGTGATAGGGGCGGCACGGTGGCGCAGCGGTAGAGTTACTGCCTTCTGGTGCCAGAGACCCAGGTTCAATCCTGACTATGGGTGCCGCCCGTACGGTGTTTATACGTTCTCCCTCTGACCGCATGAGTTTGCTCCGGTTTCCTCCCACACTCCAAAGGCGTGCAGGTTTGTAGGTTAATTGTCTTCGGTAAAATTAAAATTTTTCCTGAATGTGTAGGATTGGTCGGCATGGAAGTAATGGGCCAAAGGGCCTGTTTCCATGCAGTATCTTTAAACGGTGGATGTGGGCTTATTGTGGATATCTGTGGATATCCATCCCCTGGGTGGGGCAGGGCCAGCGGGGTTGGATAGACAGCACTCAGACAGGCCCCGCTCTGACATCCAACGCCACCTCTCTGTTTCAGGGAATCCTTGCCGAGGAAAACAAAAACAAGGAAGCCAAAGATGATGGGGATTCGGGGAAGTTCAAGGAAGCGGAGTTGAAGATGCAGAAGTTGTTTGGGATGCCGGAGGAGGAGAAGCTGGTGAATTATTATTCCTGCAGCTACTGGAAGGGACGGGTGCCCTGGCAAGGATGGGCCTACCTCAGTGTCAACCACCTCTGCTTCTACTCCTTCCTGCTGGGCAAGGAAGGTGAGGACTGTTCGCTCGTGCCTGGGCCTGCTGGGCGACAGCGCGGTAACCAGATACAAGGGAACCCGTCTCAGCATGGTGTCAGCCTGAAGAAGGGTCCCGTGTTCTCCACAGATGCTGCCTGACCCGCTGAGTTATTCCAGCACTTTGTGTCTTTATTTGTAAACCAGCATCTGCGTGTTTGTATTTCAAGGAGCGGTAGAGGCGCTGCCTCACAGCGCCGGAGACCCGGGTTCGATCCTGACTCTAGGTGCTGGCTGCACAGAGTCTGCACGTTCTCCCTGTCACCACGTACGTTTCCTCTGGGTGCTCGGTTTCCTCCCATACTCCAAAGATGTACAGGTTTGTAGTTAATTGACCAGTAAATTTGTACATTGTCCCTAGTGTGTAGGATAGTGATTGTGTATGGGGTGATGGGTGGTCAGTGTGGACCTGATGGGCTGAAGGGCCTGTTTCCACTCTAAAGTCTAAAGTAATGTTCCGTGTGTCTCCAGCATTGTAGTGGCGTCGTTATGTAATTGACTTTGGAGTGCAAGAGGATAAGCGAGTTCAGTATTCCGACTGCGCATGCCCAGGTCATAGGTCACAAGCGAAAAACACTCTCTGGACATGGACCTGCGCCTCATCTACAGCCAGGATCGATGCCAGGTCTCCGACGCCGCAATCGCTGCCGAATCGCCACTGGACCCTTCCCGTCCCCTCCCGAGTGCCCCCCCCCCCCCCCCCTCCGCCCAGTCCGGGGGCAGCCAGAGACGTCGAGAGTCTCTGGCTGGGGGTGAGGGTGTGAGCAACGCTAAATCCAGCTCAACTCTGCCCGTCTCACCAGGTTAACCTACAGCCCTGCCTGGACTGATGGGACACCAGCCCAGAGCCGTGGAGTTAGCCCTGCTTCTCCGCGCTGGATGTAAGCCTGGGCCGTCGTTCCCGTACGTCCAAGTAGGGCTGGTAGTGTTCACCCGGCAAGACAGGCAGAGTTGAGCTGGGCACCGGAGACCCGGGATCGATCCTGGCTGCAGATGAGGTGCATGTCCTCATCAGTCCATGCTGCGGCCCGGCTGCCGAGAGTTTTTATCGCTTGTGACCTTTGACAAATCCCATGATTCCTTGTGTTTTTCGGAATACCGAACTCGCTTATTATTGAAGGCGTTTTGGAGGAGTTTTAGTTTTTCAATTTGAGAGATACAATGCGGAAACAGACTATTCGGCCTGCCTAGTCCACGCCGAGCGACGATCACCCTGTTCGCTAGCACTATCCTACACACTAGGGACAATTTGCAGAAGCCAATTAACCTAAACAACCTGTATGTCTTTGGAGTGTAGGAGGAAACCGGAGCACCCAGAGGAAACCCACACGGTCACGGGGAGAACGTACAAACTCCATACAGATTGCACCAGTAGTCGGGATCGAACCCGGCTCTCTGGCGCTGTGAGGCAGCAACTCTACCGCTCTAAAGTAGACATAAAGATGTTTCCTGTTGTATGGAGAGTGAAGTCAAGGGATGTGGATGTGAAATGGTCACTGACAAACCTGTGGTATGGACAGAAGGGAGACTATTTTCTTTTGGTTTATTCTTTGTTTTGGGATCTGAGCGTCACTATTACGCCCCGTGAGAAGGTTGGGGTGAGCTACCTTCTGGAACCACTGCAGTCCCTCTGCTGAAGGAGCTTCACACTGCTGTTGGGGAGGGAGTTCCAAGATTTAGACCCATGGGAGACGGGCTTGGACAGGTGAAGGCACAGAGTCGCGGAGGGATGAACATTGGGAATGTTCCAAAACCTGGAATTGGAGGTGCTCGGATCTTGAAAGCAGTGCAGATAATAAAAAACCATGAGTGTAATAGATTGGGTGAATGCACAGAGTCGGGGAATGAAAAACCAGAAGGCATAGATTTAAGGTGAGGAAAGGTTTAACAGGAACTTAAGGGGCAATTTTGTCACACAGAGGGTGGTGGGTGTTGGAACGAGCTGCCACGGGAGTTGGTTGTGGCAGGGACTATCACAACGTTTGGACAGGAAAGGTTAAGATGGATATGGGCCATACGTAGGCAGGTGAGACAAGTGTCGCTGCAACATCTTGGCCGGCATTGGCCAGCTGGGCTGAAGGGCCTGCTTTCGTGCTGTATGATGCTATGACTATGTCGGGCGAGGTGTTTGAAAACAAGGATGAGGATCTTAACGTAGACAACATGCTCCGTGTTGAATAAAACAAGACACAGTGCTAGTGGAACTCAGTGGGTCAGGCAGCAACTGTGGAGGCAATGGACCAGTGACGTTTCGGGTCGGATCTCATTCTTACCACAGATATATAGGAATTTGATTTCCAAAACATCAAAGCAGCTGCATTCTGGTCTCCCACCTTGTTGAGGGAGGAGGGCGGGGGGGGGAAAGGGATCCTTTAAGCTGAGACAGCGGTGTTGCTATGGAGTTTCTGCCTCACAGCGCCAGAAACCCGGGTTTGAACCTGACTACGGATGCTGTCCGTACAGAGTTTGCACGTCCTCGCTGTGACCACGTGGGTTTTCTCCGGGTGTTCCAGTCTCCTGCCACATCCCAAAAATGGGCGGGTTTGTAGGTTGATTGACTTTGGTAAATTGTCCCTCGTGTGTCGGATAGTGCTAGTGTACGGGATGACTCGGCGGGCCGAAGGGCCTGTTTCCGCGCTGGATCACTAAAGTCTAAAGCAGGGTCGAACCCGGGTCTCTGGCGCTGGCTGCAACTCTACCGCTGCATTGCTGTGGGTGGAACGTCCGCCGGTTGCCCATTGTGTGAGAGGGCGGAGGGGAAATGTAGAGGGTAGAGGAGGGAGGGAGGGGGCGGTGGAGGAGGGAAGGAGAGAGGGTGATGGTGGGGGGGGTGGGGGTGGAGGAGGGAGGATAGTGGGAGGAAGGTGGTGGAGGAGAGGGAAAGGGCAGAGGAGGGATGGTGGATGAGGGAGGGCGGGGGTCAGCCGATGCTGGGGTTTGATGGAGCTTGCTTGTGGTTTCAGTGCGGTTGGTGGTGGGATGGGTGGACGTGACCCAGCTGGAGAAGAATGCCACGCTACTCCTCCCGGAGTGCATCAAGGTCAGCACCAGGGACCAGGAGCACTACTTCTCCATGTTCCTCAACGTGGGCGAGACCTTCAAACTGATGGAGCAATTGGCCAACATCGCCATGCGCCAACTGTTGGACAACCAGGGGTTCTCCCAGGACAAGGATTTGCCCAAAGCCACCAACGCCATGAAGCATGCGTCGGCACTCAAACGGTATGTTGCTTCCCTTCCCTTCCCTGACCCTGACCCTGACCATAAAGGTTCCGTCTGTAGGAAGGAACTGCAGATGTTGGTTTACACTGAAGGTAGACACAAAATGCTGGAGTAACTCAGTGGTCAGGCAGCATCTCTGGAGAAAAAGAATAGGTGAATTTTCAGGACGAGACCCTTCTACAGACAGTCTTGAAGTGTGTTGGTCATAGGTCATAGGTCATAGGTCCATAAGTCATAGGAGCAGAATTAGGCCGTTCGGTCATCGAGTCTACTCCGCCATTCGATCATGGCTGATCTATCTTTCCCCCTCAACCCCATTCTCCTGCCTTCTCCCCATAATCCCTGATGCCTGTACGAATCAGGAACCTGACAACCTCTGCTTTTAAAATACCCAATGACTTGGCCTCCACAGCCTTCTGTGACAATGAATTCCACAGATTCACCATCCTCCAGCTAAAGAAATTCCTCCTTATATTCACAAAGGCATGTCCCTTTATTCTGAGGCTGTGCCCTCTGCTCCCACACTCTTCCCGCCGTGGGTCCCACCAGCGTATTGCCTTGTGGGACGTGTCGGAGTGTTGAGGCTCTCGTGGATGGCGTTGGGAGTGAGGGTGTGACCACTGCTGCTCTCTCGGGTGCTTCGGAAGGAAAAGGGGAAGGAAGCTGATTCATTCCAGAACCTTCCATGATGCCACAAGGTTGTGAAGCGTTTCGGATAGTGAGTCACTGGGTAGGAAATATCGCCAATCACAAGCTCCAGCAGATGGTCTGTGATCACAAGGAGCAACGCAAGGAACTGCAGGTGCTGGGTTACAAAAAAAGACACTTATCAAAAAAAAAGACAAAGTGCTGGAGTAACTCAGCGGGTCCGGCAGTATCTCTGGAGAGAAGGAATAGGTGATCTTTCGGGTCGGGTCCCTTCTTCAACCAAGAAGAATCCCGACCCAAAACGTCACCCGTCCGTGTTCTCCAGAGATGCTGCCTGACCCACTGAATTACTCCAGCACTTTGTGTTCGAGGCAAGATTCCATCATCTGCAGTTCCTTGTTTAGTTTTAATTTTGTTTATTGTCACGTGTACTGTGAAAAGCTTGGGTACAACAAAAAGCTGGAGAAACTCAGCGTTGCGACGTTTCGGGTCGAGACCCTTCTTCAACCAGCATGATTACAATCGAGCTGTCTACTGTGTACATTTTTACATGATGGAGGGTGTATTATTTAATGTAAGTCAAAGTCCAATGACGGATAGTACGCGGGTCTCCAATGACGTAGATGCGAGGTCGGGACCGCTCTCTAGTTGGTATAGGATGGGTCAGTTGCCTGATCACAGCTGGCAAGAAAATGGAACTGAATCTGGAGATGTGCATTTTCACACTTCTGTACCTACTGTACCCTCTGATGGGAGAGGGGAGAAGAGGGAGTGACCGGGGTGAGACCGATCCTTGATTATGCTGGTGGCCTTGCCGAGGCAGTGTGAAGTGTAGATGGAGTCACTGGAAGGGAGGTTGGTTTGGGCTGCATCCACAACTCTCTGCGATTTCTTGTGGTCACCAGTGTCTCTACTTAGTGACGTTCCTTGTAGGGAAACGTCTGTACCTTTGGTGTCCACCTGACAACAGACACAGACCGAGGCAGAATTGCAGCTTCAATCCTAACCTCGAGTGCTGTCTGTGTGGAGTTTGCACGTTCTCTCTGTGAACGCATGGGTTCCCCTTGGATGCTCTGGTTTCTGCCCACATTCCAAAGACAGGGTTGGTAGGGTAATTGGCTTTTTTAAAAATTGTAAATTGTCCCTAGTGTGTAGGATAGTGCTAGTGTATGGGGTGACCGCTGGTCAACGCGGACTCGATGGGCTGAAGTGCCTGCTTCCACGCTGTATCTCTAAAGTCTATAGTCTGAATTTGAAATCCCACCATGGTTTGTAGTCATACTGTCCAACTTGTCCATGCTGACCAAGAAGCCTGGTCTAAGCCAAGTATGTGTTGTTGCCACAGGGACCTGGATGCTCGGGCGAAGAGCGAGCGTTACCGCTCCATCTTCCAGCTGCCGCGGGACGAGAGGCTGGATGGTCACACCGAGTGCACGCTGTGGACGCCCTTCAATAAGATGCACATCTCTGGACAGATGTACGTCTCCAACAACTACATCTGCTTCGCCAGCAGGGAGGAGGAGAGCTGCAACCTGATCATCCCTCTGAGAGAGGTAGGCCGATCACCACGGCAACAGCAACAGGCCCTACGGCCCGCACGCCCTGCCCAGCGACGTGCCGAATTAAACTATATTTAGGTGCAGGGCTTTGTAGCCAGTTCCACCGCAAGGCTCCTGAGGGAAGTAGTAGTCAAAGGGCAGGCACAAAGGAGGGCAATAAAAGAACTTGCCAATGCCCCCGAACGGTGCAGTCACTGGCTGTGGCTGAAGAGGAAAGATGCTGGCTGCCACGTGACCATCTAGAGGCTAACCATAAGACACACACCCAGGTCTGGTCAACCTGCGGTGGGCCTGCCTCGACTGAGGGTGTCTTGTGATAAAAGGCCGAAACACCCAGTGACGTTGAGGTACACAACTGAAGATGTGTCTGATTGTTAGCAAATTCACCTAGTGGTCATACCCAAGAATGCCAATTGTAGTGAAATCATAGGGATTGTAACATCCAGACCTACTAATCAACCGTACCGAGGTACAGTGAAAAGCTTTTTCACTAGTCCCACTTGCCCGTGTTTGGCCCATATAGCTCTAAAACTTTCCTATCCTTGTGGTTTAGATTGGTTTCTTATTGTCACGTGTTCCGAGGTGCAGTGAAAAGCTTTAATTTGCGTGCTATCCAGTCAAAGAAAAGACTATACATGGTGACAATCCATCCGTCTACAGTGCATAGTTAAAAGGTACAACATCTAGTGTAAAGATAAAGCATTGAAGTTCAATAAAGTCCAATTAAAGATAGTTCTTTAATGAGAAAGATGGGAGGTCAGGACCGCACTCTAGTTGATGTATCTGTCTAAGCGTCTTTTTAATAAAAAACACAAAGTGCTGGAGTAACAGCGGGAAGGCAGCATCTCCGGAGAACATGGATAGGTGACGTTTTGGGCCAGGACGCTCTTTTAATCTTTAAAGTATTTTAATCTCCTCTGCCTGCACATGATGCATCTCCTTCCCTTCCCTGTGCACATCCATGTGCCTATCCAAAAGCCTCCTTAACGTTACAATCGTGTCTGCCTCCACCACCACCGCTGGCAGCGTGGTCCACCACCAAATAAAACTTTCCCTGTCTTGAAAGGAAGATCTCTTGATATAGAACCAGAGTTTGCCAATGGTGCTTCCTGGTAAGTTCAGTAAGACTCAGATAATCCACTTTTCAATCGCTGGCACTTGAGGCATTTGTAACCTGTTCTCAGAATTTAACCAAAGGGTTTGCAACATTTAAGGAATGTCCTTCTTCCTCCCTTTGGAATGGTAAGCATTGAAGGGAATGGAGGGATATGGATCACACAGAGGCAAAGTTTCACCTCATGCGAACATAGTACAGCACAGGAACAGCTCTTTTGGCCCATAATGTCCGTGCCATACATGATGCTGAGATACACCGGTCTCCTCTGCCTGCACCTGATCCACCATCTTCCCAATTGTAGCAGTGTGGCCAGGGTGGTGTGGGTCTCTGATGGTACAGGCTGCCTGTTTGAGGCAGCGCCTCCTGTAGATCCCTTCGATGGTGGGGAGGTCAGTACCCGGGATGTGTAATCTCCTTCGTTCCTGGGCGTTCGAGTTGTTGAACCAGGCCATGATGGTGTGCGCACCACGTCAGTGTGCTCTCTACTGTACACCAGCAAAGTCCATCGACTTATCGAATCTCCTCAATCTTCACAAGATGTAGAGGCGTTGATGAGCTTTCTTTGTGATTGCAGAGATCAGCGTGGCCAGGAATGTGAAGCTGTGGCCTTTCTCCTGATAGTTTAGTTTAGTTCATTGTCACATGGACTGAGGCACAGCGAAAAGTTTTTTTTGTTAGGTGCTATGCAGTCAGCGGGAAGACTATACAGTACATGATTACAATCGAGCCAAGCACTGTGTACAGATGCAGGATAAAGGGAATAACGTTTAGTGCACAGTAAAGTCTGACTAAAGATAGTCCGAGGGTCTCCAATGAGGTAGATGAGAGGTCAGGACTTAGTTTAGTTTAGATTATTATCACATGGACTGAGGTACAGTGGAAATCTTTTATGTTGCATGCTAACATGCTGGAGTAATTCTGGAGAAAAGGAATAGGTGGTGTTTTGGGTCGGGATCCTTCTAGATGGGTGGTCAGAACTGCCCTCTCTAGTTGGTGAAAGGATGGTTCAATTGCCTGATAACAGCTGGGAAGAAACTGTCCCTGAATCTGGAGGTGTGCGTTTTCACAATTGTACCTCTTGTGTGATGTGAGAGGGGAGAAGAGGGAGTGACCGGGGCGAGACTGGTCCTTGATTATGCTGGCGGACGTTGATGTTGGGTGTTGTGTGCGCTTTAGGTGAGCATCGTGGAGAAGGCGGACAGCTCCAGTGTCCTCCCCAGCCCTCTCTCCATCAGCACCAAAAACAAGATGACCTTCCTCTTCGCCAACCTGAAGGACAGGGACTTCCTGGTGCAACGAATCTCCGACTTTCTACAGCGCACCCCATCCCGAAAACTGGCCCGGAGTCCCTTCAGCCCCACTGCCCCGGTAACCAGTCACAGCGGCTGGTGCAGGTTCAGTCCTGACCTCCGATGAGTGGAGTCTGTGTGGAGTTTGTGGGGAGGGAGGTAATGGGTGCGAGGGAGGGAGAGGAGGGAGCAGGGAGGGGAGTGGTGGGTTGGAGAGAAGGGGGGCGGAGAAGGGAGGGACCGGGGGGGGGAGGGAAGGGTGGGAGCAGGGAGGGGAGTGCTGGGTTGCAGGGAATGGGAATGGGGAGGGAGTGGAGGGGGGGGTGGTGAGGCGAGGACAGGGGGCAACAGGGAGGGGGGGTGAACGAGGGGGTGGGTTAGAGGGAGGGGGTGGGGTATTTAGCCGAGGTTTTGACCGTCCTGTGTGTGTGTCCTGTCTACAGGTTTCGCCTGGGACGGAGCCGTCACCCTCCCTGTGCTCTCTGACGCCGAGCCCAGACACTGCCTCTGACAGCGACCGGCTCTTCTTCAGCGACGAGACCACCCCCACCGCCACCCAACCCCTGATGTGCATCTTCCGCAGGGACTCCCCCGAGGAGCTCACCCCCAAGATGGTACGCTGTTCCGGAACATTCTGCAGCCAGTTTGTTACCAAGGTGTCACGGTGGCGCAGCGGTAGAGTTGCTGCCTCACAGCACCTGGGTTCGGTCCGGACTAAAGGTGTTGTTTATACAAAGTTTGTACATTTTTCCTGTGACCGGGTGGGTTTTCTCCAGGTGCTCTGGTTTCTGCCCACACTCCCAAGACTTGCAGGTTTGTAGGTGAATTGGCTTCAGAAAAAATTGTAGGATAGTGCTAGTGTACGGGGTGATCACAAGTTGGCGTGGATTCAATGAGCCGAATGAACCTATTTCCACACTGTATCTCTAAAGTCTACCAGGACTTGCGGGCTTGAGTGACTGGGAGAGATTGGATAGACTGGGACTTTTTGGAACGTAGGAAGCTGAGTTTAATTTAGTTCAGTTCAATTTAGAGATACAACGTGGAAACAGGCTATCTAGTCCATGCCCACCAGCAATCACCCGTTCACACTAGTTCTACACTACACCCTCGGGACAATTTACAGAAGCCAATTAGCCTACAAACCTGCACGTTTTTGGGATGTGGGAGGAAATCGGAGCACTTGGAGGAAACCCACCTAGTCACAGAGAGAACGTACAGACTCCACAGACAGCACCCGCAGCCTATCTTTCCCTCTCAACCCTATTCTCCTGCCCGCCCTGTAGCCTTTACTGATCAAGAGTCTTGGCATTAGCGACTGTCTCTCCATTTGTCCGTGCAGGCCAAAGAGAAGATGAAGGAGGAGTCGTGGAACATTCACTTCTTTGAGTTTGGCCGTGGGGTGTGCATGTACCGCACGGCCCGGACCAGAGAGCTCGTGCTCAAGGGCCTTCCCGAGTCACTGAGGGGGGAACTCTGGCTACTGTTCTCAGGTAAGCCAGGGTGGCTACAAGCCAGCGGCCCCTTCCCGCATGGAACCTGGCACCAACACCTATGGTCACAGTGTAAGGTAGACACACGGTGCTGGAGTAACTCAGCGGGTCAGGCAACATCTCTGGAGAAAAGGAACAGGTGATGTTTCAGATCTAGAGCCTTCTTCAGACTGAGAGTCAGGGGAGAGGGAAACCTGAGGTATAGAAGGGTAAAGAACAAATCAGAGCTGGCACTGATGACCAAGGAAAGGTGGAGCCCACATAGGTCCATTGTTTGCTGTTGAAGAGGTGATAACGAAGGGATCCGAACAGTGAAACTAGCAGGATGACTAGGGTGGGGGAGGGACGGAGACAGAGGGAATACATTGTTTATTTGAAATTAGAGAAATCAATGTTGTAAGCTGTCCGAGCGTTATCGTTTAGCTTATTGTCACGTGTACCAAGGACTGTAGAGGATTATGGACGTAACCCAGACCATCACACAACCCCCCCCCCTCCACTGACTCCATCTACACGTCACGCTGCCTTCGCCTCGATTGTGATCATGTTTTGTCTTTCTGCTGACTGGATAGCACAAAACAAAAGCTTTTCACTGTACCTCGGTACATGTGGGGTCTGCAATGAGGTAAATGGGAGGTCTGGACCCCTCTCTAGTTGGTGAGAGGATGGTTCAGTTGCCTGATAACAGCTGGGAAGAAACTGTCCCTGAATCTGCAGGTGGGCGTTTCCACACTTCTGTACAGGAGAGGGAGTGACCGGGGAGAGACTGGACCATGATTATTCTGGTGGCATTGCCGAGGCAGCGTGAAGTGTAGATGGGGTTGATGGGTTCACCTTGTGTCCCGACCTTGTCCTCGATGGGCCATATCCTTTACAGTGGAGGTGATTCTTCACTCGACACCAGCGCCAGTGGAAGGGAACCTCGATCAGCCTCTTGAAGATGTCCTGCCGTCCACACGTTTGATCCACAGCTCACCCACTTCTCCTCAAACCCATCACTAACAAACCCAAAGATCAGATAGTTTTGATGTAATCAGCTCTACCTGCTGCGCCGCCTCGTGCTCACCCCTCTGCTCCTGGCAGGTGCCCTGAACGAGATGCAGATGCACCCCGGCTATTACGCGGGGCTGGTGCGGGAGTCCATGGGCAAGGAGAGCTTGGCCACCGAGGAGATCGAGAGAGACCTGCATCGTTCCATGCCCGAGCACCCTGCCTTCCAGAACGAGCTGGGCATCGCGGCACTACGCAGGGTACTGACTGCCTACGCCTTCCGTAACCCCACCATCGGCTATTGTCAGGTCAGTGTATGACCCCCCCCCCACACCCAATCCTGCCCAACCCCGCCCCCCCATCCAACCCCGCCCCCCACCCAACCCTGCCCACCCCCACCCACCCACCCACCCACCCACTAACTCCATCCCCCACCCACCCAACCCTGCCCACCCCCCCCACCCAACTCTGCCCACCCCCCACCCAACTCTGCCCACACCCACCCACCTACCAACTCCATCCCCCCACCCAATCCTGCCACCCACACCCACCCACCCAACCCTGCCCACCACCCACCCAACCTGCCCACCCCCCACCCAACTCTGCCCACCCCCCCACCCAACTCTGCCCACCCCCCACCCAACCCACCTACCAACTCCATCCCCCCACCAACTCCATCCCCCCACCAACTCCACCCTTCCTATTCCCTCCCACCCACCCCACCTACTGAACCACATACTCCCACCCCCACCCCATACTCCCACCCAACCCCACTATCGGCTACTGCCAGGTCAGTAGGTGACCCCACGCCACCTACTGAACCACACCCTTCCACCTCCATCCTCCCACCCCACCCTCCCAACGGCAAGCGTACCCTACCCCTCCCCTGCGCCAGCTCCCTCCTCCCAACCCCACCAACCCCCACTCTGCACACTGCCAGCACCCACATTGACCGTCTATTAACTGCTGTGTACGAGGGTGGGGGGCTTCCTCTGTCGGACTGGGCACTGACCTCTCCCTCTCCCCCAGGCCATGAACATAGTGACCTCAGTGCTTCTGCTCTACTGCAATGAAGAGGAGGCCTTCTGGCTCCTGATCGCGCTGTGTGAGAGGATGCTGCCCGACTACTACAATACCCGAGTTGTCGGTGAGTCCCACAGTGGCATGGCCCACTGTTCATCAGGGGTCCTTGCTAACTCAGGCGTACAGCACACTAACAGGCCCATCGGCCCCTCACCTACAGTTTGGCTTAGTATAGTTTATTGTCACGTGCACCAAAGTACAAGGAGTTGAAGGGCAGGTCCTGGATCGAGGGGGAACAGGCAACTGTTTAGTTTAGTTTATAGTCACGTTTATTGAGGTACGGTGAATGGAATAGCGTTTAATGCCAGATAAAGTCCAGTAAAGTCCGATTAAAGGGTCTCCAATGAGGTAGATGGGAGGTCAGGACCGCTCTCATGTTGGTGATAGGACAGTTCAGTTGCCTGATAACAACTGGGAAGAAATTGACCCTGAATCTGGAGGTGTGCGTTTTCACATTCTGTACCTCTTGCCTGATGGGAGTGGGGAGAAGAGGGAGTGACCGGGGTGAGACTCATCCTTGATTATGCAGGTGGCAGTTTAGAGACATAGTGTGGAAACAGGCCCTTCGGCGCATCTATTCCACGCCAACCTGCGATCACCCTTACACTAGGTCTATCCTACACGCTAGGGACAATTTATAGAGGGCCAATTAACCTACAAACCTGCACGTCTTTGGGATGTGGGAGGAATCCGGTGCGCCCAGTGAAAACCCACACAGTCACAGGGAGAATGTGCAAACTCCATGTACAGACGTGCACCCGAGGTCAGGATCGAACCCGTGACCCTGGCACTGTAAGGCAGTGGCTCTACCCGCTGCTCCACCGTGCCACCTTCTGCCATCTTGTTTGTGCTTTGCCTGAAAGGTGATGTAAGCTATTCAATAATAATATTCAAAGACTGAATAGGATGAATAAAGCTCTAATCCTTGACATTTCCACCCTGGGTGATAAAAAGGTTCTGACCGTCTATCCTATCTATGTCTCGCATATTTTCCAGAGAAAACAATCCGAGACCAAGCTCACCTCACAGCTAAATACCCTCTAATCCAGGCAGCATTCTGGTAACCCTCCTCTGCACCCGCTCCACATCCTTCCTGCAATAGGATGACCAGAACTGTACGTAATACTCCAAATGTGGTCCTGAATGCTTCTTGACTCTTATATTCAAGAGGGGAAAATAAGACACAAATCTTGGAGTAATCCAGCAGTTTAAGCAGTATCTCCCTAGAAAATAATTTGAACTTATCCCGCCTCACCGGTATCCAGCCTATCACTCACCAGCCTCTGTCCTGACCCCCCTCTCTTCCTGATTTCCCCCCCCCC
Organism: Okamejei kenojei; assembly: GCA_035221665.1. NCBI lineage: Eukaryota > Metazoa > Chordata > Chondrichthyes > Rajiformes > Rajidae > Okamejei > Okamejei kenojei. The sequence goes on from CM069141.1 coordinate 44,468,983, forward strand.
TCCTCCCTACCACAATCAGCACATTGTGTATTTTTTTTGTAAACCAACATCTACAGTTCCTAGTCTCTCTCTCTCTCTCTCTCTCTTTGATTCTGTTGGTACCCTTATCCAGTCTGAAGCAGGGTCCCGACCCGAAAGGTCACCTATCCATGTCATCCAGAGATACTGCCTGACCCGCTGAGTGACTCCAGCATTTTGTTTCTCTCTCCGTTATACAGAAGGGCGGCACAGTGGCGCAGCGGTAGAGTTGCTGCCTTACAGAGCCAGAGACCTGCATTCGATCCTGACTACGGGTGCAGTCTGTGTGGAGTTTGTACGTTTTCCGTGTGACTGTGTGGGTTTTCTCCGGGTGCTCCAGTTTCCTCCAACACTGAAAAGATGTACAGGTTTATAGGTTAATTGGCTTCAGTAAAATTGTAAATTGTCCCTAGTGTGTTAGGTAGTGTCAGTGTGTGGGGATCGCTGGTCATTGCAGACTCGGTAAACCGCAGGGCCTGTTTTTGTGCTGTATCTCTGAACGGAACTTAATTAAGGTTGGTTATTGTGAGGGTTTGCTGTAAGTAGTACCCGTTTCTGGAAATTGAGTTGCTGTGGTGTTGGATCACAGGTGCCCTGGTGGATCAGGGGGTGTTTGAAGATCTGACGAGGGAACATCTTCCTCTCCTGCACGAGTGGATGCAGGAGCTGGGGGTCATCGGCACCATCTCCCTCTCCTGGTTCCTCACCCTCTTCCTCAGCGTCATGCCTTTCGACAGTGCGGTGGTGGTGGTTGACTGCTTCTTCTACGAGGGCATCAAGGTCATTTTCCAGGTGTCCCTGGCCGTGCTCGACGCCAACCTGGACCCGCTGCTCAGCTGCTCCGACGAGGGAGAAGCCATGACCATCCTCGGCAGGTGATTGGTTGTTTACATCGGCACAATAACCCAAGCAGCCAATCGGACGTTGGCTCTCTCGCCCCTACTGACTCCGCTTCCCATTCCCGTTCTGCACGTGATCCAAATCCCACCATTTGGTCCGCCAAGGCCTTCCAGATCTCCCAGATGCTAACAACTGTAACTCCCCTTCCCGTTCTCACACTGACCTTTCTGTCCCGGACCTCCTCCACTGTCAGAGTGCGACCACATGCAAACAGAACAGCACCTCATATTCTACTTGGGCAGCTTACAAACTAAAGGGGCTGTCTCACTGCGGCCACCTAATCCGTGAGTTCAGAAGAGTGTCTTCGACCTTCAAGCTCGAGGGCACTCGCCTGGAAAACCTTGAGCTGGATCGACCGTCATCGACGAAACGGCGAGCTAGATCGACCGACCGCACATACACCAGACCTCCCAACTATCCCGCTTTTGGCGGGATATTCCCGCTTTTTAGGTTCCCTTCCCGCCATCCCGATTTGTACCCTAATTATCCCGCTAAATTCTTCCTCCCGTGGTGAACGCCGGCGCCATGTGTCCCCGGTTTGCCGGCCCGCGCGATCAGCGGCACTTTGCCGGGCCCCAGTGGCCGCGCGTGCGCAGTGGGTGAGGGTTGCCGGGCCCCAGTGGCCGCGCGTGCGCAGTGGGGGAGGGTTGCCGGGCCCCAGTGGCCGCGCGTGCGCAGTGGGGGAGGGTTGCCGGGCCTGGCGCCATTTCGAGCCACGCCACGCCCGGCCCAGAGCCTGGGCGGCGCCGGCCCGCGCGATCAGCGGCACTTTCTTGCCGGCAGCCGGCCGCTCGCGGCAGCCCCATCACCGGGCCTCCCCCCCCACCCCCACCCCCACCCAGTGCGCAGGCGCAGACCCGCCGGCAACCTGGCCAAGTGCGCATGTGCCGCACCCGCCCGCCGGCAGCCCGCTGATCTGCACCAGTGCGCAGGCGCATAGCCGCCGGCAACAACCCCAAGTGAGAGAAATTAAGGTGAGTCTAGTGTCAAGTTTATCAAAGTTTAACAAAGAATTATAAATGTTTCAGCATACATGTACCTTTTTCACATTTTGGCATTTAAAATACTTCTTCACAATTTAGAATTTGTGACATGGGACCCCGAATAGGGCGCCGCGACATATTATGAATTTTCATTTAAAAATATGAATTTTGAGGGGAAATATTATGAATTTTGACAATCAAATGTTGGGAGGTCTGCATACACACACAAACACATCGCAAAGGCGGGGGCCAGGGAAAGCGGGGGAGCGCTGTCTGAAATTCACATGCGCGATGAAGAGGAAGATAAAAGTCAGCTGGCACGGTGTACGGTAAGTCTTTTAGAGAGTGCGGGGCAGGGGGGGGTGGGAGAGAAGGGGAGGGAAGGATGGAGAAGGAGTGGAGACACTTTTAAGAAGTCAGACTACGTTTAATAAAGTTTAGCGGGCATTTTACCTACCGGTAGGTTTTACTTGGTCCTGAAACTCCAATGAGCCAATTAAAATGCCCGGTCAGCGAAGGAGATTGCCTACGGCTGCCCTCGACTGCCTGTAACTACATAGCGGCCCCACTCCAGTGCACTGCGAGTTCAAAAGAACCATGCCGACCTATATTTACTCGTGGAAAATGTTTCAACATGCTGAAAAATTTCCCGCGACCTAGCTGAGGCCACGAGTATGCGGGAACTTTCCTCGAGCATGAAGGAGAGTTCCAGTGAGCTCATAGGACCTCCTAGGACCACGTGTCGACCATGCTGCGAGTTTGAGTCAAGGGCAAACTCTTCTAAACTCACAGATTAGATCGCCGCAGTGGGACAACCCCTTTAACAGTATGAACATAGAATTCTCTATTATAAGTAACTTCTACTTACACTGTCTTTCCCTCCACCCTAGTCCCCTTCCTCCACCCTGGTCGTTTACCACAGTTCCCCTCAAGATCACATCTTCCCTAGCCAGCAGTGGGCCTACCAGGCAACACCTTGCCTTCGTCATTTGACTCTTCTTTGACTCTCATAGAGATATACAGCTCCTCTAAACCTTTTCTATTGATGTACTTGTTCAAGTGTCTTTTAAATGTTATAGTACCTGCCTCAACTACCTCCTCTGACAGTTCATTCCATACACCCACCACCCTCTGTGTGAAAAAGTTGCCCCTCAGGTTCCTATTAAATCTTTCCCCCCTCATCTTAAACCTACAGTATGCCCTCTGGTTCTCGACCTCCCTGCTCGAGGTAAAATACTCTGTGCCCGTCCACTCCCCATTCAGGCCTCAATTCCCCCCCCCCCCCCCCCCCCTTCCACACTCACTGCCATACAGCATGTTGCTGGGATCAGGTCCAGCCTCTAAAGCCCACTCCCAGTCTGTCCATCCCCTCCACAGATGCTGTCTGAGCCGCCGAGATCCCCCAGCAATTTGTGTTTTGCTCATGAATCGACCATCTCCAGTTCCTTGTGTCTCCTTTATCACCCATTCATCCATTTGGACAGATATGTGGACAGGGAGGGTTTAGAGGAATATGGGGCAAATGCAGGCAAATGGGACTAGCCCAGAATGCCAACAAAGAAGAGTTCTGACTTGAAACACCGCCCATCCTTTTACTCCAGAGATGCTGCCTGACCCCTTGAGTTATTCCAGCATTTTGGTGCCAACCAACTTAGTTAGCATGGGCACGTTTGGCCGTAAGACCTGTTTCCTTTGACTCTATGACTGACTCTTGCAGAGAGATACAGCTGTGGAACTCGCCCTCTAGCCCATCTAATCCAGTCTGACCATCAGCCACTGATCCTACATTATTTCTAATTTTTTTTAATTCTTCCAATTCTCCTGACAACTACCCTCTAAACCTTTCTATGGATATACATATATTGGAATATCTTTTAGCGGTTGTTTTCAGAATTTTGAGCATTTGTTCCCACACAAAACACAAAGTGCTGGAGGAACTCAGGGGGTCGGGCAGCATTTGTAGAGGGAATGGACAGACGACGTTTCGGGTTGGGGCCATTCTTCCGTGATCAGGCATTTGTTCCCGCGTATTCGAAATGACTGAAGTTGGGAATAAGTTAACTGTTCATTGGGCTGTCGAATGTGACTCCTTCAATCACTGTTGAATTTGACTCATTTCATAAGTTTATAAGCAGAAGTAGCCCATTTGGTCCATTAAGTCTACTCCGCCATTCAATCATGGCCCATCTCTCTTCTCCACTCAACCCAATCTCCTGCCTTCTCCCTGTAACCCCTGACACCCTTACCAGCCAAGTATCTGTCAATCTCTGCCTTACAAATACCCAATGACGGACTTCACAGCCGTCTGTGGCAATGAATTCCATAGATTCTAAAGGTACTTATTTTTTATTCTGAGGCTGTGCCCTCTCGTCTTAGACTCTCCCATTAGTGGAAACATCCTCTACACATCCACTCTATCCAGGCCAAATAGGCAGCCTTGATAGGTTCTTGATTAGTAACGGTGTCAAAGGTTATGGGGAGTAGCCAGGAGAATGGGGTTGAAAGGGAAACATAGATCAGCCATGATCGAATGGCGGAGTAGAATCGATGGGCTGAATGGATTAATTCTGCTCCTATGTCAGGGGTTTGTGGTGTTATTTGCAGTGACTGCTGTTTGGAGTAAGTTGACTGTTGGTTCTGCCCAGGTACCTGGACAATATTTGCAACAGGCAGGCTGCCTCACCCCCCATCCCGCACCTCCACGCCCTACTCACCTGCGGTGATGACACCCCGACACAGGTCGACATCTTTGAACTGATCAAGGCGTCGTACGAGGTGAGTGGTGACGTGGAACATCAGACCTTCTCTCATCCACCAGTAGACCAGGCCTGATGGAGCCAATGGCCCACTCGACTTTGGGCACCAGAGCAATATAGTTGCTGCCTCACAGCGCCAGAGACCCAGGTTCGATCCTGACCTCGGTTGCTGTTTGTATGTTCTCCCTGTGACCGCGTGGGTTTTCTCCAGGTGCTCCGGTTTCCTCCCACACTCCAAAGAAGTGGAGGTATGTAGGTTGGGGTTGAGAGTGCTGCATCTCTAAAGTAAACTAAACTAAACTGCTCTTGTTTATAACCTACTTTGTGTTCTGCTGCTTAAACAGAATCATAGAGCTATGGAGCATGGCATTGGGCCTTTTGGCCCATCTTGTCTATACTAGCCAGCTTGTGCCAGAAGCACTGCTGTTACTAACCCTCTGTTGCTGGGCGACTTGTTCAGAGAGGGAGGGTTAGGGTCGATGTGAGTTTAGTTTATTGTCACGTGTACAGAGGTACAGTGAAAAGCTTTTGTTGCATGCTAACCTGTCAACGGAAAAACTAAACATGATTACAGTCAAGCCGCCCACAGTGTACAGATACAGGATAAACGGAATAATGGTTAGTGCAAGATAAAGGCCAGTGAAGTCCGATTAAAGATAGTCCGAGGGTCTCCAATGAGGTAGATGGGAGGTCAAGACCATTCGCTAGTTGGTGATAGGATGGTTCAGTTGCCTGATAACAGCTGGGTAGCAAGTGTCCCTGAATCTGGAGGCGTGTGTTTTCACACTCTGCTCTGTACCTCTTGCCTGATGGGAGAGGGAAGAAGAAGGAGTGACTGGTCCTTGATTATGCTGGTGGCCTTGCCAAGAGAGCGTGAAGTGTAGATGGAGTCGATGGAAGGGAGGTTGGTTTGTGTGATGGTATGGGCTGCGTCCACAATTTCTTGGTCTTGGATGGTTCCCAAACCATGCAGTGATGCATCCAGATAAAATGCTTTCTACGGCACATCTGTGGAAGTTGGTGAGGGTTGTTGGGGACAACATCCAAAGCCTTCTCAGGCAGTCGAGGCGTTGGTTTGCTTTATGGCCACTGCTTCAATAAATCTGGTCCACGGTAAGTTGCTGGTGATATTTACTCCTAGGAACTTGAAGCTTTCAACCATCTCTACTTCAGTGCCTTCAGTGCATGTACCGCTTTGTGTCCTGAAGTCGATCACTATCTCCTTTTTATATCTTTCTGCTGACTGCAGCACGCAAGAAAAATCTTTGCACTGTGCCTCGGTACACGGGACAATTAACTAAACTAAAATCCTGCCTTCGAGGGGCAGGCACCGTTCTCGAAGGCGCCCAGCTCTGGTCTTGTGGGTCGGTGAGGTGGGAGGTGAGGGGTCACAGGGTCAGGGTTTGTGGGCTGAGATCACTGCCCTCAGAGGCCGCTTTGTTCCTTGTCCGTGCAGAAATTCGGAGCGATCCAGGCGGGGGCCATCGAACAGATGCGGTTCAAGCAGCGACTGAAGGTGATACAGACGCTGGAAGATTCGGCCAAGCGGAGCGTGGTAAGGGAAGCTCACCACGTGAGCTCGGGCGGGAGTCATACAGCACGGGAGCAGGCCCTTCAGCCCAACCCACCCATACCGACCAACATGTCCCATCTATACTAAGGTCATAAGGAATAGGAGTAGAATTAGGCCCTTTCGCCCATTAAGTCTACTCCGCCGCCATTCAATCATGGCTGACCTATCTCTCGTTGGTTCCTCTACATGTTGGTAGCAACAGCGACCTGGCCTGCGGTACAGACACCGGCCCTGTTGCTCAGAAGGGTAAGGAAAAGAAGAGGAGGGCATTAGTAATAGTAGGGGGTCAGATAGGCTATTCTGTGGATGCAGTCCGGAGACCCAGATGGTAGTTTGCCTCCCTGGTGCCAGGATCCGGGATGTGACTGAACGTGTCCAAGATATCCTGAAGAGGGAGGGACAGGAGCCTGAGGTTGTGGTACATATTGGTACCAATGACATAGGTAAAAAAAGAGAAGAGATCCTGAAAGGAGAATTTAGGGAGTTAGGAAGAGAGTTAAGGAAAAGAACCGCAAAGATAACAATCTCAGGATTACTTCCTGTGCCACGCGACAGTGAGAGTAGGAATGGAGCAAGGTGGAGGATAAATGCCTGGCTGAAGGACTGGTGCAGAGGGCAGGGATTCAAGATTCTGGATCAATTGGGACCTCTTTTGGGGAAGGAGTGACCTGTATAAAAAGGATGGGTTGCACTTGAACCCGAGGGGGACCAGTATCCTGGCAGGGAAATTTGCAAAGGCTTTAGGGGGGACTTTAAACTAGAACAGATGGGGGGAGGGACTCAAATAGAGAAAGCCAGTAGACAGGGTCTGAGGCAGAGAAGGGAAGCACTCAGACCCAACATGTAGGGGGGGAAGAAGAAAAAAATAATAAACAGAGAATAAGAGGTGGTGGGTTTCCAAGGCAAAAATCAAAAGAAGCCACTTGTCAACATAATTGTATAAGGAGTAAGAGTGTTGTAAAAACAAGCCTGAAGGCTTTGTGTCTTTATGCAAGGAGCATTCGTAATAAGGTGGACGAGTTGAATGTGCAGATAGTTATTAATGACTATGCCATAGTTGGGATCACGGAGACATGGCTCCAGGGCGACCAAGGCTGGGAGCTGAACATCCAGGGATATTCAATATTCAGGAGGGATAGACAGAAAGGAAAGGGAGGTGGGGTAGTGTTGCTGGTGAGAGAGGAGATTAATGCAATAGAAAGGAAGGACATTAGCTTGGAGGATGTGGAATCGATATGGGTAGAGCTGCGAAACACTAAGGGGCAGAAAACGCTAGTGGGAGTTGTGTACAGGCCACCTAACAGTAGTAGTGGAGTTGGGGATGGCATCAAACAGGAAATTAGAAATGCGTGCAACAAGGGTAAAACAGTTATAATGGGTGACTTCAATCTACATATAGATTGGGTGAATCAAATGGGCAGGAGTGCTGAGGAAGAGGATTTCTTGGAATGTATGCGGGATAGTTTTCTAAACCAACATGTAGAGGAACCAATGAGAGAGCAGGCTATTCTAGACTGGGTATTGAGTAATGAGGAAGGGTTAGTTAGCAGTCTTGTTGTGCGGGGGGCCTTGGGCAAGAGTGACCATAATATGGTTGAGTTCTTCATTAGGATGGAGAGTGACATTGTTAATTCAGAAACAAGGGTTCTGAACTTAAAGAAAGGTAACTTTGAGGGTATGAGACGTGAATTGGCCAAGATAGACTGGCAAGTGATTCTTAAAGGGTTGACAGTGGATGTGCAGTGGAAGGTATTTAAAGACTGCATGGATGAACTACAACAATTGTTCATCCCAGTTTGGCAAAATAATAAATCAGGGAAGGTAGTGCATCCGTGGATAACAAGGGAAATCAGGGATAGTATCAAAACAAAAGATGAAGCATACAAAAAAGCCAGAAAAAGCAGCCTACCAGAGGACTGGGAGAAATTCAGTCCAGCAGAGGAGGACAAAGGGCTTAATTAGGAAAGGGAAAATAGATTATGAAAGAAAACTGGGCAGGGAACATAAAAACTGACTGCAGAATTTTTTATAGATATGTGAAGAGAAAAATGTTAGTTAAAACAAATGCAGGTTCCTTGCAGTCAGAAACTGGTGAATTGATCATGGGGAACAAGGACATGGCAGACCAATTGAATAACTACTTGATTCTGTCTTCACTAAGGAAGACATAAATAACCTGCCGGAAATAGCAGGGGACCGGGGGTCAAATAAGGTGAGGAACTAAGTGAAATTCAGGTTAGCCGGGAAAAGGTGTTGGGTAAATTGAATGGATTAAAGTCCGATAAATCCCCAGGGCCAGATAGTCTGCATCTCAGAGTACTCAAGGAAGTAGCCACAGAAATAGTGGATGCATTAGTGATAATTTTTCAAAACTCCTTAGATTCTGGAGTAGTTCCTGAGGATTGGAGGGTAGCCAATGTAACCCCACTTTTTAAAAAAGGAGGGAGAGAGAAAACGGGGAATTACAGACCAGTTAGTCTAACATCGGTAGTGGGGAAACTGCTAGAGTCAGTTATTAAAGATGGGATAGCAGTACATTTAGAAAGTGGTGAAATCATTGGACAAAGTCAGCATGGATTTACGAAAGGTAAATCATGTCTGACGAATCTTATAGAATTTTTCGAGGATGTAACTAGTAGAGTGGATAAGGGAGAACCAGTGATGTGTTATATCTAGTCTTTCAGAAGGCTTTCGACAAGGTCCCACATAAGAGATTAGTATACAAACTTAAAGCACACGGTATTGGGGGTTCAGTATTGATGTGGATAGAGAACTGGCTGGCAGACAGGAAGCAAAGGGTAGGAATAAACGGGTCCTTTTCAGAATGGCAGGCAGTGACTAGTGGGGTACCGCAAGGCTCAGTGCTGGGACCCCAGCTATTTACAATATAAATGATTTGGACGAGGGAATTGAATGCAACATCTTCAAGTTTGCAGATGACACTAAGCTGGGGGGTAGTGTTAGGTGTGAGGAGGATGAAAGGAAGCTGCAAGGTGACTTGGATAGGCTGGGCGAGTGGGCAAATGCATGGCAGATGCAGTATAATGTGGATAAATGTGAGGTTATCCACTTTGGTGGCAAAAACAGGAGGGTGGACTATTATCTGAATGGTGTCAAATTAGGAAAAGGGGAGATGCAACGAGACCTGGGTGTCATGGTACACCAATCATTGAAAGTAGGCATGCAGGTGCAGCGGGCAGTGAAGAAAGCAAATGGTATGTTAGCATTCATAGAAAAAGGATTTGAGTATAGGAGCAGGGAGGTTCTACTGCAGTTGTACAGGGTTTTGGTGAGACCACACCTGGAGTATTGCGTACAGTTTTGGTCTCCAAATCTGAGAAAAGACATTCTTGCCATAGAGGGGGTACAGAGAAGGTTCACCAGACTGATTCCTGGGATGTCAGGACTTTCATATGAGGAAAGACTGGATAGACTTGGCTTGTACTCGCTAGAATTTAGAAGGGGGATCTTATAGAAACTTACAAAATTCTTAAGGGGTTGGATAGGCTAGATGCAGGAAGGTTGTTCCCGATGTTGGGAGGTCCAGAACAAGGGGTCGCAGTCTAAGGATAAGGGGGAATTCCTTTAGAACCGAGATGAGGAAAACATTTTTCACACAGAGAGTGGTGAGTCGCTGGAATTCTCTGCCACAGAAGGTAGTTGAGGCCAGTTCATTGGCTATATTTAAGAGGGAGTTAGATGTGGCCCTTGTGGCTAAAGGGATCAGGGGGTATGGAGAGAAGTTAGATACAGGATACTGAGTTGGATGATCAGCCATGATCATATTGAATGGCGGTGCAGGCTCGAAGGGCCGAATGGCCTACTCCTGCACCTAATTTCTATGTTTCTATGTTTCTATTCTCCTGCCCTCTCCCTTTAACCGCTGACACCTATAGTCCCACCTACCCGTGTTTGGCCCATATCCCTCTGCAGAAGGGATAACTGCAGAACCTGGTTTATACCATAGATAGACACAACGTGCGGAGTAACTCAGCAGGTCAAGCAGCATCTCCAGAGATTAAGGATACATGAGGATTCGGGTCGAAACTTTCCTGAATCTAAAGCTTCTTTATCTGACTAACATATTGATTTTTATTTCCAGGTGCGTGCGATTCTGACGGACACGGCCTTCGGCATTGAGGAGCTGGAGGACCTCTACGTACTATTCAAGGTTAGAGCTGTGGATTAATTGAAAGATACAGCACGGAAATAGGCCTTTCAGCCCAGCGACTCCATGCTGACCCTCAATCACCCGTTCACGCCCCCTCTACGTTATCCCACATTTTTATCCGCTCCCTACACACTACGGACAATTTACAGAGGGCCAATTAAACTGTCTTTGGGATGTGGGAAGAAACCAGAGCACCAATAGAAAACCCACACAGTCACAGGGAGAACGTGCAAACTCCACACAGGCAGCACCCGAGGTCAGGATCGAACCTAGGTCTCTAACACCGTGAGGCAGCAGCTCTACCCACTGCGCCAACATGCTGCCCTCTTGGGACGCTATTAATGAATGGCGCCTTTAGCAGGTGATTAGCTTAGAATTGGTTTGGGATAATTTCCTGGGTGAAAAAGCAGAGCCCCACGTTCGATCCTGACTACAGGTTCTCTCTGTATGGATGTTGCAGGTTCTCCCCGTGACCACATGGGTTTTCTCTGGGTACTCCGGTTTCCTCCCACATCTCAAAGATGTGCAAGTTTGTAGGTTAATTGGCTTTGGTAAAATTGTAAATTGTCCCTAGTGTGTAGGATAATGTTAGTGTACGGGGTGATCGCAGGTTGGCCTGGACTCGCTGGGCCGAACGGCCTGTTTTTGCGCGGTGTCTCTAAAGTCTGAAGGGGGTTATGTTTGCTGCTCTGCGGCCTGGTGGGCCGTGCGTTGAGGTTTCTGGCCTTCGTGGGGGAGGGTGATTTACCGCTCGCGCTGATCCCTGCATGTGTAATGGCCGCCTCTCTCCCCCAGGCCCAGCACATGAGCGGCTGTTACTGGGGCGGAGGCAGCGGGGTGGAGCGGCGAGATCTCAGCCTGCCCTACCTGGAGCAATACCGCATCGACAGCGCACAGTTCTGCCAGCTCTTCACCGCCCTCAAGCCCTGGGCATGTGGGCCCCACTCCCCCATCCTGGCACAACGCCTCTTCCGTCTGATCAACTGCGGCACAGACTCGCTCATTGGCTTCAAGGAGTTTGTCACCGGCCTGAGTACGTGCCCTCTCCTCCTCTCCCGCCTCTCCCCTCTTCCCTCTCTCCAACTTCCCTCTCCCCCCCCCCCCCTGTTTCCCCATTGTCCCCCACCCCGCCGGTCTCCCCACCCCTTTGCCCGTCTTGGTTCCCCGCGTCACCAGGTGGAGGCGGGGTATGTGACTGTCCTGTGGTGACCCCTCTCTCTCCCACAGGTGGGATGTACCACGGGGACCTGGCCGCCAAGCTGAAGGTATTGTACAGACTACACCTGCCGCCAGGTAGGAACGAGTACCCCACCCCCCCTGCCCACTCTGCTCCCCCACCCACCTCCCTCTCTCTCCCTTTTGCACCTCGCTTTACATGTGCAAGATAGGAATGGTCCGTGCTGACCAAGATACCCCATCTACGGGCAGGTGGTTCTAGTGTAGATGAGGCATCTTGGTTGGCCTGTTTCTGCGCTATGAGGTGGGGGGGGGAGATTTAATAGGAACCTGAGGGACAACTTTTTCACTGAGGGTGGTGGGTGTATCGGACGAGCTGCCAGAGGAGATAGTTGAGGCAGGTCCCATAACAACTTTTAAAAGACATTTGGACAGGTACGTGGATTAGGAAGGTTTAGAGGGATATGGACCAAACGCGATGATCACCTGAAACCTCTAAGATGATCACCTGAAACATGGGAGACTTGACTCAAGTTGGGCTTTGCTTCCACAGACACTGGGCAGACCCCAACACTTCGGTCCAACTCATCCGTACCAACACACATACACAGTCAGCGTCCGAGATCAGGATCCAACCTGTGTCTCTGGCGTTGTGAAGGGGGGGGGAGGGGTGCTCAACTGCTGCACCTTGCTGCCTCTGTACAGAGAGAGAGAGAGACATTTAAAGTCAGGACTCCCAAGCAAGCTATTCCCCTGGGAGATGCGGTGATCATTCCTGGTTCCATTGTCGCTGTGCTACACGGTACACCACTGCTTGGGAGCCCAGCCTCCAAGAGTCCACAGTGTTTAATTGCCATCTGTACTGACAATGGAACTAATTTTTTCACAGCTATTTGGCCGGAAGAGGAATCGGCGCTGGAAGCCACTCGGTACTTCACGGAAGAAACTCCGAGGGAAAAGCCTTGCGGTAGGTGTTGCAAGACAAACTCTCCTACTGTTGCCACCACTATTGTCCATTTATTTGCCTTTGTTTTTGTTTATATATACTGAACTATTTTTTTGTTCTTTATAATGGGGTTTTACAGAGTACTGTGTTTACATATCTGTTGTGCTGCTGTAAGTAAGAATTTCTGTTCTATTTCGGGACATACAGCAATAAAACACTCTTGACCACCCTCCTCTTCCCCTCTTCCCCTAGAAGCCTTAGGTGTAAAAGATCATGAGGGGCATAGATTGGGTAAATGCACAGGAGAATCAAGCACCAGAGGACATGGCTCTAAGGTGAGGGAGGAATGATGTAATAGGAACCTGAGGAGTAACTTTTTCACACAGAGGGTGGTGTGTGTATGGAATGAGCTGCTGGAGGAGGTAGTTGAGGCAGGTACTATCACAATGTTTAAGATATTTAAGGTCAAGTCAAGAGAGTTTATTGTCATGTGTCCCAGATAGGACAATGAAATTCTTGCATGCTGCAGCACTACAATATTGTAAGCATAAATACAGAAAAGTTCAGTGTGTTTATATAGCATAGACCATATATATATATATATATATACACACACATAAATAAACAGATAAAATGCAATAGGCTGTTATAGTTCAGAGTTTGTATGATGGCGAGTTTAATAGCCTGATGGCTGTGTGGAAGAAGCTGTTCCTGAACCTGGATGTACCAGATTTCAGGCTCCTGTACCTTCTACCTGATGGCAGCGGAGAGATGAGTGTGTGGCCAGGATGGTGTGGGTCCTTGACGATGTTGGCAGCCTTTTTGAGGCAGCGACTGCGATAGATCCCTTCGATGGTGGGGAGGTCCGAGCCGATGATGGACTGGGCAGTGGTCACAACTTTCTGCATTCTTTTCCGCTCCTGGACGCTCAAGTTGCCGAACCAGGCCAGGAAGCAACCAATCAGCATGCTCTCTACTGTGCACATGTAGAAGTTCGAAAGAGTCCTCTTTGACATACCGACTCTCCGTAATCTTCTCAGGAAGTAGAGGCGCTGATGTGCTTTCGTTATAATTGCATGTGTGCTGGGACCAGGAAAGATCTCCAGAAATATGCACGCCCAGGAATTTGAAGTTGTTTACGCTTTCCACCATCGTCCCGTTGATATAAACGGGACTGTGGGTCCCTATCTTAACCCTTCCAAAGTCCACAATCAGTTCCTTGGTTTTGCTGGTGTTGAGAGCCAGGTTGTTGTGCTGGCACCATTTGGTCAATTGGTCGATCTCTCTTCTATACTCTGACTCGTCACCTTCAGTGATTCGTCCCACAACAGTGGTGTCGTCGGCGAACTTGATGCTGGAGTTCGCACTATGTCTGGCTACACAGTCATGAGTATAGAGTGAGTACAGCAGGGGGCTGAGCACGCAGCCTTGAGATGCTCCCATGTTCCATGTCTCGAGGCTGACCCATTTCCACCAATATGGACAGACTGTGGTCTGTGAATGAGGAAGTTGAGGATCCAATTGCAGAGGGATGCGCAGAGACCCGGATCTGAGAGCTTGGTAACCAGCTTGGCGGGGATGATGGTGTTAAACGCCGAGCTGTAGTCAATGAATAACAGCCTGACATATGAGTTTTTGTTGTCCAAGTGGTCCAGAGCGGAGTGGAGAGCCAGTGAGATCGCATCCACCGTTGATCTGTTGTGGCGGTAAGCAAACTGCAGTGTGTCCAGGTTCTTGTCAAGGTAGGAGTTGATTTGCGCCATGATCAACCTGTCGAAGCACCTCATCACCACAGGCGTTAGTGCCACAGGTCGATAGTCGTTGAGGCACGTCACCTTGCTCTTCTTGGGCACCGGTATGATTGATGCCCTTTTAAAGCAGGTGGGAACCTCAGACCTCAGAAGTGAGAGGTTGAAGTTGTCCAGCCAGTTAGTCCGCACAGGTTTTTAGAACACGACCGGGTATACCATCAGGTCCAGGCGCTTTCCGAGTGTTCACGCCCCTGAAGGATCTTCTGACGTCGGCATCTGTGACTGTGACTGAAATACCATCACGACGAATGGGAGCTCGAGAAGGCACATCAGTGTTCTCCCTATCAAAGCGTGCGTAAAACATATTGAGCTCGTCAGGGAGTGATGCTTCGCTGTCAAGGCTACCTCCTGGTTTCGCCTTGTAGGAGGTGATGGCATTCAAGCCCTGCCACAGTTGCCGAACATCCGTCTCATCCACCAGCTTGGACCAGAAGTCCCTTTTGGCCTTTTTGATGGCCTTACCAAGGTCGTATCTGGACTTCTTGTAGACCACTGCATCTCCAGACCTGAATGCCCGGGATCTTGACTTCAGGAGAGAGCATTCTCATGGTCCATCCAAGGCCTCTGGTTAGGAAACACTCGGAAGGTTTTTGTTGGGACGCTGTCCTCCACACATTACTTTATGAAGACTGTAATGACTGTGGCGTATTCATTCAGGTCCGTTGCCGAGTCCCTTAACATTGCCCAGTCTACAGACTCCAAACAGTCCTGGAGTTGTTCCTCTCCCCCCCCCGTCCAGCTCTGTACAGTCCTCACCTCTGGGTGCGCTCTTCAATTGCTGCCTGTAGGCAGGAAGCAGCAGCACCGCAGTATGGTCGGATTTACCAAAGTGAGGGCGAGGGATAGAGCGATAGACGTCTTTGATGGTCGTGTAGCAGTGGTCGAGGGTGCTGCGGGAGACATGTGGGTGGAAGTTAGGGAGTGACTTCTTCTTGTTGGCTTTGTTGAAGTCCCCGGCTACAGTGGTAAACGTCTCGGGGTAAGCCGTCTGGTGTTTGTTGACCACGGCCTGGGGTGGGATGTAGACCGCGGTCAGGATAATGGACGTGAATTCCCTCCATAGGTAGAAGGGACGGCACTTCACCGCCAGAGGTTCCAGATGTGGAGAGCAGGAGTTGGACAGGACTGTCACGTCTGAGCACCACGCAGAGTTGACCATGAGGCAGACGCCCCCTCCTCTCCCTTTCCCAGATGCCAATTTACAGTCCATACGGTGGATGGAGAACCCTTCAGGCTGGACCGCTGAGTCTGGGGAGCTGGGGGTGAGCCATGTCTCTGTAAAATAGAACACAGAGCATTCCCTCAGCTCCCTTTGATAGAGCAGCCTTGCCCTTAAGTCTCCACTTTGTTTTCAAGGGACTGTACATTGGCCAGTAGGATAGTAGGGAGAGGGGGTCGAAGTCCCCTGCGCTTCAGTCTGACCTGAAGTCCTGCCTGTCCGCCACGTTTCCGGACACAATGGAGGCCTCTCCGTTGTTTCCAGGTACTGTGTTTACTGTACCTGCTGTTTCTGCGAACCTGCGCTGCAACGGAAATTCCCTTGCAGACGGCAGCTCCAGCTCCGTTGCAATCGGGGATTCCCTCACAGTCGGCAGCTCCAGCTCAGTCGCTCCTGAATATGGTACATGAATAGGAAAGGTTTAGAGGGATATGGGCCAAACGCAGGTATGTGTGACTAGTGTAAATGGGACATGTTGGTCGGCGTGGGAAAGTTGGGCCGAATGGCCTGTTTCTGTGCTGTGTGACTCAATGACTATACATAGAGAAATTAAGTCAAACTCAAGTACAATAGGCAGAGCAAAGGGGAAGATACAGAGTGCAGCATATAGTTCTCAGCATTGTAGGGATTTGAACACATTGGTCCAGTTGAGTAATTTTATTTGGTACGTTTGTTCTGAGGAGTGATCTTGATTTCTTCCAGATGGAGCGGAACCTGGTGGACAACAGATACAAGCGGGAGCGGGGAACGGGAGATCAGTGACAGGTACGGTGGGTTTATCTGACAACTCCGTATGTTCACAGAACATTTTGGAGTCGGTAAATTAATAAATTTGCGTCTTGAACGTATGACTGGATGAGGTCTTCACCATCGATGGGGTTTCTGATGAACTAGGCCTCAGTACGATAATCCATAGAGAGGTTCAGGAAAGACTTGCATCTGTGGAGAACTTTCTACTGCCTTGGTTGTCCTAAAATGCTCCATTACTGGAGGGGTTGTCAGCTGTAGGTACCTCAACGGATCAGGCAGCATCTCTGGAGAACATGGGTAGGTGATCTTTCAGGTCGGGTCTCCCGTTGGGGAGAGGAGGACTTCTTCGAAGCAGACGTAGGAAAGATTACTAAGCAGTCTTCTCTCCGTGCAGATGAGAAGAGCGATTCACAGGACTACAGATACCACCTGAGGGTGTGGGCGCGCGAGAGAGAGGGCACCAAGCAGACCGTTAAAGAGTTGACTAAAATGAACCAGGTAAATATCACATCAGACTCCAGAAGGAAATAGCTGTTGGGTTGATGTATTACACGCACCCCTCCCCTGTACACATACACACACACACCTCCCCTGTACACATACACACACACACATACACACCTCCCCTGTACACATACACACACACACCTCCCCTGTACACATACACACACACACATACACACCTCCCCTGTACACATACACACACACACACACACACATACACACACACACATACACACCTCCCCTGTACATATATATACACACACACACACACCTCCCCTGTACATACAGCTCATTCCATACACACACTGGGGGAGGGGGGGGTGGGTGGGTTCGTGCCTGTGTGGGTGTGCCTGTATCTGTGTGTGTCTGTCTGTATCTGTGTGTGTCTGTCAGTGTGTGTGTTTGTATATACATAAGTATAATATATATGTACAGGGGGAGGGGTGTGTATTTGCGCGTATATATATATATATATATATATATATATATATATATATATATATATATATATATATATATATATTGGGGTGGTGTGTCAGTCTGTGTATATTACTGGGGCGGTGTGTGTGTATATATGTACTGTGGGTGGTGTGTCTATGTGTGTATATGTATTGGTGTGGTGTGAGTTTGTACATGTACAGGGGGGGGGAGGAGGAGGCGTGTGTGTGTTTTGCTCAGGATTCCAGCATGTGCTAACCCCTCCTCCTTCTCCCCTCCACAGGAGCAGTTTATTGAGCTGTGCAAGACCATGTACAACCTGTTCAGCGAGGCAGCGGGTGAGAGCGAGCTGTACCAGGCCATTGCCACTGTTGCCACACTGCTGCTGCAGATTGGCGAGGTGGGCAAGCAGTTTGCCCGGCCCACCCAGCGGCCGTGTCTGTGTGCGGGCGACCGGGGGACCCTGGACCTGGCCGGGGACCTCCTGAACGACGCGCTGAAGGATCAGACGGAGGGGCCGGCCTTGGAGAAGACCCCGCTGTCGGAGGAGGAGGGGCAGGATGACACTTCCATGTCCTCCTACTCCATGGTCAGCTCGGGCTCGCTGCCCGGCGAGGAGCTCTCCGATGAGGCTGTGCTGGTCAGCTGTGAGCTGCCAGGGATTCCCACCGCTCCCCAACGCCCCCCCGAAGCCGCGTGGTCCATCTCCTTCGAGCAGATCCTGGCCTCCGTGCTGACTGAACCGGTTCTGGTCGGCTTTTTCGAGAGGCGGGTGGACATAGCCCCGAAGATCGTCGCCTGCAAGAGTCAGAGGGCGATGGAGCGGCAGGTCAGCTCGTCCAGTGAGCAAGAGTTTGCTCCGTCCACCAGCTGACTCAACCCCGCCCGTCCAACACCAATGTTTGCAAGGAGCTTCCTAACAACTCCACCGTCCTCGAGCATTAAATCCACACCACAGCCACGTCCCACCACGGACAGTGATTGTCCTCGACAATTTGCCCACTGAGATCTTCACCCATTTCCACGGGACTGTTTGGTTTGTAGTCTTGATTCCTGCCAATCGTCTGAGAAAGGGTCCCGACCCAAAATGTCACCCATCCTTTCTCTCCAGAGATGCTGCCTGACCCGCTGAGTTACTCCAGCACTTTGTGTCTACCTTTGGTGTAAGTCAGAAGACACACTTGTGATTGTCCTCGACTGAGTATTGACCTGATCTTGGCCTTTGTCTGGTGAGATCTCCATCGATGAGAAGGACACAAGGCGTCCTGGTTCCTGATTTTAATGACAATAGAGTATTGTCTTGACACATTATACACAATTGAAGAAAACATTTTTATATCTATTTATATAATTCCCCGTACCGCTGACGTATTTGTAGATCCTGGAAATTGCCTGTTGCCTCTAACCAGTATGGCTGTCTTAGTTTAGTTTAGATATACAGTGCGGAAACAGGCCCTTCAGCCCAGCGGGCTCGTGCCTCCCAGCGATCCCCGTACACTAACACAATCCTACACACTAGGGACAATTTACAATTATACCAAGCCAATTAACCTACAAACGTATACGTCTTTGGAGTGTAAGCGAAAACTGGAGATCCCGGAGAAAACCCACGGGCAGGTCACGGAGAGAATGTATTAACTCCGTGCAGACAGCACCCATGGTCAGGATCGAACCCAGGTCTCTGACGCTGTAAGGCAGCAACTCTACCGCTGCGTCACCGTGTCTTCTGAGAGCAGTTTATATATATATATATCGCTCTTTCTGCAGCAAATGTGGCGTCTGACGGGTCTGTGTGCCAGATGTTTGCAAACAGGCGTGTGACACAGGGCTGAATTACCCTGAGTAAATCCACCTCTGGAACAAGAGGAAATGTTTCACGTTAGCTGAATGTCCACAGTCCAACACACAATGAAGGAAAGACCAGAAAAAGCACACAAAACTCAGTGGCTCAGGCAGCATCTCTGGAGAACATGGGTAGGTGACGTTTCGGGTTGAGACCCTTCTTCGGACTGGAAACGTCACCCATCATTTTTCTCCAGAGATGCTGCCTGACCCGCTGAGTTACTCCAGCACATTGTGCCCTTTTCTGTAAAGTAGCTTCTGCTATTCCTTGTTTCTACATTTTGTCTGCTCTACTGTGGAATCTCCCCCAGTTGTGCCGACTTTGAAGAAATTCTCCTCTCCTCTCTCGCTACTCCCTCTCTGTGATTCCACCTTTCCATGTTTTCCAGAGATGCCGCCTGACCCGCTGAGTTACTCCTGCATTTTGTGCCCTTTTGTTATAAACTAGCACCTGCAGTTCCTTGTTTCCACAAGGAAAGACCAGAAGAGTGTGTGGAGAGTGAAGGGATCAGTATTAACTGTGCAGCATTGGAATGAATGTACTGCTGGGACAAGCATGTTATACGGCTTTGGGGGGGGGGGGGGGGGCAGAACACTCCCAGCCAGCCACGATTGTTACCCCCTGTGATGGATCACAGTTTAGTGAGTGCAAGGGGATGGTGGGGAGGCTCTGTGGCCTCATGGAGCAGAGCCTTGGATTAGTTTACAAGATTCATTGATTTGGGATGGGTTAGAGTTGTATAGGCAGATGTGAGGGGTGCTCATGTGCGAGTGCCCAGTGAAGGGCGCCAGGTGACGGGAATGCTCTGGGTCAGTGTGTCTCAGTGAGGTACTGTGCTTGTGTTCATTCTCTCTGGAACTTGACACGTTACCGCATGCACACACATGCAGACACTCACATGCATGCTCACACACACACATACCTTCCCACACTTTATTGTAAGACATTCTAAGACACACTTAGACATATGTCTTTAGAAAGGAGATGACGAAGAATGTATTTAGCCAGAGGGTGGTGAATTGTGGATTTCATTGCCACAGACGGCTGTGTAGGCCGTCTTGGGTACTTTTAAAGCGGAAGTTGACAGATTCTTGATTATTCAAGAGTGTTTTATTATCATATGTCCCAGACAGAACAATGAAATTCTTACTTGCCGCAGCACAACATGTGTAAAGATAGCACTCTCTAAACAATATAATAAATTTAAAAAAACATACATACATACACATAAAAGCAAACAGACATCAATAATAGTATAAAAAGACAAAACCAATGCCCCTGTCTATGTAGTTCAGAGATTATTTGGAGGTTGTAGTACGGGTGTCAAAGGTTAAGGAAGAAGGCAGGAGAATGGGATTGAGGGAAAAATAGGTCGGCCATGAAAGAATGGCAGAGTAGACGCGATGGGCCAAATGGCCTGGTTCCGCTCCTATGACGTGAACTTGTGCCTGTGAAGTTGACGGCCGGTGTTGATGACTTTGGCTCAGAAGACGAGTCTCTCTCCTGTCTCCGATTGTGTGCAGTCATCCTTCATCCACTCAGCACCTGCGCTCCTCAGGATGGTCAAACCTCTTGTGAATACACATCGCAGCAGAGCGAAGACCAGCCTTGTGTTATTGTCAGATACTTCCCTGCACTTTGATGTAAACACTAGTGTAGATGAATTAAAGGAACGTTGAATTGTACATTATTGTCATGTGGACCGAGGTACAGTGAAATTCTTTCTTGCATACAGTTCAGTACAAGCATCACTCTACGAAAGCACAGCTTAGATACATTGCAAATGCATAGAAATAGTACACTGAGACAGTACACAAGAGTCGCCGGATTTGGCGCCATTCTCAAGTCCCAGTTGTAGGTGCTGAGTTTCCTGACCTGATCATGAAGGCCCGTTGTCCTGGCAACGTTGCATGGTCGGCCTGGCCAAGCGTAGTCACTGGTGTTTTACATAACGTGCTATAACCTTGTGTTCTGCCTGTGTTGCTTGGTATGGACATTCTCTATTTTAAGTAACACCTCTCACCTTCCCCCTCTCGTTCCCTTGCCCCACACCCGAATACCAACACATTTTTTTCCCACTATCTTTCACCCTGCTCCTTTCCCCTCCTCCAGACACGTCTCCCCATCCCTTTATTCTCCTTCAACCCATATCCCTCCCTCCGACTTTACATTTCACTCCTCGCCTTATCTGACATCCTTTTGTCTCCTTTTCACCTCTAGTCGTTGTCACTTACTCCACGCATCTGACACCCCCTTCACCTGTTTCCACCTATCACTTGCCTTGCTTTGACCCGCCCCACATCTCTTCACTTTTAGTTACTTTACCTTTGAGAAACTGCGTGGGAACAGGCCCTTCGGTCCACCGAATCCATGCCGACCAGTGATCACGCTGTACACTTGCTCGATCTTACACACTAGGGACAATTTCCAATTTCACTGAAGCCAATTTACCTACAAACCTGTATGATTTTGGAGTGTGGGAGGAAACCCCTGCAGTCACAGGGAGAACATACAAACCCCATACAGACAGCACCCGTAGTCAGATTCTAACCTGGTCTCTAGCGCTGTATGGCAGCTACTCTACCGTTGCGCCACTGTGCTCTCTCGTCCAGCTTTCTCCCCCTCAGATGGAACGGCGGTGCAGCTGTAGAGTTGCTGCTTCACGGCGCCAGAGACCAGGGTTTGATCCTGACCACAGGTGCTGTCTGTATGGAATTTGTGTGTTCTTCCCATGACTGCTTGGATTTTCCCGGGTGCTCCGGTTTGTGGTAACTGGGCCAGATTATCCAGCTGTTGGTACATACACTTACTGAGGATGCAGAAAGTGAACGCTGGGAAGCAACAAGGAAGTGATTGTGGATTCCAGAAAGATAAAAACATGATTTCACAAAGTCATCTCCAAAGTTTCCCTGCAACTTGGAAGAGCCAGGTTTAAACCTGTTTGCTTGAAGATGTGACTTAAAGGAGTCATGTATCCGTATAGCACAGGAACAGGCCATTTTGCCCACCATCTCCATTCTGGCCAAGGTGGCCATTGCACTTGTCTGAATATCTCTTAAAGTGTTGATTGTATCTGACTCCACCACTTCTACTGGCAGCGTGTCCCACATTTGTTTATTGTCACGTGCACTGAGGTCAGTGATGGAAATGGGTTTTAGAAACTAGGGATATGCTAAGGTCCGTGAGGCTGAGGTTGGGAAGGAAGGGAAGTAATTATTTTAATGTGCAGTCATACCCATGTAAGAGTACAAAATGCATAACTTGTTTATTGTGTATTTGTAATACAGTTTATTGTGCATTATATGCCATAGCTGCATTCTTGCATCTCTCTCTCTCCCTGTGTTGCCTGCAGCCATCATCTGCTTCGGTGAGGGAAGCAGGTCAGTGATTGGTCACAACGCCCCTCGGAGACTGTCTGATTGCCGCCGAGTGACCAGCACATTATGTGATTGGACACAATGTCCTTGGAGACAGCGGCTCATTGGGCGGAAGGAGACCGATTTCTTGATTGGACGGGAATGTTAAGGGAAGCTGGTCAGTGATTGGACACAACCCCCTTAGAGACAGCGGTTGATTGGCCGCCAAATAAT
Source organism: Okamejei kenojei (assembly GCA_035221665.1). Lineage (NCBI taxonomy): Eukaryota > Metazoa > Chordata > Chondrichthyes > Rajiformes > Rajidae > Okamejei > Okamejei kenojei. Next base: position 44,491,661 of record CM069141.1, read on the forward strand.
CGGGCACAAAAAATTGACAAATAGGAAAACAATAAAATCAGAATTCCGGTTTAAATTGGAAGAATGTCATGCCTGAACTGCAGCAACGATACTAGTATCCACTCTAGTATCTTTGATCTGCAGTTCCTTCCTATTGAAGAAGAACCCTGGCCCGAAACATCTCCTGATCCATGGTACACAAAAAGTTGGAGAAACTCAGCGGGTGCAGCAGCATCTAAGGAGCGAAGGAGATAGGCGATGCTGCTGCACCCGCTGAGTTTCTCCAGCTTTTTGTGTACCCTCGATTCTCCAGCATCTGCAGTTCCTTCTTTAACATCTCCTGATCCATTCCCTCCACAGATGTCGCCTAGCCCGCTGAGTTCCTCCAGCACTCTGTTTTTCATTTAACTCTGAAATTGAAGATAGCCATAAAGCTGGAGTAACTCAGCAGGACAGGCAGCGACTCTGGAGAGAAGACCCTTCTTCAGACCGAACTGAACTATCGTCGGTAAGAGTACTTGTGATTGTCTGAAGAAGGGTCTCGACCCAAAATGCCACGCACTCCCCAGAGCTGCAGCCCGTCCCGCTGAGCCACCCCAGCCCCCCGCGTCCACCTTCAACCAGAGCCAAACAACAAACACAGAGTGCTGAGGGATCTCAGCAGCCCAGGCAGCACCCGCGGAGGGAACGGGCCAGGGCTCCCCCCCAACAGGAAGGAACCGCTGATGCAGCCGTCCCCGTAAAATGCCAAATGATTCCGGGAATGCCGGAGCGAGAGGGAGTGAGAGACGAGATGGGGAGCGGGAGAGAGCGCGCGAGAGAGGGGGGTGGGGGAGAGAGCGGGAGAATAATAAAATAACGTGAGTGAATGACTTTACCTGCACACCAGAAGAAGCCCATGCTCGCGGTCTGGAGCCCTCAATGACCGTGAGTTAAGAAATTCTCCCGTGAATTTTATTCATAGGAACGCGGCGTCATTAATACTTGGTCAAAACACAATTACATTTACTGAGGAATGTGGATCGATGTATTGATGACACATTGTATAACTACGTGTTAACTACTGGCTGCTAACAAGTGCTAACAGTAGTAGTTAACAAATCGTTTTTGTCTCATGGCCGGTGCAGGGTGACTCGTAATGATTATCCATGATCATTTTCTTTTAATTCCATATTTAACAACTCTGACTCCCTTCTAGTACAGAAATTGGACATAAATTGGAAACTGAAAAGTAGGGGAACGCCATCCCCCTGCGTACCCCATTTCCATCACTGACTGGGGTACAGTGACAAGCTTTTGTTGTGGCTAACCAGTCAGCAGAAAGGTGTACATACAATCAAACCATCCATAGTGTACAGATACAGGATAAAGGGAATGGATATACACCTCTGTAATTACAAACATTCAATTCATCTTTAAAACTCCTTTTAAACCTACTTTTTCATACCCTATTGATCGATTGCAAGCTATAGTATGGAAACAGGCCCTTCGGCCTCCTGAGTCCGCACTGACCATCAAGTCGAGTCTTTAATTGTCATATGTACCAAAACGGACAATGAAATTCTTGCCTGCAGCAACACCACAGGTTTGTAAACATAGTACTCAGTAGATAATGTAATAAACAAAATAAATAATAAACTCAATACAGTGCAAAATGCAAAACAACGCCCAAAGTCACGTGCAACGAGGGCAGTTTGGAACAAAGATTAGGAGCTCCTCCATAATCTTTGGTTTGGAGTTTAGTTGAAGTTCATAGTATTCAATAGCGTGTTGGCTGTTGGGAAGAACTAAATGGACGTACCTTTTACAAGCTCCTATACCTTATTACCCATTCACACTAGTCGTTATCCCACCTTTTCATCCACTCCTTACATGCAAGGGGCAATTTACAGAAATCAATGAACCAAATAGGTATGTTACAAAACTTACCTTTAGCGGTGCTGCAGTTCTGTCACTGGCCGTGTGCGCAACTTTGGCGCCTTTAAGGGGGGGGGGCGAGGTTAAAATGCGTTTTTTCCTTTGCCATCCGGAGCTTTTGTCGGAGTGCGATCTATTTCTGGAGATTCGTTCCGACTGCCGGTAAGTTTTTTTTAAAATAAATAGCCCGACTATTTCAGTGCTGGAGTAAAATAAAAATTAGTTTCTAATGCCGTGAACGCCGACAACGGGGACTGATTTGACTTAGGGGACAGGTAAGTGAAAGCTGTTTATTTTTACATATAAACCTGCTTTTTTAGATGACCTTAATCAACATTTAATGTTGCGAAACGGTGAGTTAGTTCCCATACGAACGGGCGGAATTTATCCTGCCGATGTGGGGTTTAAATTCACCGCAACGTTCCAATCCATCGCGTTCCAGAAAATCCCACTCGTAAGCTGTTTAAAATGCCCATTAATTTATGGGCATTAAACACTAAATTCCTTCAATTTGGCCTATAAATTAATGACAATTAGGTTTAAAAATCATGTTATATTGTGAAGTATTGTGTGAATGTTAATTGGACACTTAGGCTTTAAATTTTTTTTAAATTTTTTCTTAAGAAATGGATAGATGTTTAGATCCAGTAATTGAATTTTGTAATTAGCTACAATTGGGTAACTAATTATATGCTTTAATTTCAGGTCAACCAAGTAAGATTGTTTCATATTTATTTCAGAATACTTCAATCAATAATAACTGAAAAATTATTTCAGTTCTCTTAATTTTTAAGAAAGTTATGGGCTTTTGACTGTCCTCAATCACAACTTTTGTGTTAAGACAATAGAAAAGCAATAGGAAACAAGTTGTTAATTTCCTAGTGTGAAAATGGCCATAACTTTTTTAATACTGATGATATAAAACTGAATTAGGTGTCAAATTAAACTTCTTTTTATGCTTTATCTGATGGGATAAATTTCAGACTTGATTTTTAAAATCTCAAAATTTTGTAACATTGCTAAACCAACACACCCGCACTTCTTTGGCGTGTGGGAAGAAACCCACGTGGTGACGGAGAACGTGCAAACCAAAGATACTAGGATATAGTATATATATATATATATAGATAGCTCCTCTAGTATCTTTGGTGCAAACGCCACACAGACAGCTCCCGAGGTCAGGATCGAGCCCGGGTCTCTGGTGCTGTGAGGCAGCGGTTCCACCTGCTGCAGCGGGCATTTGATACAACCTCCCTGCGACCAAAGGCGATAGAGCGACAGGCGGCGCTCTGCCGGGATGCCGCTAGGTGGTGCTACGGATTGTCCGAGCAATGCGCATGCTCCCGGCGGCAAGGCGGCGGCTCCGACCTCCCACCGACAGTTGGCGCTCGGGGACGGTGGTGCGCGTGGCCATCCCCACCGCTAGGTGGTGCTACGGATTGTCCGAGCAAGGCGGCGGCTCCGACCTCCCACCGACAGTTGGCGCTCGGGGACGGTGGTGCGTGTGGCCATCCCCACCGCTTGGTGGCGCTGCCGCTGGGCCGGCAGGCCGGCCGCTCCTCTAGCATCTTTGGTGGAGACGCGTGGAGCCCGCGACCCAGGCCCCAGGCTCCAGGCCCCAGGCTCCAGGCTCCAGGCCCCAGGCTGTGGCCATGGCGCAGCAGTTCCAGGCGCTCAGGTGTTGCTTTTGCACCACCTTCCAGGTCCAGCAGGTGAAGAGCGGCGGGAGCCCGCGGGCCTGGCGCAGGGGACGGCGGGGACTCGGCGTTAATGTCCCGGGGGTCAGTGTTTCCAGTCGCTGGGGTCCATAAGTTAACAATGTTACAACATTTTGAGATTTAAAAAATCAAGTCTGCAATTTATCCCATCGGACAAAGCATAAAAAGAAGTTTAATTTGACACCTAATTCACTTTCATATCTTCAGTATTAAAAAAGTTATGGCCATTTTCATACTCGGAAATTAGCATCTTGTTCCCCATTGCCTTTCCATTGACAACTCAAAAGCTGTGATCTAGGACAGTCAAAAGCCCATAACCTTCTTAAAAATTAAGAGCTCAATGAAATTTTCAGTTATTATAGATTGAAGCATTCTGAAACAAATATGAAACAATATTACTTGGATGACCTGAAATTAAAGCATATAATTAGTTAGTTACCTAATTGTAGCTACTTACAAAATTCAATTACTAGATCTAAACATCTATCCATTTCTTAAGAAAAGATACTTTTTTAACTTGCCTAAATGTCCAAATAACATTCACACAATAATTCACAATATAACATGATTTTTAAATCTCATTTTCATAAATTTATAGGCCAAATGGAAGGAATTTAGTGTTTAATTCCTGTAAATTAATGGCCATTTAAATCAATTAACAAGTGGGTTTTAGTGGAATGCGGTGGATTGGAACGTTGCGGTTTGCGGTGAAGTCGGCAGGAAAAACACTGCCGGTTCATACATTTTTTTTGGTCCCCATTTCGCAACATGAAAATGTGAAAAACCAAGCTTTAATGTAAAAATAAACTGCACTTTATTTTCTCTCCTACGTAAAATCCTTCCCGTTGTCGGCGCTCACGGCTTTAGAAGATGATTTTTAAATTACTTTAGTTAATAAATAATCTAGCGTAATTTAAAAATACCTTCATGAATGAAATGTCGGAGCGATTTTTCTTCAGCAACGAAATCGCCCGACATGGATCGATTTGCCCTGTCTGTGGAAAAACGGCACTTTAAACACGCCCCCCTCTGAAAGGCGCAAAAGCCACGCACACGGGGAGCGGCATAACTGCAGCGCTGCTCAAGGTAAGTTTTGTAACATACCTACATAAGTCATAGGAACAGAATTGGGCCATTCGGCCTGTCGAGTCTACTCCACCATTCAATCATGGCTAGACACAAAATGCTGGAGTAACTCAGTGGCAGCATCTCAAGAGAGAGGGAATGGGTGACGTTTCGGGACGAGACCCTTAGATAGACAGAGTGATACAGTGTGGAAACAGGCTCAACTTGCCCACACCGGCCAACTGTTTCTTAAATGTTGGGATAGTCCCAGCCTCAACTACCTCATCTGGCAGCTTGTTCCATACACCCCCCACCCTTTGTGTGAAAAAGTTACTCCTCAGATTCATATTAAATCTTTTCCCCTTCACCTTGGACCAATGTCCTCTGGTCCTCAATTCCCCTACTCTGGGCAAATGATTCTGTGCATCTACCCGATCTATTCCTCTCATGATTTTGTACACCTCAAAAGGTCACCCCTCATCCTCCTGCGCTCCAAGGAATAGAGACCCAGCCTACTCAACCTCTCCCTATAGCTCACACCCTCTAGTCCTGGCAACATCCTCGTATACCTTCTCTGAACACTTTCAAGATTGACAATATCTTTCCTATAAGATGGTGCTCAGAACTGAACACAATATTCTAAATGTGGTCTCACCAATGTCTTGTACAACTACAACATGACCTCCCAATTTCTATACTCTATACTCTTGACTGATGAAGGCTAATGTGCCAAAAGCCTTTTTGACCACCTTATCTACCTGCAACTCGACCTTCGAGAAACCATGCACCTGTACTCCTAGATCCCTCTGCTCTACAACACTACCCAGATGCCTACCATTCACTGTGTAGGTCCTGCCCTTGTTAGACGTCCCAAAATGCAACTCCTCGCACTTCTCTGTATTAAATTCCATCAACCATTCCTCAGTCCACCTGCCCAATCGGTCCAGATCCTGCAGCAATCTTTCACAACCATCTTCACTATCTGCAAAAGCACCCACTTTTGTATCGTCAGCAAACTTGCTGATCTTGCCCTGTATGTTCTCATCCAAATAATTGATGTAGATGACAAACAGTAACGGGCCCAGCACCGTACCCTGAGGCACACCACTAGTCACAGGCCTCCAGTCTGAGAAGCTATCTTCTACCATCACCCTCTGCTGCCTTCCATGTAGCCAATTTGCTATCCATACAGCTATCTCTCCTTGGATCCCATGCGATCTAACCTTCCAGAGCAGCCTACCATGCGGAACCTTGTCAAATGCCTTACTGAAGTCCATGTACATAACATCTACAGCTCTACCCTCATCGACCATTTCAAAAACCTCAATCAGATTTGTGACACACGACCTCCCACGTACAAAACCATGCTGACTATGCCTAATCAGTCCTTGCTGGTCCAGATGTCTCGATAACCTATCCCTCAGAATACTCTCCAGTAACTTTCCAACTACAGATGTTAAGCTCACTGACCTATAGTTCCCTGCATTTTCCCTGCAGCCATTCTTGAATAGAGGCACAACATTTTCCACCCTTCAGTCTTCCGGCACCTGTCCTGTATTTAAGGACGACGTGTAAATTTCAACCAGGGCTCCCGCAATTTCCTCTCTGGTTTTCCACAATGTCCTCGGATATGTCGGATCAAGTCCAGGAGATTTGTCTACCTTCATAGAGGATAGTACCTTCAGTACTTCGATGGTACACTGACTTCAGATTTTACAAGTTTCAGACTGAAGAAGGAACTCAACCCGAAACGTCACCCATTCCTTCTCTCCAGAGATGCTGCCTCCTACTCAGTTGCTCCAGCATTTTGTGTCTACCTTCAATTTAACCCAGAATCTGCAGTTCTTTCCTACACATTCAATCATGGCTGATTCATCTTTCCCTCTCAACCCCATTCTCCTTTCTTCTCCCCATAACCCTTGACACCCGTACTAATCAAGAACCTGTAAATCTCTGCCTTAAAAATACCCAATAACTTGGCCTCCACCACCGTCTGTGGCAATGAATTCCACAGATTCACCACCCTCTGACAAATAAAATCCTCCTCAACTCCTTTATAAAGCATCTGCAGATCCTCATGTCTACTCCTTGACTCAGCAACATTTTATTTTTCAAGTTATCCAGTTTCTTTTTGAAAACTCAATTTGAATCAGTTTCCATTGCATTTTCGGATTTTAGTTTAGTTTAGAGACACAGCACAGAAACAGGCCCTTCAACCCACTGAGTCCATGCCAACCTATTCACATTAGTTCTATATTCTTCCACTGTCTCATTCACTCCCTACACACTAGGGCCAATACCCTACAAATCCATACATCTTTGGGAAGTGCGAGCTCCTGGATGAAATCCACACCATCACACAGTGAATGTGCAAACGCCACACAGACACCACCCAAGGTCAGGGTCAAACCCGGGTCTCTGGCGCTGTGAGCCAGTGACTCTACCAGCTGCATTAATCTGCATTTTCATGAAACTTAATTAGTCTTGTTTATTTTAGGTCAAAAAGAGCAAGAAGTGGAACTGCAAACTATGCGCAGAGAAACAGTCAGTGCTGAAGGTGAGGATGTGTTAGAGGCATTGGGTCACAGCCTGAAATAAGGACGTTCAGGCCCTTCTTCTTCGTATGGCGTGCACGGCCTAAAGGTGTAGGACAACTTGTTCTATTTGATCCTATTTGATTGTTCACGCCGGGTTGATTGAATTAGTCAACATCCGGGGGTGCTGCATGATGGCTGCCTTTGCCTACAGTCTGTTTGTTTTTCTGTCTTTTTTTAATTTTTAGGTATGAGGTTTGTTAGGTTTATTAGGTTTGCTTCAGGTATGTTTTGGAGGGTTTTTTTCAGTATTTTGTGTGGGGGAGGGGGTTAGGGTAAGGGGGGAACTGTTTTTCAGTCACTTCTTGACGAGGATGCGACTATTTTCCGAGTCGCGCCCTCGCCCCCCTCCTGCTGCCTACCAACTGGATTGGCGCGGCCTTTCCTGCCGGGACCGGACCAGAGCTTCAGCAGCGGCGGCGCAGCGCTGGATACATCACGGAGCGGGCGATGTCTCACCTGGGATCACCGTTTGAAGCTCCGGAGTGTTGGGCCTGCTGCATCGACATCGCGGAGCCGTGGTTTGTAGAGCTCCCAGCGCGGTCGGCGCTGACCAACATCACAGAGTCCTGGGACCCTTTGCCAAGGGCCGCCAGCGTTGAATCTCCGCCCAGCTCGGCCTGTGGACTTCGGGAGCAGCGGACTCCGGTAGGAAGTGGCGGATTCGGAGGTCCAAGCCACTGAGGATGTTCTTCCGTTCCGACGTTGGAGTTCCATCGTCCCGGCGAGAGGGCCTCAACATCGGGCTGCCCGTAGAGGCGACTGCGGGGTGCTCGGGAGGCCCCGACCACGGGTGAACATTGGGGAACATCAACGAGCAGGTTGCCTTTCCTCACAGTGGGAAACGTTGGTACCGCTGTGGGGATGTTTGTGTTATGGACTATCGTGTTCTGTGCTTTTATTTTTTTTTTATTCGTATGGCTGCAAGGGATAAAGCATTACGTTGTCTAAGTACTTGTACTATGGACAATGACAATAAAGTTGAATCAAATCATATCAAAATCAAATTAGTCGCAAAAGGTTGCAATCTTCCACCCCTTTCTGGCCCTTAGAAAGGGCAGCACAGTGACGCAGTGGTAGAGTTACTACCTGACAGCACCAGATCCTGACTACGGTTGCTGCCTGTATGGAGTTTGCACATTCTCCCTGCGACTGCGTGGCTTTCCTCACACACCCCAAAGACGTGCAGGTTTGTAGTTGAATTGGCTTCTGTAAATTGTCTCTAGTGTGTTGGATAGAACTAGTGTACGGGTTATCATTGGTCAGCATGGACTCGGTGGGACGAAGGGCCTGTTTCCACACTATCTTTAAACTAAACTAAAAATAGAGGAAACAATGCACAATTCAGTCTGAGAATAATTATCCTTTGGTAGTTCTCCATTGAGCCTGTTAATTGGTGCAAAGGAAAGAAAAAGTAAATCTCTGGTCGTTGCAGTATTTAGTCATTGCCGTACCGTCCCAGTCGTTCGTCGTGGGATCCACAGACTGTAAATCAGCTGAAGCGCAGGCATTACTTGACAGATATATAACCGTCAATTCTTGGATGACAATCTCACCTCTCGAGTCTAAAAGTCATGGGTTAAAGTCCCAGGTCAGAGCCATGAACATGTAATCTAAGCCTGGAACACAAAGTGTTGGAGTAACTCAATGGGTCAGGCAGCATCTCTGGAGAATATAGGTGACGTTTCGTGTCGGGGCCAGAGCGTCTGCAGAAGGGTCCTGATCTGTCTATCCATGTCTGACATGCTGCCTGACCTGCTGAGTTACTCCAGCACTTTGTGTTCCAGCTAAGATTCTGGCATCTGTGCTCTGTTGAGTCCATGTAAACTAATCTGTTAGTACCCCACCTACCCATTCAGTAAGATGTAAAAGATCCTTTGGCTTGATTATAGAGGAACAGGGTTCTCCCTGATTTCCTGGAATATTATATCAGCCTCAAATGAGCTAGCTATACGCAAATTAGCTGCATTCCACGTTAAACATGTTTTATTGCACTGTAACAGGTGGGACTAGTGTAGATGGGGTATGTTGGTTGGTGTGGGAAAGTGTGGCCGAAGGCCCTGCTTCTGCGCTCTATGACTATGACTATTATGCGTTGGGATGTTCTAAGGTTGTTCAGGTTACATGTTTTCTTCCTCTGATCCCATCCCCTGTGTTTAATGGTTTGTCAGGTGTATGGCCAGGGCTCGGGGGCTGATTGCAGAAAACATGTACAGAGACTAAACATGCTGCAAGGACTGAAGATGCAGGCGATGGAAGCCACAACCTGGTAAACTCATTATTTTCCATTAGTTTAGTTTGCATAGAACATAGAACAGTACAGCACAAGAACCAGCCCTTCAGCCCACAATGTCCATGCTGAACCTGATGCCAAGACCAACCCTTACCTACCTGCACATAATCCATATCCCTCCATTCACATGTATTTATCCAGAAGTCTCTTAAATGCCACTATCATATCTGGCACCCACCAGCCTCTTGTGTAAAAACAATTTGCCCTGCACATCTCTTTTAAGCTTTGACCCTCTCACCAAACAGCTATGCCCTCTGGTATTTGATATTTCCACCCTAGGATAAAGGTTCTGATTGTCTAAACTATCTATGCCTCACATACTTGTATATACCGGTAGTCCGGTACTTCTATCAGGTCTCCCTGCAATCTCTGGCGTTTCAGAGAAAACATGTTTACTTGAATGTAACACATGGAAGCAGGCCCTTCAGTCCATCGAGTCCACGGCAACCATCAATCACCTTTTCACACCAGTTCTATGCTCTTCCACTCAGGGCCCTATTAAAGCTTTCCCTTCTCACCTTAAGCCTATATAATCTAGTGTTTGATCCCCTACCCTGGGATAAGCCATGCCATATTCACTCTATCTACTCCCCTCATGATTGAGGTGGATTGGCTTGGTATTGTCAAGAATGCAAAAATAACTCCATTATTTCAAGATCAGTATTAATTAGTTCAATTTAAGCATTAATAAGGTCAATTGAATCTGTCTGAACCTTCTGCCAAGATCAGATTCTGGGAATTCTCACACACACCTTTCCCAGGTTTGGCTTAATATGTTCATTCACTTTATCTATATGTTTATAATGTGGGTACTGTGTTTTTGATAAGGCCCACTGAGGAAGCAGCAGATTCCAGCCAGGATTGCCAACCTCAAACAGTTAGTGCGGAGAGTGGACAGGTAAGAAGAACTGAAAGGTTGTCAATTGCTCATCGGTATGTGATAGAAAATGGTTCTTCCATAAGCTAGGATACCATTCTGATATTCCAACCTACCTCATTGCGGACATTGGGTTCTTTCTCTGCAACTGGAACGCTATTATGCTGAAAATTATATTCTGTACACTGGTATTTTTCTCTACTCTCCACTATACTTGTGTATGGCTTGAGTGTACGCATTTGTATGTATTGGTTAGCATACAATCACTTAGTCTTAGTAGAGTAACACAGAAATGGAATAGGTGACGTTTTGGGTCGGAACCCTTCCGTCTGAAGAATTAGATGTTCATACCAAAGATCGACACAAAGTGCTGGAGTAACCCAGCATCTCTGGAGAAAAGGACCAGGTGACGTTTCGGATCGACACGAAACATAACAGATTCCTTTACTCCAGCGACGCTGCCTGACCCACTGAGTTACTCCAGCACTTTGTGTCGATCTTTGGTATAAACCAGCATCTGCAGTTGTTTCTTACACACTGAGTCTTGGTACATGTGACTATAATAAACCACTACCAATAGCAAAAGGCAAAGATGCCAGATATTCTGGCCATTCCTCAGCATTTTCAACATTTACTGTTTTTATTTCACATGAACATATCAACTGCTCGTTGATTTGGATGTTGGGATTTTGTATCAGATCACCATGGCTTAATGTTGGGTTTACAGTGCTTTGAATATCAGCTGAAATAAAAGGCATACTTTAGGAGTGATGTATTCCCCTTGAATTATGTGCAGACATATTTACTAGGATGATGCCTGAACTCAAATGTAGAAATGTGTGAGATAATTCTGCTTGGAGTGAAACTTAAAAGATGTGAGTTGGTGAAATATTTAAAGAAGTTAAGGGGAACAGTTAAGGTAGACGGAGAAACTATTTCCTCTGATTGGAGAGCCTAACTAAGCCAGTTTGGTATTCCGAAAAACGCAATAAATCATGGGATTTTTCTAAGGTCATTCGAGAATTTTAAAAAGGGAACGGGGTGCCTGGTAGCGGGGGAGAGCAGGGTGTAACAGCGAGAGAGTGGGGGTAGATGTGAGTGGGAGAGATGGTGAGAGGTAGGGGAAGAGAGGTTTCGGTTAGACAGACCACCACTGATAAAGCCATAGCTCGTTGCCTCTAGGTGAGTCGAGAAAATGTCCTCGATCAAGAGAATGCAACTTCAGAACCTTCTCGTCTCGACCGAGCTGGAGATTTCCACAGGCACAAGGAACAAATTACCTAAAGTTTCCATTGAGTGAACTGAGTGTTCTTACCATCCTCGTCGTACTCCGGCATTTTGTGAGAGTGGTTGGATCGAGGAGTCAGTGCCCGACGGGTGAGTGGGCCGCAGTAGCTGGTGCCTCGCCGCTGGAAGAACTGACACCTCTACTCCTGAGACAGGCGCTGCATCCTTGACCCCGCTGCTCGGCGGCAGCCGACTAGGATTCCAGAGCTTCGCTGATGCCTCGCTTCAGCTCCTGACCCCCTGCAGACTGTCCGGATAATGTGACTGACGTTGGTTGAGCTGAAGCTTGGATCCAACCACTCGCACAAAACAGCGGTGTACGAAGAGGACGTTAAGAACACTCAGTTCACACAACACAAACTTTAGCTCATTTGTTCCTTGCGCCCGTGTGTAGTGTATTTGGGTGCTTGGAACTGACTCAAAAGAACATTCAGATACTTCAGAGGAGTAAACTACCAAGCTTCTTTATTCTAGGACGTCACCTTGAGTCTCCCCCAGCGCATGCGTCCCCTCGCATAAGACATAACATATGCTAATTATATCACATACATCACACCGTGGAAATCCCCGCTCCCATCCATCCCAACCACGGCGCAACACTCTAATGTGTAGGAATTCTGAAGGAGGGTCTTCTGTACAGAGGTCTGCGGATGGGAGTGTCGGCCAGGCCCGTAGGCAGCGCGGAGGGGAGGCGCCGGCCCCAGCTCGACTCTGCCTGTTCCGCCGGCGGGACATGCTGGGTTGAGCTGGGGTTGGTGCTTCTTTTCCACGCCGCATGCGGGCCTGGGCCGTTGCTGCAATGGGCCCCTCCCGGCCGGGACAGGCAGAGCCAAGCTGGAGCCGACACACCCCCCTCTGTGCTCCGCCGGTCCCGTCCATGACACTCGGGAGGGGACGGGGACAGCCCAGCGGCGGCTGGATAGGGAAGAGATGCATGCCTGCACCCATGCAGCGGCACGGCCGCCATGAGTGTTTAGCCCGAGCAACCTATGACCTGTGCATGCGCAGTCGGAATACCGAACTGGCTTATAGAATCACAAATAAACCCGATTAGAAAAGGATTGCTCCAGGATAACATACATTTGGGTTCTGGATATTGAAGAGTACCTGACACGTACAAACAGTAAGGCTGAGATAAAGTGGAAGATTAACATGCAAAGCCAGGTGAAGGAGTCAGAAAACATAGCAATAATTCTGAGAGATTTTTAACCTATGTGTAAACGGGAAAAATCGAATGGGCATATCATTTCTCTGGGGGTACACAAAAAGCTGGAGAAACTCAGCGGGTGCAGCAGCATCTAAGGAGCGAAGGAGATAGGCGACGTTTCGGGTCGAGACCCTTCTTCATTTCTCTGTCTAGCTTATCAAATCCCCTTGACGTCTTGATAGGCATAGGAACAGAGAACAGCCAGCACAGGATCAGGCCCTTTGGCCCACATTGTCCATGCCCAACAACGCCAGTTTAAACTGATCTCATCTGCCTGCACATGATCCATACCCCTCTATTCCCCACACGTCCACATGCCTATCTAAAAGTCTCTTAAACACCACTATTGTATCTGCCTTCACTATCGCCCCTGGCAGCATGTTCCAGGAACCCTCCAATCTATGTGTAATAAAAACTTGTCGCAAACTTCTCCTTCAAACTTTGCCCCTCGCACCTTAAAAGATATTTGAGCTTCAAGGTAACTCAAAGATTTATTTCAAGCAAAGAAAGCTTATTGTGTGGGATGCAGCATATTGCTATGGACAGAAAATTGGTTGGCTAACAGGAGACAGTTATTTAGTTTAGACACAACATTTTGGAGTAACTCAGTGGGTCAGACAGCATCTCTGTTTAGTTTAGTTTAGTTTTGGGATACAGCGTGAAAACAGGCCCTTTGGCTCACCGAGTCCGTGCCGACCATCAATCACCATTCACGCTAACTCTATTTTATCCCACATTCTCATCCACTCCCTACACACTAGGGACAATTTACAGAGGGCCAATTAACCTACAAACCTGCCCATCTTTGAAATGTGGGAAGAAACTGGAGCACCCGGAGGAAACCCACGTGATCACATGGGGAACGTGCAAACTTCATACAGATAGTGCCCGATGTCAGGATAGAACCCGGGTCTCTGGCGCTGTGATGCAGCAGCGTTACTGCTGCACCACTGTGTCAGCACTGCTATTGTTGGAATACTGAATAACTGCTATTTTTAATTAACAACCAGTTTCCCTCAGAGTAGTGGCTTTTTGAAATGAAATTGGTTAAAGCCAGCGATTGTTAAAATTGTGCTTTAAAGTGAAAATCATTGAATTCATATCACCCTTCTAATTGTATACGTTATAAATTGCTTCCTGATGGATACAGAGCCATGCAGCTAGTCGTTGGAACGTTTATCTGGACCAGAAGCCGGTAGAAGAAACAAATGAAGGAGGAGGAGGAGGAGGAGGAGATGATGAGATTTTGTACACTGACAGGCAACGGTTCCAGGCAGACATGAAGAATGCTGGCAGAGGTCGAAGGTCAGAACTAAACTAGTTGTATTCGCAAAGGGCATTACATAGAATAATGCACAGGGGCAGGCCCTTCAGTTCACAATGTCTGTTCCCAACATGATGCCAGGATCAGCTCTTCCTCTTCTTGCGTATGGCATGCACAGCCTAAAGTTGTAGGAAGGACCAACTATTATGTGCCTGCACATGATCATATCCTTCCATTCCCTGTATATCAATGTGCCCATCCAAAAGCTTCCACCAACACCCCTGGCAGCACATTCCAGGCACTGACCACCACCTGTGTAAAAAAAAAACTTGTCCTGCACATCACCTTTAAACTTTGCCCCTTTCACCGTAAAGCTATGCCCTCCAGTCTTGGACATTTCCATCCTGGGAAAGAGGTTCTGACTGTCTACCCTATCTATGCCTCTCATAATTTTATATACTCTATTAGGTCTCCCCTCAATTTCAAGTGATCCGGGGACAACATTCCAAGTCTGTCCAAAATCAGAAGAAGGGTTCCAACCCGAAACATCACCTGTTCTTTTTCTCCACAGATGCTGAGTTACTCCAGCATTTATGTCTATCATTCAGGCAAACCTCCTCTGCACCCCCTTTAAAGCCTTCCTGTAATGGAGCGACCAGAACTGCACACAGTACTACAAATGCGGTCTAACCAAAGTACTATGAAGCTGCATTATGACTGAGATCATCTGCTGTGGGTCAGGCAATCTTACTCTCTGACCATGATGTGGTGAAGATACTGCAGATATTGACGCGTTGCCCTGAATAAAGCAATTAGTTAAGAGCAAATTAGAAAGCCCTAATATTAAACATAGATAGTGTAGACAGAACCCTTTTCCCAGGATTAGAGAGCACAGCTTTAAGGTAAAGGGGCAAAGTTTAAAGGAGAAGTGTAGGGCAATGTTTTTTCACAGAATGCGCTGCCAGGGATGGTGGTGGTGGCAGATATGATAGTGGTGTTTAAGAGGCTTTTAGATAGGCACATGGAGATGCAGGGAATGGTGGGATATGGAGCACGCGCAGGCAGAGGAGATCAGTTTATCGTAGCATCGTATACGGCACAGACATTGTGGGCTGAAGTGCTGTTCTTGTGCTGTACTGTTCTATGAATGAATGAATGCCTTTTTATTGTCACTATACACATGTACAATGAGATTAAAAGCTGCTCCTACTCAGTGTAAAAACAAAAAGGGGGAGGGGGAATAAGGTGCACAGTTTCTGCGACGCTATGTACATATCTATAAAAGGCAATGGATAAATAGAATTACAGTTACAGTACAAATTACAGTAGGTGGATAGATGAAGGTCCGGGGGTTAGGCTGTGAAGTCAGTGCATGTGTGAGTTCAGGGAGATAATGGATTTTGGAAAGAAACTGTTCTTGAGTCTTTTTGTCCTTGTGCTGATGCACCTATAGCGCCTCCCTGAGGGCAGCAGGTTGAACAGGCCAAATGCAGGATGGGAGCTGTCCTTGATAATGTTCTTCGCCCTGCTGAGGCAGCGGGAGGTGTAAATGTCCATCAGAGAGGGGAGAGGGCAGCCGATGATCTTCTGTGCTGCCCTAACTACCCTCTGAAGCCTCTCCCTGTCTGTCATGGTGCAGCTGCCGTACCATGCTGTAATGCAGTATGTCAACAGGCTCTCAATGGACGAGCGGTAGAAGGTCAGCAGCAGTTTGGAGTCCAGGTTGTGCTTCCTGAGGACCCTCAGGAAGTGCAGCCGCTGCTGAGCCTTCTTGATGACCGCTGTGATGTTATCTGTCCAGGAGAGGTCAGTGGAGATAAGGACGCCGAGAAACCGGAAGGTGTAGACCCTCTCCACACACTCACAGTTGATGTATAAGGGAGCTAAGTCGGTGCTGTGCCTCCTGAAGTCGACAATGAGCTCTTTGGTTTTCTTGGTGTTCAGAACCAGGTTGTTTTCTGAGCACCAGGTTGTCAACTTCAGGACTTCCTCTCTGTAGGCTGCCTCGTCTCCCCTTGAGATATATCCATTGAGATATGTTCTATTGAGGAGCTTATTAATGTCAAGAGAAGACTGAATGTGGGTAAGACACTGGTTCCTGGGAAGCGGGTGCTGGAATTACTGAAGTGTTGCTTTATTTCATAACTTTTGAACAAAATGAAAGCCGTCTGTATTGGAATTCTTTATATTTTCTATTCTTAGTAAACGTAAAAGAGGATCGCACTTTGACTCTGAGAAACTGCGTCCATATGGTGATCGTACTGATATCAATGCAAAGGAGACTGCTGGAATGAAAAAGGTACAGTAGCTGGCGAGAATTTATCTGCCTTCAAATGCAGCAGGGGCAGCACAGTGGCACAACGGTAGCATTGCTGCCACACAGTGCCAGAGACCCAGGTTCCATCCTGACCTCGGCTGCTGTCTGTGCAGAGTTTGCACGTTTTCCCTGTGACCATGTGGGTTTTTTCTGGGTGCTCCGGTTTCCTCCCACATCACAAAGAGAAGCAAATTTGTAGGTTAATTGACTTTTGTAAATTGTCCCTCGTGTGTAGAATAGAACTAGTGTGAATGGGTGATCGATGGTTGGCACGGACTCGGTGGGCCGAAGGGCCTGTTTCCACGCTGTATCTCCAAAACGAAAACACAAAAAACTACAATGCCACAGACCCCTCCCGCCACGACTCAGCCTGTGGTACACGGCAGGCTTAAAGGTGATAATCCCCCAGGCAGAGTTATCGACTCACAGAGCAATCGAGCAGGGAATCAGGCCCTTCAGCCCATCGTCCAAACTCGCCTTCCACTACTCACTCACTCTAATTCTACTCAAAATCCCATTTTATTATAACAGGCCCTTCGGCCCAGCTCGTGCATGCTGACCAAGATGCCCCATCCTGGCTAGTCCCATTTGCCTGCATTTCACATATCCCTCAAAATCTTTCCTACGAGTGAAGCCATCCAAGTGTCTTTGGCATGGACATTATGGGCGAAGGGCCTGTTCCTGTGTTCAGTGTTAAGGGAATCGTTGCTACGTTCAGGAATGTGCAGCCGAGGTTAAAGACCAGCTACGATTTATTGAAACATGAAGCCAGTGCAAGGGCGAAATGTGTCACCTCTGTCCCTGGTTCTAACATTGTGACAAAATGCTGGAGGAACTCAACAGGTCCGGCAGCATCTCTGTCGAAAAGCAGTAGGTGACGTTTCGGGTCGAGCCCCTTCTTTAGACTGAGATTCAGGGGAGAGGGAAACACGAGGTATGAAAAGGTTCAGAAATCAGAGTCAGCACCGATGACCAAAGAAAGGTGGAGCCCAACATGGTTCATTGTTGGCTGTGGAGGAGGTGATAACAGGATGTGAACAGTGGACCCAGCAGGACAACTAGGGTGGGGAGTGGCAGAGAGAGGAAATGCAGGGGCTGCCTGAAATGAGGGAAATCAATATCCATAGCGAAGCCCCAGCATTTAAAAGACACCTGGACGGGTAGATGGATAGAAAAGGATTAGGGGGATATGAGCCACATGCAGGCACTTGGGACTAGCGTAACGAGGCATCTTAGTTGGCATGGATGAGTTGGGCTGAAGGACCTGTTTATGCGCTGTACGACTCCTTGAATTAGGGCTGAGCGTTGAGTGTTTGTCTGAAGAAACCGACTACAGTGAGCTCAGGCAGCTTTATTGTCATTGACCTGAGTGCTTTACTTTTTGAATAAGTTTATGCAGGTATCAACCCAAAGATAGACATAAAAGGCACAGTAACTCAGTGGGACAGACAGCATCTCTGGATAGAAGGAATGGGTGACGTTTCAGGTCGACACCCTTCTTCAGTCTGAACATCACCCCTTCCTTCTATCCAGAGATGCTGCCTGTCCTGCTAGGTTACTCCAGTATCTTCGATGTAAACCAGCATCTGTAGTTCCTTCCTATGCAAGTATTATTGTGTGTTTCAGAAGCAAGTGAATTCCTCAATGATTGAAGGCAGCAAATGGAGCTCCGATACTGGAGAAGAGAGGGATAATTTACACCAGTCCAACCCGGCAGTCCAGCTGGCTGACAAAAGCCAAAGTAATGAAGATTTGTTGACCAAACGGACAGAAGCCTCGAAGTGGGATAAGTTCCTCCCTCTCAGCAACGCGGCTGTCAGCTGTGGGCAGCCAGCCTGGGAGCAGCACTCTGTCACCGCTCGCCTCCCCCTCTCCCTGGCAGATGAAGATGATGAGGCTGTTTCTGCTTCTCCTGCCAGTGTGCTGCTAACTGCTGATCCTGAGCCACGCCTGTCGTCCACAACACAAACAGCTGCGAAGATAGAGACTCAGCCCATGACGACAGCAGCTGTGGAACACGTGGAGGGAGCCAGTGAGGCGATGGATTCATCTAGACGTTGTGACTGTACAGGAGTGAACATCAACGCTGGTGGGGCAGGGAAGGACTGCCAGGCACAAGTGGCATCCACTGTATCGGTTTATCGTGCTGCCAGGGTTTCAAGCTCCCTCAGCTCAGGGACCTCCTTGTCCCTGCTGGTGTCTCCTCTCCATCAACGATCGGCCTCAGAGTCACCACAATCAGCTCCTGGATTCACCTCCAAGCAACCCTGGCCCTTTGTGTCACTGTTTCAGACGGACGAGGACTTTGATCTGTGATTTTGTTTTCTTGGAGGATTTTAAAGGGTTAAATGGCAGGGTGAGTACCCCTTTGGATAGGTGATATTTTGGGTCGGGACCAGAAATGTCAACTATCCATGTTCTCCAGAGATGCCCCGTGACCCGCTGAGTTACACCACGCTTTGTCCTTTTTTGTATTATCCACCATCTGCTGTTTTTTGTTTCTACTGTTGTACTGTGTGGCTATGCATGCATTTCACAAACTTACTCTCAGTCCTCCATGACACTGCAGTGTTGAGGTGAATCTGAAACGATTTTACAAAAAAAAGGTAAAACTATGGGACTACAGGAAGTTTCTGGAGCCACTTCGTGATGTTTAAGGTAATTATCAGAGGGAATCTTGGTGCAAGTCCTGATTGAAACAATCCTGCAGGTTTCACTTTCTTTAATGTTTTTAACTTTGTTTTGCATCATATTGAAAAAGTATATAAATGTGTTCATATTTCTGACTTCATTAAAGTATTAAACCATCAGGATTAGCAGTGCAGTTATTGCTGGTCGCCTACTAAGATTTCTAAAAGTCTTCTACACTCGAGATCATGTTCTCTGTGCCATTTGGTTTCACTAACGCTGGTCCATTGCCGTGGCAAAGCTCAGAAGAAATTCGCTGGAGGTGGGATTGCGGGGTGTAATAATAAGATTAAACGAGAACTTACCAGTTCGAAGTTTGATCCTTATTTTATGAGGAGTGACGTTGAGGGATTACGTGAAGAAGCCCTGCCAGGCGCATGCGCTTCATACTTCAAAGCAGCGGCGTGAAAACACAGAAAACAAATAGCCGACGTACCAGAGTAAGGCTCGTAGAAGACTAGAACTACCAGATGATCTCTTAGATTATGAGGGTGGGAGCGGAGGGCACGTAATCCCTCAACGTCACTACTCATAAAATAAGGATCAAACTTCGAACTGGTAAGTTCTCGTTTAATCTTACTATTTTACTTCGGAGTCACGTGAGTGACTACGTGAAGATTTCAAAGCTCTGTGTTTTCATGCCGTAGATGCACACCATACGACAATCTGCTTCGGTTGACACAGTAGGGAATAAATAATATATTGAACCTTGCTTCGAATTATTCAATAACTATTGTTAACAATAATAAACACAGGAATAACCGCTCTGTCTCAGGGAAAATTACAAACAATGGTAGAAAACAAAGCAAATGAATTAAATGTGACCCAAAACAGCATGTCCAAACCGTGGCACGGTCTGTACAGGTTTGTCAGAAAATTGAGAAAATGTTGCTTCTCGAGACCATCCTGCGGCCTCGAAGATTTGGTCTAGCGGCACGTCCTGAGCCTTCGCCGTGGAGATTGATGCCGCCCTGGTGGAGTGAGAGTTAAAGACAGGAATGTCGACTCCAGCATAATTGAGAACCTGTTTCAACCATGTAGAAATAGTTTGTGCTGACACTCTTTTATGTCTTTTTGTGACTAATGAGCAGTCCTGTCTCAGAACCTCTGAGACTCCTTGTTACCTTAATATATTGGCTTAAGTTATATGGCATAACTACATATAACATTTGGTCAACAAGATAGGCTTTAAACGTCACCTTGATTCCAGCCAGACCGGGCCTGCTTTGTTTGATTAAATCATAAACATAGAAGGTAATGTAATTGACAGACAAATGCATACAAGGTATTCGTAAGAATTGTAATGTTTGTACACGTTGTGCTGAAACCAGCGCTATTAGCAAAACCACAGCAAGAGTTAATCTCTGCGTAAATAATGAAGTAATTGGAACCCATTGCCGAAGCATTGTGAGAACAGGAGTGATGTCCCAGATTTCAGTATAGCGAGGTTTCGAAGGGTTTTTATTAAAAATTCCTCATAAATTGGGATACTAACGGATGAGACCCGATAGGATGTTGTTCTGAAGACTTCCCGCAATAAGAGGACAACGCACTCCGAGTGCTGGTAATGTCACTATAACACAGGTGCTCATCAAAATGCAACTTAGCAAGGAACTCCAACACATCACATATGCTTGCATTATGATAAGACATATAGGATTGTACACAGAAACAGTTCCCATTTCTTTATGTGAACCATATAGTGTGTTTTGAGTGCTATTTCGCCAGACTGCAGTGAGAACCACCTGTTCGACAATCCAAGTCCTTGGAAATGTCTGGTCAGAACCTGCAGACCAACAATTAATACGGTCATGTAAAGGGTGACTTTCTCATGTAACCGGATGCACCAAGAAATTACTGCAGCTGGGAATCATCATGAATGACTGAACCATCATTGAAAACACTAAGGGGAACCATGGTTGTGTTGGCCAATCTGGGACCACCAAAACACCTGTGGCGGAATCTCGCTCTATTGTGGTGAGACAGTTCAGGATGAAAAAATTGAGGAATTGCATAAAATTTTAGTGCCCCCAATGTAACGAGACTGCATCCACGGCAACTGCACCTGGATCTGGCTCCCATGAAACATATTTAGGTAACTGGTGATGTAATCTGGATGGAACAGATCAATGGCTGGCAACCCAAATCGAGTGACAATTGTGTGACAAAGTTTAGAATTCAACATCCACTCTATATTGGCATGAAACGTACGCGACCTATGGTCGGCCACCACATTAGCTGCAGGTGGTGAATAAATGGCTGAAACGCAGATATGCCTTGACATACACCAATGCCACATGACGGTACCCAGTTAACACATGATACTGATCGTGCTCCTCCCATATGATTAATATATGCCACTGCTGTGGTGTTATCAATCTGGAGTTGAATGTGTAAATCCTTCATTAAGGAGCAATATGCCTTTACCCATAAAATGCCCCCAATAATGCGAAAGAATTTATCCCGTGTGTGTGGCGAATCAACCTTTCGTGTTCATGCCAGCTACAACTACTACCCACAGCTAGACTCGGTGTCCATAGCCCCCCATCCGAGAGCACTGACATCAGTCTGGAAGATTAGGGAAGAGTCTAGTAGCGTTGCTATTCAGCCCATCATCACATTGTAATTGCTTATTTAGCTGATATCTTAATTATTAGCAACACTAATGAGTCAGCTGAAGAATCGGTTTTAACAAATTAATAAATAGCCTGGGTGCTGAACTTAATCCAGGAGTCAATGCTTTGTATTGCCACAGCTGTGCCATCCAATTAAATTTCAAGTACCTGTGATAATGAGCATGAATTGGCAGTGAATAATACACATCTTGCAAACCAATAGTTGCCACATAACAGCCCTGTGATAGCAGGTGTTTAGCAGTAACGAATTTAAGTGATTGAGGACGAGAATTACTCTACAACACCCATCTTTTTGAGATCTGGGGAAATATTAGACACAATTGTGGAGGATGATTAATGGCTTTATCAATCACCATTATCTATCTGTTCAGGCTCTGGAGCAGAAAACACCCACATTTTATTGGGCTTGTGCTGTTGAGGTGGATCTATCCCTGAGATAAACTCAATGGGAGACGTGAGACAGTATTTAGTATAAACATATCATACATTATACAGCACCAGTCATTAGAAAACATTTGTAATCAACCTTCAATAGGAGATTCGCCACCAGAACTTTATCGTTAAGAAAAGTCCCTGTACCTCTACAGTTGACCGGTAAAGCTGTTGTCTGCTCATATTGGGATTGTAGCCGGTCTGTCTCGGTGGGTACCCTCGTTGCCCCACTGGCCTGCCCCTGCTGAGCCCAGCACCTGGGTCTGACCTTCAGTATTAACCCAGGGTTGCAAATAGGTGGCCTTGAAATGCTTGACTACATTAAGCCAATTGCTTTGGCCTCATCATGAATTTCACGAATTTTCATGACAAGGTCCATTCCAAACAATATTTCAGGCGTTTGTACATTAGTCGCCCTACATAGAGCAGCAAATTTTTGGTTTAGTGTTGGCCTGATGGCGATATTCCCTGATGCAATTTCCTGAAAAATGCATTGCATAAAATACCCAACATATCTGTTGTGAGTTTGTGAATGATTGTCCCTTGGACCATTGTGCCAAATGCAGTAATTGCTGCAGCCACCAGTTGGAGGACGTGTTAACACCGAACCTCCTGTCCCGTCAAAGAAGGACGCATGGGTGCCCAGAACCTGGGTCACCATAGGCACTTTCAGTAATGCACATTAAACAGGTGTCTCATATTTGTTTGCAGTCACTTGCATCATATCTTGCTGGAGCTGGTGAGGTACTACATAATTGATACCATTGGCTAGGGATTGTTCCATTGACTCACCAGTCCCCTCCGGAATAGCAACTCAGTGCCATTTCCGAGACACCCGGAGCGCGGCTCTTGTGCGTGCTGGTGTTTGCACATAAGCAGGGACACCAGCATCAGGG
The DNA here is from genome assembly GCA_035221665.1 of Okamejei kenojei. Classification (NCBI taxonomy): domain Eukaryota; kingdom Metazoa; phylum Chordata; class Chondrichthyes; order Rajiformes; family Rajidae; genus Okamejei; species Okamejei kenojei. Next base: position 44,514,831 of record CM069141.1, read on the forward strand.
TCAGCTGCAATCTGCCCGCTTCTCCCATCATATAGTAGGGAGGCATCCTCCAGTCCTAAACAAGGCGCTGGAAGGAACCCCCAATATATGGACCCTCCATATGTTGGTCTTGGTATGGCCTTCTTGGACATCACTGGCCCTTGGACCCTTATGCAATAAAGGTTGGAGCATCAGCTGCATGTTCCCAACCTCCCCCACTGTCTTGTATGATCAGGGGAAGAGTCACCATTGTTGTCAGAGAACCCAGGTCTGTGACTTTATATTTGCCTTTTCATGGCTAGGAGCAGCCTCAGTCTGCTAGCACCCTTGGAAATAAACAGATGGACCAGGCTCATTCTGAAGCAAATTCCAGTTGGCCTGCCTTTTGTCAATGGAGCTAGTGGGGAAATTAGCACGCTATTTTAACTGCTGCCGGCAAAACGGCACCCGGCATCGGAACCGGCATTGCCGCGCTTATCTCCCAACCCGATCAAATTGGTGAATCCCTGGACCCACGCTAAGATGGATCTTCGGAAGTGACAGCTCTAACTCCCCACTCCTTCTGACTGCTCGAGCCAGCTTTACGGAGTGGAAATACTTCTAAGTAAAGTTTTTAAAACACTTACCTTAGAAGTTCCTACTTGCCGCTGGTGGAGCTGTGCCCTCCAGCCCGTTCAGTGCGACATGTGCGGACGTAATGACGCGCGTGCGCCTGGCGGGGCTTCTTCACTTAGTCACTCACGTGACTCCGAAGTAAAATTTGCCGTCGTGATGTAGTGTGAAGGGCCTGTTCCTGTGCTGTGCTTTTCAGTGTTTAAGTACTGACTGATACTCGCTTGGAGCTTTCCCGTGTGATAATTTTCATATTTTCACTTTGTTGTGCGCGTGTACTCAGTAATTTTCCACCATTTTACTTTTTCAAATGCATTTTTTATTGCTAGGAATAGATTAACAAATACAAAGGTTCAATTGCTGAATTAATTTTAAAACAGAATGCTACTGGGGCTGAGCAGGAGGGGAACTATGACAGGAGGTTGGTGGGAGAGAAGGAAATTAATTCAAATAGTTTCAGGCCACCTGAGCTGAGAAGAGTCAATACCATCTCCCCGAGAGTGCAGACAGCCCGCCCCGAGTGTTATGGGGCTGCACTGATGTGCCTGGCCTCTAAACTGTAATTCACACCACCCCTGGTCTTGCCCCTTCCAGTTCTATAATGTTCTCTCTTACTCGCCTATGCTGGTGCCAACTGCAGTTGCTAAAACCCCAAGCTGTGAAATTCTTATCCCAATCTTCTATTCTCCAAGATGCTTGGGAAGCCCCATCATTCTACAAAAGGAAGACTTTGTTCAATAGCTTGGCACCTGAGCACAGTCTCCCTCCCCTGACTGCTATTGGGCAGAGCCACAACTATATTTACCCTGCCAGCATTCGGAAGAGCTCAGTGATTCTTAACTTGCTGTTCCCCATACTTTGCTTCAGACAAAAACAAATATTTGAGCATCAACTCTCTCCTCCACACAGAACAGAAATTGGTCCCCGCTTTATTCTAAAGTGATTGTTGTGCAGTAACAAGTGGACATGCAAACCAAACAGACATCCCATATGAGAGTTTACCACCCATTATCAAGCAACTGCTTCCACTGCGTCTGTGCTTCACCGGCAAACAAGCAGTTGTTTAATGGCAAAAGGCTGCTTTCAGTCATTTGGTCGTGATGTTTGTTAATTCTCTTGAATTTGTCCCAGCTTTCTCAGCAAGAAAAGTGACTTGACTGGCCTGGCAATATTTTGAAATAGTGTAGATTAAGTGAAATTATGTAAACTACAAAATCAACGAAGTAAATATCTTCTACAAGGGGTTTGGGCGATCTAGAATAATTTTGACCTTAACTAATGAAAAGAAAATCTAATCGTGCTCTCAGTGAGACTTATCAACTCAGGTTACGAATTAAAATAGTTTGATGGTTCCTTGCTCAGCCCCTAACTTCTGAAAAGCAGAATGGTTTAACAACAGTGAGTGCAGTTCGGCCCCATTTACAGAGTGCAGCAGCTGAAGAATATTGCAGCAGCGGGTTACATAGAGGTTGCTGCTGTGGCTGGGCTCTCGCTCACGGCGCTTCATTGGCGCGCGGGCCCCTTGGCAGGCTGCATTGCATCCAGCGCCGATCCAATGTCACCCTGCTTGGCCTGCAGCAGCCGCGTCAGCCACCCCTCGTCGTCGTGGAACCCCATGGACAGCATCTGGGACAGGGCTTCTATCAGCCGCGGCTCCGCATCTGCAAGAGAGTGCACGTTACCAGAGGAGGAATGGAGACAAGGAACTGCAGATGCTAATTTACCAAACAAAAAGACTCAAAAAGTGCTGGAGTAACTCAGCAGGTCAGGCAGCATCTCTGACGAACATGGAAAGGTAATGTTTCAGTTCAGGGCCCTTCACACCAATAGTAGGAAAGAAAGCTGGGGTAAGACAAAGTCTGGCAAGTGATAGGTGGAAGGTATACAAAAATGCTGGAGAAACTCAGCGGGTGCAGCAGCATCTATGGAGCGAAGGAAACAGGCAACGTTTCGGGCCAAAACCCTTCTTCAGTTGGACAAGGGCCAGAGATGAAAAGGCCGAAGGTGTGAGATAATATTTATAAAACATTCATACAGGTACATTGGTCGGATAGGTTTAATGGGTATATGGGCCAAATGTAGGCATGTGGGACTAGTGTAGATGGGGCATGTTGGTCAGTGTGGGCAAGTTTCTGTGCTATATGACTAAGAAAATACAGTAAGTAACAGACCTATCAGTACAAATATATAAATAGACAAAGTGCTGGAGTAACTCAGCAGGTCAGGCAAATGTGGATAGGTAACGTTTCGGGTTGGGACTCTTCAGACTGAAGGGGGGGGGGGGGGGGGGGAAAGCTGAAAGTGGGGGTAGGACAAAGTCTGCATACAAGTGAGGGTGGGCTTTGATTTAGAGATGGTTGGACAAAGGCCAGAGGCAACAAAAAACAGGTGGTGGTCATTTCACATAACAAAGGTGAGACTAATCTCTGTTCTTAAATCCTATTAGCTATCGGGAGATGTTGGTTTAATTTCTCTGGAACGCCACAAGTTGAGGGGAGACCTGATAAAAGTATCTAGAATGATGGGAAGCTCAGACAGGGTACAATACCCCCCCCCCTCCACCATCACCAAGGTGAGGGGAAAGATTTAATAGGAACTTTCCTTCATTCCCCCACACAGAGAGAATGGTGGAGATATGGAACGAGCTGCCAGAGGGGGCAGTTACTATAAAAGACATTTGGATGGGTACATGGATTGGTAAGGTTTAGAGGGAAATGGGTCAAATGCGGGCAGGTTGACGAGTGTAGATGGAGCACCTTGGTCAGCATGGATGAGTTGGGCCGAAGGGCCCGTTTCTGTGCTGTCAAATGGTAACAAGTGATAATGTTTGGTCAATGGAATTTTAACAAAATGCAATTGTTTTTTTTTTTAACATTATGTACAGTTAATAGCTTTAAAACATGAGTAAATTAGTCAGGTGAATAACAACACAACTGGGGATGAAACCCCTGCTCACCTTGTGGGAGGTGAGGATACACAGCTGCCTCTCTCAGTCCAGTTGGTCCCTGGATATAGGAGTCTGGGCCTTGTTGCTGGTTTGAGGAAGCCACTCCCTCGGGGTCTTGCAGGTGAAGTTGTTGCATTGATTGCAGTTCCCCTGTGGATGGATCAACTCCTTTGGGTGAGAGGTGAGTCCATTCCTCCTCACTGTCAACGCCAGGACTCTGTCAGGCAGGAGAGGGGCAATTAATTTTATAAACATTTAGCACACAAATCTGGGAAGATCATGCCCGTTTCACAAATTAAATGAACAGATTCTTTTGCTGGCACTTAAAAAGATTACAAAAGTAGCAACCCTCAAGCAGACACCATTTATGGAATAAAAAAGGACACAAAGTGCTGGACTACTTCAACGGGTCAGGCAGAATTATTGGAAAACATGAATAGGTGACGTTTCGGGTTGGGACTCTCCTTCAGACCAGCCTATCCACGTTCTCCAGAAATGCTGCCTGACCCCGAGTTACTCCAGAACTTTGTATTCTCCATTGCTAAAAACAGATAATCTGATCACGAAGTGCTGGAATAATTTAGCGGGTCAGGCAGCATCTCTGGAGAACATGGATCAGGGCAGGTCCCGTTTTCTGAAGAAGTGGCCCGAATCGAAACGTCACCTTTAGAATACAGCGCAGAAACAGTCCCTTTGGCCCACCGATTCCGCGCCAACCAGTAACCAACAATCCTGCACATCTTCGGAGTGTGGGAGGAAACTGGAGAACCCGAAGAAAACCCACGTGGCCACAGGGAAAACGTACAAACTCCACACAGACAGCACCCAGAGTCAGGATTAAACCGGGTCTCCGGCACTATAAGGCAGCAGCTCTATCACTGTGCTGCCCTAATGGATCCATAATCCATGTTCTCCAGAGATGCTGCCTCACTCACTAAAATACTCCAGCACTTTCTCTGTTTTTATAAACCGGCATCTGCAGTTCCTCATTTCATCATTCATGAAATAACTGCTCAAAGACGTAGTCTCTGCTGCAAAGCTAAACTGGCTGCTGGAACACTACCTTGGGCTCCCCGTCTGTTGGGTTGAAAGCCACCAAGGAGCTGTGACCGGGGGCAGACTGTTCCACGTCCATCAGGTCAGCTTCACTCTGCTGCAGGCTGGAGGCAGCAGATCCCCCTGGCGTCTTCTGGTTCTGGTTGGCAACGAGTAAATCAGGGCGGCTGCCGCTGTCTGCAGACTCAGGCTGGCTGTTTACCGAGCACTCGGCTGCCTTAAAGCGCTGGCCCTTGTGTTCCACATCAATGTCTACATCAATACCTGTAATCCAAAGCAGGCATGTGTTTGCACCTCTCACCTATATCCTCACATATGCTTTTCCATTCCCACCTACCTGCACCTATTTCTCCCCCGCCCCCTTCCCTCCAACTTTCACTTACTCATCTATTTCTCCCCTCCTACTTCTAGCTTCATAATTTGCAACCCTTCTATCCTTTTTTCTCACACCATGTCTTTTCATCTCTGGGCTTTGTCCCACCATCTGCCGATACAGTCCGTCCCCCATCCCCCCCACACATGCAATAAGTCTGCAGAAGGTTCCCGGCCTGAAACGTCGCCTATCTCTGGAGAACCTTCCAGGCTTTGATCTGCCCTCCTCTTCCAGCGTCTTTCGCAGTTTTCCTCCCACCCCACCCCCACCCTCCTTGCGTGGTGTTAAGCTTGGAGGTCACAGCAGTGACTGTGCACACCTCTCAGAAGCTCATCCTCCTCCTCCCTCTCCGTCGACTCAGCGTTGGACCAGGGCGCCGTTGGGCAAAGGCTACGGCAGGCGACCAGGGTCCGGGACCTTTCAAACTCACCCAGGGGACTGAGCATTGCAGCCACATTTCGGCCCACACTCTGCAAGTAGCTCACGTTCTTGTCCTGCCTCTGGCTCTCAGATGATGCACCTGTAGAGAATAGGTGGGGGACATTCCTCAGGGAGTTACACAGCATGGAAACAGGCCCTTCCCCCAACTCATCGACGCCAACTCCTGTGCCTGAACCTTTCTCATCCACGCACCTGTCCAGGCATCTTTACTTTAGAGAAACAGCGCGGAAACAGGCCCTTCAGCCCCAGGTCCGTGCTGACCAACAATCAAACGTACACTAGCACTATCCTACACACTAGGAACAATTTACAATTTTACTGGCCAATTAACCTCAAAACCTGTACGTCTTTGGAGTGTGGGAGGAAACCGGAGCACTAGAGAAAGCCCACACTGTCACAGAGAGAACGTCAGGGTCAAACCAGATCTCTGGCACTGTGAGACAACAGTTCTACCCGCTGCGCCACTGTGCCATCTCAGGTTCCTAACCCATCTTTTCCCTCTTCCCTTAAACCTATGCCCGCTGGTTCTTGTTACCTCTACACTGGGAAAAACACCATACATTGACGCTTGTATTTATTTCTTTATATGCATGCATACATACAAACACAAATATATAAATGGGGGGGGGGAGGGGTAGGGCGAAAATATAAATAAAATAAGTCTATATAAGTCTTCTGCATTCCATGGAATAAAGTCTTAGCCTGTCGGACCTCTCCATATAACTCAGGCCCTCAAGTCACAGCAACATCTTTTTACACTCTTTCCAATTAAATGGCATCTTTCCATTGAGCAAAACCCAAGACAATGCTCGATAAGTGCGGCCTCATCAGCGTCTATAGAACTGTGACATAATGTCCTAACATCTATGCTGACGAAGGCCAGTGTGCCAAAAGCCTTCTTCTCCACACCATCTACCTATGACACCACTTTCAGGGAACCATATACTTGCACTGCTAGTTCGCTATTCCACAACACTCCCCAGGTCCTGTCTGCCGTTCATCGAGAAGGTCCTGGTTTGACTTTCCAATATGTGGGACCTCCCACTTATCTGAATTAAACTCCATTTGCCATTAGAGTCATAAAGTCATACAGTGTGGAAACAGGCCCCTTGGCTTAACTTGCCCACGCTGACTATCATGCCCCATCTATACTAGTCCCACCTGCCTGCTTTTGCCCATATCCCTTTATTCCACCAGACCAAATGTTTCTTAAACATTGCAATAGTACCTGCCTCAACTACCTCCTCCGCTAGCTCGTTCCATACACCCACCATCTGTGTAAATACAAATCACCCCTCAGGTTCCTATACACACACCCCCCCCCCCCCCCACCCTCACTTGAACCCATATGCTCCGATTCTCGATCCCACTGTAATTCCTGACAACAATCTTCACTATGATACCACCTATTTTAGGTGTCATCTGCAAACTCAGACAGTTTTAAGTTTGACAGTCAGAGCCCTTCAGCGAGGTGCCAAAGTGGGAAGGGTTGATGCTCTCAGCATGAACTAATGTACCTTGCCCAGTAGGGGTTGGGTCAGTTGCTGGCGACTGCTGTCTGCCTGGGCACGTCGCAGCCTGGGCCGTGGAATCTTGCTGTCCCATTGCCCAGCGACACATTCCCGAGTTCCTCTTCTTATGGAACCACATGCCTCTGGGAATCCGCTGCACATGGCAAGAGAAAGGAGGAATATTGTTTTTTAAAGTGAAAAGAACCAAATGCAAAGATTACCATGATTAACTACTGGAGAAAAAAGGTATGCACAGTTGCGCAGCTGGTAGAGCTGTTTCCTCACAGTGCCAGAGACCCGAGTTCGAACCTGACCTCGGGTGCTGTCTGTGGAGTTTGCAGGTCTCCTTATGACCCCGTGGGTTTTCTCTGTGTTCTCTAGATTCCTCCCGCATCCCACAAACATGCGTGTTTGCAGGTTAATTGGCCCCCTCTAACTTGTAAAGCGTGTAGGGAGTGGATGAGAAAGTGAGATAAAGTAGAACTAGTGTGAACGGTGATCGATGGTCAACATTATAATGTGAAGAACACTTGAGCTGTCAGAGCCTCTCACTCAAGCGGTCATTGCCAATCTTTTGAAAGCCTCAATTGGTCCTGCCTCCAGCAGCTGGTGTTATTCAATACCTTTATTTACTCCAAGTTATCAAACGTGTAACCGGCTCTAGACGTTGATGCTACACAAGAGTTTGCCCGCTCATGGGAACACGAGGGGAAACCTTTTCCACACAGAGATGTTGACAATAGAAAGGATGAATGCAGTCTTTTACCCAGTGTGGGGGAATCAAGAGGACAAGGGTTCAAGGTGAGAGGGGAAAGATTTAATAGGGACCAGAGGGGCAACTTTTCCACACAGAAGGTGGTGGGTATATGGAACAAACTGCCAAGGAGGTAGTTGAGGCAGGTACTATAATAGCATTTAAAAGACATTTGGACAGGTACACAGATAGGAAAGGTTGGAGGAATATGGGCCAAACACAGACAAATGGGACTAGCTTGGACAGAACATCTTGGTTAACATGGATGAGTTGGGCCGTGTTTTGAGTTTTGTAGGACTGTGAATAAAAGACTCAGAAGCACCACAAATGTGGCCTTCCAAGTGGATGCATTTATTAACCCCACAAAACAAAAAATGTTTTTTACCTCAAATGGATGGAAGAACTGCGGAGACTGCAGGAGTATCATCTCATGTTCCTTGTGGAACCCCTTCCCCTTGCAGCCGCTGCACAGATCGTAGTCCGGACACATGGAGCACTTGTAGCGAGCACCCACCACCGGCCCATTGCAGGCATCACACACAATGTTTGGATGAACCACCCCGGTCTTGTCCTGCCCGTGTTTGTATTCCTTCTTTTCTAGGTCGGGAAAAGAGTAAAGGAAATTGTGAAAATCCCAATTTGTTTCCTAATATTCAGGAAATAAATTCTCCATTCTTCTCCAAAGACTCTAATCCTATTGAAACATGTTTTGGCACCTAATTGCACCAATATTTACTGAGCTGTGTCGAAAGACTCCGCTCCTCATTCAACATGGAACAGTACAGCACAGGCCCTTCATTTTTATATACAAACAACAGAGGTCCGAGCATAGATCCTTGTGGAACACCACAGGTCACAGACCTCCAGCCAGATAAAGCTCTTCCACCACTTTTCATACGTTATAGGAGCAGAATTATGCCATTCGGCCCATCATCCATGCAATCTGTCTTTCCCTCTCAACCCCATTCCCCTGCCTTTTGCCCATAACCTCCAACACCCGTACTAATCAAGAATCTATCAATCTCCACCTTAAAAATATCAACTGACAGTCTTCACAGCCTTCCATGGCAATGAATTCCGTAGATTCACTAAAAAATTCATCCTCATCTCCTTTCTAAAGGTACATCCTTTAAGACATGAGATACAGCATGGAAACAGGCCCTTTGGCCGAACAAGTCCATGCCAACAGTTATCACCACATACACTAACACTATCCTACACATCAGGGACAATTGCAATTTTTACAGAAGCCAATTAACTTACAAACATGCACATCTTTGGAGTGGGGGAGGAAACTGGAGCACCCGGAAAAAACTCTGTACAGACAGCACCAGTACCCAGGTTCTAACCCAGGTCTCTAGTGCTGCAAGGCAGCAACTCTACCACTTTGCCACTGCGCTGCCCTTAACGCTCTGTCTTCTACAAGTAAATCAGTTCTGGATCCAAATGTCCAGGTTACTGTGAATCCCAACCATCTTAATCTTCTGGATCAGCCTACCTTGAGGCACAGTTTACCACTTCCAATCAGAGATTAAAAATTGCTAGTGATCCTCAGTATAATTTTTTTTTTTTAAATAATGGTTTCAAAAGATTAAAAAGTTCTGTTGCAGTACCATCATTAGGCAATGATGTTTTAGTTTCTCGTAACACGCAGTTTCAATACTTCAAAGCACCATTTCAAGCCTTCTGTAAGGCCGACACAGTGATCATAGCTGTTCATCATTCCAGATTGTATACAGACACAAGATTAAGAGCAGATACTAACCGATGCATTTTCTGAGGCTTTCTCCCTGGGCTAATGATTAAATAAAAACAGTACAGAATAAACATTTATTGAAAGGGTAAACTGATGAAAAAGGTTATAGCCACTAAATAGATTCCAAGTTTAGTTAATTGCACTGAAGAAGTTTAATGTTGCACTCAAGAACTTACATGTTGACAATCTTCACTGGACCACTTGGGACAATAAGAACACATTCAGGTCCACCACCTCCTTAATCTGGACGAAATTACGAGAGTGCACCTGAAACCTACCCCCCCTCCCCCCAAAGTCCCCCTGAAAATGTGGCTCCTAGGCCGGGTGAGGCGGCCAATCGTGACCTCTGCGGCCAATCGGTGGGTCGAATTTGCCCCCTACAGCTGGGGCTCTGGAACTCCAGCCCGGCCAGAGCCGGCAGATCCACTCGCATAGCTGACTTCCAAGGCCGACTTTGCAGGCCGGTATCTTGCCCCCCCCCCACCTGGGTGGCCTAGGCGGACCATTCCAGTACCTCTGGGACTACACTCGGCAGCCGTGACCTCTGTTGGCCGGCAAAATGGATAATCCAGAAAGGTTCTGACACCAAGGGTGCAGCCAGGGTCTGTACAATTGACAAATTAATTTCACATGTGGCTGCTGTAGACAGTTATACATTAAACCGGAACCATAGTCAAAGCAACGAATGAAAGGTTACAGCAATGTGCCATATGTACAGTACAAGAGCGTTTAATTGTCATATGTACTTACAATGGAACAACAAAATTCTTCGGCTGCAGTAAGTAACAGGCTGATAAATGCAGTAACACCCAGATCATAATAATCAAAAATAGATTAAATGACTGCATTACTAGGTAACCATAATAGTACTAAACCAAAGTCCGTAGTGCAACCACAGACACAGTCCATAGAAGATCGTATTTGCTGAGGTTAGTGTAATGTTCGAGAGCATGATGGTTGTTACAAGTGCTAATCTTATTTTGATGTTTTATGGATCTTATGTATGTTGAAGTCGCCACCTTTGTTCCCCTCCACAATAAGAAAAGCACTTGCCAAGATCCCAATGGGTATTCATACCTTTAATGTAGACGCGAAAAGTGCCTTCCTGAAGGTAGGACAGGGCCATGGACAGCTCATCGTCAGTGGAGAAGGCGACCATATCCCCTTCCTCATCTGAATAAAGACCAAAGGAAAAAGGTTACCAAAGGGACCAGAAGGATTCCGACCTGAAACGCCACCTATCCATGTTCTCCAGAAATGCTGCCTGACCCGCTGAGTTACTCCACTCCAGCACTGTGGCTTTTCGGAATACATTACACTGCAATCTCATCTCAAACCTTCAATTTACCAGCAGGCAATTTGGCACGCTGCTTGTTTGCAGAAGGAGATTGAATTCTTGGTGAAAAAAAAAAGTTGTGATCAATTATATGGTTTGATGAAAGCAAACCTGGAGTTTAGCCCAAGATCAGCCAGTCTTAAATAACAACAATAGTCAGCAGCTTCATTTCAAGTAACAATAGGGTTACTGTGTGGAGAGAACAGAACACACCCAAATTCCTCCAGGTTTAGAAACATTACAGAGGCAACCTTGTTAAAACTGAAAACTCAGGGTCTGAAAGGGCTGAAACAGCGTCTACCCATTCTCTACACAGGCCTGGCCCACTGATTCCCAACATCTGTAGTCCCTTATGTCAGTGGTCACACATCACAGGGAAAACATGCAAACTCCACACACAGACAGCACCCGAGGTCAGGACGAACTCGGGTCTCTGGTGATGTGGCAGCAACTCCTCCCACTTGCCACATTTTAGATGCTTCTTAAACATGAGCTTTTGGCCTCTAGCCCAGGACCTGCTGATGTCAAATTCAACAATGGAAAAATGGCATATGCAATTTAATTTAATCTACGTGCCTTGCATTTTGAAAAAAAAGGTAGCGGCCATGTATTGAGGAAGGAATATTAGAGTGTTTAAGGTAAAGAACTCGACCTTCAGCAAAATGCCAACACGTCAAAGGTTTCTGGAGGTTTGTTTTTTCTGTTGCGTCGCGTAATTTAAACACTAACCCATTTGGATGGGAGCCAAGACTCACATCTGCTAACAGCCGAGTGTGGAAAGTCCCTTTTCCATTCAAACCAAGATAGAAATAGAAAATACGTGCAGGAGGAGGTCATATGGCCCTTCGAGCCAGCACCGCCATTCATTGGGGATGATCATGGCTGATCGTCCCCAATCAATAACCCGTGCCTGCCTTCTCCCCATATCCATTGATTCCACTAGACTTGGAAGATGACCTGTTGAAATCTACACCTAATAATATCCGTGCTCCAGCTCGTAAAACGTCAATTTTAAAACTAAGTCACGCTTAGAGCATGGCTACAACACTACATTTGTCAAACCTTTAACAGTGCGGTAGCATCAAACTTACATCCAACTCTAAAATATTTTCCTCCGTGGGAAAATTAAACACAACGGAGAATATTTCCACAATGGAGATAACAGGTACTAAGTTTAAGAAACACTTAGACGGGTAGATGGTTGGAATCGAGGGATATGGGCCAAAGGTGGGACTAGTGTAAGATGGGGCATGTTGGTCAGCATGCTCAAGTTGGGCCGAAGGGCTTGTTTCTACACTGAATGACTGACTCTATGACTTAACATTTAGCAATCAACAACCAGAGGATATAGGTTTAAGGTGAGAGGGGCAAGATTTTCACTCAGAGGGTGGTGGGTACATGGAACAAGGAGGTAATTGAGGCAGGTACAAGAACATTTAAAATATATTTAGTCAGGTACCTGTATGGGAAAGGTTTAGAGGGACATGAGCCGAATATGGGAAAGCGGGATCCGTGTTAGCATGGACGAGTTGGGCCGAATGGTCTGTTCTAGCTCCTGTATGACTGTCCTAATTTAGAATCCCTCCAATCTTCCTCTTTCTTCGATCGTCTCCTGCACCTCTGGCATCTTAATTATCCCCCAGATTGGAAGTGCTCTGCCATTGGTGGCTGTTCAATTCCCCGAGTTCTTAATAGTGTTATTCTCTCTCTCAACCACTCCCTTCTTCAGTCTTTGGCATTATCAGTCCAACTGCTCGCGAAGCCTTGACGTTGATTAGTTACAAAACAGCTCGATAGATTGCTGGATAATAAGGAATCGAGGGATAGGAGAGACGTTCACATAAAACAAGAGATCGGGTAATAAGAGACACAGACTAGATGGTCTGGAACTTTCAGACAGCTCCAACGTTCAACAAGATGATGGGAGCACAAGGAACTACAGATGCTGGAAAGTTGAGCAAAACAAACACGAGCAGCTGGAGGCAGTGTCTGTGGAGGGAAGGGACACACGACGTTTCGGGAGAGTCTAACGAAGGGAGAGGGAGGTGCGGGGGAGGAAGAAGGGAGGGATGAGAGGTGACCATCAAGAGTTGGAGGGCAAGGCCTGTTGACCCAGGAGGGGTAATGATGGAGGAAAAGAAGATACCCTTAAAGATGTGGGGGGGGGGGGGGGGGGGTGTAGATCCGAGGGGAGAGAGGGCAGAGGAGGAATTGAGAGACGGGAGAGGGGACGGAGGGGGGGAAAGGAAGAGCCCCTGACCTTTGTAGTACATGAGGAAGCTCTCGGAGCGCAGGCCATCGAAGACGCCGGCCACCTTGTTGTAGAGGTGCCGGCAGCTGGAGGACACGGCGGGGTCCAGGCTGAAGCGCCGGATCTCCCGGCTGCTATCTTCCTTGCCCAGCAGGTAGACCTTGACGTTAAGATCCATGGCCCGATGGCGCAGCAACAAAATCAGTGGCGTCTGGTAGTCTGTGCGTGAACGGACACTCGGCGTCTGCGGAAGGATTGCGGCGGCTCCGCAAACGCTCCGCTTTATAGCCGTCGCCGCTGCTTCCGGGTGTGGCTCTGTGGGGAGACAACCAGGGGGGGTGCGAGCAACGACCGGCAATTCCCCAGCACTAGATTCAAGATTCAAGAGAGTTTATTGTCAGTAAGACACAACGCTGCAGTCCAATTGTAGAAGCAAGGATCTGTAGATGCTGGATTACAAAAAAAAGAGGCAAAAGTGTTTTATTGTCATACGTCCCGAAACGAAACAGTGAAGTTCTTATTTTCAGCAGCTCAACTAATATATAAACATAGTACTATGTGACCAGCATAATAAACAATAAACAAATATACATGTGTGTGTGTATTAAAAAAATATATAATTTACATATATTAACAACAAAAAAGCCTTAAAAACGGCCTTAACAATAAAAAAAGTTCATTGCATATATATGTGTGTGTGTATGTATATGTGTATATATCTGAAGAAGGGACTCGACCTGAAACGGCACCCATTCCTTCTCTCCAGAAATGCTGCCTGTCCCGCTGAGTTCCTCCAGCATTTTGTGTCTACCCTATATATATATTGACCTAACATGGTACTCAAAAACACCATAACATCCATTCAAGATGTCCTCATTCATTAGGGAACGGGGATTCCCCTCTTCCATCATAGATGAGGCCCTCACTCGGGTCTCCTCGATAACCCGCAGCTCCGCTCTTGCTCCTGCTCTCCCCAGGCGTAACAGGGTCAGAGTCCACACCTTCCACCCCATCAGCCGTGCATACAGCACATATTCCTCCAACATGTTCGCCACATCCAACGGGATCCCACCACTGGCCACATCTCCCCATCTCCACTCCTTTCCACTTTCTGCAGAGACCGCTCCCTCCGTAACTCCCTGGTCAACTCGTCCCTTCCCACCCAAACCACCCCCTCCCCAGGTTCTTTCCCCTGCAACCGCAGTAGATGCAACACCTATCCCTGTACCTCCCATCTCGATTCTGTCCAAGGACCCCAACGTCTTTTCAGGTGAGGCAGAGGATCACTAGCAGCTACTCCAACCTCATCTACTGTATCCGCTGTTCCAGGTGTGGACTCTTACATCGGCGAGACAAAGCGAACATTGAACACCTTCCGCTGAACACCTCCGCTCAGACCGCCTAAACCTACCTGACCTCCCGGTTGCTAAACACTTTAACTCTCCCTCCCATTCCTACGCTGACCTTTCTGTCCAGGATCTCCTCCATTGTCAGAGCGAGGCCCAGCACAAATTGGAGAAGCTGCACCTCATATTTCGCTTGGGCAGCTTACAGTGGCTTCTCTAAATTCAAGTAACCTTTGCATCCCTCCATCCCTTCCCCTTCCCAGTTCTCCGACCAGTCTTACTGCCTCCGACTACATTTCATCAGTTTGCTTTGTTGTTGCCTTCTCCCAGCTAACAATGATCTATTCTACATTTTTCTTGAACTCCATTCCCTTTGTCCTATTTTCACACTCCACTTCCTTATCTATATATCTCCCTCTCCCCTGACATCAGTCTGAAGAAGGATCTCGACCTGAAACATCACCCATTCCTTGTCTCTAGAGACTTTGCCTGTCCCATTGAGTTACTCCACTACTTTGTATCTATTTGCTATATATATATATATATATATATATATATATATATACACATACATACACACACACACACATATATCTATTTATCTATACACATATACATAGATATATTGGGGATGGCTAGATTGTAATCATGTATTGCCTTTCCGCTGACTGGTTAGTAAGGAACAAAAGCTTTTCACTGTACCTTAATACACGTGACAATAAACTAAACATTTTTACTACCTGCCTCAATTATAACCTCTGGCAGCTCATTCCATATACCCACCACTCTGTGAAAAAGTTGCCCCTCAGTTTCCTAATCTTAAACCTCTCACCTTAAACCTATGTCCTCTGGTTCTTGATTCCCCATGCTCTGTATATTCAAAAGAGTCCTCTGTACATTCAAGAGGA
The DNA here is from genome assembly GCA_035221665.1 of Okamejei kenojei. Taxonomy (NCBI): domain Eukaryota; kingdom Metazoa; phylum Chordata; class Chondrichthyes; order Rajiformes; family Rajidae; genus Okamejei; species Okamejei kenojei. The sequence goes on from CM069141.1 coordinate 44,530,101, forward strand.
TCGATTGGGCTGATATCCACTGGATTTTAGAAGGATGAGAGGGGATGTTATAGAAACACGTCAAATTCTTAAGGGATTGGACAGGCTAGATGCTGGAAAAATGTTCTCGATGTTGGGGGAGTCTAGAACCGGACGTCACAGTTTAAGAATGAGGGGTAGGCCATTTAGGGCTGAGATAAGGAAACACATTTTTACCCACAGAGTTGTGAATCTGTGGAATTCTCTGCCACAGAAGGCAGTGGAGGTCAATTCACTGGATGTTTTCAAGAGAGAGTTAGATATAGCTCTTATGGCTAACGGAATCAAGGGATTTGGGGAGAAAATGGGAATGGGGTACTGATTTAGGATGATAAGCCATGATCACATTGAACTGGCTCGAAGGGCCGAATGGCGTAGTCCTGCACATATTTCCTATGTTTCTATGTTTCTGAGAGTCAAGAGTGTTTTATTGTCATATGTTCTGAAACGGAACAATGGAATTCTTACTTGCAGCAGCACAACAGATATGTAAATGTAGTGATATGTAAACACCATAATAAACAATTAAAAAAAAGTTAAGTATATAAAAAAGCAATAATAGTGCAAAGACAAAAACAATGCCCCCTCCTGTAGCGCAGAGTGTAGTTGGAGTTCATAATGTCCAATAGCCTGATGGTTGTCGGGAAGAAGCTGCCCCTGAACCTGAATCTTAACTGTTTTCAGGCTCCTATACCTTGGCCAGGGTGCTGTGGGTCTCTGATGATGCTGGCTGCCTTTTTGAGGCAGCGACTCTTGTAGATCCCTTTGATGGTGGGATCCCTTTGATGTTGGTCAGTACCTGTGATGGACTGGGCAGAGCTGGAGTAACTCAGCTGGTTAGGTCATCTCTCTCTGGAGATCATGAGTAGGTGACGTTTTAGGTGAAGACTATTCTTCAAACTGATTGTGGAGGTGGGAAGGGGAAGAAAGCTGGGAGAGAGGAGAGGCCTGGCAAGTGATAGGTGGCCCTAGGCAAGGGGTGGTGTGGTTAATCGGCGGAGATTAAACCAAAAGGTGTGAGATCACCCCTCAGCATCCTGCACTCCTCGGTAAACACAATCAGGGCTTAGTTTCTGGATAAAAAGGCGCTAGTACGCATATTGTTCCTTGCTGTTGGCACATCACCATCAGAAGAAGGGTTCCAACCCTAAACGTCACCTATTCCTTTTCTGCAGAGATGCTACCTGACTCACTGAGTTATTCCAGCATTTTGTGTCTATCATTGTCCTACAAGCCACTTAAGTTGTTTAAGAGCCTGATTGCCTAATTTAATTAATATATTTTATTTTTGAAACTGTAACATTATAAATTCTCAAAGTCTAGAAGTTTTTTTTTACTGTTTGTGAAAAACAGTAAAAAATGCCTTGTGATGTCTTGTGACTTGACTCAATGTTGCAAACTAAAGGTTTGAAATTCTAAAAGTCTAGAAGTTTGTAACTTTTTAGAGATGCCTTACGACTCATTGTTATTAAACTCTGTTGCAAACTGGAGGTTTGATATTCTAAAAGACTCGAAGTTTTTAACTTTTTAGAGATGAGTTGTGACTTTCTGTTGTTAAACTCAGTGTTGCAAAGTAGAGGTTTGTAATACGAAAAATCTAGAAGTTTTAAACTTTTTAGAGATGCCTCTTGACTTGCTATTGTTAAACTCTATTTTGTTGCAAATGTTGACACGCAGCCACTCCCCACTGCTCACAATGGAAGAAGTTCACGGCTCCCCAGAACAGGCCACTGCTTTGAGGGCCGGTATAGATATAACTTGTTAGTTAGATTGGGAGCACATGCAACGTAGGGAGAAACCTGGTGACAAATCAGATGACCTCGAGAGACCAGAGGCCCGAGAGAGTAAATCGTTCTTTTATCCATTGCAAAGACGGAAGAGATTTCTTGCGCTTTGATGGATATTCACCGCACTATTTCTGGTCTGATAAGAGTCATCAGACAGCAGGTCACATGCTGCGAACAAGGATTATAGTTCTAATTTCCTTCACTGTGGCATTATATATATCAAATGGCACCCCACACATGCCTAGTTTAGGTAATCTTGTTTTGTAATTTCAGAAGAAATAGTAGCAAAGAACATAGAACAGTACAGTAACAAAGATAGACACAAATTGCTGGAGTAACACAGCGGGCCGAGCAGCATCACTGGAGAAAAAGGATGGATGACATTTCGGGTTGGGATCCTTCTTCAAGCTAACCTTTTCCTTCAGAGATGCTGCCTGAACCGCTGAGTTCTTCCGACACTTTGTGTCTGTCTGGAATAAACCAGCATTACAGTTCTTTCTTTCGACAGTATAGTGACAGGCCCTTCAGCCCACAATGTCTGTACCAAACATGATGCCAAGTTAAATTAATCTCCTCTGCCTGCACGTAATCCATATCCCTCCATTCCATGCATATCCATGTGCCTATCTAAAAGTCTTTTAAATATCATTATCATATCTGCCTCCAGCACCATCCCGGGCAGCGTGTTCCAGACACTCACCACTCTCTGTGTAAAATAATTTGCCTGGCACATCTCTTTTAAACTTTCCTCCTCGAACTTTAAAGCTATATTATGCAGTTCTGACTGTCTACCATATCTATGCCTATTATCATTTTATAAACTTCTATCAAGTCTCTCCTCAGTCTCTGATACCCCAGAGAAAACAATCCAAGTTTGACCAACTTCTCCTTGTAGCTAATACCCTCTAATCCAGGCAGCATTCTGGTAAACCTGTTCTCCACCCTTTCCAAAGCCTCCACACCCTTTCTGTAATGCTGCGATCAGAACTGCACGCAATACTTCAAATCATCTGGCCCTATTTCTTGCACTCAAAGCCTCTCTGCCTGCACATAATCCATATCCCTTTATTCCCCGCATATATTAATGTGCCTTTCTAAAAGTCTTAAACGCCACTATCATATCTGCCTGCATCACCACCCCTGGCAGTGCGTTCCAAGCACCCATCACCCTCTGTGCAAAGGACTCGCCCTGCAATCTGCTTCCCCGTGTTGTTACACCCTATGAACCTACAACTATATTCCTTTCCATTCTTAAAAGATTCAAAGTGCATGATCTCAAACTTACTCCCATTGAAATCCACCTGGCACTTTGCCTGTTCATTTGATCCACCATTATTTTGTTGTAATTCAACACTTTTATGTCTACTGCCAACAGTGCTAGCTATGTTTGTAATATTGACAAACCTAGACTCATCTCTTCCAGTCTCATTAACCTGCTCGTTGATCACCACAGTGAACAAAACCAGCCTTTCACAGATCCTGTAAATCCCCACAATCAGAGAGTTGTAGGAAGTAGCCCAAACCATCACACAAACTAACCTCCCTTCCATTGACTCCATCTACACTTCACACTGCCTCGGGAAGGACCAGTCTCACACCCGTAACTCCCTCTTCTCCCCTCTCCATCAGGCAAGAGGTGCAGAAGTGTGATAACACACACCTCCAGATTCAAGGACAGTTTCTTCCCAGCTGTTATCAGGCAATTGAACCATGCTATCACCAACTAGAGAGTGGTCCTGAGATACTATCTACCTCATTGGAGACCCTTGGAATATCTTTAATCGGACTTTATCTCACATTAAACTTTATTCCCTTTTCCCTATATCTGTACACTGTGATGGCATGATTGTAATCATGTATAGTCGTTCCACTGACTGGTTAGCACGCAACAAAAGCTTTTTTTACTATTCCTCGGTACATGTGATATTAAGCTAAACTAAACTAAGCATCTTTCCAATCGACCCAACATCACCACTGTCTCTTGCTATTCGCCCAGATCAATACCAGGCACTACCTCTTCACCCACTGTCTTTCACTAAGGGTGTATTTAGATGCTTTCCACTAATTCCAGTAATTTACCAGGATGTTGCCAGACTCAAGGGCCTGAGCTATAGGGAGAGGTTGGACAGGCGAGGACATCGTTCTTTCTAGGTTTATAGGTTTAAGTTTATTATTCTCATGTTAGGTATAGCTAGATGGAGCATCTTGGTCGGGATTGATAAGTTGGGCTGAAGGACATGTTTCCGTGATGTATGTCTCATCATTCTCTCTTTCTCCTCTGCTCACCACCCCTCCTTAGCAGAGCCCATTGATGCCTGCGAGCATGCTTGGCAGACGGCCCTGACGAGCCGTGGCCGTACCCCACCAGCAGCCCTGGATCCTCCCACTGTGGAACTTGGAGAGGGAAGCCGCTGAGCCTGGCCCCTGCTCACCCTGAAGACCGGGAACCGGTGAGGAGGGTGGAGGGAGTCGGTGATGACAGCAGATACTGGACAAGGGACAGTAGGAAGGACTGGAGCGTCTTATCTTCCACTCCCTCAAGGTTGGCTGCGGAAGGCGCCCCCGGGGCACAAAGGCTGAAGGTGGCCGGGCAAGGAGAGGGACAACGGTTCGCGGGATGATCCGCACGGAGGCGACGGCTGCAATGGACCAATATGGCCAACTGGGACTGGGAAATGTTACCAAAACCTGGCGACTCTTGCATATAGACTCAGTGGGCTGTTTCTGTGCATTATGTGCTTAACCGGGGATTGTACTTATGTGTGACAATAATCTTACTGATCTGTATGCAAAAAAAAACCTCACTGTATCTTGTATCATGATAATAAAGGAACCATTACACTGTCTGTCTCCACAGATGCTACTGACCTGCTCAATGTTTCTGGTATGTTCTCTTTGATTACCTCTAGTTCTCATGTGAGTTACTTCTCCAAATCGTTCAGTCAGATTCAGTGATCATGACCAACCTTTCATAAATTAATGCTGGATTCCTTGATTCCCTTGCTCTGGGTAAAAGGCTCTGTGCATTCACCCTATAATTCCCCTCATGATTTTGTACACTTCTATAAGATTATGTGTGCTCATCTGTGCTCCACTATGGACATTCAATTTAGAGATACAGCGTGGAAACATGCCCTTTGGCCCACTGAGTCCGCGTCGACCAGTAATCGCCCGTACACTAGTAATATCCTGCACACTAGGGATAATTTACAATTTTACCAAAGCCAAGTTACCGACGAACCTGCACGTCTTTGGAGTGTGGGAGGAAGCCGGAGCACCCAGTGAAAACCCACGCAGTCACAGGGAGAATGTACAAACTCCATACAGAAGGCACCCGTAGTCATGATCGAACCCTGGTCTCTGGCGTTGTGAGGCAGCAACTCTACCACTGCACCAATGTGCCGCTCCAAGGGATAGCTATGTCCTAACTCGACAATTTAAAGCTTTCAAGATGTTCAATTGAAAGCTTTCAAGACCTTAATAAGAGCCTCCGGTAGTTTTGAGTAACAAATGTTCAAAGTCAAAGTCAAAGTCAAAAGAGTTTATTGTCACGTGTCCCTGACAGGACAATGACATTATTTATTTGCTTAGCACAACAGAACATAGTAGGCATTGACTACAAAACAGATCAGTGTTTCTATATACCATTATATACGTAAGTACACACATGAATAAATAAATTGATAAAGTGCGAATAACAGATAAAGGGGTATTAATGTTCAGAGTTCTGTCCGAGCCAGGTTTAATAGCCTGATGGTTGTGGGGAAGTAGCTATTCCTGAACCTGTTTGTTGCAGTCCTCAGGCCCCTGTACCTTCTATGAGATGAGTGTGTGGCCAGGATGGTGTGGGTCCTTGATGATGCTGCCAGCCCTTTTGAGGCAACGACTGCGATAGATCCCCTCGATGGAAGGGAGGTCAGAGCCGATGATGGACTGGGCAGTGTTTACTACTTTTTGTAGTCTTTTCCTCTCCAGGGCGCTCAAGTTGCCGAACCAAGCCACAATGCAACCGGTCAGCATGCTCTCTACTGTGCACCTGTAGAAGTTAGAGAGAGTCCTCCTTGACAGACCGACTCTCCGTAATCTTCTCAGGAAGTAGAGGCGCTGATGAGCTTTCGTAATAATTGCATCTGTGTTCTCGGACCAGGAAAGATCTTCAGAGATGTGCACGCCCAGGAATTTGAAGCTCTTGAACCTTTCAACCATCGAACCGTTGATATAAACAGGACTGTGGGTCCCCATCCTACTCCTTCCAAAGTCCACAATCAGTTCCTTAGTTTTGCTGGTGTTGAGGGCCAGGTTATTGTGCTGGCACCATATGGACAGTCGCTCGATCTCTCTTCTATACTCTGACTCATCCCCATCAGTGATACGACCCACAACAGTGGTGTAGTCAGCGAACTTGATGATGGAGTTCCCACTATGACCGGCTACACAGTCATGAGTATAGAGTGAGTACTGCAGCGGGCTGAGCACGCAGCCTTGAGGTGCTCCCGTGCTGATTGTTATCGAGTCTGACACATTTCCACCAATACGAACAGACTGTGGTCTGTGAATGAGGAAGTCGAGTATCCAATTGCAGAGGGATGCGCAGAGACCCAGTTCTGCGAGTTTGGTAACCAGCTTGGAGAGGATGATTGTGTTAAATGCTGAGTTGTAATTGATGAATAACAGCTTGACATATGAGTTTTTGTTGTCCAAGTGGTCCAGAGCGGTGTGGAGGGCCAGCGTGATCGCATCCACCGTTGATCTGTTGTGGCAGTAAGCGAACTGCAGTGGGTCCAGGTTTTTGTCAAGGTAGGAGTTGATTTGCGCCATGATCAACCTCTCAAAGCACTTCATCACCACGGGAGTTAATGCCACTGGTCGAAAGTCATTGAGGTATGTCACCTTGCTCTTCTTGGGCACCGGTATTATTGATGCCCTTTTGAGGCAGGTGGGAACCTCAGACCTCAGAAGTGACAGGTTGAAAATGTCCGTAAAAACTCCAGCCAGTTGGTCTGCACAGGTTTTTAGAACAGGACCAGGAATACCATCAGGTCCAGGCACTTTTCGAGGGTTCACCCCTCTGAAGGATTTCCTGACGTCGGCCTCTGTGACTGAGACTGAAATACCATCACAGCGAATGGGGGCTCAGGAAGGCACATCGGTGTTCTCCCTATCAAAGCGTGCGTAAAACGCATTGAGCTCGTCAGGGAGTGATGTATCGCCGACATTCGAGCTGCCTCCTGGTTTCGCATTGTAGGAGGTGATTGCATTCAGGCCCCGCCACAGCTGCCGAACATCTGTCTCATCCTCCAGCTTGGAGCAGAAGTCCAGAAATGCTCGGATAATTGGTCTGTCAAATTCCTTGGGTAATGAAGTGATGGGCAGTTTTTCCATCTGAAGGATTCTAGAGGATTGTGATCAGACTTCTGTGCTGTTCCCACCGAACACTGATGTACCGGGGATGTAAAACCATGTGTCCCTGGGGATTTGTCAATCTTCAGTGTTGGAGTTTACTTCAGCAGTGAAGATCAAAAGACTCGTGATGCTGGAAATCCATAGCAAACAAATAGAAAAAACGCAGTAGGTCAGTCCGCATTTGAACATCAAACGGTTCAGCCCACAATGTCCGTGCAGTACGTGATGTCAAGTTAAACTAATCTCTACCTGCACGTGATCCATATCCCTCCATATCCACGTGCCATCTAAAAGCCTCTTCATCTCCACTATCGTATCTGTCTCCATCACCACCCCTGGCAGCACATTCCAGGCACCCACAACTCTGCGTGAACATGTCCCACACATCTCCTTTAACCCTATGCCCTCTGGTCTTTGACATTTCTGCCCTGGTAAAAAGGCTCTGATTGTCTTACCCTATCTATAGCTCTCATAACGTTATATACTTCTATCAGGTCTCTCCTCAGTCCCTGACACTCCAGAGAACACAATCCAGGTCTGTCCAACCTCTCTCTGTAGTTAATACCCTCTAACCCAGGCATCATTCTGGTAAACCTCTTCAGCACCCTCTCCAAAGCCTCCACACCCTTCCTGTAATGGGGAGAGCAGTACAGCACACAACACTCCAAATGCAGCCTGACCAAAGTTTTATAAAGCTGCAATATGGGTTCCTGATGCTTATAGTCAATGGCTCAACTGATGAAATCTGAATGAAATCTTTTTCATCATAACAATTCCATGAAAACTACTTGGAGTGAAATTCAGCTGCCTTGAGGTAGCACAGTGGCGCAGCGAGTAGAGCTGCTGCTTCACAGCGCCAAATATCCGGGTTGAGTCCTGACCTCGGGTGCTGTCTGTGTGTAGAGTTTGTACATTCTCCCTGTGACCATGTGGGTTTCCTCCGGGTGCTCTGGTTTCATAAGATCATAAGGCGTAAGGTCATAAGTGATAGGAGTAGAATTAGGCCATTCGGCCCATCAATCATGGCTATCATTCCCTCCTAACTCCATTCTCCTGCCTTCTCCCCATAACCTCTGACACCTGTACTAATCAAGAATCTATCTATATCTGCCTTAAAATATCCACTGACTTGGCCTCCACAGCCTTCTGTGGCAATGAATTCCACAGATTAAAGAATTGACCCTTTGACTAAAGAAATTTCTCCTCATCTCCTTCCTACAAGAACGTCCTTTAATTTTGAGACCGTGACCGCTAGTCCTAGTCTCTCCCACTAATGGAAACATCCTCTCCACATTCACTCTATCCAAACCTTTTACTATTCTATATGTTTCAATGAGGTCTCCCCTCATTCTTCTAAACTCCAGTGAGGAGATTAGGCCTAGTGCCGACAAATGCTTATCATGGGTTACCCTACTCATTCCTAGATGTTTCCAGAGGATGGTTTCCTCCCATATCTCAAAGATGTGCAGGTTTGTAGGTTCATTGGCCCTCTGTAAATTGCGCCTGGTGTGTGGAGAGTGAATAAGAAAGTAGGATAACATAGAAACAGTGTGAACAGGTGATGATTGTGGATGATTCAGTGGGCTGAAGGGTCTGTTTCCATGCTGTATTGAAACTAAAGTAAGCTAAATTGTCCCATTTTGAAAATGAAGAATTTTTTTGTGGGCTTCCCTGAATTATTTTGCTTTGGTAACCATGGTTCAGTGAGTTAGCAGTTATATGACAATATCGTAAACAATGAACCCAAATATGTATCTTGTCACATGACTTTGTGACTCAGTATCAGCTGACTGCAACTCTGGAAATGGATGATGCGATGGGGGACCTTTAGGGACATTCAAGTCTCCATTGCATCGTCTGAGTCAGTGGCGAGGCACTATTGCTGACTCACTGTAGGCCCTCTTTTCAATAGTAATGACTGGCAGCATAGTGCCTTCCAGCTCTTCACTAGGCCCTCTACCTTCTCCCCTAGGCCCTCTACCCTCTCCCTTTGGCACTTTACCCTCTCCCTTAGGCCCTCTACCCTTTCCCCTAGGCCCTCTATCCTCTCCCTTAGGCCCTCTACCCTTTCCCCTAGGCCCTCTACCCTCTCCATTGCTCTGTTTGTAGTGTGGGCTTCCACTGGCGATTAACACTAAATCAGGCTTTCAAGTGGGTCGGCACAGTGGCTCAGCGGTAGAGTTGTGGCCTTACAGTGCAAGAAACCTGGGTTCGATCCTGACTGTGAGTGGTGTCTACGAATTCGGTTTCTCCGGGTGTTCCGGTTTCCTCCCACATCCCAGAGACGTAGAGGTCTGCAGGCTAATTGGCTTTGGTAAAATTATAAATAGTCCTTAGTATGTGTGTAGGATAATGTTAGTGTGCAGGGATTGCTGGTCAGGGTGGACTTGGTGGGTCAAAGGGCCTGTTCCGCACTGTATTTCTAAAATTAAAAACAAAACTGAAGTGCTGGAAGATGGGTCTTGACCCAAAACGTTACCTGTTCCTTTTCTTCAGAGATGCTGCCTAACCCGCTGAGTTACTCCAGCATTTTGTATCTATCTTCGGTGTAAACCAACATCTGCAGTTCCTTCCTCATTTTGTCTGCTCCACTGCAAAATCTCCTCAACGTATGGGCCAGTTTTGGTCACCTTGCTATAGCAAGGATGTTGTTAAGCTGGAAAGAGTAGATTTATGATGATGTTGCCAGAACTTGAGGGACTGAGCTACAGATTGGGCAGGCTGGGATTTTATTCCTTGGAACGCAGGAGACTGAAGGGTGATCTTATAGAGGTGTATAAAATCATGAGGATAATAGATAAGGTAAACTGAGGTGTTTACCCAGGTTTGGGAATCAAGAACCAGAGTACACAGGTTTAAGATGAGATTGAATAAATTTAAAGGGACAACCTCTTCACATAGACCTGGAACGACATGCCAGAGGAGGTAGTTGCAGCAGGTACTATAACAACATTTAAAAGACAATTAAACAGGTACATGGATAGGAAAGGTTTAGAGGTATATGGGCCAAACGTAGGCAGGTGGGACTAGCGTAGATGGGGCATGCTGGTCGGCATGGGCAAGTTGGGCCATGTTGACTGACTATGATGAGGTGGAATGCACTAAGGTGCTAGTTATTACAAATGAAATGAGGGCGGCTAGTGAGTCAACAGTAGTGCCTCAGCAATGACTCAGACAATGAAACAGGGACCTGAATCTTCCCAATGTGGCAGGTCTACAAAGCACACGGCATGAAGCTTTTAGATTGTAATGTTACAAGTAAGTTTCAACAAAGATTCTAGTGTGCTTCATTGTTACATTGACAGAATAAAGAAATTCTTACTTGCAGCAGCATAACTCGTTAGTAAACATAATATTCTGAGATGACATATAATAAACAAAAAATTAATTTCAAGAAATTAATCACCCCAATTAAGGATTCAGATCAATGATGGAAAAAGGTTACAAAGCAACTAAGTTTATATTAACTATACCATATTAAAGTTTAGCTGGGTCTTTGAGCGGGACAGTTGCGCTGACTCACAGCGCAAGAGACCCGGGTTCGATCCTGTCGGTGCTGTCAGTATGGAGTTTATATATGTTCTCCCAATGACCACATAGGTTTTCTCCAAGTGCTCCGGTTTCCTTCCACACTCCAAAAATGTACAGGCTTGTGTGTTAACTATAGTTTATATTAACTATACCATATTAAAATCCCAGCCTGCCCAATCTGTGTGTTAATTGGCTTTGGTTAGTTTGCATATTGTCCTTTGTGTATAGGATAGTGCTAGTGTATGGGGTGATCGCTTGTCGGCACGGTATGGTACAAAGTGCTGGAGTAACCTAGCGGATCAGGCAGCATCAGAGGTGGGACTGGATAGGCAACCTACGAGTGTGAAGAAGTGCCCGACCTGAAAAGTTGTCTGTTCAATTCCCTCTACAGATGCTGCCTGGCCCACTGAGTTCCTCCAGCACTTTGTGTTTTGCTCAAGATTCCATCATCACCATTTCTTTGTGTCTCTCTCCTCAGTGATGAGTTACATTATATCAGAATTGTCTCTGGGATGGAAAGTTTGTTGTCTTATTATGATATTGGTTTGATTTAATATTGTCGCGTGTACTGAGGTATGGAGAAGAGCTTACGTTTGCATGTTATCCAATAAAATCAAATTGTACCATACATGAGTATAATCAACCCCTATACAAGTACAACAGGTAGTGCAAAGAGAAAATACCAGAGTGCAGAATATATATAGTTATAGCGTTACAGTTACAGAGACAGTGCAGATAAAAAAAATATATAATGTTCACAATGAGATAGTTTGGGACTATACTCTAGTTCATGGGAGAGCCATTCAGTAGTCCGATAACAGTGGGGAAGAAGCTGCTCCCTCGTCTGATTGTACTCACTTTGTGGGACCAGCACACACAGTGTCATGTTCAAGGAGCAGAATTAGGCCATTCGCCCCATCAAGCCTACTCCGCCATTTAATCATAGCTGACCTACCTTTCCCCTTCAATCCCAATCTGCTGTCTCCTCCCCATACACCCATACTAATCAAGAATCTGTCAATCTTCACCTTCAAAATATCCATTGACGGCGTCCACAGCCTTCCATGGCAATGAATTCCACAGATTCACCACACTCTGACTAAAGAAATTCCTCCTCATCTCCTTTCTAAAGGTACGTCCTTTTATTCTGTGGCTTTGCCCTCTGGTCCTAGACTCTCCCACTAGTGGAAACATCCTCTCCACATTCACTCTATCTAGGCCTTTCACTCTACGGTATTTTCATGGAGTTGTTATGGTGAAGGAGAAGACTGTTGGCACATTAAGTTTCAATGAGGTCCCCCCTTCATCCTTCTAAACTCCAGCGAGTACAGGCCCAGAGCCATCAAACGCTCACCATATGTTAACCCAATCATTCCAGGGATCATTCTCGTACACTCTGGCTCTCGTACGCCCAATCACCAGGCTCTGGCACCATATGTCCTATTGGCTATATGATTGGAGGTCTCTTGATTTATTGGTCTTTCCATGTGAACCTAATTATTTGCCCAAACACCGACTTGTTTATCTAAAAGAGACTGCTGAATTGACCTGGATGGTTAGCAGACAGCTCCATTATAGCTGAAAAGCCTGCTTTAACCCTTACATTACCCACATATCACGGCCCCATCAAATATTACATTTGAGAAGCGCCTGTCACTGGACTAACAGGAAGTTAGCTGGGTTTGCGGGCTTGAGTTATAGGGGGAGACACAAAATACTGGAGTAATTCAGCGGGTCAGGCAGCATCTCTGGAGAAAAGGAGTAAGTCAGTCTGAAGAAGGGTTCTGAGTCTAAATATCACTCTATCCATGTTCTTCAGAGATGCTGCCTGACCCACAGAGTACTCCAACACTTTGTGTCTACCTTCAGTATAAACCAGCATCTGCAGTTTCTTCCTACACAGTTATAGGGTGAGGTTGGCTAGGCTGAATCTTTCTTCTTTGGAGCATAGGGAGGTGAGGGGTGAGTCTTTTTCCCAGGGCAGAGGATTCTAAAACTAAAGGGCACAGGTTTAAGGGAGAGATTTATGAGGGACCTCAGGGGCAAAATGGGCAAGTTATAGAAGGATACTAGACCAAGTGGGACCTGTTGGGGGGGGGGGGGGGGGGGGGGACTGCGGCGTCACACACACACTAAGGTGGAGAGAGGAGGGGGGGAGAGAGGGGGGGGCAGAGGAGGGGGAAGAGAGAGGAGGGGGAGAAGAGAGGAGGGGAAGAGAGGAGGGGAGGAGAAGAGGGGAGGAGAGGAGGAGAGAGGAGGTGGGTAGAGGAGGAGGAGAGAGAGGAGGGGGAGAGGAGGGGTGAGAGAGAGGAGGGGAGAAGAGAGGAGGGGGAGAGGAGGGGAGAGAGAGGGGGAGAAGAGAGGAGGGGAGGAGAGGAGGGGGAGAGAGAGGGGAGAAGATGTGGGTGGAGAGGAGGGGGGAGAAGGGGTGAGAGGAGGGAGGGAGAGGAGGGGGAGAGAGGGGGGAGAGGAGGGGGGGAGAGGAGGATGCGGGGAGCGGAGGAGGGAACGGGGTGGGCAGCTCGCGGCCGGGCAGCTCGCGTGGGGAACATCACTTGCAGCGCAGACGCAGCACGCAGAGCCATTGTGACGTCATCAGCCAAAGCCGCTTGGTTTTATTTTCAGTTATTTCAGATTCTTGAACATTTTGATTGATAACTCGAGAAATAATGCATGACATTTTCAGATAGGGCGATTTTTTACTTCACGGCATAAATGTCTATCAGAATGTGTAATAACGTTACTGTTATCGCATTGTTTTTCGAGGAGATATGATCACACACAAATAAATACACAAATCCACATACAAGATCAGAGTTTTATAGTTATAATAATAAGAATATGATGGACTGATGAAATTAGTGTAGATGGGCAAAATGGTCAGTATGGCATGGTGGGCCAAAGAGTCCAGTTATGTGCAGAAATGATAAATCAGTGCTGGAATAACTCTGGGTCAGGCAGCATATGTGGAAGGAATCCATTTCCTCCACAGATGCTGCCTGACCCGTTGGTGCGACTCTTGTATTTTACTCAGCCTCTGCAGTTCCTTGTGACTTAGAAGTAATGTTATTTACATAACATTCAACTGAGATGAAAAGAATCAGTCCTTTGACTGTGAGATGTTATATAAGGTTTGTGGTTTAGAAAGGCCCTGTCAGCACACAAGACTTTCCGTCCTACAATTTATGTTAGAGCTTTGAATAAGATACAAAAATCAATGTTATACTCTGTAACAGTGTACAATACTGCAGCAATTCAAGTGAGCTGCTGAATGTGTTTCCAGCATTAAAATGCTTTGGAAAAACAGAAACAAAGGAGGGAAGGTGCGTGGGAAGAGAGCATCCACATCTACACTGAATTGTGGAAAAGGGAATTGAAATTACAATAATCACACCAGTGGCGCAGCGGGTAGAGCCGCTGCCTCACAGCGACAGAGACCCGGGTTCATTGGGTGCTGTCTGTGCATGGAAGTTGCATGTTTTTCTGTGACTGTGTGGGTTTTCTCCAGGTGTTCCGGTTTCCAACTACATACCAAAGGCGTGCGGGTCGGGTTTGTACGTTAATTTGTAGGATCCGCTGAGTAACTCCAGCACTTTGTATCTTGCTTTGTATTCCAGCATTTGCACTTGCTTGTGATTATATCTGTATTCCAGATCAGGCTCTGTTTTTGCCAACCTGGCAGTTTGCACACTGCAGGGTGCATGCTGTGGAAATTCCCTGCATCAGAACTGTGACTGCACGCCAACAGCCGTAAATCGTGTAGAACAGCGCACCCAAAAGATGCAAGAAAACCTTTTAAACAGAAACACATGCACAGGCACAGATGACCAGCAGGTGGTGCCAGGAGCCAGCAATGCCGCAAACTTGGCCATGTCTAACTCCACACCGTCTCGTGATGCTGCTTCAACTGCACGCAATCTCTTCCCAGCCCTCCTCATCGGGCTCTCTGTCACCACACCCTTCTGATTCATTCTCTTTGCTGCATGTCACCACACCCTTCTGATTCATTCTCTTTGCTGCATATCCAATATCCTACTCAGTTCTTCTCTACTATCACTCACCTGCCTGTTGGATTTATTATTACACCACCGATTTTCCGGCACCTTTGGTTCCACGACCATTCTGGATTATCTGTATTGCTGGACCAACCGAGATCATGGCCTTGGGAGGGCCGAGATACCAGCCCGCGATGGGAACGGATCTGCCAACACCGATCGGGCTGGAGTTGACGACCCCCAGCCGCAGGGGGCAAATTCAGCCAGCCAATCAGCCAGGGTAGTAGTCCCGATGAGGTTGAGATCGGCCGTCTCATCCGGCCTCGACACCACATTTTTGGGGAAAAGTCCGGCCGGGGTGGGGGATAAATTTGTTCAGATTAAAAGGGGAGCCAGACCACAAGTAGCTGAAAAGTAGGAGGTGGACCTGTAATAGTTCGTCATAGGAGCATAATTAGGCGATTCTGCTCCTCCTGTCTACTCCGCCATTCAATCATGACATCTATTTTTCCCTCTCAACCCCAATCTTCTTCCTTCTCCTCAACACCCTTGGCACCCTTGCTAATCAACAACCTGTCAATCTCTGCTTTAAAAATACCCTATGACTTGGCCACAGCCATTTGTGGCAACGAATTCCACAGATTCACCATCCTCTGACTAAAGAAATTCCTCATCTCCTTTATAAAGGTACGTCCTTTTATTCTGAAGCTGTGCCCTCTGGTCCTAGATTCTCCCACTAGTGGAAAAATTCTCCCCACATGTACTCTATCCAGGCCTTTCACTATTCAGTAAGTTTCAATGAGGTTCCCCATAATTGCCTCGGGACTTATTCTTTGAAGCACAGGAGGCTGAGTGGTGATCTTATAGACGTGTATGAAATAATAAGGGGAATAGATAGGGTAGGGGAATCAAGAACTAGAGATATAGGTTTAAGGTGAGGGGGAAAGATTTAATAGGAACCCGAGGGATACATTTTTCACACAGGTGGATATGGAACGAGCTGCCAGAGGAGATAGTTGAGGCAGGTACAGTATCAACATTTAAAAGTCACTTGGGCAGGTACATGGATAGGAAAGGTTCAGAGGGATATAGGCCAAATGTGTGCAAATGGGATTAGCTTAGATGGGGCACCTTGGTCGGCTTGGACTAGTTCGGCAGTAGGATCTGTTTCCATGCTCTAAATTTCCATGTAGACCGTGGGCCGAGGTGCTTTGTCATTTCATTTTGTGACCCACATCCCACATCTACCTGTATTTATAACATATTGTGTAAAAGCATTATAGAAATCATATCAGAAACTCGCCAAGAAAAAAACCTGCACATATTTGTAAAATATGGAAAAAACCTCCAATTTTCCGTGTTTAAATTGGTATGTCTTAAAGGTAATGCTACACCAAGAAAGGAAGTTTGTGGATTGCCTCTGAGATGGATTGTTATAGCAGCTTGTACTGGAGCCTACCAGGGAGAAGGCAATTCTGGATTTAGTGTTGTGTAATGAACCGGATTTGATAAGGGAACTCGAGGTAAAGGAGCCATTAGGAGGTAGTGACCATAATATGATAAGTTTTAATCTACAATTTGAGAGGGAGAAGGGAAAATCGGAAGGGTCAGTATTACAGTTGAGCAAATGGAGCCATGAGGGAGGACCTGGCCAAAGATGACTGGAAATATACCCCTAGCAGGGATGACAGGGGAACAACAATGGCAGGTATTTCTGGGAATAATACAGAAGGTGTAGGATCAGTTCATTCCAAAGAGGAAGAAAGATTCTAAGGGGAGTAAGACGCGACCGTGGCCGACAAGGGAAGTCAAGGACAGTATAAAAATAAAAGAGAAGTCTAACATAGCAAAGATGAGCGGGAAGCCAGAGGATTGGGAAACTTTTAAAGAGCAATAGAAGATAACTAAAAAGGCAATATGAGGAGAAAAGATGAGGTATGAAGGTAAGCTAGCCAAGAATATAAAGGAGGAGAGTAAAAGCTTCTTTAGGTATGTGAAGAGGAAAAAAATTAGTTAAGACCAAAGTTGGATCTTTGAAGACAGAAACAGGTGAATTTATTATGGGGAACAACAAAATGGCAGACGAGTTGAACAGGTACTTTGGATCTGTCTTCACTAAGGAAGACACAAACAATCTCCCAGATGTACTAGTGGCCAGAGAACCTAGGGTGACGGAGGAACTGAAGGAAATTCACATTAGGCAGGAAATGGAGGTAGACTGATGGGACTGAAGGCTGATAAATCCCCAGGGCCTGATGATCTGCATCCTATTGTACTTAAGGAAGTGGCTCTAGAAATCGTGGACGCATTGGTGATCATTTTCCAATGTTCTATAGATTCAGGATCAGTTCCTGTGGATTGGAGGGTAGATAATGTTATCCCACTTTTTAAGAAAGGCGGGAGAGAGAAAACAGGGAATTATAGACCAGTTAGCCTGACATCGGTGGTGGGGAAGATGCTGGAGTCAATTATGAAAGATGAAATAGCAGCACATTTGGATAGCAGTAACAGGATAGATCCAAGTCAGCATGGATTTACAAAGGGGAAATCATGCTTGACTAATCTTAAGGATTGTTTTGAGGACGTAACTACGTTTTGAGGACGTAAATTGACAAGGGAGAGCTAGTGGATGTAGTGTACCTGGACTTTCAGAAAGCCTTTGATAAGGTCCCACATGGGAGATTAGTGGGCAAATTAGAGCACATGGTATTGGGGGTTGGGTACTGACATGGATAGAAAATTGGTTAGCAGACAGGAAACAAAGAGTGGGATTAACGGGTCCCTTTCAGAATGGCAGGCAGTGACCAGTGACCGCATGGCTCAGTGCTGGGACCGCAACTATTTACAATACACATTAATGATTTAGATGAAGGGATTAAAAGTAACATTAGCAAATTTGCAAATGACACAAAGCTGAGTGGCAGTGTGAACTGTGAGGAGGATGCTATGAGGTTGCAGAGTGAGTGGGCGGACGCATGGCAGATGCAGTTTCATGTGGATAAATGTGAGGTTATCCACTCTGGTGGCAAGAACAGGAAGGCAGATTATTATCTGAATGGTGTCAAGTTAGGAAAAGGGGAAGTACAACGAGATCTGGGGGGTCCTTGTTCATCAGTCACTGAAAGTAAGCATGCAGGTTCAGCAGGCAGTGAAAAAAGCTAATGGCATGTTGGCCTTCATAACAAGAGGAGTTGAGTATAGGAGCAAAGATGTCCTCCTGCAGTTGTACAGGGCCCTGAGACCACACCTGGAATATTGTGTGCAGTTTTGGTCTCCAACTTTGAGGAAGGACATTCTTGTTATGACGGAGTGCAGCAAGTAGGTTCCCGAGGTTAATTCCCGGGATGGCGGGACTGTCATATGTTGATAGAATGGAGCGATTGGGCTTGTATACACTGGAATTTAGAAGGATGAGAGGGATTCTTATTGAAACATATAAGATTATTAAGGGATTGGACACACTAGAAGCAGGAAACATGTTCCCAATGTTGGGGGAGTCCAGAACCAGGGACCACAGTTTAAGAATAAGGGGTAGGCCATTTAGAACGGAGATGAGGAAAAACTTTTTCACCCAGAAAGTTGTGAATCTGGGAATTCTCTCTCAGAAGGCAGTGGAGGCCAATTCTCTGGATGCTTTCAAGAGAGAGTTAGATAGAGCTCTTAAAGATAGCGTAGTCAAGGGACATGGGGAGAAGGCGCGAATGGGGTACTGATTGTGGATGATCAGCCATGATCACGCTGAATGGCGGTGCTGGCTCGAAGGGCTGAATGGCCTACTCCTGCACCTATTGTCTATTGTCTGTTGTCTATTGTCAGTTGCCTGACACCAGATCAATAGGATCCACACGTTCAGGGGAAGGCGACGGCTGGAGGCCCTCAATAGCCTGGGACTTGCCTGGATCGGGCGCCACTCATAATACCTAGAATGTGGACTGGACTGTGAAAATGGCGCCACAACCTGTCGCCTCTTGCATGCAAGATCAATGGACTATTTCTGTACACTTGCTAATTGGGGATGTGCTTAGGTATGGCAATACTCTACTGGACTGTTTGTAAGAAAATAATTTCACTGTGCGTTTGCACTTCACACATGTGACATTAAAAGCACCATTGAACCATTGGATGTTGCCTGAGCCGCTGAGTTACTCCAGCACTTTGTATCTTTTAAGGAGGCACACATCTTCTTTGGTCTTCGCAGTTACACCAAAATGCCTGAAAAAAATACTCTCTTGTTCTCTGCCTCAGAGGGCGGTGAGGCAGGTTCTCTGGATGCTTTCAAGAGAGAGCTAGATAGGGCTCTTAAAGATAGCGGAGTCAGGGGACATGGGGAGAAGCACAAACGGGGTACTGATTGGGGATGATCATCACATTAAATGGCGGTGCTGGCTCGAAGGGCAAAATGGCCTACTCCTGCACCTATTGTCTATTGTCTAATATAGGAGCAAAGAGGTCCTTCTGCAGTTGTACAGAGTGAGACCGCACCTGGAGTATTGTGTGCAGTTTTGGTCCCCTAATTTGAGGAAAGACATTCTTGCTATTGGGGGAGTGCAGCGTAGGTTTACAAGGTTAATTCCCGGGATGGCGGGACTGTCATATGCTGAGAGAATGGAGCAGCTGGGCTTGTACACTCTGGAGTTTAGGATGAGAGGGGATCTCATTGAAACATATAAGATTGTTAAGGGTTTGGACACGCTAGAGGCAGGAAACATGTTCCCGATGATGGGGGTGTCCAGAACCAGGGGCCATAGTTTAAGAATAAGGAGTAAGCCATTTAGAACGGAGAAGAGGAAACACTTTTTCTCACAGAGAGTGGTGAGTCTTTGGAATTCTCCGCCTCAAAGGGCGGTGGAGGCAGGTTCTCTGGATGCTTTCTAGATAGGGCTCTTAAAAATAGCGGAGTCAGGGGATATGGGGAGAAGGCAAAAATGGGGTACTGATTGGGGATGATCAGCCATGATCACATTGAATGGCGGCGCTGGCTCGAAGGGTCGAATGGCCTACTCCTGCACCTATTGTCTACTGTCTATTGTTCTGGTTTCTCTCAGCGGAGAAAACTGTTTCTATCTGTGCTATCAACTCCTTTAATCATCTTAAGCACTTCAATTAGATTATCCATTAATCTTCTTTGTAAAGAAATACCAGCTGAATCTGTGCTTGTCTTTATATCGCACTAGGGATTGGCATCTGCATATTCCAGGGATCATGACACCTGTATTTCATTAGATAATCATTGAAACTATGTTCGAAAAAGAGGCATGTAGACAGCTCAACTTTTCACAATGATTTGCATTGACAAAATCTCTCTATTTCAGAACTATTCAAAGCATTTATAACTGTTATATCGGTTAAAAATATGAAGCTATTTAATCAAACAGTCAATTCACATTAACAAAAGAAAACTGATATTAAGAAAGTATTTTGAATGCTCCTGCAGTCTAACTTGTGAAGTAAATTTGAAGGAGATTTTGCTGCAATTGACTCACGCAGCTTTGGCCCAACTCGACCAAGATGCCCCATGTAAGATAGTCCAATTTTCTTACGTTTAGTCCATATTATTCTAAACCTTTCCCATCCACATCTTTTAATTTTTGTTATTGTACTTCGTCATCCACTTTCTCCGGCAGCTCGTTCCATATATCCATCAGTCCCTGTGAAAAGTTTGCCCCTCAAGTTCTAATTCAATCTTTCACAACTCACTTTAAACCTATGTCCTTAATGGTATCTTTCCAGCAGCAGGGTGACCAAAACCGAACACAATACCTCAAGTGCAGCTTCACCAGTGCCTTGTACAACTGTAACATATGATGCTTATTAACCTGCTGAGTTACTCTGCCACTTTGTGTTTTGCTCCAGATTCCAGCATCTACAGTTCCTTGTGTCTTAACATCTGTACTTGTGTTCCTTGTGTCTCTATGGGATGGGAGATTTGCTGGCAGGGCAAATCTGACTGCCATTGAAAAGATGGTGGTGAGCTGTCATTTGGAACCATTGCAGCTCTCTTGTAAAGGTATTGTCTTGATAAGTTTGCATCGTACCATTGGGAAGGAAACTCAAGGATTTACACCCAGCGGTGAGCAGATAGAAATATATATATAGGTCGGGATGGTGTGTGACAGGTACTATAGAAGGTCACTGTGGCAGACATAATTCATGATTGAGTCTCTCTGAGGATCCTTCAGTCCTTCTACTCTGGGGCTGTAGAAAACATCTCGATCTGGGTTGGGAACTTCTCTGCCCAGAACAGAAAGGCTCTGCAGAGAGTAGTGCATTCAGCTGAACGCATTATGGGAACTACACTCACCCCCCTGCAGGACCTGTGCACCAGGAGGTGCAGATCCAGAGCCAGCAAGATAATGAATGATCCCTACCACACCAGCAACGGACTGTTCCAGCTGCTATGGTCAGGCAAGCGCTTCCGCTGTCACACTGTAAAAACAGAGAGGATGAGATGGAGTTTCTTCCCACAGGCCATTAGGACTGTAAACTCTAATCTCACCAGGGACTAATTTACTGTTGTGTCTTTTTTTTCTAAAATGTAAATACTGGTTTTGTTCTGTTCTGTTCTGTTCTGTTGTTTTGCACCATCCGCAGGCATTGCCACTTTCATTTCACTGCACATCTTGTATGTGTATATGACAAATAAAGTTGACTTGACTTGAGCTAATGTGGATGTATTTTGATTGTGTCTGCGATCTACCTTGAGGAGAAACATGGTCAACATATTTTTAGCGACGAGGCAAATGATCTTCAGGGAGCATTCAGGGAGATTAGTTCTATTAACTCAAGGTGAATGTGTGCTTTAGACAGATGCGGAGGATTTGCAAGGGCGTAGAAGAGTTTTGCAAGAATGCTACCTGGATTAGTGAGTATTGGTAAAAAGGAAAAGGACAAAGCGCTATCCATGTTCTCCGGGGGCAAAAAGCTGGAGTGACTCATTGGGTCAGGCAGCATCTCTGGAAAACATGGATAGGCCGAACAATCTCTAGTTTAGTTTAGTTCAGTTTATTATTGTTACGTGTACCGAGGTACAGTGAAAATCTTTTGTTTGCGTGCTATCCAGTCAAAGGAAAGACTATATACGAATAGCTACCCACAGAGTACAGATAAACAACAAATATCACAACATTTAATGCAAGATAAAGTCCGATAAAGTTTGATTAAAGATAGTTCATAGGTCTCCATAATTCAGTGATTATGTACAGGTGATACTTGGCCAAGAAACTTCCCATTCGAATGAAAAACCTTTTTAAGGTGGTTGTAAATATCATTTTCCAAAATACTGGGTGCATTCATAGTTTTAAAAAAATCGTATAACACTCTTTGTCAACATGATAAATTACATTTGTCAGTGTAAATTTACAATGTAATAAATCACTCTAAAATATTGCAGTCAATTAAGTTTCATGATTAAAAAATGTTCGCTAGTTGCATGGATAGGAAAGGGACATGGGCCATTCGTGGGCAGGTGGGACTAGTGTAGATGGGATATCTTGGTCGGCATGGATGTGTTGTGCTGAAGGGCTTGTTTCTCTGCTGTATATGACTCTATAACTTTAGTTTCAGGCTGATTAATGTTATTTTTGATTTAATTCATTAGAAAATGCGCCTTAAAAACCTAGAGCTGATCATCATCACAAAGCTGTCGCTGCGAGCATCCTGTGTCCAAATTGCGCAAATACTTTAGTTCATTATTGTCTCTAGTTAGTGATAGGATGATTCAGTTGCCTGATAACAGCTGGGAAGAAACTGTCCCTGAATCTGGAGGTGTGCGTTTTCACACTTCTGTACTTCTTGCTTGATGGGAGAGGGGAAAAGAGGGAGTGACTGAGGTAAGACTTATTTATGCTGGTGGTCTTGCTTTCTATCCTAAATATAACAATAATTAGACCACAGAAAGACTTCCTTGACTGCAAAGTTGTTTGAGAAATTGAAATCTTGAAAGGCATTGTAGAAATGAAAATGTATCTTCCTGTTTTAGATCATTTGTGGTGTTTTTGTCTTTTGATTGATAACCAAAGTGAATGAGCAGTTTTGATTTGTCCAGATTTTAGCTGTTTTGAAACTCACACTTTCAAGAATATTTATGTGGTCTCTCCAGGAAAGATGTGACTGTGAACCAAATCATGTTTCACCGCAATCAATCAAACAGAAACTCTCGCCAAACTGTGACAAGTGTAAGCAGGCTATGAAACATAAAATGTTTAATTCAATAACAAATTACAGAGAGAACAAAGTTGCTATCTCACAGCAAAACCCTACTCCTTACTGCGAGACACCAGCAACACTGAAAAGAATACAAGAGAGGATGTTATAAAAGAGAAAAGTTGGTTATTTTCTCCTACTTAGGATCAGAAATTGCTGAGTTGTGGACATAGCCCAGACCATCACGCAAACCAACCTCCCGTTCATTGACTCCATTTACATTTCATGCTGCCTTGGCAAGGCCACCAGCATAATCCAAGATGGCGGCGCTGGCTTAACAGCTGCGGCCCGCCTGCAGTTATTTTATTTTTTTTGTCCTTTTTTTAGTTGGTTTTGTTTTATTAGATTGTGTGTGTGTGTGTGTGTGGGTGGGGGGGAGTAACTTGTCTGGGTCTCTTCCTTCGGGGAGGGGGGTGTGCGACTTTTCTGTCGTATTCCTCGTCTTCGTCTCCGTCTGCGCCGAGAATGGTGGAGTTGGCGGCCTCGGGCCCCGGGGCTGTTCCAGCGATGGCGGCGATGACCCGACTCGGTCCTGGAGCGGTTCCAGCAGCGGCAGCGACCCGACTCGGTCCCGGAGCGGTTCCAGCAGCGGCAGCAGCAGCGGCGGCGGCCCGACTTGGTCCCGGAGCGGTTCTGGCAGCGGCGGCGGTGGTGGCGATCCGACTCGGTCTCGGGGCAGTTCCAGCAGCGGCAGCAGCAGCGACGGCGGCCCGACTCAGTCCCGGGGCGGTTCCAGCAGCAGCGGCGGCGGCAGCGGCGACCCGACTCGGTCCCGGAGCGGTGGCGGCGGCAGTGACTGCGGCCCGACCGCGACTGGAATCGGCCGCGGGCCCAGTGGACGACATCGTCTGGAGCTCGCAGCTCACAGGTTGGTGACCTGTTTTTATGAGCTCCCGCAACAACACCTTCGTCCGCTGGTCTGGAGGGCGGCAGCTTCGACCACCCCGGGCCGCGGAGTTGAACCGGCCCGTTCGCGGAGCTCGGTTGAACCGCGGGACTGACTTACTTACCATCACCCAGTGGGGTCACATCATCTGAAGCCTGGATCGCCTCGGCGCAGAGGGAATCAAAGAGGGAAGAGACAGAGACTTTAAGACTTTGCCTTCCACCACAGTGAGAAGGTGTTGGTGAACTCACTGTGGTGGATGTTAAATTTGAGTTTATTGTGTGTTCTGTCATTTAAAAAAAAAATTATATGTATGACTGCAGGGGAACGAAATTTCGTTCAGACCAAAAGGTCTGAATGACAAATAAAGAATCTAAATTATCTAATAATCAAGGACCAGTCAGTCCCTCTTCTCCCCTCTTCCTTCAGGCAAGAGGCACAGAAGTGTGAAAACGCATACCTCCAGATTCAGGGACAGTTTCTTCCCAGCTGTTATCAGGCAACTTAAGAGCGGTCCTGACCTCCCATCTACTTCACTGGAGACCCTCCGACTAATCTTAAATCGGACTTTACTGGATTTTATCTTGCACTAAACGTTATTGTAATGGGGAGCATTACATTATTGTATTGGGGAACATGGGGGGAGGGGGGGGGAGGAGGGGGCAGTGGGGGAGGGAGGAAGGGAAGTAAATCTGAAGACTAATCCAACCTAAAAGCAAAGGCATGCAGCAAACTACAAAATAAAATGGATGCAACAATCGCAGATTCAACTTAACCCTACAGTATAAAGCAAACATAAAAAAGGAAAAGGGACATACTGCACCATGGTCATAGAGTAACCATGAGTGCAGTAGCTATGAGGTGTAGCAGTCTCAGTAGTTGTGACGTGCGGATGCAGGCAGTAGATAAGACTGATGTTTTGCAACTTTGTCAGTGCCAAAATGTGGCGTCACTTGTGTACTGCCTAGGTGAGGTCTGCTACATGATTTTACCGGGTCGTATGCAAACCAAAGCATTTCAATTGTACCTAGGTACGTGTGACATTAAAGTATCATTGAATCATTGAGCTTCTTCCCAGCAGCCATCAGGTTCTTGAACCACTCTGTACAACCCTACCTCAGCAATAAACTACTATGGACTTTGAACTACTGAGCTTGCACTATGTATTTTGGCTTGCACTATCATGGTCTGGTTTACCTAGAATAACTGATTGACTTATTATAGATTAGTTGTGTTGTTCTGCTTAATGTGCCTGTAAAGCTGCAGCAAGTAAGAATTTAATTGCTCCAATCCTGGTGTACTTGGCCATTAAATACCCCAATCTCATTTCAACAAAACTTTCTAGTTCAGACACTGGTTTATTAGATCTATGTAGGTAATATGCTACTTTTTTAAATTCCTGGGCTGGATTAAATGATTCTCTTTTACTCTTTGCTGCCTCATTTGAGCGAGCCAACCACTTTTAATGCAGGCGAGCCAAACAGGACAGTCATAATGTCATAGAGCCTCATCAACACTAGTTCCACCAGCCCACGTTTGGCACATATTCCTCTAAACCTTTCCATGTTTAGTTTAGTTTAGTTTGTAGCTGTTCAAATGTCTTTTAAATGTTGCAGATAGTCTCTGCATCAACTATCCCCCCTGGCAGTTCGTTCTATATACCCACCATCCTCTGTGTGGAAAAAGTTGCCCCTCAGGTTCATGTTAAATATTTCTTAAGAATCACCTTAATCCTTATTAATCACCTTAATCCTTTGTCATCTGGTTCTTGATTCCCCTCCCATGGATAACAGGGGTATTCACCCCTTTGTGCATTCACCTTATCTTCTTCCCCTCAGTAATATATATACCTCTATAAGATCACCCCTTAGCCTCCTGCACTCCAAGAAATAAAGTCCTAGCATCCCAACCTTGCCCTGTAGCTCAGACCCTCAAGTCCGGCAACATCCTTGTAAATCTTCTCTACACTTTTTCCAGCTTAAGTTCATCCTTCCTTTAGCAAGGTAACCAAAACTGAACTCATTACACCAAATGCGGCCTCATCAACGTCTTGTACAATGCCTCTTCCCAATGGCCAGTGTCAACGTTGGGATTCTTCATGGAAGCCATTTAAGACTGAGATGAGGAAAAACTTTTTCCCCCAGAGAGTTGTGAATCTGTGGAATTATCTGCCCCAGACGGCAGTGGAGGCCAATTCACTGGATGTTTTCAAGAGAGAGTTAGATTTAGCTCTAAGGACTCAATGGACATGGGGGGGAAAGCTCGAATAGGATACTGATTTTGGATGATCAGCCATGATTATATTGAAATGCGATTCTGGCTCGAAGAGCCGAATGGCCTTCTCCTGCACTTATTTTCTTTTTTCTATGTTCTAAGAGAATCTTTGAATCTCACTTTCTGTCCACCACTCAGTCCACACTCCAGAAAGTGGTTGCTTTAGTATTCCATTATCAGAAAATCTCTGACACATCCTGCCCACCTGATCAGTGATCCTTTCAACAAAACCTCTATAGTCATAGAGTCATACAACATGGAAACATTTCCTTCTGCCCAGCTTGCCCATGCAGAGCAAGATGCCCATCTACACTAGTCCCACCTATTCGCGTTTGGCCCATATCCCTCTAAACCTTTCCTATCCATGTCCTGTTCAAATGTATTTTAAATGTTGTATAGGTCCTGCCTCAACTACCTCCTCTGGCAGTTTGTTCCATATACCCATCACCCTTTGTTGACCCCATAGCAGAAGCGTCCACATCGCGGGGCTGGAAACTGGAAGTATCCTGAGTTAATTCTGCTACCACCATCATCTATTGCAACAAGTGATGGCTCCCACTGATTGGCGCTGGAAGCTTGCTTCCTTTTCAGGATGGACGATGACAGCGAGGTCAACATTTGTAACAGGATGGACTCGAAAGAAGAAGATCACCTTCTGTGTGAAAATGATGTGTCTAGATGAGAAGCTTTGTTTGGAACAGAATCTGTGTGTCCAGAATCTTGTTTTACCAGAATGATGCCTGGATTACGGGATATTAGCTGCAGGCAGCGGTTGGACAATGCCTGTACCACGCAGAATGCCAAGTTAAACTAATCTCCTTTGCCTGCACATGATCCATTAACCTTCCATATCCATGTGCCTATCTAAAAGCTTCTTAAACACAACTATCATATCTGCCTCCACAGTGGTGCAGCGGTAGAGTTGATGCCTTACAACCAGAGTCCCGGGTTCGATCCTGACTACAGGTGCTGTCTGTGCAGTGTTTACATGTTTTCCCTGTAACCGCGCTGGTTTTCTCCCACATCCAAAGACGTGCAGCTATGTAGGTTAATTGGCCTCTGTAAATTGTTCCTAGTGTGTAGGATAGAACCAGTGTACAGGGTGATTGTTGATCTGTGCAATGCTGGTTTCTATGCTGCATCTCTAAACAAATCCAAACCACCCCTGACAGCATATTTCAGGCACCCACCACTCATTGTGTAAAAAAAAACAGATCATGAGACTGGTATACACCTTTTGTGAAGGCAATTTTAAAACTATTGGAGGCGGAAGGAACTGCAGATACTGAAATCTTGAACAAAAAACAAAGTGTTGGAGAAACTCAGTGGGTCAGGCAGCATCTGTGACGGGAAACGGACAGATGATATATCAGGTCAGAAGCTTTCTTCAGACATTGGAGTGGGAGGGGGGAGAGATGGGAATGGGACAAAACCTGGCAAGTGATAGGTGGATACAGGTGAGGTGAAGTGGATGATTGGCAGATAGGCAGATGTGTCCTATCTGGGACACATGACAATACACTCTCTTGAACTCTAAGTGTCAAAGGCTGAGGTGAAAAGGAGACAAAATATGAGATGTGTCAAATGTACACAGAGGGAGGGATATGAGTGGACAGGGACAGAGGGGGGAAAGAGAGGGGGGCTTTGTCCCACCCCCACCTCTCTCTTCCAGCATTCTCCCCCCTAGTCCAATCAATCTGAAGAATGGTCCCAAACCGAAACATCACCTACCCATTCCCATCCACAGATGCTGCCTGACCCACTGAGTTCCTCCAGCACTTTGCCACCCTTTACTGCATATTCCCTGCATATCTATATGTCTATCCAAAAGTTATTTTAATGCCACAATCACCACCCCTGGCGGTGCTTTACAGGCACTCACCACTCTCTAAAAAAACTTTGCCCCGCACATCTCCGTATTTGATTTTTCCATCCTAGGAAAAAGGTTCCAACTTTCTACCTGATCAATGTCTCTGATAATTTTATGATTTCCTTAAGTTTAAAACTACCGTTTAATTATCAAGTCACTTGAGGACTTGGAAGAATATTGAGTGTAAATTAGCAGTCATGTTTTTCATGTAACAGTTTCAAAGTGTTCTCTATTGTAATGAGTTTCAGGATGTCCTTCTCTTTGAGGCATGCAAGGACAGTAAAGGGTGGCACAGTGGCGCAGTGGTAGAGTTGCTGCCTCCCAGCACCATAGACCTGGGTTCGACCCTGACTACGGAGTTTGTACATTCTCCAAATGGCTGCATGGGTTTTCTCCAGTTTCCTCCCGCACTCCAAAGACATGCAGGTTTGTAGATTAGTGGATAGTGTTACTGTACGGGGTGATTGCTGGTCATGCACAGACTCGGTGGGCCGAAGGGCCTGTTTCTGCACTGTATATCTAAAGTCTAAAGGGATTGACAGGTTGGAGAGTATAGATTTGGGGGATTATAGTCTAAAAAAGACCAAGTATTTCAGCAGGGTGTTTATGCTACTCAAGCTTGTAATTAAAACACCTGGAATGATCTGAATACATAAGTTCAAATCCGACACGGAAATTGTGAAATGTGAATGCACTGTTAGTTAAATAACCTGGAAACAGAAACAAGTCTATAGTGCAGAACATAACACGATTGCATTGTTGTAAAAGTTAGTCTGCATCCCAGACTACATCCCAGACTACATCCCAGTTAGTCTGCATCCCAGCTTACCTGAAGTATGTGGTTTATAAACAGTACATGTCCAGAGCCACAACAAGAAGATGGATTTTATATATTCCTATGTCGTAACTCACTGAGCACTCAGTTAACATATAATAGATGCCAATTGTATTGGACACCCATATCTCAGGCAAAAATTAAAAAGGATCAGTATATGAAATTAAGAGAGACACAGATAGGGTGGAAATG
Organism: Okamejei kenojei; assembly: GCA_035221665.1. Taxonomy (NCBI): domain Eukaryota; kingdom Metazoa; phylum Chordata; class Chondrichthyes; order Rajiformes; family Rajidae; genus Okamejei; species Okamejei kenojei. Next base: position 44,559,094 of record CM069141.1, read on the forward strand.
TCATGATGGCAGAGCTTTAAGGTGAGAGGGACAAAGTTTAAGGGAGATGTGTGGGGTACGTTTTTTTGCACTTGATGGCAGTGTGATCGTGGTGCCAATGAACAATAAGGGGAAATAGTGAGGCTCCCTTTTGTTGGAGATGGTTAAAGCCTGGCATCTTAGACTCAAATGCAACTTGGAGAGCAAATGGAGATAGAGCAGAACTTGGCCACACAGTTAAAGTGTAAAGGGATCATAGTAAAGGGTTGAGAATGCATCCTTGCAGGACACTGGTGCTGGGAATAATCGAGGATGTCTTGTTACCTATCCTCACTGATTGTGGTCTATGGGTCAGGTAATCAAGGATCCACTTTCAAGGTGGGGTGGGGGGAGCGGTTGATGGGTCCTAGATACAGTGGAATGGAAATATTTGGATGGAATTACAGTGTTCCTTTGGTGATTCCATGGACCTGTCATCTTAAACCAGTGTCCTCTGGTTCGTGATTCCCCAACTCTGGCCAAAATACTCTGTGCATTCCACTCCCTCATGATTTAGCACACCTCTAGAAGATCACCCCTCACTCTCCTGAATGATATATCTGCGAGTGTTAGAATTATTTATCTAAAAGTAAACATATATTAAATCCAAAGAAGTGGAATTTTGGGAGCTTTTAATCCAAAAAATGTAAGTTCGTCTATTTGGCCTGTCAGAAGCTTTGGTTGCCATGGATACTGCAGGGAGACTGGTTATTCAGCATTAACACCTGCATAAATGTCCATATATATGAATTCGTTCACACAACACAGAATCAACATCTGCTTTTAATGTACCTCTGAGTGTTTTGTTTTCATCCCAAAACCTTTTTCGTGTGTCTTCGGATACAAAAGATAATAAATTCGACCGACCGAGGGGGCGAGCGAGTGAGCGAGCGCCAACCGCAAAATCAAAGGCGAGCCCACCGACGGGGTAGCCGTCCGCGGCGTGAGAGGCCGACGCATGCGTCATGCATCGACCGGCGGACCGCCACCACCGCCGGCGGCTGTCGCGAGGGAGCGTCCGCGCGGGGATGTAGTGCCGGCTGGCGCGGCCGCAGTGACAGACGGAGGCTGCACGGCGGGCGCCGCAGGAGATGCCGTCGTGAACCCGGCACAAGAATGTCTGTCCGATGAGATGAGGCTCCGAAGTGGGACTGTTGTGACGGCTGTGGTCCTGTGCAGCGTGGTGTCGGTGTCCTGGTACGCGGCGTTCTCCGCTCAGAAAGGTGAGGGACGACCCCCCCCCCCCCCCACTCTCGGAGGGGCGATGGCGGAAACGGTGAGGGCCCACCCGCATTGGCGGGGGTCTGCCCCCACCCACCCACCTTTACGTCCAGAATACTCGCCCTCACTGCCAGAATGCTCCCCCTACTCACTCCCAGAGTACACCCCCCTCCGCCTCACTGCCAGAGTACCCCCCCCCCCCCTCACTCCTGGACTTCTCCCGAAGTACACCTCATGTACAACATGGACCGGAGTACACCATCCCCTCACTCCCCGAGTACTCTCTTCGTCCCTCACTCCCGGAGCACTCCATCTCCCCTTCTCACTCTGAGTATCCCCATATCCCAGAGCATCCCCCCCCCACCTCACTGCCAGAGTAACCCTCACCCCCTAACCTCACTCCCGAGAGTACTCCCCTTCCCACTCCAAAAGCCATCTCTTTCCTTCCCATCCCTGACTCCTGCTATCTCATTCACATCCTAGTCTTGATCCCGCACCCACTTTCATGCTCACTCTGACCCCAACCATCTCTTCCCCACCCATTCCTCCCTAACTGAATCCCATCCCTTCTGCTGTCATCCCTGCCTTCTCTTCCAAATCCCCTTTAATCCGAGGAATCATTTCCCCCACTCCACCAGCTCCCCAAATCCTTGATCCCATTCCATCTCTCCACACCTCAAACAACTCCCCACACCTTTCCCCCACTCTAATCCCCACCCCTCTCTCCCACTCTATCCCCATCCCTCTCTTCCATCCTGTCCCCATCCCAATCTTTCCCCACCCCCTCTCTCACGCTTTCCTTATCCTATCCCTCCTTCCTACCCTTTCCACTTCCCTCTCTCCCACTCTTTCCCCATCTCTGTCCCCTTCAGTAATTCTCAGATCTCCCACCCCTCTCCCTGTTTACCCTGGGTTATCCCAGGATACTGATGTTGGGCTTATTCCAGACTTTCCCTCCTTGTCTCGGCTGTCCAAGAGATGTCCACGGCCCTGGGATCTGGTCAACAATGCCCCAAAGCTATGCCCTGTATTTGGGTGGAGTTGAGGTATTGACAGCCAGTGCATTGTCAGCACCGGGCAGTGCGTGTGTGTGTTTTCAGTGCTTCATTTTTCTCTTGTCATTTTTCTTTTTTCCATCCGTCCCTCCTATTCCGCACAACCAAAGCTAGTTTGGTCATCCAGAGAGCGAATTGCAATCTTACCAAAATTGGTTTTATCGTTAACTTTGCAAGCTTGGTCGCTGGACAAAAGCAAATCATGAATACCCTACAGTAGGATTATGCATAGCAAGTCAATGTTTTCTGCTTTATTCTCTCGGAAGCTGGTGTGTCTTGTAATGCTGTTGCTTAACTGTTGTGGACTCTGTTTTCTTCCTTGCTAGTGGGAAAAGGTTTGCATTGGATAGGGATTTTTTTCCTCAACAGCACTACGATGCTCATGAAACTCTCTGCTTGTCTAATTGTGTGAACCTTGTTGATTAAATGCGTGGTTTTGCCAAGACCAACTGGAAGGGGCAATCGTTTGGTGGTTTCTTTTGTCCGTTTAACTCTCCTCTAAGACCACTGTGTGTGTTTTTGCGTCTGGAAAGGCCCGCATGGGTTTTTGTGTGTGTGTGTGTGTGTGTATGTGTGTGTGTGTGTGTGTGTGTGTGTGTGTGTGTGTGTGTGTGTGTGTGTGTTGGATTTGCAATTGCCTTCACTGTTTACAGAAACCCAGAGTTGAGTAGGTTGTAAATAGAAGATGCTGGAAACACCCTGGCTCGCCAGATTCTGTGGAGAGATGGTATTGTGTTTCAGCTCTGTTTAAAATGCGTCTGTTGAAAGGTCAGTGAACCAAAACTATTCCCTCCACTGGCAGAATATACCCACGTTGCTTTTTTTATTAAAGTTGATGCAGGGTTTCAACGTTCCTTTTCCCCACAGATATTGCTCGACCCACTGAGTTCCTCCAGCAGTTTTTTTTTTAAGTGGCTGGTGCATTTACAAAGCAATCGGATCTGAAGAAGGGTTCCGACCCGAAACGTCGTCTACCCAGATTCCAGTATCTGTAGTTCCTTGTATCTCGGATTTACTTTAGTCGAGATGCCTCCTGTTCATTGCTTTTAAACTGAACTCGGGCGTGAATATTGGTGTCATTGGAGGGAGGGTTTTGACAAAGGCCCAAAACTATTCCCTCCACTGGCTGAGCACACCCACATTGATTTCATGATTGCATTTGTTGCTGTATGTTTTGTGCAGGAGGTATACAACAGGTCAGACATCATCTGTCTTCGACTCAAAGCATTAACTTTCCACAAAGGCTGCCTGCCTAACCTGCGTAATGTTTCCAGCAGTATCTGTCATAGTCGTACTTTGCCCACCTTGCCCACACCGACTACATGTCGCATCTACACTAGTCACTCCTGCCTGCTTTTGGCCCATATTCCTCTAAACCTCCTATCTATGTACCTGTCTAAATGTTTCTTAAACATTGCGATAGTGCCTGGATTGTCACCTTGTAGAGGTGGAGAAGCATGTGTGGTCCTGAGATTCTGAGAGCGATGCCGCCTGGAGCTGTGCTCCTGGTACGGCCACCCATGGTCGAAGGGGAGGACTCTGACAAAGACCAACCAAGACCTCGACGGTGGAATAGGCGGAGGATGATGGCTGACCTCAATGGAGCATCTCAACGGCTGGGAAGGCGGATGAAGGCTGCAGCAGAAAAGGGGCTCCATGCCACTGGATCGTGACCCAGATCTGTCAAGGACCATGTGGTGGCTGTCTGTGCACCAGTCTCCCCACATTAAACAAAGTCACGCACAGGCATCCTCCAACCCTGGAGACACACATGGTCAGCCATGACGAGGGGGGGGGGGGGTCCATAAAAAGTGCCTGCAAACGTTATGATAGTAACTGCTTAAATGTTCCGATAGTGCCTGCATCCATCTTTAATTTGGTTCTTAATATCTGCAGCTTTTTGACTTGCTTTTCAGCAACTGGCAGAACATAAGACAGCATTGTTTCCCAGCACCATTGGTCACAGTTCCTACATGACATGGTAAAATAGGATAATTGCTCTGTAATATAAACTTGCAGAAATAAAGTTGCAGAAATTCACCCAACTTTTTGGCATATTTCTCTCAGAGTTTTGGCTTGAAAGCCCAAATGTCCAGAATTAGGAACAGCTTCTTCCTCCTGAAACAGTCACCTCGTCCACATCCCCTGCCTGGAGGTGCTGACATGCCCTTTTGTTCTTAATGCTACTGTTATGGTAGATCATAAGACATAGGTGTAGAATTAAACCATGTGGCCCATCGAGTGTGTCCCGCCATCATCACAGCTGATCTACTTTCCCTCTCAACCCCATTCTCCTGCCTTCTCCCCATAACCTTTGACGTCTTTATTATTCAAGAACCTGTCAATCCCTACTTTAAAAACATGCAATGACTTGGCCTCCACTGTCGTCTGTGGCAATAATTTCCACAGATTCACCACCCTCTGGCTAAATAAATGTCTCCATCTCCATTCTGAAGGTATGTCCTTTTATTCTGAGGCTGTGCCCTCTGGTCCTAGACTCTCACACTAGTGGCAACATCCACTCCACATCCACATTCGATCTTTCACTATCCGGTAGGTTTCAATGAGATCCCACTCATCCTTCTAAAGTTAAGGGAGTTTAAGATTTTTTTGCACTACTTTGAGTTGCCATACAATCTTAATGCACCATTCTGCTGTTTTCCACCGTTGCTGAATCTATTGTTATAATTATCATTACTGTATGTGTACTGTTTATTCTGAGCTGTATGTGAACAAGGAATTTCTTTGCACTGAGGTGTATATGGCAATAAACTAATCAGAAATTTGATCTGACTAAAATATTTTGGGTTAATACATGCTCTCTCATATGCAGTATTTTCTTGACACATCTGCATCATCTTATGAAGTAACAGCTGAAAATACTTGAAATCCTCAGTCGGATGCACCTGCAGACAAAATGGCAATGTTTCACATTTATCAAACATGGGGGGGGGGGGGGGGGAGAACTTGAAGCTCTCAGTTGTCTTCCCTTCAGCCCATTGATGCTTACTGGGGCATGCACATACCTTGTTGCCTTCTCAATAATCAGTCTGAAGAAGACACCCTACTAGAAATATCGCCTGAGTTACAATCCAAGTCTGTCCGACCTCTCATTGTTGTTAATCCCCTTAATCCAGGCTTCATTCCGGTAAAGATCGACACAAAGTGCTGGAATACCGTCGGGCAGCATCTTTGGAGAAAACGGATGGGTAACGTTTCGGGTCTGGACTCTTCATCAGGCTAATTGTAGTAGAGGAGTTTATCGTTCTGCTAAACCTCCGCACCCTTTCCAAAACCTCCACCTTCTTCTTGCAATGGGGCGACCAGAACTGCACACAATACTCCAAATGCAACCGAAACAAGGTCCTATAATTCTGCATCATGACTTCCTGACTCTTATACTCAATGCCCCCGACCCATGAAAGCAAGTGTAGCATATGCTGCCTTTACCACTCTGCTTGCATTGCCACTTTCAGGGTTATGGATTTGGATCTCCAGGTCTCTAGGGAATTCCATTGATTCACCGCTTTTATAGAAACTGAGGTTTCTAATAAGGTGTAATCCATATACTGTATCTGTGGTTACAGATTTAAAATTTACGACCGGCGTTGAGATTTTGGAATTGGCATTTGAATTGATGTAAATATATAAAAGGTTAAATAAAATGTATATTTAGACACTTTTGTGGGGCAGTTGGTGTGAGGCAGCTTGCTACTGTTAATCCTGTGCAGAACTCTGGGACTGCTACAAGAACGTCAGCCTGGGAAGATACCGCAGAGACGGAAGCCAGGCTTAAGCATCAGCAAGTCTCCTGGTGTTGTTCCAGCTATTATTCCATGGAAGGCTGATAACCAGACCGTGTTTTTTTTAATGTTTTGAGGAGGTGGCTCCTGGCAGGCTTTAGGCAGTCCAATTGAGTCATTGGATCTCTCTAACTTCATACTGTACTGGGAGCCAGGAGCAGCACATTCTATTTAGTTTTTATTTAACCCAGGTCTCTGGCGCTGTGAGGCAGCCACTCTACCACTGTGCCTCTATGCTGCCCTGGTGTTGCACGCAGACAATCCTTTTGGTTTTGTTTAGAGACACAGCATGGAAACCGGCCCTTCGTTCCACCGAGTCCTCGCCGACCACAGATCGATCACCTGTTCACAGTAGTTCTGTATTATCCCACTTCCTCATCCGCTCCCCACACACTCGGGGTAATTTAGCGGCCAATTAACTTACAGTCCCGCATATCCTTGGGAAGTGAGAGGAAATCCGGAGGAAACCCACGCGCTCACAGATTGACCATACAAACTCGACACAGACAGCACCTGAGGTCAGGATCAAATAAAAATAAATAGCAAGCAAAAAAGCACAGAGCTATTGGCCACCCCGCTTGCTCTCACTTACTGAATCATGGTGGTTAAATCACTGGATTAGTATCCAGAGGCATCGGCAGATTCACTGGAGGAATGTCAGCAGCTGAGGAATTCAAAGTACAAAGAAAATATGGAATATAAGATACTACTATAAACAGCCATGACTATGAAACCAATGAATAATTCTAAAATGCTCGCTAGTTTATTAATGTTCGACAGGAAAGAAAACCTGTTGCCTTTACCAGGTTTGTGATAACAAACTGATCAAAATCCTAACTGCTTCCTGAAGTGGCCAAGTAAGTAATTCAGCTCTGAGATGAAGAATCAACAACAAATGCTGGTTTAGCCAGCTTAATCCATACCCTGCGAATGATTAAATTACATTTATTTAACACCATGTTCTGATGAAAGGACAATGACCTGTTTCCCTCTGCACTGATACCGGCAGAAGATCTGAATATTTCTAACATATGAAATTCTTGAGATTGTTGCTATCCATGGTGTCTAGCTTTTACCCTATAAACTCTAAAACAAGTGTTTTAAAGCCTCGTCTATTTTTAGTCTTCTAATTTGTGGAACATGCCATATGATTTATTGCACCATTACCTGTGATTTCTTGGGTAACAGTTGGTATATTCAATGTATTGGAAATGGTGGTTGTTGCCTTGAGGGTCCCGTAGCGTTGAGGATAACTTGTTTCTACTCCGGGGTTTGAGGAAAGGTTCCAACCCGAAACGATGCCTGTCCATTCCCTCCATATTTGCTGCCTGACCCACTGAGTTCTTCCTGCCCTCTGTATGCTGTACAGATCTGTTTGGTGGTGGTGCAGCTGTTAAATTACAAGACAATCAGGATCTCTGAACAAATAATCCAGAGATGCGAGTTCAACTCAGCACCTTCTTCCTCTGAGTGTATGGGCTTCCTCTGGTTGCTCTGGTTTGTTCTCGTATCCCAAAGACGTGCGTGTTTGTAGGTTAATTGGCCTCTATAAAAATTGTCCCTGATGCATGTGTGACAAAGTGTGAACAGGTGATTGATGATCGATGTGGATTCGATGAGCTGAATGGCCTGTTTCCATGTTGTATCCCTAAAACTAGAACCTTGGGACCCCTTGGCCGTTGAACCAAGGCATGACTCTGTCACGTCTGTGTGATGGCTTATGTTTAATAGTGATCCCACATATAATGGAATCGTGCTTTTAGTAATCGAAAGGACATATTTGGGAGTTGCGGTGAATGCCTTGGAGGGGTTCTGAGATGTAAAGCGTACACACTGAATATGTATGCTGAATGTGGGGGGAACACATGTAACAATGTGATGCCAATCAAGTAGCCTTTTGTTTTGACTTTAGGCTGTGTGGATAAAGTGGTGGAATCTGGAGTGAGTTGATGGGCGTGTACGGACAATAAAAAGGCATTGGTGTAGGATTTGTGTCATTTGATCCTTGATCGTTGGCGGGAACTTGGTGGGCTGAAGGGTCTGTTTCTCTGTTGTATCTCTCTGACCCTGGCTGTACCTACCTATCTGTGTCCATGACGGAATATTGTTGATGCATATAGTCGCTCTCTGCTTCATTGTATCTGAAATGTGGATGGATTTGATTCCATAATAATGTTACATCAGCTTAACTTTGGATCAACTCCATCTCCCAGTGTATTTGCTGGGTAACTATATAATGCATTTCCAGCTCGGGTTGTGTTTATTGGGTTAACTATTATTAATTGTACACATAGTCTTTGCTTCAATCAGCAACTCTAGTAACATATCATCCCACAGCACAGTGCTGATAAACACACAAAACCTTCTGTTATTCTCTGCCCTTTAGTCTTTGGTATTGTAGTTTCTCGTCACAGTCCTAGTTCCAGAAGGAGCCTCTATCCGCCTGTTTTTGGAAACATCCCTTTAATGTTCGATGCCTCATGGAATCATTTCAGTCAGTTCTATTGGACGCAGATTCAGATTTTCACATCCTTTTATCAATGTGTTTTCTCCTAAGAAATAGTAATAGTGCGGACAGCTCTTTGAGCTTGCTCCGTCATTAACCTATGACAATCCTCCAGCTTACTTTAAAGATAGACACAAAGTGCTGGAGTAACTCAGCGGGTCAGGCAGCATCTCTGCAGGAAAAAAAAGTGACGCTTTCAGGTTGGAATCCTTCTTCAGACTCCAGCTTGCTTTATTTGCCCTCTCAAACCCCATATCCCACTTGTGTAGGAAAGAACTGCTGATGCTGGTTTAAATCAAAAGTAGACACAAAATGCTGGAGCAACTCAGCGGGACAGGCAGCATCCCCGGAGAGAAGGAATGGAGAAGGGTTTCGACCCGAGGCGTCGCCCATTCCTTCTCTCTGGGGATGCTCTCTGTCACGTTGAGTTGTTCCAGCATTTTGTGTCTACCCATATCCCACTTTACTTATTCTCAGTTAGTCCAATAAATCCATTGCTATTTGGCTTGATAATGCTTAATGACTGAGCATCCGTGACCCCGAATTTTTAAGATGGTATAGAATTGATTTGTGTGAAGAAATGTCTCATTTGATTCTGAATTGCTGGTCCCTTATGAGGCTCTTGCTCTTGGTTCTGGATTTCATATACAGTGCATTCAGAAAGTATTCAGATCCCTTCACTTTTTCCACATATTGTTATGTTAGAGCCTTATTCCAAAATGGATTAAATTCTTTTTTAATCATCAATCTATACACAATACCCCATAATAAAAGAAGCAAGAACAGATGTTTAGAAATTTTTGCAAAGTAATTAAAAATAACTGAAATATCACATTTACATAAGTATTCAGACCCTTTACTCAGTACTTTGTTGAGGCACCTTTGGCAGCGATTACAGCCTCATGTCTTCTTGGGTATGACGCTACAAGCTTGACACACTGTATTTGGGTAATTTCTCCCATTCTTCTCTGCATTTCCTTTCAAACTCTGTCAGGTTGGATATGGAGCGTCGATGCACAGCTATTTTCAGGTCCCCCCCCAGAGATATTCGATTGGGTTTAAGTCCGGGCTCTGGCTGAGCCACTCAAGGACATTCACAGACTTGTCACAAAGCCACTCCTGCGTTGTCTTGGCTGTGTGCTTAGGGTCGTTGTCCTGTTGGAAGGTGAACCTCTGCCCCAGTCTGAGGTCATGAACGCTATGGAGCAGGTTTTCATCAAGGATCTCTCTGTACTTTGTTCCGTTCATCTTTCCCTCAATCCTGACTAGTCTCCCAGTTTTTGCCACTGAAAAGCATCCCCACAGCATGTTGCTGCCACCACCATGCTTCACCGTAGGTATGGTATTGGCCAGATGATGAGTGGTGCCTGGTTTCCTCCAGACATGACACTTGGCATTCAGGCCAAAGAGTTCAATCTTGGTTTCATCAGACCAGAGAATGTTGTTTAGGTGCCTTTTGGCAAACTCCAAGCGGGCTGTCATGTGCCTTTTACTGTGGAGTGGCTTCCGTTGGGCCACTCTACCATAAAGGCCTGATTGGTGGAGTGCTGCAGATATAGTTGTCCTTCTGGAAGGTTCTCCCGTCTCCACAGAGGAACTCTGGAGCTCTGTCAGAGTGACCAGCGGGTTCTTGGTCACCTCCCTGACCAAGGCCCTTCTCCCCCGATTGCTCAGTTTGGCCGGGCGCCCAGCTCTATGAACAGTCCTGGTGGTTCCAAAGTTCTTCCATTTAAGAATGACGGAGGCCACTGTGCTCTTCGGGACCTGCAATGCTGCAGAAATTGTTATATACCTTTCCCCAGATCTGTGTCTCGACACAATCCTGTCTCGGAGGTCTACGGGCAATTGCTTCGTCTTCATGGCTTGGTTTTTGCTCTGACATGCACTGTCAACTGCGGGGCCTTATATAGACATGTCCAATCAATTTAATTTACCACTGGTGGACTCCAATCAAGTTGAAGAAACATCTCAAGGATAATCAATGGAAACAGGATGCATCGAAGCTCAATTTTGAGTGTCATAGCAAAGGGTCTGAATACTTATGTAAATGTGATATTTCAGTTATTTCTTTTTAATTACTTTTCAAAAATGTCTAAACACCTGTTTTCGCTTTTATATTATGAGGTATTGTGTGTAGATTGATTAAAAAATGAATTTAATCAATTTTAGAATAATGCCGTAATGTAACAAAATGTGTAAAAAGTGAAGGGGTCTGAATACTTTCTGAATGCACTATATTCTAAAGTACCGACCCTCAGAGGCTCTCTTCAGAATTGTTACAGTGAGATCATTTATAAATTGTCAGCCAAAATCTTAGTGAATCAACAGCATATTCACTCAACACCTTTTCAAACTGCAGCACCTCAAAGCTCTGCGCGTTGTTTACTAAATGCAAAGTGCTGGAGGAACTGTAGATGATATGTGTATATACCTTTAATTGATAGTGACAATGTCCATGCTAACCGCTCCCCCACCAGTTAGTATAATTGTAACCTTCACACCCCTAGCTCGCTCTCTAGTGATCGTGACAGACCATGTACAGCTAGGGCAATAATGTATGTTCATTAAAGTAGTAAAGATCCAATGGTGTCCGTGAACCTTCTTTACAGGAACTCAGCGGGTCAGGCAGCATCTGTGGAGGGAATGGACAGGTGATGTTTCGGATCGGACCCTTCCTCACAGTCCGAAACGTGCCTGTCCATTTCCCTTCACATATGCCAGTTGACCCACTGAGTTCCTCCAGCACTTTGTGCTTAGATACCCTAACATGAGCTTGCTTTAAAATCATTACAAGGCAGTCCATTGCAATCTTGCCAACTATGAAATAGACAATAAATGCCAAAATTAACCTGAGATTTAATTGATCTAATACTGCAGCTTGCAATTTTGGTGTTAATTACTTCAAAGCTTTAATTCCGCGTAATTAACAGACATTTCTGTTTGGAGTGAGCAATGTACTGCAGATTTGCATGGGCAATCCTTTTTGTTTAAATGGAACAATTGATGTGGCATGCAGTGGAAAATGGACGAGTAAAAATAGTAAGCAGATCGATGAGCTGAAGTTCAAATCCTGTGTAAATCGGGCTGCAGTGTAGAGATAATGTGTCAGCAATTGGTTTTGACTTTGATTGCATTTTTAATTGCTGTGTGCTCCAGGATAGATACAATTGTCAGCATGAGTAATTAATTTTTATGCTTTGAATTCTGACTTTTCAAGATTGCTCAGTGGGTATTCCAGATTGTTTTCAACCATTGAAGCATCAATTTGTCTTTTTTCAACATGTTGAAATATTAGCGGCGACCAGAATGAAGCTGCCATGGATGTTTATTCATCGGGTGGTGCCACGCACAGCAGCCTCGCCAGCAGTGTGTCTATCATTTCACCTTTTTTTGTTTTTTTAGTATGTCTAAATGTATGAGTTAATGATCCTTGGTATGTTTTTATGTGGGGGTTGGGGGGGGGGGGTGAATAGGGGGAAACAGTTTCCAGTCACTTACCTCGGCAGAGAAGTGACTTTTCTCCGAGTCGCATTTCCGCCCTCCCTCGCGGCCTAACGACTTGGATTGATGTGGCCTTTCCCGTAGTCGGCCCAGAGCTTCAGCAGCAGGCGTGGCGTGGACTTTAACATCGAGGAGCCAGAAGAAAGGCTCCGATCGCCGGCCTGCTGACTTTAACATCGTGAAGCCAAGGCCTGCGGCGCTTCTAGCAGCGGGCATGTAGCGGACCTTGCCAGGGATCCCTTGCCGGGGATCGACGGAGAAGAGCTCCGACCGTTGGCCACCCTGCGGCCTATAACATCGAGAAGCCTTGGCCTCTGGTAAGAAAGTAGCCGATTCAGGCACTACAAGCTGCGGAATGTGTTCCATCCGTCCCGAAATCAGAGCTTTGATCATCCCGACGAGAGGGCTTGTACGTCGGGCCGTCCGAAGCGGCGACTGCGGAGGGTCAAGGCTCCAAACGCAGGTGAACGAAAGGAGGAAGACAAACTGAACTTTATTGCCTTCCATCACAGTGATCACTGTGGTGGATGTTTATGTTAAGTTCTATCATTCTTTTAATTGTGTTGTGTTCTTTTAATTGTATGGCTGAATGGTTACTCAAATATCACGGTACCTTAATTGGTGCATGTGAAAATAAATGTGAATCTGAATCTGGAGAGTAGCGAGAATTCTCCTGCCGTAGGTGGGTCGCCAGGAGGTCCTGGTGGGTTGCCAGGAGGTTGTAGGTTAGCGTAGGTGGTAGCCGGTTCTGCCCGGTGAATTTCATTGACTCATTGGGATAAAAAAACATTCAGCAGTAGTTTTCAGAACCAAGAATAACCAGCCCGTAATGTTAATGTCCACTGAGCTTCACAGCCGTGTATCTCTGGCTTCTTAAAAGTTGTCTCAACTCATTCTCCACTCCTCCACCCCTCGTTCCCCCCTCGTCCCCCCCTCCTTTTTAAAGGACTTGTGTGACCGTTCCTGTACACTACGTTTTCACCATCTTAATTACAGCATCAACCTTCCTGTTCATCGTGGTTTGTGTTTGTCACATTGGCTTTGCACCGTCTGAATTTCACTCAGACATCCCCCCCCGCTTGCCCTGTCCCCCGCCTGTATAACGGGCTGGTGAAGGAAGCAGTGTGTGTGTGTGCTGTTCCACTCTGACAGTCGCCGTTCCAGTCGCCGGTTTTTCATGCGACTGCCGGCGATTTGACAGTCGCTGGCAGTCGCCTGAAAAATTGTCTAAGTGGGACAGGCCCATAATAAAGCTCCCCACTGCATTTTGCATTCATTTAGCAGAAAAATTATGTTTTCAGAGCTGCTGCCCGACCCATTGAGTTATTCCAGCACTTTGTGCCATAACATATATTGGATATAACAGGAGTGATGAATTGGGGAGCATAATTTGCATTATGTGGGCCATGGTGTGATTTGATCGGGAGCTAGAGAACCACTTAAAAATTACTTTTGAAATAGACAAGCGATTTTTTAAAAAAGTTGGCGTGGATGTAAACAGTATTAGGTGAAAAAACCTGTTTCCATGTAAATCTCCTTGCAGTGATCAGACACAATTGTCTCAACACACACAACTGTGGCCAAGTCATTGGAAAGAGAATTTGGTTCATTCGTTGTTTTATTGTCCCAACTGTGAGACTGGAAGACAGACTTGCATTTCTTGAATGCCTTTGATGGAATAACCTTTTCATCCCAAAGCACTTTGTAACAAATGAATTATTTTTGAAGTGTAATCATTGTACTGTAGGAAGCAACAGCCAGTTTGTATTGGCAATATGATAATGGACAGGTAATCTGTGCTGTTGATGTTGACTGAAGGATAGACATGGCTAGGCACAAGGGATAAACTCCTCTGATTTTCTCCCTCTTAGATAGTCACTTGATTGAGGATGAGTACGCCTCATAGCGCCAGAGATCCAGTTACGATCCTCATCTCGGGTGCTGTCTGTGTGGAGTTTGCATGTTCTCCGTGACTGTGTGGGGCTTTCTGGATGCTCCTCTTTCTTCACATCCCAAAGAGGTATGGGTTTGTAATTTAATTGGCATCTGTAAATTGCTCCCAGTGTGTAGGGAGCGGATGCAAAAGTGGGATAACGTAGAACTAGTTTGAATGGGAGATGGTTGGCTGGCTTGGTTGGATTCACGGGATGTATAGTTGTAGGGGCAAGAAATTAGGGGCCCATCAATTTTACTCCACTGTTCAATCATGGTTGAGCGTACGCCTCGCAGACCCCATCTCCCGACTGCTCCCCAAAACACCTGCCACCCAACCCCTTAACTTTAAGTATCAAGAATCCGCTATCAATTCCATTTAGCAATATCCATTGACTTGGCCTCCACAGTCTTCGTGGGTGACAATGAATTCCAACAGATTACCACCCTAGGATTAAAGGAGATTCCTCTCATCTCCTTTCTAAAGGGTTACGTCTTTTTATTTGAGTCCATGGCCTCTGGTTTCTGGTATCCCCACCTTTGTAACATCTGGGAGGCGATCCACAGGTCTCTAGGAACACACTGTTCGTATGAGATTCACCTCATCCTTTTAAACTCCAGTGAGTACTGACAACAGTGCCGTCACAATCGGTCAGTGTTTCTTATGCTTAACCCAAATAATCCCTGGGGATCATTCTTGTAAATCTCTTTTGGTTCTTCTCAACCCACTATGTCTAGCACAGCCTCAGATATGGGGCATCACCCGCCTAAATCCCAGCCAATTCACAACGGCGCATTGCCATCACAAAGGCAGTACTGACCAGTGCCTTATAAGCAGCCTCGCATTACATCCTCCCTGTTTTTGTATTGTAGCCCTCTTGAAATAGAATGCTAGCATTGGACTTCACCTTCCTTACACTGATTGACTTGCAATGAATTAACTTTTATGGGAATCCAGTTCAGCAATCCCAAGATTAGCAGTCATTGACAACACCTTCGATTTCTGAGAATCCTGCATACGCTATTTTAGCAATAGTTACTATATTACTACTACCGACAACGATGCCGAGGACTCCCACACTTTGCGCATGCCTCTGAATTCCATCTGGCTTCCTTCTTGCCCACTCTCCCAACCTGGTCCATGTATCTTCTGCAGGAGTCCTCTCGATGCTTCCACACTAATTGCCCCTCCATTTATCAGTAATCATCCTGCAAATTTGGCTACAAAGCTTCCTGTTCAAGTCCCTCATCGATCAAATCATTGATACATAATGTGAAGGTAGTGACCCCCATCACCAGATTGCCCTGACGTAAACAATTAGTGTATCTGCAGCAGTTAACCAGATTTATCCCTTTATTGCACTCTTTGCCTTCTGGGCCTTCCAGACAGGCGAATGGATCCATGCTACTATCTTCCCTCTGATTACCATGGGCCCTCATCCTCTTAGTAGCAGAGCGAATCGTCCTCTTGTGCGACACATTATCAAAATTGCCTTCTGACAAATCCAGATATAACACATCCATTGACTCTCTTTTATCTATCCTGCTTATTTCTTCATGCAAAGAATTCTATCAACAGGGTTTGCTTTGTATGTCGTTAAGTATTCATCCTTTTACTCACACTGCAACCATGCGAACTTACAGCCTAACTCTAAATATGGCAGATCTATCCTTTTCAGCAGTGACGTACATAGGAGGCAATCCTCTAATCCCAGAATCAACCGATTGAATCTTTTCTGGGCTTAATCCAAACACTTCTTAACCATGAGGATGCAGGGGAAAACTACACCTTGTACTCCAGATACCTGATTCGATCTCCCATACCCACCTGTACATTTCAATTAAACTCCAACCCTCCAGCTATGCAAGAGGGTAATACTGCCACTGTGCCATTATCCTTAATTAACCTGGCTGCACCTGACCTTCTTTCAGAGTGAGCTCGCATGAGTACATGTGTTCCATGAACAAGACACCTTGATTCGTGCTTGATCGTATGAGTGTTCATGTGCACACTCTCCATTATGATTACAATCTGACTCGTCAGTTTTGCCAGATGATCTTTCCTGTATGTGACTCGTTTGTGAATTGTCTCGTCCATTGGAACCCAGCCTCAGGTTTTTTTTATGTCCTTCCTGCAATTTGGGTTAGGCCTTCAAGATTGTATGGTAAGTTGTTTGTGGCACTGGTAGTAATCACCACAGGCTCTTGAATGTAACAAAGATCTGTTACGAGAAAGTGGGATTTATATTTCCTCTTGTCCTTTCCTTGGAGAAGCTTAAGATTCTGAGGGTGGAGCAGGGTAGATTTCTTTCTCGGGTTCAGACACCTGGGATGTGGCCAGCTCAGGGGAGCAGCTGTGTAATCACCTTTGTGGCATATATTTTGCAAATGCAACATGAAGTTCAAGCTAAGTCCAGAGAAAAGAGACCCTTGGGGTGCATGGATTCTGGCTGAGCGAAGGGTCCTCGGTGTCTTTTTTTTACCAGCGGTCCGCTGCCGTCGCTTTACCCAAGTTCCAGGCTCAGCATTAGGCCCATAACCTCCACGATTCAGACTCCAACAGCACATGATCTGACTCTGCTGGGTCCTACTACTCCTCACCCCCCTCCCCACAGGGAACCTCAGTAGCGGTTCCACTGGTTCTTCCCTTCCCCTTTTAACCAGGTGGCCCAGCTACTCCCCACCCATACAATAGTCCTCATGCGCCCCTCCTGTCTAAGCACCCACCCCCCCCACCCACCAGATCGCCTTGGCCTCCATCTACTCACCTGCCCTCCTCCGACCCCTACCCCCACTCTTGTCATGTCTACAACATCCACCCTGATACGGAAAGATGAGGCCTCTGTCCTCAGCAGAGGCCTCACCTTTGTTCCCCTCCGCCCCCACCTCAATGCGTTTCGGGTCTGCCACAACGTAGAGCTTTTCTATGGGAAATTGTCCTCACCACCCATTGATGACCCCTTCTCCCGTCTTCACCTCTTGGACTTCCCCCGGATGGCCCTCGACCCTCTTTGGACTCTTATTTCCAACTGCCGGCGTGACATCAACCATCTCAAATTGCCAACGGGTTGCTTTGGAATCTGGTATAACAACCTTATAACAAGAGGAACCGAATAAAGCCTTTATAATAAGAGTAATCGAATATAGAAGCAAAGAGGTCCTTCTGCAGTTGTACAGTGCCCTAGTGAGACCACACCTGGAGTATTGTGTGCTGTTTTGGTCCCCTAATTTGAGGAAGGACATTCTTGCTATTGAGGGAGTGCAGTGTAGGTTTACAAGGTTAATTCCTGGGATGGCGGAACTGTCATATGCTGAGAATGGAGCAGCTGGGCTTGTACGCTCTGGAGTTTAGAAGGATGAGAGGAGATCTCATTGAAACATATAAGATTGTTAAGGGCTTGGACACACTAGAGGCAGGAAACATGTTCAAGGTGTTGGGGGAGTCCAGAACCAAGGGGCCACAGTTTAAGAATAAGGAGTAAGCCATTTAGAACGGATACGAGGAAACACTTTTTCACACAGAGAGTGGTGAGTCTGTGGAATTCTCTGCCACAGAGGGCGGTGGAGACTGGTTCTCTGGATGCTTTCAAGAGAGAGCTAGATAGGGCTCTTAAAAATAGTGGAGTCAGGGGATATGGGGAGAAGGCAGGAATGGGGTACTGATTGGGGATGATCAGCCATGATCTCATTGAATGGCGGTGCTGGCTCGAAGGGCCAAATGGCCTACTCCTGCACCTATTGTCTATTGTTGTTGATCACATTCCTGTCAAATGAGGTGTTTTGATTTAAAAGATCTTCAAAGAGCTCCCTCCATCTAGAATTGATGTCAGCATTGCTCTTCAGGATGGTTGACCCATCATTGCTCTTAAGAGGAGCTTGACCGTGAGTGGATGGGCCAAAAATGGCATTGGTTGCGTTGAAAAAGCCTCAAGTGTCGTTGGCTCTGATAGTTGTTGGATTTCCTGAGCCTTCTCCCTCCACCATTGGTTTTTCAGGTTTCGGGTGCTCTTCTGGACTGCAGCCGTGCATTCCTGATAGCACTTCCTTTTGGCAGCTGACTTGGTCATTTTGTAAGGTGATGAAAGCTTTTCTCTTTTCATCGATGAGTTGTTGGAGTTGTTTGTCATTGTCGTCGAACCAATCCTGATGTTTTGTTTTGCTTGAACCCAATTGTTTCCTTGCGGGAGGCGACGATAGCGTTCTTCAAAAGATTCCAGTGTTCTTCGACAGATGATGGGCTTTGTTGAGGCAGTTGTTCTTGAAATCTTTGCTGAAACGTCTGTACACGGCCGATGTCTTGAAGGATGTCAACATTGAATATCTTAATGGTGTTCTGGTTTTGATGTTTCCTTTGGGCCGAATCTTCATTCTCATGGTGGACGAGATGAGACGATGGTCTGTCCGGCACTCGTCGGCACCAGTACTTCTAGTTGGCCACGGGATCGAACGATGATGTAGTCGATGAGGTGCCAGTGTTTGGAACGGGGATGCTGCCAGGAGACTTTGTGCCTGTTTTTCTGGCGAAATAAAGTGTTTGTGATCACCAGGTTGTATTCAGCACATTTGGTGAGGAGGAGTGTTGCATTGGCATTGACTTTGCCAACTCCTTCCTTGCCGATTGTTCCGGCCCAGGGCCTATGATCTTTCCCGACACTGGCATTGAAGTCTCCTAAGAGAATGATCTTGTCGTCGTTTGGGAACAGAGGAAAGGATGTCGACAAGTTGGGCGTAGATGTTCTCCAGCTTACACCCCAGTGGTATGAGCATTGACTTCTCTAACTTCAAGTAGCCCATGTTTTCCCTCTCTCTCTCCATCCCCTTCCCCTTCCCAGTTTTCTGACCAGTCTTACTGTCTCCGACTACATTTTATCTCTACCGCCCACTCCCCTGACATCAGTCTGAAGTAGGGTCTCGACCCGAAATGTCACCCACTCCTTCTCTCCAGAGATGCTGCCTGTCTCACTGAGTTACTCCAGCATTTTGTGTCCATTGTCATTTTTTAAATGTCTTATTTTACATTCTAGAAATCTATACAATACTAAAACTCTCATCTTGACCACTTCCGGTCTGCGTTGTAATCAAATTTTTGCTAAAACGATCCCCCATAGCGCTACGATTTTTTGGCACCTTACTCACCATTCTCCTCTGCTGCAAGTCAAATAAGCTTTGTTCCGATCGGTGAAATAGTACAAATGTTATGAAGGTTTAAAATTCGTAAAAACCGCCCCTTCCGGAACCCTTTTTATAACGCGATGAGGAGAATAAAAAGCTGAAGGGGCGCAGTGTGTTGAGCAGCTTGTGGGGAGTCAGCGGCTCGCGGACTGCTTCTGACGACCAGCCGGAAGCTGCTGAGTTAAACCGGAAGCCTCTGAGTGAAGCCAGAGTGGGACTGGGATCTGCTGCATGAGGCCGAAAGCTGGAGGTACGGGGTGAGCAGAGTGCGAGAAAGCTCTGTCCCCCATATTTTGGGAGGCTCCACATAAATAGAATATTTTTTTTCTGTGAAGGTTGCACATCAAAGTCATTTCTTGTGTGCAAAACATTCCTGAATATTTAGAATGTGATGGTATGATGTTTCAGATTTAACTTTTTCTTTTAATCTAAACAGCAATGCAAGAACAAACTCTCTTTCATAATTATTACATTTGAAACGGTGCATAATTATTATTGCTCCCAAGTGCTTTGATTTTCTCTTTTTTGTGTGTTTTTTATGGAATTGATTTAATATATTGATTAACTCTCCAGGATGATAAGCTTCAGGTAATGGTTGGATTGACCAAAGTGTTGTGTACCGTAGATTAAAAATCTATAGTTTGGAAATTGCTATGTTTGATTTATTATTGTCATTTGTCAATATTAATTTATTATAATAACATTATAACCATTATATTTTAATATTAATTAAATTAATATGCAGTCATATTATACATATAACACTGCAATATAACAGAAGTATAACAGTTATAAGAATATAGATGCAGTGTGTCACTGAGATGCAGTGAACATTTTACATGCAATCCAGGCAAGTCATATCATACATTCATACAATCAAACATCGCATGAAAGTAACAGCTAGAGCAAAAAGATAAATGAAAGTGCAGAATACTATGTTACATTTACAGGAGAAAGTGTAGATTTAAAAAAACTGCACGGGCTGCAATGAGGTAGTTTGGGAGTTTATGAACTGACAGTTCAAGAGTTTGATAATAGCGGGTATGAAGCTGATTCTTGAACCTATTTTTTCAGTGAAGATGGAGAGGATCTTGAGGGAATCTGGAACTAAGGATACCATTTTAGAAACAAGGGGTTGTTGGCTTTAGATTTCAGACCGATGATGTGAAATATTTTTTGATAGTGATCTTTGACACTCCTGAAACGATGGCAAATGCCGAGTTGGAGAGTCAGAGCTGTACAGTGCGGAGAGAGGCCCTTCGGCCCACCATGACGACTAATTTGCCAAACTAGGCTAATTCCTTTTACCTGCATTTGTCCCATATCCCTCTAAACCATACCTATCCATGTATCTGTCCAAACGCCTTTTGAAAGTTGTAATTGTATTCACTTCTAAAGCTTCCTCTGAGTAACAGGATCACATCTGTAAGGCTTCTGTTTGTTTACTACAGATCACAGTTCAAATCTATCATCTCCTCCAAACTCAACACCAAGCTCCAAGACCTAGGCCTATGTACATCGTTTGTAACTGGATCCTTGACTTCCTCATCGGGAGACCGCAATCAGTGCTACATTTAAGGTTGCAAAGCAAATTGGAAAGAATGGAAGCATATTTAGATCGAATAGGAGTGGCCATAAACCTGACGTGGCCCGTGGGCAGAATGGCCTGTTTCACTGGTGTGACATAAATTGCCTTAAAGGTGAAGGAAAGAAAGTGAAATACACTACACTTTCTAAAGTGGGTTTTTGATTTCTGTTTTCACCCCCAAGCCTGAACTTTGTACTACATGAAGATTTCATCCTACGGATTCCTAGTTCATTATTTATGGAATTTCCAATTGCTGTAATCTCAGTGGAATTTGATGGGGTGGATTCTGCAGTTACGCTTTGATATTTCAGCGCCAAGATGCCCTTTAATAAAACATAGAACAGTACAGCACAGGAACAGGCCCTTCGGCCCACAATGCCCATGCTAAACATGATGCTAATTTAAAATAATCTCTGATCCGATACATGATCTGTTTCCCTCCATTCTCTGCATATCTATATACCTATCTAAAAGTCTCTTTAATGCCATTACTGTATTTGTCCCCACCACCATCCCTGGCATCGCATTCAAGGCACCCACCACACTGTGTTTAAAACAAATTGCCCGCACTTCTCCTTTAAACTTTGGTCCTCTCACCTTAAAGCTCTGTCCCCCATTAATATTTCCACTCTATTTATGCCTCTCATAATTTTATATACTTCCCTCAGGTCTCCCTTCAACCTTCCGGGTCCCAGAGTATACAATCCAAGTCTGTCCAATCTCTCAATGTAGCTAAAACTCTCTAATCCAGGGAGAGAGATTCGGGAAGGTTATTGCCGTGTGCTGCAGAGTTGACTATCAAAGCCTTGATTTTTTTTTCTTGTCATGAATCGTTGTCTCTTTGTTTTCAGTCAGGATTTTGAAGCTATTTGGAAACCTTTAAGGCTGAGCGGAAGTAAGAGATGTTGAGGCAGCGCTCTGTATGAATATTTAATGACAGTTTGAGGATTCGCAGTGTTGAGAGATGATCATGGGAGGCTACAGCAGTAATTGGGTCATGAAAGATTGTCCTGTGTTTTGTGAGCTTGCTAAGCTAGTTATTATGTAGAATTGAGTCTATCTCTTGGGGACAGCACAGCACATGTCCACACCAACCTTTTTGCCCAGCAACACCTATTCTGGTTCGATTTTTTAAGAGAGCAGAAAAATATATTTTCTCTATTAAAATTCTCATTCTTCTTCCTGAAACCATTTTGTTGTGTCGAAATGCCTAGCAACTCAATTGCCATTCCCATCCTGGACCCAAATAATCAGCAGTCCCTGGGTTGGACTGGGTCCCTGAGATGGAGCTCATTAAAACTTAACACACTGTCTGTTCTGGTCAAATGGTCTTTGATCTGAAACATTAACTCTGTTTCTCCACATATGCTGCCTGTCCGGGGTATTTCCTGCATTTTCTGTTTTTAATTCAGATTTCCAGCAACTGTAGTTTTCTTGATTTGTTAAAAAACATATATCAATCAGCCCCTGACCTTGCTCATTGGTTACATATTCACTGGTCTGAGGAGCAATTTCTTTAGCTAGAGTATGGTGAGTCTGTGGAATTCTTTGCCACAGATGGCAGTGGCCGACAAGTCTTGGATATTTTCAAAGCGGAGATTGATAGGTTCTTGATTAGTAAGGGTGTCAAAGGTTATGGGAAGAATGCAGGAGAATGGGGTTGAGAGGGAAAGGTTGAACAGCCATGATTGAATGATAGAGTAGATTTGATGGGTCAAAAGGCCTAGGTTTGCTCCTACGACGTGACCTTATGAAGAATCGAGAGAAAAAATTACCAGGCAGATGATCTTGCAGAATTACATAAAATGGCTCATTGTCTATGCTGGTGTTTATGCTCTAAATGAGCTTTGTCATACTTTAGAGATACAGCATGGATACTGCCCCATCGTCTGTGCCGACCAGCGACCACACCATACACTAACATTATTCTACAAACTAAGGACATAGAAACATAGCAAAATAGGTGCAATAGTAGGCTATTCGGCCCTTCGAGCCAGTACCGCCATTCAATATGATCATGGCTGATCATCTAAAGTCAGTACCCCGTTCCTGCTTTTTCCCCATACCCCTTGATTCCTTTAGTCCTAAGAGCTATATCGAACTCTGAATATTGAAAACATCCAGTAAATTGGCCTCCACTGCCTTCTGTGGCCGAGAATTCCACAGATTCACAACTCTCTGGGTGAAAAGGTTTTTCCACATCTCGGTCCTAAATGGCCTACCCCTTATTCTAAAACTGTGACCCCTGATTCTGAACTCTCCCAACATTGGGAACATTTTTCCTGCATCTAGCCTGTCCAATCCACCTCCCGGTGGCTCAGCACTTCAACTCCCCTTCCCATTCCGTATCCGACCTCTCGGTCCTGGGCCTCCTCCACGGTCAGAGTGAGCAACACCGCAAGTTGGAGGAACAGCACCTCATATTCCGCTTGGGGAGTCTGCATCCTTTGGGCTTGAACATTGAATTTTCTCAATTCTGTTAACCTTTGCTGTCTCCTCCCCTTCCCACCTCTCCCTCAGCCCTCGGGCCCTGGCATTCCCTCTCTCTCTCTCTCTATCTCCCTCCCCCACCCTAGTCGCACCAGCTTCTCATTTTCACACCACAAACAGCTTACAATGGCTTGTTCCCTTTATCATCGATACTTTTTTGCATATCTTTCATTAATTGTTCTTTATCTCTCCACATCACCGTCTATATCTCTCGTTTCCCTGATCCCTGACCAGTCTGAAGAAGGGTCTCGACCCGAAACGTCGCCTATCTCCTTCGCTCCTTAGATGCTGCTGCTCCCGCTGAGTTTCTCCAGCCTTTTGTGTACCCTTTAAGAATTTTATATGTTTCTATAAGATCCCCTCTCATCCTTCTAAATTCCAATGAATACAAGCCCAGTTAACCCATTCTTTCATCATACAGGTATGCCAGCCCCGCCATCCCGGGAATTAACTTGGTGAATCTGCGCTGCACTCCCTAGCAATAATGTCTGCACTCCCTAGCAATAATGTCCTTCCTCAAATTAGGAGACCAAAATTGCACACAATACTCCAGGTGCAGTCTCACCAGGGTCCTGTACAACTGCAGTAGGACCTCCTTGCTCCTAAACACAAATCCTCTTGCAATGAAGGCCAACATGCCATTTGCTTTCTTCCAGGCACGTGCCGTCAGGGTAGGCAAGGTAGGCACTGCCTACCCTGACTAAAATTATGAAATGGCAATTAGTAAATATAAATAGTAAAGGCATGGGAGAATTATGCCTATCTAAGAGATCGATCTCTTAGGTAGGCATAATTCTCCGTGCCTTTCGTCCGCAGTACTTGTAACACGCGAAGCTCTGCTTAGCCCACGTGCCGTCAGCGCTGCCTGAGCCGTCAGTTTCAAGGGAAGCTGAAGGCAGCAGAAATTCTGCCTTTGCAGTACTGCGCATGCGCAGCAGCCTAATACGCATGCGCAGCGGGAGTTCCTTGGTGGGATTTTCAAATACGGATTGCCATTAGTTTAATAGTATCTCAGGAAACAAAGAGTGAAGAATGGACTTAATGTACCAATAACGTGGTAAGTGCATTTCTTGGTGCTTTATGTTTTTAAATGCTGTATTTCCCAGGGTGGGGGGAGAGCTCCGTTCACAGTGTGTGGGGAATCTAGCGTTGTGAAGGAGGGGATTGGGGTCAGTAACCCACTTGCCACGCTCCGATCTGAGTGCAGGTAGATGGGACCAGGTGAAGGTAAGTGTTCGGCACGGACTAAAAGGGCCGAGATGGCCTGTTTCCGTGCTGTAATTGCTATATGGTTTTATTGTGGCCGGGGAGTGAATTAGCTTGGGTGGGTGTCGCAGTTCTCCGGGCACGGACAGCAGAACTGGCCGCCACTTCCGAGGAAGGAAGCAGCTCGGGTGACTGCGAGTGGCTGCTGGGACCCAGCCACTTCAGCCCCTTCTGCTGGTCCCCACTTACCGCTGGCAGTACTCTCCGTCTGAACATCTCTCACCTGCCGCTCGCCGGCCAGCTTCCCGCAAATCTTTAAATTCCGACAGCGCGTTCACGGGACCAGTTGAGGTTACTTGGCTGTGGGAATTTAAGGATTTGCGGGACGCGGTTGACATGAGCGAAGCCGGCGAGTGGCAGGTGAGAGCTGTTCAGACGAAGAGCAATGCCAGAGGTGATCAGAAGGCGCTGAAGGGCAGCCGGTTCTGGTGTCGACCCAAGCTGCTTCTATCCCCGGAAGTGGCGGCCAGTTCTGCTGTCCGTGCCCGGTGCGCTGCGGCAGCGGTGAGTGAGTTACTGATATGATCTTCGACCCTCTCCTTCTCAACACTTCTGCCTTCTCGCATCTTTAACCCCTGGCGCAGACTCTCCACACACGCTGTGAAAGGAACAATCCCTCCAATTGGACCCTTGAATTAGTATTGTCATTCAATAAGATGACAACTGGTTCAACGTCCCGGTGTGCCCCCGTTTTTCCCACCATCTCTCCACCTGCCTTCATCCTCCGTCCCCCACCCATTCAGTAATTAAAAAATGAAGGAGATTGAGAAGCTTTGGGAAAATTGAATTGTTACTTATTTTTTATTTTTTACGAAGAGAACAATCTGCGCATGTGCAGTTTAAGATTTTTTTTTAAAGCCGGCTGACTGCCTACCCTGAGTAATTACTCACGGCACGTGCCTGCTTTCTTCACTGCCTGCTGTACCTGCATGCTTACTTTCAGCTTGACAATTCACAAATTTACCGAAGCCAATTAACCTACAAACCTGTATGTCATTGGAGTGTGGGGGGAAACCGGAACATCTAGAGGAAACCCACGCGGCCACAGGAAGAACGTACAAACTCCGCACACACAGCACCATAGCCAGGATCGAATCCGGGTCTCTGGCGCTGTAAGGCAGCAACTCTACCGTTGTGCCACTGTTCCGCCACTTGTTAACCAACAGTAGCATAATCAACATTCTGCACCTCAGCTTTTGCTGTAACAATAATTTTCACATCCTCAGCTTTCTTTGAGTAAACAAATGTCTTCTTAGACTCATAGTCGTACAGCACGAAAACAGGACCCTCCGACCAACCTATCCCTGTTAATCAACTTGCCCACCTAACCATATAACATATAACAATTACAGCACGGAAACAGGCCCTCTCGACCCTTCCAGTCCGTGCCGACCATTTGTTTTCCCCATGTCCCATCTACCTGCACTCAGACCATACCCCTCCATTCCCTTCACGTCCATATACCTATCCACTTTACTCTTAAATGTTAAAATCGATCCTGCCTCCACCACTTCTGCTGGAAGCTCATTCCACACAGCCACCACCCTCTGAGTAAAGAAGTTCCCCCTCACGTTACCCCAAAACTTCTGTCCCTTAATACTTCTGTCTAAGACTTCTGTCCCACCTAAGCGAGCCCTGTTTCCCAGGTTTGGTACATACCTATCCATGAACCTGGCTAAATATCTTTCAAAAGTTGTTACTGTAACTGCCTCAACCACGTGCTCTGACGGCATGTTGTATAGTTCTTTGACTGGATGGCGCACAAACAAAAGCTTTTCACGAAGCACGTAATTGTAATAAACTAAACTAAATATATGTCCCAGCATCTGTGTGGGGAAAGAGTTGCCCCTCAGTGACAGCACGGACAAGAGCAGTTGGTCCATGTGGCCAGCTCCAACTGCAAGTCTCATAAGGTACTTGCTTGGAAATGGATTTCTAACTAACTCCAGGTTCTTCCAGTCAAAATTATGAAAATGCCATTGTGGGGATAAATCAGCCATACATTAATTCCATTTTATTATTCTTGCATTCCCATCTGCTATGCCCAACATACCAGGGGCACAACAGCAGCCAATTAAACTACCAAGAGAGAGGTTCAAGAGTGTCTATTTGTTAACTACATCGGATACGACAGGAACAGTGAAATTCTTATGTGTTGCAATTCTAGAGACACTGCAACAACAATAAATGTAACAATAAGTAATTCAATGTGTAGACTATGATAGTCTCCCCCCCCACCCCATCAGTCTGAAGAAGGGTCCCGACCCAAAACTTCATCTGTTTGTCCCCACCACATATACTGCCTGTCCAGCCGGGTTCCTCCAGCACATAATGGACACAAAGTGCTGGTGTAACTCATAGGGTCAGGCAGTATCCCTGGAGAACATGGATAGGTGATGTTTTGGGCCGGGACTCGTCTTCAGACCATCTGTGTAATCCAGCATCCACCCTACCTTGTTTCGCAAGTTACTCCTGTTCTACAGCAAATGTACATTTTCCAAATGGTCTATTGCTCATGTTAACTGCTTCTCATTGTGTAGCTGCTACTTGAACTGCTGAGTGCTTCCAGCCGTATCCTGTGCTTTCCCTGCATTAAAGATGTTGTAGCCCTCTGCCACCTTCCCACGGGAAATGAATGCTACTGGCCTACAACTCCCACATCTGAATTAATCTGTTTCCTGCCATTCAAAGTCCATGCCAAGATGAAGGCAAGAAATCCCACCTAAACAGTCACTTTGTCCTTGGCTGAAATCCACAATCTAAAGCTGTTCACATTTGGGATAGATTTTGGGAAACGATCTGGAGTTCAGAGGAGTCGAAGAAAACTAACAATGAGAAATTGGGGCGGCACGGTGGTGCAGTGGTATAGTCGCTGCATTACCGCTCCAGCCACCCGACTTTGATCCTGACTACGGATGCTGTGTGTACGTTCTCCCCATGATCACGTGAATTTTCCCATTATGCTGCGGTTTCCTCCCACACTCCAAAGACGTTCAGGTTTGTAGGTTAATTGGCTTCGGTAAAGATTGTAAATGGTCCCTAGTGTGTAGGATTGTGTTAGTGTACGGGGTCGGCATCGACTTGGTGGGCCGAAGTACCTGTTTCCACGCTATGCTCCAAAACGAAAACTAAAACTGTTTGCTGTTCCGAGATCATGGTTTGAAATTTAGGATTAAAAAACATTGGCAGTAAAATGAATTTGTAATTGTTTATTGGGAGGCCAAATTGACACAGGATTACTCAATGCCAATACCAGCTGCCAAGAGAGCACCAACTTTTCCATTCTTCAACGCTGGCATCATTTTCTTTGGAAATATAAAACCAAGGGATGGAATGAATTAGTTATTTTTAGTGAACTTGAATCCCACTGGATTGGGGATCCATGGGTGAACAAGCAAAATAGATACAAAATGATCTTGGTGGAAGCGCGTTAGTCAAAGGTTGTTTTTCAGATTGGAGACCGGTGATCTGTGAGGGACATGTGCCAAATGCAGGCAGGTGGGATTAGTGTAGATGGGACATGTTGGTTGGCGAGGGCTAGTTGGGACGAAGGGCCTGCTGCCATGCTGTATGACTCTAGGACTATAACTCTCTGACCATTGGTGTTGGGTCCACCATGGTTTTAAATCTGTATGAAGGATTTGGATGAGAATATAGTTGGCATGGTTAGTAAATTTGCAGATAATACCAAAATTGGACATAAAACGTATCCAGTGCCTTTTTGTGATAGCATACCGGCACCTCTAAAAAGTAAAACTATATATTCAAATTTTTAGAATTTTTAATATTACAAAAATGTTACTCTAAACTTGAGTATATTAATTAAATTAGGTGGTCAGGCCCTTAAACAGCTTAAGCAGCTCTTAACTAGATGATCTGCCATAGACACCAACACCAAAGAATAATATGCATTCTGGCAACTTTGTGTCTATAAAAGAAGGACTAAGATTACAAATGGATCTACATTAAAGGGGAAAATGGGCTAAGAATTGGTAGATGGAATTTAATTTGGGCAAGTGCAAAATGTTGCATTTTGTTAAGTTGTACCAGGGAATGAGTTGCACGATAAATGGAATAATTGGGGAATGGAGAGACAAGTATATGGTTCCCTGAAAGTGGTGCTACAGGTAGACAAGGGGTGAAGAAGGCAGATGGCATGCTTGCCTTCATTGGACAGGGCACTGAGTTCTACAGTTGGGATGTCATGTTACAGTTATACAGGATGTTGTTAAGTCCACACCTGGAATATTGTGTGCAGTTCTGGGCGCCTTAGGACACTAAGTAAACTTGAGAGGGTGCAGGAAAAATTTACAAGGATGTTGCCCGGATTGTGTTAGGAGAAATTGGATAGTCTGGAATTATTTTCCCTGGAGTGAAGAAGATTGGGAGGTGACCTTAGAGGTTTATAAAATCACGAGGGGAACGGATAAGATGGATTGGCACAGTCTTTTTCTCTTGGCAGGAGAATCGAAAACTAGAGGGCATAGATTTAACGTGAAAGGGAAACGTGAAGATTTAGAGGACCCGAGAAGCAGGTTGCTCCACACGTAGACTGAGGCGTACGTGGAATGAGTGGCAGAGGAAGTGGTAGAGGCAGGTACAATTACAATGTATAAAAGACATTTAAATAGCTGCATTGTAAGGAAATGTTTGGAGAGTATGGGCCAAATGCAGACAAATGGGACTAGCTCAGGAAGACAGCTTGGCCACCGTGAGAAGATCAGCTGAAGAGCCCGTTCCTATGCTCTGTGACTCATCGTTGTTGCAAGATCAAGTAGTGGCTACATATTAAATTCCATTTTAGGGAAGAGCAGGGGTCATTTGAAATGTGGAGTGAATGGAGTAAGCTCAGAATGGGCAGGGAATGTTTGACTAAGTCTTGAAACAATTAGGACTAGTCGTGAATAGACACAAAATGCAGGGGTAACTCAGCGGGTCAGGTAGCATCTCTGGAATAAGTGACATTTCGGGTTGAAACCCTTCTTCACTTTACTCACATGTCCATGCTTGTAGACTAATCAGTGTGAATGATTTGAGGTTAATCATTTGATGTGATGTGAATGATTTGACGTGTCACA
This sequence comes from Okamejei kenojei, assembly GCA_035221665.1. NCBI lineage: Eukaryota > Metazoa > Chordata > Chondrichthyes > Rajiformes > Rajidae > Okamejei > Okamejei kenojei. The sequence goes on from CM069141.1 coordinate 44,588,724, forward strand.
TGATTGTAAGATGTGGGTGGCGCCGTACAATGGCAGCCTCGCTAACAGTCTTGTCCTTTTCTTCTTTTGTTGTTTTTAGTCTGTTGTGAAATGTATGTTTTAGTGTGCCTTTAGTTTTGTATTATGTGGGGGGTGGGGAAAACTTTTTTAATCTCCTTCCTCGACGGAGATACAACTTTTCCCGTATCATATCTCCGTCCACACTGCGGCCTCACATCGTGGAGCTGCCGGTCCCTTTGCTGGGGATCGACTTCGGGAGCTCCAACCGCGGGAGCCGGCGGACTTAACATAATAGAGCTTATGACCCCTTTGTCAGGGATCAACTTCCGAGCTCCAACTGCGGGAGCCTGCGGATTTAACATCATAGAACTCGCGGTCCCGTGGTTAGGGATCGACTTCGGGAGCTTCCTTCGCCCTGATCGCGGGAGCTTCGAACGCCCTGATCGTGGCAGCTTCGATCGCCCCGACGCGGGAGCTTCGATCGCTGGTTGCGGTAGCTTTGATCGCCCGACCGCGGGAGAAAAGTAGGGAAGAAGATAATACTTTATTGCCTTCCATCACAGTGCACTGTGGTGGATGTTTATGTTAATCTTTATGTAGTTGTGTGTCGTGCTGCTGTTTTGGTATGACTATGACAAATCAAATTCCTTGTATGTTTTTACATACTTGGCTAATAAATTCTTTGTATCTTGAATAATGAAGGCAAAGCAAATGGACTTCATTTACAATTAATTCCAGTATTGCAATGTGCAAAACACATTTCTAACCATACCCAAAATGTACAGTCCCAAAGGATACCGCGCCCAACATTAGCTTAATGTTAGACAGTGCAAGGACTGTTGTCAGAAATCTGTTTTACCACAAATCTATGAAAAGTGGACTTTCAGCATGGAGCAACTTGTATCAGAGCACTGAACTGTGAGGTAAATAGATCTAAAAAGCTTGGAAGAAGTAATCTTGCTAAGTAGGACAATAATACTGAATGATCAAAAATTTTAGGGCTAGCAACAAGTTTGATCCAGACCAAATGATTATCAGTACATGGAAGGACTCTGATACATTAGGAGTGAGAAGCTAAAATCATTAAGAAACTGGGTGTTTCTTGATGAATAAATATGGATCAAATGGCTTATCATTTAATCATGTGGAATTTATTCCTGTTCAGTCTCGTCTTGGGTGTTAGAGGGATTCTCCCTGAAGAGTAGGAATTGGCAACATCTAACTGGATTTGGAAAGACATTTTTTATTATCGAAGTAGTGCAAATCTAACGTGATTTGAAAAGGTGAGGCACATGGAACAGATCCTCAATGAGTCAAATATGTACTGACAACAGAACAATGGATTCTTGGGTACACAAAAAGCTAGAGAAACTCAGCGGGTGCAGCAGCATCTAAGGAGCGAAGGAGATAGGCGACGTTTCGGGTCGAGACCCTTCTTCAGACCATTTTTACTTGCTGCAATTTTACATGCATATGAAACACAATAACACACAGATAATATATAATGAAAAATACAATGTTAATAACCTTAATACCAAATAACCATAATATTGCATAAACCAAATTCTGAAATGCAACAAACGACAGTTTAGTTTGGTGTATATCTTTTATGTGTACCGAGGTACAGTGAAAAGGTTTTGTTTGCCTGACATCCAGTCAGAGAAAAGACTATACATGAATACAATCATGTCCATGGTGGGAAAAGGATAAAGGATACAACATTCAGTGCAAGATATAACATTGGAGTCTGTTAAAGTCCGATTTAATAATAGATCCGATGTCTCAATAAGGTATATGGGAGATCATGACCGCACTCTGGCTGATGAGAGTTTTGTTCAGTTTCCGGATAACAACTGGGAAGAAACTGTTGGTAAATCTGGAAGTATGCATTTTCAAACTTCTGTGCCTCTTGCCTGATGGGAGACGAGGGAGTGACCTGGGTAAGACTTGTCCTGGTGGCCTTGATGAGGCAGCGGGAAGTGTAGATGGAGTCAGTGGAAGGGAGGTTGGTTTGCATGATGGACTGGGCTACATTCACAACTCTCTGCAATTTCTTGTGGTCTTGGCTGAAGCTATTCCCAAACTATGCAGTGATACATCCCAATAAAATGCTTTCTATGATGCATCTGTAGAAGTTGGTGAGGGTTGTTGGGGACATGCCAAACTTCCTAAGCTATCTGAGGAAGTCGAGGCGTCGGTATGCGTTCTTGGCCATATCTTCGATGTGGAGTTGAGCAGTACCTGCTTTTCCTCAACTCCTTTGCCCAGTAGCAGTGCGCAACTGCTGCACTGGAGTAACTCAGCGGGTCAGGCAGTATCTCTGGAGAACATGGCTAGGTGATGTTTTGGGTCGGGACCCTTCATCAGACTTACCTGAAGTCTGTTGGCTCCATGCCAACCTCCATGCACCTTTAAAGCTCTCCCACTCAGTGTAATAATAAAAGTTGTCACTCGTGTTTGAGTGCGATTACTGATTGCGGGATCAGTTTCCATGTGGAGGATGCAGGAAATGAGCCAAGGTAAGTTGTTTTCTACACATCTTCCTGCTGCCAAGGCAGTGTGATGACATGCTGCTTGCTCTCCATCCTGATCTCCCCTGTTGTGAGCCACATCTTCTCAGCTCGTTAAATCCAGACTGCAGCCTGGTGCTGTCTTTGCAGCAGAATGTGGCACAGTCAAACTTCCTCCTCCCTTTTTCAAATTCATTCCAGAGAAGCCTCTTAGACAGCCTATTATCTCTCACCTGATGTAGCCAGTCTTCCTGCCTTGCAGCGCTAGAAACCCTGATTCGATCCTGACTTTTTGCCACTTTCATTTCACTGCACATCTTGAATGTGTGTGTGTGACAAATAAACTTGACTTGACTACGGGTGCTGTCTGTACGGAGTTCGCACATTCTCCCTATGACTGCGTGGGTTTCCTCCCACACTCCAAAGATATACAGGGATATACAGGTTTGCGGGTTAATTGTCTTTGGTAAAATTGTAAATTGTCTCTAATGAGTATGATAGTGCTAATGTGCGGGGTGATCGCTGGTCAGTGCGGACTTGGTGGGCCTAAGGGCCTGTTTCCATGCTGTGTCTCTAAAATCTAAAGGCTGATAATTTGTTGTTGGTGATTATGTCAAACCATTTAATTTCCTCTATGCTATGTAGGTGATACAAGAATAGTCTTTTTGGATATGGCAACAATCAATGGGCCATGTCTGTAAGCATTGAAGACGAAGGAACGCAACCTTAGGCATTAACTCTCCATCATGTCTGGTCTGTGTAGTGACTGAGAGTTGAGATGGTCGGTACTGGCAATTCTTTGTCGGTATCAGTGATTTGAAACGCTGGTTGTGTACTTAAATAGATATTACCCAATATTTTGCTGTTGTGTTTGAGATGTAATGGACAGTACTTTTACATTCAGTTATGATGCACTTTGGGAGAACTCTCCCCTTCCCACGATAAATAGTAATTACAAACTCCGTATATCGTGGTCCATTGGTTAACATTCTAATTACTACAATGTCCTATGAATATTTAGACACTATATCTGATATAAAATAATGGAATAAAATGAAAGGCAGATGTTTGTATTATTGTCAGAACAGAATTAAAAATCTAATATTTTATATTTGGAGAATAAAAAGTTATTTATGAATAAATTGACTAATTATGTAGTCAAATTTTTAAGTGAATTATTGTCATATTATACCTTCTAAATCCCAGTTTAAATGACCTCAAATGGACATCTTTATTGGAAACAGTGCATTGTATTCCATCCTGGAGAACACTGCATCAAATGGTGTTGGAACTTCCATTCAGCCTATCATGGTTTGACCAGATGTTTTGGAGTCCTCCAATTAGTCACAATTTCCTGCCCTTTATTTTCCTTTTTGGACTTTATCCAGTTCCCTTTTACATGTTATTACTGGGCATTTTCGAGATCACAACAAACAATAACATTTCTTGCTCCTGGTTCGTTTGCCAATTATCTTTAAACCATATCCTCTGGTTACTAATCCTCTCGCCATAAAAAGAGTGGTCTTTATTGCATCAAAGCATCCTTCTAAAACCTCTTCATCTTCCTCTGGTCAAACTTAAACTGTCCAGCTTCATTAGTCTCACAGCTGCATTGAAGTTCCCCATTCCAGACATCGTGCTGCTGAGCAAGCTGAGGTCTAATTAGTGAGTTGTCATGATTTAGCATAACTTTCTCACTTTTGTGCCCTATGCGGCTATTTATAGAGTCCAGAATAATATATTTTTAAACAAACAGCTCTATCAATTTAATCTCCCTTTTCCAAACATTTCAGTATATATAAACTCTCAGATAATTGTCAGCTGGTAGGACAATGATTCTGCCACACAGTTAGTTCATAAATCATAGGAGCAGAATTGGGCCATTCGGCTCATCGTGTCTGCTCCGCCATTCCGTCATGGCTGATCTATCTTTCGCTCTCAACCCCATTCTCCTGCCTTCTCCCTCTAACTCCTGACACCCTTGTTTTGCCTCAACTCTTGATGTGAAAACCAAAAAAAAGTAAATGGTAGTGTGTTGTAGAAAAGGGAGATTTAGCGGCACAAGTGTACAGTTCTCTGAAAGTAGCAATGCAGGGAGGCAGGATGGCAAATAAGGCATTGCCTTAATTTGTCAGTACAGTTGGGACATCATGTCAATTGCACAAGTTATTGCTGAGACTATACTTGGAGTATTATGCACAGTTCTGGTTGCCTAGGTACAGAAAGGATGTATTTTGCCTGCACTAGAGGGCTTGAGGAGAGAGATGAGATAGCCTGGGGATTTTTTCCCTGGAATGGAGGTGGTTGAGGAGTGACCTTATGAAGGCTTATAAACCATGAGGGGGATAGCTAAGGAGAGCTTTTTCCCAGAGCAGGGGAGTCTAAAACTAGAGGACATAGGTTTAAGGTGAGCGGGGAAAGTTTTAAAGAGGATCTGAGGGACATCTTTTTCCACACAAAAGTTGTGTATGTGGAACAAGCTGCCAGAGGACGTAGTAGAGGTGGGTGCAATGAAGACCAAAGATTAATCTTTGATGAATCTTTATCTTTGATAATCTTTGATGAAGATGTTAAAGCATCTGGACAGATATATAGATAAGAAAGGCTTGGAGGGAGATGGGCCAAATGCAGGGAAATGGGACTAGCTGAGGTAGGTAACTTGAATGTCACACGTGAGTTGAGCCGAAGGGCCTGTTTCTGTGCCGTTTATGAATATAAAAATTACAGAAGTTGGAAATCTAAGATTGAAAGAAAATTTGTAATAAATACTTAGCAGATCAGGCAGTATCTGACCAAATTGCCTGCAAAATACCAAGCCTTTCATTTCAGGGAAATTTGGAGTTTTTAAATAAATACACTCTGAGAAGTTATGTTAACCACTGTCTGTTGTATTTGGTGAGTCAAGTCCCACAACAAGTTGGAAGTGTGTAGTTGTTATCCTTGGTGCATGGGCATTGTTTATCCTATGCAGGAAAATCTGACTATCAGACAAAAAAAACAAAGTGACAATAGGTGCAGGAGTAGGCCATTCGGCCCTTCGAGCCAGAAATGTGATCATGGCTGATCATCCCCAATCAGTACCCCGTTCCTGCCTTCTCCCCATATCCCCTGACTCTGCTATCTTTAAGAGCCCTATCTAACTCTCTCTTGAAAGCATCTAGAGAAATGGCCTCCACCGCCCTCTGAGGCAGAGAATTCCACAGACTCAAGTGCTGGAGTGATTTGGTGGGTCAGGCAGCATCTCTAGAGAACATGGATAGGTGACTTATCCATGTCCTCCAGAGATGCTGCCTGACCCGCGGAGTCTTTAGTCTTTAGAGATACAGCAAGGAAATAGGCCCTTTGGCCCGCCGAGTCTACGCCGACCAGCGATCACCCCATACACAAGCACTATCCTACACATTAGGAACAATTTACAGAAATCAATTAACCTACGGACCTGCACAGAGGAAACCTGAGCAACCAGGAAAACACACGTAGACACAGGGAGAACATACAAACTCTGTACAGAATCTGGATCACAAGCGCTGTAAGGCAGCAATTCTACTACTGCACCACTCTGCTGCCTGAAGTTATTCCAGCACTTTGTCTTTTATTGTAAACCAGCATCTGCTGTTCATTGTTTCTACTGATTATCAGACTGCTGGAGGTTTGTTGTGTGAAAGTTAGTTGGCATGTTAGATTCTTCATAACAGTGACGACACTGCAAACACCTCTGTCTCCGCATCACCTTAGATATCTTGAAATTTTACTCAGCCCACAGCATTTTAGATTAGTAGCAAAGATGCAGAGCCTAAATAAACCAAATGTTTTATCAAGATCTGTTTGCAAGTCGATTGCGTGAATATCGCTGAATTACAACAAATGCAGATGTCCAGAACAACATCTTGAAGCGAGGCCTTGTTTCTAAAAAACTGTTTACAACTTGATTCTGGGCATCAGAAGCTCTTTCTGCTGCCAAAAAGCAAACATAGCAGATACATGGATAGGAAAGGTTTAGAGGAATATGGACTAAATGTGGGCAGGTGGGACTAGGGTAGATGGGACATCTTAGTCAGCAAGTTGGGCCTATTTCTATGCTGTATGGCTCTATGGCTAAGGTCTAGACTGCAGAGATTGTGAAGGAGATTATGAAGAGCATAAAATCCAAAAGGGTCAAAAGTGTTTAATTGTCATTTGTGCTTACAACAGCACAATGAAAGCCTTACTTGCAGAAGCAAGTAACAATCCCTGTAAATGCAATACTGAAAAATATAATAATCATAAAGTTCCATAAGTTAATAACCACATATTTAGGTAGCGTAATAGTTCAAAATCTGAAGTCTGTAGCGCAATCAAAGACACAAACAAAAACATGGTAGAACACAGTTGCTGAGGTTGGTGTTGTGCAGTGCTCAAGAACCCGATGGTTGCTGGGAAGAAGGTGTTCTTGAACTTGGAGGTCACAATTTCAGACCCCTGTACCGATGGGAGCAGCAAGATGAGCGGCTGGCCAGGTTGATGTGTGCCTACAAAATCGGTTATTGCTTATCAACTTTACATTTCCACCAATGGTCATTTTAAATTGTTCTTTTCACTCGTTTCACTGCTAAATAAGAACTTTGCATTCACAACATTAATTATCGGGAGTGAAAATGGGTTGACGCCAATCTCAACCAAGGCGTTCAGGATCCCAGTAATTCAAGTTCGTGCCTTTTACACTTAACCTCATTCATTATATAAGGAGAACCGCCTGTTCTATTGTGCTTATGCCATCTATCTTGTTATCCATAGATCCATTCTGCTGTATTTTTTACACTTCTCCAAAATGTTTCCCTTAAATTAGTTTCCCTTAAATCTGATTTCCCATACCATACTTTTGTAAAATTGTTTTATTTAAAGATACAGTACAAAAACAGGTCCTTCAGCCTACTGAGTCCACACCGACTATTGGTGTCCCGTTCACACTCATTCCATGTTATCCCACTTTCCCATCTTCAGTCTGAAGAAGGGTTTCGGCCCGTAACGTTGCCTATTTCCTTAGCTCAATAGATGCTGCCGCACCCGCTGAGTTTCTCCAGCACTTTTGTCTACTTCCCATCCATTCCCTACACACTATGGACAATTTACAGAGACCATCTAGCCAACAAACCCGCATGATTTTGGGATGTGGGAGGAAACCGAGCACCCAAAGGAAACCCACGTGGTCACAGCAAGAATATCCAAACTCCACACAGACAGCACCCAAGGTCAGGATTGAACTCTGGCTCTGTGAGGCAGCAAGGCCACCAGCTACACTACTGTATTCTTGTCATCCCTCTAGTTCTACCAATTGTTGTCAACTATAGTAAACCGATTCACCCTGCAAATTCTGTAAAATATTTGATTTTGAGCAACACTAAGTCTCCCCTGAACCACTTTCTTCAGTCTCCCCGTGCAGCTGCAGCCCCCATTGGACCAAACCAATAAATGTCTAATAATTACATTGTATAGTGTCTCAGGTTGAACTGCATCTCAAGTTATTCCATCTAATGAAATTCTTCAAACCAATTTCTGTGCTGCTCACTGAACCAATCTGCGTGTGGGCAATGTCATTAGTCTCTTTCTGCTTAAGGCTATTGGCATGAGCAACATCTATACCACTAGTGCTAACAAATCCACGGCAGCAGCTTCTGAATTTTTGATTTCCGAGGGCTTGACAAGGTGGAGGTGGAGAGAATTATTAATTTTGAGGGAGCAATTGGATGTATGCGTCGTTGTTTAAAAATAATCTATTGTCCTTTTAAGGCAGGGCCGTCCAAGACATTGGTGAGACCGCACTTGGAGTATTGGGTTCAGTTTTGGTCACGCTGTGATAGGAAAGATGCCGTTAAGCTGGAATGAGGTGCAGAGATTTACAAGGAATGTGTCACGATTTGAGATCTGGGATTTTGGAAGAGATTGGGCAGGAATTTATTCCTGTAGCACAGAAGGAATAGGGATGATCTTATAGAGGTGTATAAAATCATGACGGGAATAGAAAGGTAAATGCACAGTTTTTCCCAGCGTAGGGGAATCAAGAACTAGAGGTATCGAAGAAATAGAAGTATCGACCAGAGAAGGGGCTGCGCTGGACCTCCTGTTAGGAAATGAGGTAGGTCAGGTGACGGAGGTATGCGTTGGTGAGCACTTCGGGACCAGTGATCACAATACCATTAGTTTCAATATAATTATGGAGAGAGTCAGAACTGGACCTAGGGTGGAGATTTTTGATTGGAGAAAGGCTAACTTTGAGGGAATGCGTAAGGATTTAAAAGGAGTGAATTGGGACACTGTTTTATGGGAAGGATGTAGAAGAGAAATGGAGGACATTTAAAGGGGAAATTGTAAGAGTACAGAATCTTTATGTCCCTGTTAGGTTGAAAGGAAATAGTAAAAATTGGAAAGAGCCATGGTTTTCAAGGGAAATTGGACACTTGTTTCGAAAAAAGAGATATCTACAATAATTATAGGAGGCATAGAGTAAATGAGGTGCTAGAGGAGTATAAAGAATGTAAAAAGAATCTTAAGAAAGAAATTAGAAAGGCTAAAAGAAGATATGAGGTTGCTTTGGCAAGAAAGGTGAAAGTAAATCCAAAGGGCTTCTACAGCTATATTAATAGCAAAAGGATAACGAGGGATAAAATTGGACCATTAGAGAGCCAGAATGGACAGCTATCTGCAGAGCCAAAAGAGATGGGGGAGATATTGAACATTTTTTTTTCTTCGGTATTCACCAAGGAGAAGGATATTGAACTCTGTGAGGTAAGGGAAAAAAGTAGAGTAGCTATGGAAACTATGAGATTCAAAGAGGAGGAAGTACTGACACTTTTGAAAAATATAAATGTAGATAAGTCTCCAGGTCCTGACAGGATATTCCCTAGGACATTGAGGGAAGTTAGTGTAGAAATAGCAGGAGCTATGACAGAAATATTTCAAATGTCATTAGAAACGGGAATAGTGCTGGAGGATTTGCGTACTGCGCATGTTGTTCCATTGTTTAAAAAGGGTTCAAAGAATAAACCTAGCAATTATAGACCTGTTAGTTTGACGTCAGTGGTGGGCAAATTAATGGAAAGGATACTTAGAGATAATATATATAAGCATCTTGATAAACGGTCTGATCAGGAAAAGTCAACATGGATTTGTGCCTGGAAGGTCATGTTTGACAAACCTTCTTGAATTTTTTGAAGCGGTTACTAGGGAAATTGATGAGGGTAAAGCAGTGGATGTTGTCTATATGGATTTCAGTAAGGCCTTTGACAAGGTTCCCCATGGAAGGTTGGTTAAGAAGGTTCAATCTTTGGGTGTTAATGGTGGAGTAGCAAGATGGATTCAACAGTGGCTGAATGGGAGATGTCAGAGAGTAATGGTGGATGGCTGTTTGTCGGTTGGAAGCCGGTGACCAGTGGGGTGCCTCAGGGATCTGTGTTGGGTCCACTGTTGTTTGTCATGTACATCAATGATCTGGATATAGAGGGCACAGGATTAAGGTGGGAGGGGAAAGATTTAATAGGAAACTGAAGAGGCATATTTTTTCACCCAAAAACAGTGAGTACATGGAGCGAGCTGCTGGAGGACGTATTTGAGGCAGGTACAATAACTAAAGTTTAAAGACATTTGGATAAGTGCATGGATAGGACAGGTTGATATGGATCAAACACGGATAACTGGGATTAGCTTAGATGAGGCATCTTGGTTGGCATAGATGAGTTGGGCCGGAGGCCTGTTTCTGTGCTTAATGATATTATCTATGACTGTAACCCATATTAGGAATTACGTCATGAATTACACAAGAATTGAGGGAATTCAATAGTATGTAGAAATTTGAGATGCTGGGGTAATTCTCCCTGAAGCGCAGAGGTTGAAAGAATGAGAAGATACAATATCATTTACGGATCATGAAGGACTTTGGAGTAAATAAAGCAAATGTGTTTTCACAATGGATTATTGGGTGGTATAGATTTAAATGAAGCATGGAGGCTTTCTTCATATGGCAAGCTGTGATCTGTGATGATCAGTTTGATAGACCATTGGAACTATTTCCAAAATGGCAAAACAAGTGCTTTGAAGAAATCACAATGAAGGAGATCTAATTCAGAATTGTTTGAAAAGGTCACATAACTTCCTCCTGTTCCATTTTGTGAACTTTGCATTCTTCTACATTCCACAAACTTCCTAGAAATGCACATGAAGGGTGCACTGGAATTCAGTGGGCTTAATCTGGACCATTGCTCCTTTGCTGTTAGGTGTTATTGTAACTGTAGTCAGGGCACATTTCCAGTCTGTAATTGTTTATGATATCAGGACATCCCAAAACATCAATCAGATACTTCCTGAAATAATCACTTTATTGTAGGAATTTCAGCAGCCAAATGGTACAGTGGTGTAGCAGTAGAGTTGCTGCCTTACAGTGCCAGTTTGGTCCTGACTAGGGGTGCCGCCTTTACGGAGTTTGTACGTTCTCCCTGTGACTGCATGGGTTTTCTCCGGATACGCCGGTTTCCTCCCACATTGAAAAGACAGGTTTGTACGTTAATTGGCTTTGGCAGAATTATAAATTGTACCTAGTGTGTAGATAGTGCTGGTGTATGGGGTGATCGCTGGTTGGCGTGAACCTGCTGGGCCAAAGTGCCTGTTTCCATGATGATTAACCAAGGTAAAGTAAATCCATGATGTTGAAGGGATAAATATGTGCTGAGATATTGGAGAGAATTTCCCTTTTCTTATTTGAAAAGCTGCCATAGAATATTTAGTTTGCATTTGAGACCACAGGGCCTCAGTGAAAGTCAATTGTCGTGCTTGTGTCTATGAATTGGCACTGCGATCAGTGTGCTTGTAGTGGAGCTGATCTCCTAATGAAGAAGGCAGATAGGTCTGAGTCATACAGCACAGAAACGGGCCCATCAGCACAACTCGTCCATGCCAATCAAGATGCCACATCTAAGCCACTCCCATTTTGACCACATTTAAACCTGTCCAAATGCTGTTATTATACCTAACCCAATTATTTCTTCTTGCAGATTGTGCCATATACCCACCATTGTCTGTGTGACAATAGTATTTGGACGTTTTGCTCTGCCATGTTTAGGAAATTATATTTCAGCCACATGCCTGTTTGACCTTTGAAGGACATCATAATTGCAGCATTAGACTCTATTTGAATTGAGAAGATTTGTTGATGTTAAAGATAGACACAAAGTGCTGGAGTAACTCAGTAGGTCAGGCAGCATCTCTGGAGAAAAAGGATATGTGACGTTTTGGGTCGGGACCTTTCTTCAGACCCAATACGTCACCCATCCTTTTTCGAGAGAGATGTTGCCTGACCCACTGAGTTACTCCAGCATTTTGTGTCTATCTTTGGTATAAACCAGCATCTGCAGTTCTTTGTTTCTAGATTCTTTGACGGCTTCACATCCCATTTCTATGTCTCGGCGGGTTGTGGAGGTGAGATCATGGAGGTACTAAATAGCAGATAGCTAAATATATTTAATAGTTCAGGGTTCTGGGGAATAGACACAGAGGAGAAGTTGAGGCTTGGGACAGATCAGCCATGTGCACATTGAGTAGCAGGACGGGCTGGAGGGGCCGAGTGGCCTACTCCTGCTCCTATGCTGTTGTGTTTACAGCATCAGCTGCAGGATGGACACAGGTGGGAGAGCCTGGCGTGGTTCAATGGTGCTCTCGGTATCACATGTGCAACCACCCAGACAATTCAGTGTGTACACGCCTGACTTGAGGAAATAATAAGTGTGAAGTGGCCAACTGCCAAGGGCTACTTTACAGCATGTGAGTTTTCCCACTGAGCATTCTCAGACTCAACTCGTGAAGGGCTCCAGGGGAAATAAATTGGCCCACAGTGCAGACTGGAGTAGAATTGGTAAGTTGTACAGATGTGAAGCTTGGTCTCTCTGAAATTATTTCCTGATATTTTCTGATAATTTCTCTTTCCTGTGAGAATTTCTCCAACAGAATGAATGAATATTTTCCAGCCGATATCTGGCATCATCTGTGGCTCTGGTGATCACTTTCAATCACAATTTATTTTTCCAACCTCGCATGGCTCTTAAAATAAAGGGCATTTAATCTGTGATGAAGGTAGTAAACTGTTGAGATTGAAAAGTTAATTGTTCATGTTGAAAAGGTTGCATCATACTCCATGACAGGAGGGTGGATTTAAATATGTGCAGTATATTAATGGAGTCATAGAGCTGTACAGCACAGAAACAATCCCTTTGGCCGACCAAGTTGGCATTCTGGGCTAGTCCCATTTGCCTGCATTTGGCCCATTGCTCTCTACACTCTTCCTACTCATGTATCTGTCCAAATGTCTTAAAATATGTAATTGTACCCACTTCTATAGCTTCCTCTGGCAGCTCATTCCAGTTAGGGGCTAGTCTCCCCTGAAAAGAGTGAAAAGATTGCCCCTGAACTCCTTCTTAAATGTCTCCCTACTCCCCATAAGCTCTCTAGATTTTGAATCCTCTATGCTGGGGAAAAAGGATCAGCCACACCGTGGGGTAGATTTATACATGGAATCCATCAGCTATGGGGCAGTAGGAATTTGCACAGACTTGCGATTCTGCTGAGTGAGAGGTTGTGTTAGGGGAGTGGAGATAAAGAATGGAGTTGTCATTGCGTATCAGGCATGAACTCCCTAGTTATAATCGGCCCTCATCAAAGTTATTGGTGTTGTCCCCATATCAGTGACTCAGTGGTTTAATGGTGACCTTCAATGGAAACTCAATATTGATTCATCTTTGAGTTTGGCTTTGGATGTATCTGCCTGCCAGCGATAGTATTGGGAATAGAAGTTGATTGAATAGAAGTTTGCCAATAAAGAATATTATCTATTGATCCTAAGGTAATTATACGGCGATTAAAGGGAGACACAAGAAATTGCAGATCTTGAGCAAAACACAGAGTGCTGGAAGAACTCGGCACGTCAGGCAGCATCTGCAGAGGGAATGGACAAACAAATATTTGGGATGGGAACCATCAGTTTGAAGAAGGGTCCTGATCTGTAATGTCATCCATCCATTGCCTCAACAGATGCTGCCTGACCTCGCTAGTTCCTCCAGCACGTTATGTTTGGTATATAAAGATTAAAGTTTACCAGTTAAGACGTACTATCCCTTAGGTTGAATGGTGTAAGCTGTAGAAGAGGATCATTAGATGGAGACTATCGGCTTGGCGCTTTTCCTGTGCAGTGGGGATTTTCCTGTCTGTAATCTGTCAAGAGTTGCCCAAGGTGTCGAGATTTTGCTGACTGAGCTTTTTTGCAGTTGAGTAATCATGAAACAAATGCTGAAAGTTTGTACACATTACTGTGCACTTCCCCTGACTTATTGCTGTGGCGTTCTTTATGATAGAAGCAAACAAATGTTTTTAAGAAATGTTGCATACCAAATCAGTCATCAGCTGAAATATATTTTCTTTCACAAAATATGTTTGGGCTAATTTGCTTGTTTGCACAATGCAGAAGGAGGTCATACAGCCCATCAGGCCCTTGCTGGGCCTCCAGCGAAACAGTCCATACTCTTTCGCTCTCCTTACTTCTCAGTATTCCTATAATTTATTCTCTCTCTATTGCAGATCAATTCCCCAGGTTTTTTTTGCCATTTCCCTATACTAATGGATACTTTACAACAGGGAGGATATCTGAGCACTCAGCAGAAACCCATTATGGTTAAAAGGAGAATATGCCATACGTATACTGTACATATGACAACAACCAAAGTCAGGAAGGACTGAAGAAGGGTCCTGACAACAAATGCCAACTGTCCATTTCCTCCAGATATTGTCTGACTCACTGAGTTCCTCCAAAACTGTGTTCATAACACCATAAGACATTGGCCATTCGGCCCATTGAGTCTGCTTTGCCATTCAATCATGGCTGATCTATTTTTCCCTTTCAACCCCATTCTCCTGCCTTATCCCCATAACCATTGATGCCCTTACTAGTCACAAACCTGCCTATCTCTGCTGGGACAAGTATAGATGGGGCATGTTGGTTGGCATGGGCAGGTTGTGCCGAAGGGCCTGTTTCCACGTTGTATGACTCGGTGTTAACATAATCATCCCCGGGATCATTGTCGTTCTTCTCAAGATTCCACCATCTGCAGTTCCTTGTGTCTTCAGGAAGAACCCAGGGCCTCTGGAACTGGTGGAGCCCTTACTGGTAGAGCCGTACCACTACATTACACTGTGAATCTGCAGTCACCATGCTCATTGTTAGCCTGACCATGCTGAAGGCGCTTGCAGCACGTTGAAGACTCTCAGCAGTTTAATCTTTATAAAAGCAAGACACATCTGCGTTTTATGGGAGTGAAACAATGCTTTTACTGTTTTATTTACTGAAAATGAGTGTTAACAAGGAGCACAGATGGACTTCAGATTTGAAATGCTAAGAAATATGTGCTTGTCTCCAGAATGTTATCCTATTCCACACAATGTGGCTGTTTTCATCATAGTGTTCAGGTACTCGTCAGCGTCCATCTGTTTACCGGCATCTTTTCAATATCACCTTCCTCCTTGGCATGATATTTGTTTTAAGAAGGAACTGCAGATGCTGGAAAATCGAAGGTAGACAAAAAAGCTGGAGAAACTCAGCGGGTGAGGCTGCATCTATAGAGCGAAAGAAATAGGCAACGTTTTGGGTCGAAACCCTTCTACAGAATCCTTGGTATGGTTGCTTGTTTTTCAGAGTACTCTCTCTTATTGCTCTGAGAGTTTTTCTCCTTTAGTTTAGCTTAGTTTATTATTGTCACGTGGACCGAGGTATAGTGAAACATTTTGTTTGTGTGCTATCCAAACTATAAGAAAACACTATACATGAATACAATCAAGCTGCCCACTGCGCAAAGATAAAGGTCAATGTGTACAACATGTAGTGCAAGATATAACATTGAAGTCAGATAAAGTCCGATTAAAGATAGTTCAGGGGTTTTCAATGAGGTAAATGTGAGGTCAGGACCACCGTCTAGTTAATGAGTGGACGGTTCAGTTGCCTACTGTCCCCGAATCTGGAGGTATGCGTTTTTCAAACTTCTCTACCTCTTGCCTGTTGGGAGAGGGGAAAAGAGGGAGTGACCGGGGTGAGACTGGTCTTTGATTATGCCAATGGCCTTGCCCAGGCAGCGAGAAGTGCAGATGGAGTTGATGAAAGGGAGGCTGGTTCAGGATATTTTGAGTGACTTCCTTGTGCCATTTTTACTCAATATCCGCTCAGCCCCCTCCCTAACTCCCTTCCTCAGGTGAGAATCTGTTCCTATTTGAGGAAGAATTTTGTGACCTCGCATTATTAATTGTGGTCTTGTAAACTTCAAATCCCGTCAGGGCGCCAAAGACCCGGATTCAATCCTGACCTTGGGTACTGTCGGTGTGGTGTTTGCACCTTGCCCCTATGACTGCATCAGTTCCCTCCGGGTGCTCTAGTTTCCTCACACATCCCAAAGATGTGCTGGTAGTTTGTAAAAAAAAGAAAAAACTACAGATGCTGGAAATCTGAAACAAAAAAAGGGGAAATCCTGGAAAAACAAAGGATCTGGAAGTTGAAACTCTGTTAACTCTGTTCCTCTTTGAACAGATGCTGCCAGACCTGAGTATTTTCAGCATTTTGTACGTTTACGCTGGTAGTTTAGTTCATATGTTCGTATGTCATAGGAGCTTTCATAGCAAAAGGATTTGAGTATAGGAGCAGGGAGGGTCTTGGTGAGACCACACCTGGGGTATTGCGTACAGTTTTGGTCTCCAAATCTGATGAAGGACATTATTGCCATAGAGGGAGTGCAGAGAAGGTTCACCAGACTGATTCCTGGGATGTCAGGACTGCCTTATGAAGAAAGACTGGATAGACTCGGTTTATACTCTCTAGAATTTAGGAGATTGAGAGGGGATCTTATAGAAACTTACAAAATTCTTAAGGGGCTGGACAGGCTAGATGCAGGAAGATTGTTCCCGATGTTGGGGAAGTCCAGGACAAGGGGTCACAGCTTAAGGATAAGGGGGAAATCCTTTAAGACCTAGATGAGAAAGACTTTTTTCATACAGAGAGTGGTGAGTCTTTGGAACTCTCTGCCACAGAAGGTAGTTGAGGCCAGTTGATTGGCTATATTTAAGAGGGAGTTAGATGTGGCCCTTGTGGCTAAGGGGATCAGAGG
The DNA here is from genome assembly GCA_035221665.1 of Okamejei kenojei. Classification (NCBI taxonomy): domain Eukaryota; kingdom Metazoa; phylum Chordata; class Chondrichthyes; order Rajiformes; family Rajidae; genus Okamejei; species Okamejei kenojei. The sequence continues at coordinate 44,605,393 of CM069141.1, forward strand.
GTATGGAGAGAAGGCAGGTACGGGATACTGAGTTGGATGATCAGCCATGATCATATTGAATGGCGGTGCAGGCTCGAAGGGCCGAATGGCCTACTCCTGCTCCTAATTTCTATGTTTCTATTTATTCATGTGTGTATATATTTATATATGGTATATGGACACACTGATCTGTTTTGTAGTAAATGCCTTCTATGTCCTCTGTGCTGATGCAAAACAAGAATTTCATTGTCCTATCAGGGACACATGACAATAAACTCACTTGAGCACTTGAACTAACCCTTCCTCATTACTCAAAACCCAGTCGAAAATAGCCTGCTCTCTCGTTGGTTCCTCTACATGTTGATTTAGATAACTATCCCGCACACATTCCAAAAAATCCTCTTCCTCAGCACCCCTGCCAATTTGATTCACCCAATCTATATGTAGATTGAAGTCACCCATTATAACTGTTTTGCCTTTGTCGCACGCATTTCTAATTTCCTGTTTGATACCATCCCCAACTTCACTACTACTGTTAGGTGGCCTGTACACAACACCCACCAGCGTTTTCTGCCCCTTAGTGATTCACAGCTCTACCCATACCGATTCCACATCCTCCAACCTAATGTCCTTCCTTTCCATTGTGTTAATCTCCTCTCTAACCAGCAACGCTACCCCACCTCCTTTTCCTTTCTCTCTATCCCTCCTGAATATTGAATATCCCTGGATGTTCAGCTCCCAGCCTACGTCACCCTGGAGCCATGTCTCCGTGATCCCAACTATATCATAATCATTAATAGCTATCTGCATGTTCAACTCATCCACCTTATTGCAAATACTCCTTGCATTGAGACACAAAGCCTTCAGGCTTGTTTTTACAACGCTCTTACCCCTTATACAATTATGTTGAAAAGTGGCCCTTTTTGATTTTTGCCCTGGTTTTGTCTGCCTGCGACATTTACTTTTCACCTTGCTACCTATTGCTTCTACCCTCATTTTACACCCACCTACCTCTCTGCTCTTGTACCCATCCTCCTGCCACATTAGTTTAAAACCTCCCCGACAGCACTAGCAAACACTCCCCCAAGGACAGTGGTTCCATTCCAGCCCAGGTGCAGACTGTCCTGTTTGTACTGGTCCCACTTCCCCCAGAACTGGTTCCAGTGCCCTAAAAATTTGAATCCCTCCCCCTTGCACCATTTTTCAAGCCACGTATTCATCTGCACTAATCTAAACTAATCTAAACTGCATCTAAACTAATAAAGTGCAAATACCAGATAATGGGTTATTAGTTATCAGAGTTTTGGCTGAGCCAGGTTTAATAGCCTGATGGCTGTGGGGAAGTAGCTATTCCTGAACCTGGTCGTTGCAGTCTTCAGGCTCCTGTACCTTCTACCTGAAGGTAGCAGGGAGATGAGTGTGTGGCCAGGGTGGTGTGGGTCCTTGATGATACTGCCAGCTTTTTTGAGGCAGCGACTGCGGTAAATCCCCTCGATGGAAGGAAGGTCAGAGCCGATGATGGACTGGGCAGTGTTTACTACTTTTTGTAGTCTTTTCCTCTCCAGGGCGTTCAAGTTGCCGAACCAAGCCACGATGCAACCGGTCAGCAAGCTCTCTACTGTGCACCTGTAGAAGTTAGAGAGAGTCCTTCTTGACAAACCGACTCTCCGTAATCTTCTCAGGAAGTAGAGGCGCTGGTGAGCTCTCTTAATAATTGCATCTGTGTTCTCGGTCCAGGAAAGATCTTCAGAGAAAAGTAGGTGACCTGAAGCGTCACCTACTTTTCTCCAGGAATGTTGTCTGAACTGCTGAAGTACTCCAGATTTTTGAGTCTATCTTCCCTAATGTATTGTCTACTTGGCTTTCATTATCCTGTCTACTTTTCAGTTTTTAAAAAAAAAAAGCCTTTGTTTCCCTTTGTGAACTTCAACATTTCTCCAGGTCTTGAACAGTTGTCACTTCCATCTTCACGCGCTGCTGCCTGCAAATCTGTCCGTTGTCAGCAACTTGTTTGGATTCCTCCGGTCAGATTCCCTTCACTTCATTCAGCATAGAAGCAGGCAGTGTATACCAGGTCAATAAATTAACAAGGCGGACAGAGAGCCAGAATCTTGTTTGCTGCATAGATTAGTAATGGTCCAGGAGCCACAGTTTGAAAACCAAATGGGCCCACTCCTCACTATTCTCCATTCAAGCTTACTCTGCCTATGAGCATAATCAGTCTCAGCTGCAGCTGAAATTATGCCTTCATTTGATTAAATGCACATCTGACTTGGCTAAAAGTTATGAATACACAGGTGGAAATGTTGCAAGAGTCGTGATTAAAACAAGGAAGTTGGACTAAGCATATTACTGTTTCAAAGAGCTGGCACAGCCACTTTAGGTTGCACTATGATCTAATAGGCATACCATAAACAAAGACCATATAATGAACTTACCAGATGACAAATCTAAGCCTGCCTTATAAATTCATACAGCAGAGAATCGGGTCTTTCAGACCAACTCGTTCATGCTGACCAAGGTGCACTATTTAGGCTAGTCCCATTTGCCCCATTTGACCTATATGTATGGAAAAAAATTGTCCATTGGGTTCCTATTAAATCTTTCTCCTCTCACCTTAAAAGTATGTCCTCTTGTTCTTAATTTCCCAACCCTGAAGTTAACCCATGTGTTCACACGCGCACGTACGCACACGCACTCTCTCACTCTCTCACTCTCTTTCTCTTTCTCAGTGTTCACATTTAACTAGTTATTGGATTGTAACTTGGAGACAAAAGGAACTGCAGATGATGGTTTAAAAAAAATCCACAAATAGCTGCAGTACCTCTGTGGGTCAGGAAGCATCTCTGGAGAGCATGGATTGGTGGTTTTGGATCAGGACCCTTCTTCAGAAGAATGGTCCAAAACGTCGCCTATCCATGTTTTCCAAAGATGTTGCGTGACCCGCTGAGATTCTCTCACACTTTGTGTCTTTTCTTGGGTGTATCTTGCCTTACCCACCATTGCTGCTAAAGCAAGGGTTCCCAACCTGGGGTAAATTTACCACCAGGGGATAAATTTTGCCTCCCCGGGATAAATATGTTGATTCTGGATTTGTAAATATTTTTTCTCATTGACTGACTGACTGTTTGGTTCTGGTATACCGGTATCTGTTCATCATTAGTTGTTCATAAATAAGTGAAATAACATTGTTATGTGCTATTAAAGTTGCCAGGGGTAAACGGGATGAAAAAGGTGCTAAAGGATGCCCAACTAAGATCCAGTGGTGTGTTTTATCTAGTGAAAAGGTTGAATACAAATATTACAGTAGATATTTACAGCCCAAAATCTAATCTAATATTCCCATTTAGACCTTATTGTTCCTCCCCACACTCATTCATTCTGGGAGCTCTTTGCTCAACCCAGCCTTTAGAGATACAGTGCAGAATCAGGCCATGAGCCCGCACCAACCAGCGATCACTCAACCGTTTTACAATTTTACTGAAGGCCGTCAGCCCGCTCGCGCGTCATTACGTCCACGCATGGCGCCGTGACTGGCTGGCAGGCGCGCTGCTCCTCCAGCAGCAAGTTTCAAACCTGAAGGTGAGTTTCAAACTTATTTTTCAGATTGTGCTTTACCTTGCAGGAAGCTCTTTACAGAGTTCCTGCTGGATGTCGTTCCGGGGAATCCCGACTCCGCGGGGAAACCCGGCTCGCGGGGAAACCTGGAAGCGGAGACCGTGGGGTATTCCGGCTCCGCGAAGAAAACCTAGCTCAGGGAAACCCGGCTGCGGAGACCGTGGGGTATCCCGGCTCCGTGAAGGAAAACTCGGCTTGGGGAGACCCGGCTCCATGGGAAATACCAGCTCGACAGGCCAGTTAAGATTGAATAGTCCGGCCAGGAGGATTCACCTCCTGCAGTGGGAGCGTCTTTGGACGTTTCTTTGCCGGATAGAGCATCTGATGGAGAGATGCTCCACCTGATACTCCAAGGAAAGGAGTAATATCAGCGCGGGTCTCGGGGACCCGCGGCAGTGCCTGGTACAGGGCTGCATTATATCTCCCTCTCTGAGGAGGGGAGTTAGGCAGTCGCAGTTTGGTGGTTTGTCGTGAAGGAATTTCCACGACACGCCAACTGCTTGACAAAGACCTGCAGCAGCGCCTGTTTGCAGGGCTGCATTATATCTCTGTCTCTGAAGAGAGGAGTGTAGGCAGTCAGTTGTGACTGACTCTAAATTCAGAAGTATGTCCGTGAAACATACTAGAGGGCATGCGTGAGGTCAGAATTCTGTCATGGCATAAGGATTGCGATATCCACGCAAACGGAGGAGCATAATATTCAGTTCCCATTTACAGGATTCACCGAAGATATTTGAAATTTAGCTGGATGGGCAACAATAGCAGTTCAAGCGTTGTGAAATGGGCTAACTTCAGCTTCCAGGTTGTTACCAAATTACCAAGCCAGTGCTCGGGCTGCTCAAGGCTCGAAAATACATATTCATGGCCTATCCCGATGATATTCTAAAACGCTGAATCTTGCAAAATCATATTTTAATCACGTGGGTTCAATTAAGTTAGTATCCTGTGATAGTCTACCTAATCTCATTTGGCGCTGATGTATCATCACGTTAATCAATGACAACACAATGAATGTTGGATCACAAAGTATTTAATGACATTATGGATTGATGGAACACCAAATATCGATTGATTGCATCTAGTCTCAATCAACAGTTGCAAAATGTTGGCATGGCGGCCATTTTCAGGGGCAGTGACGATGGATGCATTCTCGCTACACTTGGGAGGAATGTTCGTTATGTCTTCCTCCATTTTGCCTCATCTGTCGGTGCTTGTTTATAACCAGCAAGACTCCGCCTCAGGCGTGATAGCGCCTGACTGGCCTACACAACCATGGGTCCACTCATATTGCAAATGATAACAGAGCCTTTTATGGCTGTTCCCAAACACAGAATCTGCTGGTTTACCCCGTGACTGGGGAGAACCATCCTCTGCATGAGCGAATCAAATTGTTGGGTTGCAGACTATGAGAAGACTTTTCCTGGGGTATGGACCGTCAGGTTGTACGGTGGATGTAATCACGGCGGCCTGAAGAGATAGTACCAAGAAACAGTACATCTCCTATATCAAGGAATGGTAAGGATCCTGTTTACAGTCCAATATATCGTATGACACGGTACGTATAACAGATGTCTTGGTATTCCTCTCAAAGCTATATTTACGAGCGATGGAGTTATACATATTATGCCAGTAGTGCCTTGTGGTCCTTGCTGGGGTTGGCACACCACGCTGTCAGGTCTCGACCTCTGATATCCAGATTTATGAAGGGTATCTTCAACTCAATTTCTCCCAGGCCCAGGTATTCAGAGATATGGGATGTTTATGTCCTGCTGAGGCTGTGTCGCCGGTGGGCTCCAGCTACATTCCTGTCCTGGGTCTATTCAAAGTGGTTATCCTCATGAACCTTTGGTTGTGTGTGTGGTCACACATCTACAACAGTCATTATGTCACCTAAAGCCTTCGAGGCTCTGATCTAGCAATGTTGTTAGTTATAAAATAAAAACCTCATATGGCTGCAACAATCATCAGCAGCAAGGGTTGTGAATGTTTTGCTGGACCTCATCCTAGTGGCTGCAGGATGGTCAAACCAGCAAATCTCCAAATATGTTATAATAAATCCATTTGCCAGACCGGGGGTATTCACCAACACTATTTTTAGGTTATATTTTTAAATTTCTCCTGGATGAATGGGATTACTATTATCATCATTAAAAAGCACCAGCATGTTTCAATTTATGTCATGCTTTATTAAATTTCACTCGTCACTGGTCAATTGATGCAGTGTGTGATGCATGGACTCGTTTCCATGGCATGAAATCACAGAGCTTCAAAATCTTCACGTAGTCACACACGTGACTCCGAAGTAAAATAGTAAGATTAAACGAGTACTTACCAGTTTGAAGTTTGATCTTTATTTTATGAGGCGTTACGATGAGGGATTACGTGCCCTCCACTCCCAACCCTCTCTCATAAGGATCGGCTGGTAGTTGTAATGCCTCGAATCTTACTATATTCAGTTCATCTACTGTTATCTGTAATTTCACACCACTGCTTTGAAGATTGACGTGTATGCGGGCAGACGGCCTTCTTCTTCACGTAATCCCTCATCGTAACCCCTCATAAAATAAAGATCAAACTTCAAACTGGTAAGTTCTCATTTAATCTTACTATTAACTTACAAACCTGCACGCCTTTGGAGTGTGGGAGGAAACCGGAACACCCGGAGAAAACCCACATGGTCACAGGGAGAACGTAAAAATTCCGCCCAGACAGCACCCGCAGTCTGGATCGAACCTGCGTCTCTGGCGCTGTAAGGCAGCAACTCTGCTGCTGCACCACTGTGCAGGTTGAGCTATATCTTGCTCCCTCTTCACTCAGTATCCTGATCAAAGGATGAGACGCTGATGTAAATATTGTGTTTGTTTGTCTGAAGTTGTATCCAATTCTTGCTGAGATATGGAGGTGGGGTGAGAAATGTAAATGGTGATGCATTAATCAATCAGCCCTCCCAGGATGTAATGGGCTGCTTACTGTGCAGATAGTGATATAAACAAAGTAGAACATTTCCCATTAACTGCAGGAGATAATATCACTCACAAAGTTTATTTTCAAGCTTTCTTTCTCCTCGAATTGGCTTCCACTTCTGAAATCATTGCCAACATCTTGTCTCATGCTGCTTCAATATGTATCATGAAAAAAAATGCAGATGTTGGATTATAAAAAAACACACACAAAGTGCTGGAGTAACTCACTGCGCCAGGCAGTGTCTGTGGAGGGAATAAACAAACGACATTTCAAGTCAGGACCCTTCTTCAGATGTGGGGTACCGACCCGAAATGTTGCCTGTCCATTTCCCCCACGGATGCTGCCTGACCTGCTGAGTTTAGTTTAGTGATACTGTTTGGCCCACCGAGTCCGCACTGACCAACAATCATCTGTACACTCGTTCTATCCTATACACCAGGGCAATTTATAGACAGCGCCCTTAGTCAGGATCAAACCCGGGTCTCTGCAATTCTACCACCCTGTGCCACCCTGATACTCCAGCACTTTGTGTTTTGCTCAAATGGACAGGCAACAATTTGGGTCGAGACCCATCCTTGGACTGAAAAACTGTTGCCTTCTGTCCTGAGGGACCAGCGATCATCGTTCTGGACTGATGACATATGGTGAAGAAACTATATTACAGGGCAGAGAAATGCTGGGTGGAAATTGGTTCTGAGACGCACCAGAAAGAAATAACATAGACAGAATGTTGCAGGAGATTGTCAAATGGTAAAGCATTTAAATTCTAAGATGGTGCAATCAGCTCTGTGACATCTAGTTTCTGCCTCTTTGGAATAAATCCAAAGTTAATCATTCTTTTTTTTTCTACTCTTGTGAATGTGTTAATGTGTGATGCGAGCAGCCGGACTCTGAGCATTGTGCATTAAAATAGTCTTGGAAGCTGATCAGAGCGGCAGCTCTTGCACAGAGTGATAAAACTGGGTTAACATAGCAAGGGGATGATATTTCATCAGAGTTTACTTCAGATTAGAGATGCAGCGTGGAAACAGGCCTTTCGGACCTCCGAGTCTGCGCATACCAACAATCACCCTATGCTAGTTCAACACCAGGACAATTTACAGAAGTCAATTAACCTGCAAACCTCCACTTCTTAAGAATGTGGGAGGAAACTGGAGCACCCGGAGAAAACCCATATGGCCACGGGGAGAACTCCTACAGACAGCACGCGTAGTTAGGATCGAACTAGGGCCTTGGGCGCTGTAAGGCAGCAACTCTACCGCTGTGCCACTGTGCCGCCCAGTTGCTGAACTGAGATTGGGAAGGGATGATTTTGGTCTAACAATGGTTAACAAGTGTAAGCAAATGGCTTTGGGAGAATGGAACTGCATTTTCTTTTTTACGTGCTATCTCATGCAGTAGTTGACCTGAATTGGTAGATCCGTGGCAGTGTACTGATTTTGTCACGGGACCAATAATCCAGAAAGAGCTCAGACTCAGTTGCTGCAATTGAGGAACTAATCTGGTTTTGACAAATCTTCAAAGTTGAGGAATACAGAAGATTAAAAGATGATCTATTTGAAGTATTCTCAAAGCTCTTGAAGGATTTGAGACAGTAGAAAATACAGGCTCTAGCTCCTGTCATCCCAGTATTTAGATGAGGAAAACGGCCTGATCACCCAGTAATCTTTACCATGTATCTGTACACAGGATGGTTCGATTGTAATCATGTATTGTCTTTCCACTGACTGGTTAGCACACACCAAAAGCAAAACTAAACTCACTAAGCTAGAGATCAAGACTATTAATTTGGAGAATAAATTAATCCCACCATGACAGATGTTGTCAGAGAGACACAAGGAACTGCAGATGCTGGTTTACCAAAAAAGATTCAAAGTGCTGAAGCATGGTTCAGTGGCACTTTATTGTCACGTGTGCCTGAATAAAGTGAGGTTTTTTTTGGCATAAGGTTCAGTGACAATCCCACTGTACATTAAGCACAATCATACTCAGCGGGTCAGGCAGCATTTCTTGAGAACATGGATAAGCCATATGAAATAGGAGCAGAAATAGGCCATTTGGCCCCTCGAGTCAGTCCGCCATTCAATCATGGCTGATCTATTATTCCCCCTCAAACTCATTCTCCTGCATTCTCCCCATACCCTTTGACGCCCTTACTAATCACGAATCATTTAATCTCAATTTTAAAAATACCCAATGACTTGGCCTCCACATCCGTCTGTGGCGATTAATTCCACGGATTCACCACCCTCTGGCTAAAGATAGGTGACGTTTTGGGTCAGGATCTTTCCTCAGATGTTATATTTCAATTAAAGTAGTTTGATAAAACTGTAATAGCGACCATGGGATTGTGTCATTGGCACTGCACTGCCGAGCTGCCCTGGACTGCAATTCTCTCGAATTGATTCAGACCCACATCTTCAACAGATGTGAGCAAAGCCGTGTCAGTTGTAACTACTGGCTGAATTTAGAAGTTTGATTGTGTTCTGTATTTCATAAACTTGCCCTTTTCCCCACATTGAATTCCTGTAAAAGAAAATGTAAAACAATCGGGTATATTAAATTAATTTGTAAAGATTGAACTGTTTGCCAGCTTTGAGTCTTTACATGATACTGGACTGTTTGTTGTAGCTGTTGAGTCTGCATTGATGAATGGATTTCTGTAGCCTGACTGACAGGGAATTTATTGAACATGTGCTCAAGTTACAAGGATGTTTAGTTCTGTCTGCTCTGAAATTCTTAAGCAAGATGAACAACATGTTTACAGATCTCTTTCGGGGATGTCATCAACACTACATCATAAATCGATGAGCAAACATACAAAGTGCTGGAGGAACCTAGCGAGGCAGGAGGCAACTGCGGAGGGAATGAACAGACAACATTTCGGGTTGGGCCCCTTCCTCAGACCCCTGAGAGTGTTGTTTCATTTTTCACTACCCTGCCACAGGAAATATGTCATAAGCTGGAAAGAGCCTAAACAGGATTTACAAGAATGTGGCCAGGACTCGAGGGCATGAGTTATTGGGAGAGGTTGGGCAGGTTAGGGCTTTATTATTTGTAGTGTCGGAGACAGAAGGGTGACCTTGAATTAGTCATAGAGTCATACAGCACCAAACAGGCCCTTCAGCCCAACATGCCCATGCCAACCAAGATACTCCATTTACATCAGTCCCACTGGCCTGCATTTGGCCCATATCGCTCTAGATCTATCCTTTCCATGAATCATGTCCAAATGGTTTTTAAATGCCATTATACTACCACCTCTGGCATCTCATTCTTTTTACCCACCACTGTCTGTGTTAAAGAGTTGTCCCTCAGGTTCCTACTAAATGTTACCCCACTCATCTTGAATCTATGTCCATTGGTTCTTGATTCCTCTACTTGATTCCTCTGGGTAAAATGCTCTGTGCATTCACCCTATCTATTTCCCTCATGATTTTATAAAACTCTATAAGATCAGCCCTCGGCTTCCAAGGCTCCAAGGAATAAAAGCCTAGCTTACCAAACCTCTCCCAAAAGCTCAGGCCTTCAAGCCCTGGCAACATGCTTGTAAATCTTCTCTGTGCTCTATCCAGCTTAACAACATCCTTCTTAAAGCATCCAGCTTAACTACATCCTTCCAATAGTGTATAAAATCACAACGGGGAGAATAAGGTGAGTACACACAGTCTTTTTGCCAGGGAAGGGGGAATCAAAAACTATAAGGCATAGGTTTAAGGTAAGAGGGGAACAATTTAAAAGGGATTTCAGGGGCACTAATATCTTGTACAACTGCAACATAAGGTCCAAACTCCTGTATTCTGGAGAAACAGGGCACTGCGGAAGTTAGAATCTTGAACAAAACAAAATGCTGGAGGAACTATCCATAAAAGTGGATAAGTCTCCAGGTCCTGACAGGATATTCCCTAGGACATTGAGGGAAGTTAGTGTAGAAATAGCAGGAGCTATGACAGAAATATTTCAAATGTCATTAGAAACGGGAATAGTGCCGGAGGATTGGCGTACTGCGCATGTTGTTCCATTGTTTAAAAAGGGTTCAAAGAATAAACCTAGCAATTATAGACCTATTAGTTTGACGTCATTGGTGGGCAAATTAATGGAAAGGATACTTAGAGATAATATATATAAGCATCTGGATAAACAGGGTCTGATCAGGAACAGTCAACATGGATTTGTGCCTGGAAGGTCATGTTTGACAAACCTTCTTGAATTTTTGAAGCGGTAACTAGGGAAATTGATGAGGGTAAAGCAGTGGATGTTGTCTATATGGATTTCAGTAAGGCCTTTGACAAGGTTCCCCATGGAAGGTTGGTTAAGAAGGTTCAATCTTTGGGTGTTAATGGCGGAGTAGCAAGATGGATTCAACAGTGGCTGAATGGGAGATGTCAGAGAGTAATGGTGGATGGCTGTTTGTCAGGTTGGAAGCCGGTGACCAGTGGGGTGCCTCAGGGATCTGTGTTGGGTCCACTGTTGTTTGTCATGTACATCAATGATCTGGATGATGGGGTGGAAAATTGGATAAGTAAGTATGCAGATGATACTAAGATAGGTGGTGTTGTGGATAATGAAGTAGATTTTCAAAGTCAAAAGAGAGATTTGGGCCATTTGGAAAAGTTGGCTGAAAGATGGCAGATGGAGTTTAATGCTGTTAAGTGTGAAGTGCTACATCTTGGCAGGACAAATCAAAATAGGAAGTACATGGTAAATGGTAGGGAATTGAGGAATGCTGTGGAACAGAGGGATCTAGGAAAACTGTGCATAGTTCCCTGAAGGTGGAATCACATGTAGATAGGGTGGTAAAGAAAGCCTTTGGTGTGCTGGCCTTTATAAATCAGAGCATTGAATATAGGAGTAGGGAAGTAATGTTAAAATTGTACAAGGCATTGGTAAGACCAATTCTGGAGTATGGTGTACAATTTTGGTCGCCTAGTTATAGGAAGGATGTCAACAAAATAGAGAGAGTACAGAGGAGATTTACTAGAATGTTGCCAGGGTTCCAGCAACTATGTTACAGAGAAAGGTTGAACAAGTTAGGTCTTTATTCTTTGGAGCGCAGAAGGTTAAGGGGGGACTTGATTGACGTCTTTAAAATGATGAAAGGGATAGACAGAGTTGACGTGGATACGTTTTTCCCATTGAGGGTAGGGAAGATTCAAACAAGAGGGCATGACATGAGAATTAAGGGACAGAAGTTTCGGGGTAACGTGAGGGGGAACCTCTTTACTCAGAGGGTGGTGGCTGTGTGGAATGAGCTTCCAGCAGAAGTGGTGGAGGCAGGATCGATTTTAACATTTAAGAGTAAAGTGGATAGGTATATGGACGTGAAGGGAATGGAGGGGTATGGTCTGAGTGCAGGTAGATGGGACTAGGGGAAAACAAATGGTCGGCACGGACTGGAAGGGCCGAGAGGGCCTGTTTCCGTGCTGTAATTGTTATATGGTTATATGGTAACTCAGCAGGTCAGGCAGCATTTCGATCAGTCTGAAGAAGGGTCCTGACCCGAAATGTCACCTTTCTATTCCCTCACTGGATGCTGCCTGACCTGCTGAGTTCCTCTAGCACTTTGTGTTTTGCTCAAGATTCCAGTATCTGCGGTTTCTTGTGGCTCCATGAAGGCAAAGAGATCAGTGAGATACTGGAGAGGGAGGATGTCATAAGATGGCACAGTAACGCAGTGGCAGCGCCAGAGATCGGGTTCGATCCTGACTCTGGGTGCTATCTGTATGGAGTATGTACGTTCTCCCTGTGATTGCGTGAGTTTTCTCTATGCGCTCCGGTTTTCTTCCACACCACAAAGGCGTACAGGTTTGTAGGTTAAGTAACTTTGGTAAAAATTGTAAATTCTCCCAAGTGTGTAGGATAGGCTAGTGTATGGGGATCGCTGGTTGGTGCAAACTCGATGATCCGAAGGGTCTGTTTCCACGCTGTATGTCCAAACTAAAGTAAAGACATAGAACAGGACAGCACAGGAACAGGCCCTTCAGCCCGAATATGATGCCAAGCTAAACTAATCCGTTCTGCCTGCACTGACTCCACATCCCTCCTGGAACAATGAACAACTGTGCATCTTCTGTGAACAGGTAGAATGTAAGGTTCTAGAACAGTGGTTCTCAACCTTGTTTGCCCCATGCACCCCTTTCACCATATGTCAGAATGTCATTCCCCCCCCCCCCCTTCCTTTCCAAGATTGTCTGCCTCCAAAAGTGCATTCCAAATAATATGCAAAGGCAATAAAAAGATCAACATTCTAACAGTTTGAGTTTGCTAATCTGTGGTCCCAATGTACCCCCCTGAAAACCAGAAATCCCCCCCTGGGGGGAATTCCCCCCTGGTTGGGAACCCCTGTTCTAGACTATTGAGAAGCAAATTTACAGGGATGTGCAATTTGCAGACATGCAAAAGCCACAATGTGGTGACAATGAGGAACTTCAACTTGCCAGTGACGGGGGTAGCAGTAACTATGGGACAGAGGAGGAAGAGTTTCTGAAATGTTTGCCTTTCAAGCTGGTCTTTCCGGATATCAGCCAGGTGAAGTTTGAACGAGCAGCAGCTGAGAGCTATCTAGGAAACAGCAGTCATTATATCAAAAGGTTTACAATATGCTGAAAGGGATAGAGATGACTCCAAGGAAAAACAATTGGAGGAGGATTGCGATCAGATCTGGCCCAAGTAAACTATAATCAACGTGTGACAGGCAAAACTATAATTCAACATTGATTAAGCGAAAGCCAGGCTGATCCACGCTCAGAGAGAAGGAATATAAAAGGAGCTTAAAAACAGTAATTAAAAGGCTATTTAGGCGTGTGAAGAGAAAAAGGAGTTTAACGGGAGCCAAAGGGGAACCCTTCTCATTGAGGCAGAGGACAAGCCCAGTGCTCTGAATTAATAATTTATGTCAGCTTTACTAAGGCTGTGAGTGGAATCTCAGCAAAGGGAGATGTAGTTGTGATCGGGATGGGCTAAAAATCGATAGGGATGGATCTAAAAGTCTACGTGCACAAATCGTCCACTCCAGATGGGATGCAAGGCAGCCGCTGAAGAAGTAAGAGGGGAAATTGCCGAGGCTCTGGCTGCACATCTGTAAATTCAGCGTTGGAGGGCTCGCAAATCCCAAACGTCGCACTCCTCTTTAAACTTTAGAGATACAGCGCAGAAACGGGCCCTTTGGCCCACCGAGTCCGCGCTGGCTGACGGTCACCCCGTACACTAGCACTATCCTACACACTAGGGATGATTTACAATTTTACAGAAGTCAATTAATCTACAAACCTGTATGTCTTTGGAGTGTAGGAGGAAACCGGAGCACCCGGAAAACATCCACACGGAGACAAGGAGAAAGTTCAACCTCCACACAGACAACACCCGTAGTAAGGATCGAACCTGGGTTTCTGTCGCTGTGAGGCAGCAGCTCTATCGCTGCGTCACTGTGCCGCCCCACTTGTCTTGTTTAGATAAGGGAAAGCCCCAAGCAGTACAGAAGAATCTGTTTAACCAGATGGGGGTCTTGAGACAATAATCAGGCACAGGCATGGAAATCGCTGTCAAAGCATGCGGGGGACACAATTTCATGCGCACGCACGCGAGGCTTCGGCCGTAGGCCCTGTGGACGGTAACATTGGGAGCTGATCTGGTTGGTGACCGACCCGAACTCCAGCAACAGCAGCTTCGTCCGCCCCGAATCGCTGAAAGGCCCCGCGAACCAGCCCTTAGAAAGCGGCTGATAAAGTCCGGATTACAAAACATGGGGGATGGGGGGGGGGGGGGGGGCATGTATTAAAATGGCCTTTATTAAAATCTGCCAATGTGCACTTTAACCACGTGATTTTTTTTCTATTACAAATATCAAATTCTGGAGTAGAGGCAAATAAATAAATGATGGGTCTTTGTCTCAAACATTATGGAGGGCACTTATCTCTGTATCTTTTTATGCCCCCAAGAAAACAGAGAACAGCCCCACAATGTCTGTGTCGAACATGATGCCAGATTAAATGAATCTCCTCTGCCTGCATGTGATCCATATCCGTCCCTTCCTTGCATTTCCGCGTGCCTGTCTGAAAGCCTCTTTAATGCCACCATCGTATCAGCTTCCACCACCTGCAAACTTTACTTCACCTTTTTTGACAGTATTATACATTTTCCAGAGATTCCGTTAAGTTTAAAGGAAGCACGAGAACTGAGGAATTGTGATGGAAAGGGAGCCTGGAAACCAGGAACTCGCCAGACATTGTGGGCCGAAGGGTCTGTGCCTGTACTATAATATTCTATGTTCCCTGATGAGCCAGAGGCCCAGCTCGATGGATGTCCAAATCTTCAGAGAACCGATTATCAGAGTTTATTGCAAAGCTAATCCAGCACACAATGTACTTTGGTGGCAGCAGCCTGGCAGGTTTTACAGACTATTGGATGTTATTCCTAATACTCCAGCCCTCTACTTTATCTTCGATGTTATGCAGTAATTTCTCCAGTGAGCTCATTGTTTAATGACTGTGCAGCAAGTAGGCCCCTCGTACATTAAAGGGAGTATACACATTGTGCACTGAATACAGTACACTTGCCTTCATAGGTCATTGAGTATAAGAGTCATGTTACGGCTTGAAAGGCGGTATTTAGAGTGTGTGGTTTTGGTTGCCCCGTTACAGGCAGGAGGTGAAGTCTTTGAAATGATGCCTACAGCAGGGGATATTAACCACAGGGAGACGTTGGACAGAATTGGGTTGTCTTCCCTGGAACGCCAGAGGCTGCGGAGAGACCTGATAGACATTTATAAAATTATTAGATGCTTAGATGGGGTTAGCTGACGAGACCAAGGTAGTGAAAGAATAAAGGACATTGAACAACCATCAGTTTGAAGAAGGGTCTCGGCCGAAACATTGCTTATTTCCTTCGCTCCATAGATGCTGCCTCACCTGCTGAGATTCTCCAGCATTTTTGTCTACCTTGAACAACCATCACGGTGGTTTGGTTGGCTGTGCAGGGCGGTTCAGGGGCCTGATGGTTGCTGGGAAGAAGCTGCTCTTGAACCTGGATGTCACGGTTTTACGGTTCCTGTACCACTTTCCCAATGGTAGCTGGGAGATGAGAGTGTGGCCAGGATGTTGTGGTTCTTTGATGTTAGCTGCCATCTTGAGGCAGCGCCTCCTGTAGGAAGGGCACTTTGAGAATGTTTTGTTTATCGACAGTGACTAACGTTCAGTCTCTCTTTCTCCAGGGGATGTGGTAGATATTTATCAGCGGGAGTTCCTAGCATTACGTGACAGACTCCATGCAGCTGAGCAAGAGAACATCAAACGATCTAAGGAACTGAACGTGGTTTTAGATGAGATCAAGCGAACCATTGCCGAGAAACAAACTCTGAGAGACGTCAACAAAACCTGGAGTGACCTATCAGGTACCCCGCGTTTACAGTGGGCCTCCACTATATTAGATGTTCACAACACGAGGGCGGCACAATGGTGTAGTTGGTAGAACCACTGCCTCATAGTGCCAGACCCCGGGCTCCATCCTGTCCACGAGTGCTTTCTGTGTGGAGCTTGCACGTTCTTCAAGTTTTCCTGTAGGTACTCCGATTTCCTCCCACATCTCAAAGACTTGCAGGTTTGTAGGCTTATTGGCCCTCCGTAAAATTCCCCCGAGTGTGTAGGGAATGGATGTGAGAGTGGGATAACATGGAACTAGCATGGACATTCGATCGATGGTCGGCGTGGACCCGGAGTGCCGAAGGGCCTCTTTCCATGCTATATCTCTAAACTAAACAGTGTGCAAGCAGTTCATAGAGTCACAGAATCATACAGTGTGGAAACAGACCCTTCGGCCCAACTACGCTACTCGCCCCACCTGCCCGCTCTTGACCCATAACCCTCTAAACTTATCCTATCCATGTACCTGTCCAAATGTCTCCTAAACTTTGTGATAGTACCTGCCTTGACTACCTCCTCTGGCAGCTCACGCCATATACCTGTGGAGTGGAGAGAATGAGCCAAAGGATCTCATGGGTCACCAAACAGAGATTGGATTTGAGGAGCTATGTTAACTTGTACGGTTTTGGGCTTCGACCATATTGCAGCACTGGAATAGGCCCTTTAGCCCACAATGTTTGTGCCCAACATGATGCCAAGGCAGACTCTGCACGTGAACCATTTGCTGCATATCCATGTACTGTCTAAAAGCCTCTTAAATATCTCCATTGTATCTGCCTCCACCACCACCAGCCCCGGCAGCATGTTCCAGGAACTCTCTGACACGAAATTTGCCCCGCACATCTTCTTTAAATTTTGCCCCTTTCACCTTAAAACGATGGTCTTTGACAGTTCTTTCCTGGGAAAAATAATATTAAAATAATGTTTCTATTTAACAATGTTGCAAGCTTGTACAGCTTGTACAGCAAGTAACTTTTACCAATCATAATATTTATTCATGCACTTGACTTGAATAATCGAAAGATCGTGAAGTATCTTTGGGCAGTACAGTGGCCCAATGGTAGAGTTGCTGCCTTACAACCCGTATAGCGCCAGAGACCTGGGTTCGATCCCGGCTAAGGGCGCTTGTCTGTACGGAGTTCTCCCCGTGACCGATGGGATTTCTCCGAGATCTTTGGTTTCCTCCCACACTCCAAACACTTGCATGTTAGTAGGTTAATTGGCTCGGTATAAGTGTAAATTGTCCCTTGTATGTGTAGGATAGTGTTAATGTGCGGGGATCGCTGGTGAGCCGAAGAGCCTGTTTCCGTGCTGTATATCTAAACTAAACTATTGTGGCAACATAACATACTGTAGATGCTGGAATCTTGAGCAAAAACAAACTGCTGTAGGAACTGAACAGGTCGGGCAGTGTCTGTGAAGGGAAATGGACAAACAACGTTTCGGGTTGGGACCCTTTCCCAGACTTAAGAGTGTGTCTTTGCCCAAAGTATTGTGTGTTTCCTTTAAAAAAGAAAACACAAAGTTCCGAAGAAACTCTGTGGCTCAGGCAGCATTTCTGGAGGACATGGATAGGTAATGTTTCGCGTTGGGACCCCGTTTCTTTTAGTTGTGATTTTGTGAGGCATTCATGTGCCTCAACATCATTAAGGTGTAAGAAATTGTTCGGAACAGTAAGATGCCATTAAGCTCAACAAGCTGAGCTTTTTCTCATTATGCACAACATTCTGGCAAGGCTTTGGATTGGCACAAACACATTTTATGCCAACAATTTCAGAGATCTTCCCAGTTAACTTATTTGTTTACTCCCTGGGAGGAAACAGTTCCACATGACTTCACTGAATCATACCCTTGCAAACAATGTTTGAAAAGGTTGTTCCAAGTAAGTTTTCTTCTTGCCAGTGAGCTTTAACATTTAAACATGACTTTAAAAAATGTTCCACAAAGAAAACCAATGATAGAAACTTAATTCTAATAGGTAACTCTGCAGATATTTGGAACTTAAACAATGGGGCTATGAGGGAGAAGTAAAATAATTGAAATGCATTGCCACTCACTCCCTGGGGTTTGCATCATTTTCTTTTGTAAGAATCAATTCATGAAGCAGCTTTGTAGAACTTTGATCAGGCCGCATTTGGAGTATTGCATGCAGTTGTGGTCACCTCACTACAGGATGGATGTGGAGGGTTTGGAGAGGGCACAGAGAAGGTTTGCTAGAATTATGCCTGGATTAGGGGGTACTGGTTACAGGGAGGTCGGACAGACTTGGATTGTTTTATTTGGTACATCGGAGGTTGAGGGGAGACTTGATAAAAAAGGCATCAATAGAGTAGACAGTCAGAACTTTTTTCCCAGGGTAGAAACGTCTAACACTAGTGAGCATAAGTGTATGATACGAGGTGGAATGTTTTATGGAGATGTACGGGGCAAGCTTTTTTTAACACAGAGAGTGGTGGGGGCAGATATGATAGTGGCGTTTAAGAGGCTTTTAGATAGCCACATGGAAATGCAAGGAATAGAGGGATATGGATCATGTACAGGCAGATGAAATCAGTTTAACTTGGCATCATCTTCGACACAAACATTGTGGGTCGAAGGGCCAGTTCTTATGCTGTACTGTTCTATGTCCTATGATATGTTATACCTGGGCATGTTTGGCTGCTGAAGGTACTGGCTCACTTATCTTCATTGATGATACAACTGCTGATGGTAGTAGCACAATGAATTCTTAAGTGTATAGACACATCCTTTCTGCTCAAGTTCAAACAATTGCCTCAAAACTCATTGGCCAGCGGTTCATTCTACAGCAAGACAATGATCCCAAAACATACTGCTAAAGCAATAAAGGAGTTTTTCAAAGCTAAAGAAATGGTCAATTCTTGAGTGGCCTTGTCAATCACCCGATCTGAGCCAAATTGAGCATGCCCTTTATATGCTGAAGAGACTAGCCCCCAAAACAAGCATAAGCTAAAGATGGCTGCAATACAGGCCTGGCAGAGCATCACCAGAGAAGACACCCAGCAACTGGTGATGTCCATGAATCGCAGACTTTAAGCAGTCATTACATGCAAAGGATATGCAACAAAATATTAAACACAACTACTTTCATTTACATGGCATTGCTGTGTCCCAAACATTATGGTGCCCTGAAATGGGGGGACTATGTATAAACTGCTGCAATTTCTACATGGTGAAACCAAAATGTATAAACATGGCCTTTATTAAAACCTGACAATGTGCACTTTAACCACATGTGATTTTATTTTATTACAAATCTCAAATTGTGGAGTAAAGGGGCAAATAAATAACTGATGGGTCTTTGCCCCAAACATTATGGAGGGCACTGCAGATTTAAGGTGTAGTAGGAAACCTCTAATAGGAACCTCATGGGGCAGCTTTTTCACACAGAGGTGGTTGGTATATGTAAAGAGCTGCCAAGAGGAGGTAGATGAAGTAGGTACTATAATGGCACTTCAGCATCTAAGACCTATGACAGGTACATCGGTAGGAAAGGTTTAGAGGGACATGAGTCAAATGTGAGGAACGGATTAGCTTAGATGGGGCATTTGGAGCAGCATCTACTAGTTGGGCCAAAGGGCCTGCTTTCATGCTCTATGACAATTTAAAGACTATATTCTCTGCCCTTTGAGGAGGACTCTTGGTTCTCTGATGCCTGTCTTAAATAGATGACTCATCTGTCTAAAACAGTGACCATTAGATCTAGATTCCCCATAAGAGGAACAGGCCCTTCAGGATCTTGGATATTTCATTGAAGACACCTGTTAAGCTGTTAAACTAAGTTGGATGATCGCAATCATTTCTTCAGAGTCGGGAGTCTCAAACGAGTCTGCATAGATTAAAGGTGGGAGAGGAAAGATTTAAAAATAATTTTGCTGAGTTGCAGCTTTTTCACACAGAGGGTGGAGTGAATATGGAATGAACTGCCAGAGGAAACTGTAGAGGTAGGAAAAACTGTGATGTTTAAAAAACAGAAGGATGGTACATCATATGGATTGTAAAGGTTTAGAGGGATGTGGACCAAATTCAGGCTAGTGGGACTAGCTTAGATAGACTTGGTTGGTATTTCCCTGTTTAATGAATCTTTGATTTCCCATTGTTAGATAGATATCTAGGTTGGCATGACTTAGGTATGCGTTTGGAGGTATCGGAATCTGGAGGCGTGTGTTTTCACACTATTTTACCTCTTACCTGATGGGAGAGGGGAGAAGAGGGATTGACCGGGGTGAGACTCATCCTCGATTATGCTGGTGACCTTGCCGAGGCAACGTGAAGTGTAAATGGAGTTCATGGATCGGAGGTTGGTTTGTGTGATGGTCTGGGCTAGTCCAGAACTCTCTGCAATTTCTTGCGGTCTTGGAAGGAGCTGTTCCCAAACCATGCTGTGATGCATTCTGATAAAATGCTTTCTACGGCAGTATGGTTTCTACGGGTTTTAACCTACAAAACCCGCACGTCTTTGTGATGTGGAAGGAAACCGGAGCATCCGACGAAACCCACATGGTCACAGGAGCGTATCAACTCCACACAGACAGACATCACCTGAGGTCAGGATTGAACCGGGTCACTGGCGCTGTGAGGCAGCGGCTTGGTTCGCTGCGCCACTGTGCCCGTATCCAGTATTCTTTGCCATGTCCAGTACTATCAGGCTGACTTGCAGAGTGACTTCTGTGCCGCTGTAGATGTTGGGAAGAAGCAACGATTGATGGTCCACTCTACACTTTTGGCTAAAACTGATTCTAAATGCTTCAACTCTGTCTTTATCTCACACGTTTAATGTATTACCGAAGTGACTACACTTCAACAAAATGTCATTAGGTGAAAAGCACTCTAGAAATGAACGATTCCAGCAAAAGCTATTAAAGCAAAAATTGTTCTCTGCTGCAAAATGCAAAATACTGTTGCCCAGCCAATATCTGTGAGGAGAGCTATTAAGCACAGGGGATAGTCTAGTTTATCAGCATTTATTACAAACACACACATTGATGGCTGCTCAAATTGTATTATCTCCCTCTCTGCACCACCTCAAATGAAAATAGAAACTGCGGGAATTAATTAGCAGCTCTTGCCAAAGCAGCGGAGAGAGCAGCAGAGTTTCAGTCCAATGGAAACATGAGATAACAAGCATGCTTGGAGTTGTAGAGAGGGAAGGTTGGATCGAGCGGGGAGCGGCGGTGGAAGGAGCGGATGGCATCACGCTGGGCTAGGCTCACCCCTGCTTCATCGACCCAGTGCCACCGGGGCACCGGGCGTTAAACATTAGTATAGTTTATAGATACAGCACGGAAACAGGCCCTTCAGCGCACCGAGTCCATGCCAACCAGTGGTCACCTGTTCACACAGACAATTTACAGAGGGCCAATAAACCTACAAATCCGCAATGTCGTAGGAAACCGGAGCAAGTGGCGGAAACCCAGGCAGTCACATGGAGAACGTGCAAACTGCATACACACAGCACCCGAGGTTTGGATCACATCCAGTTTCTGATGCCATGAGGCAGTGACTCTACCAGCTGCGCCACTATGCTGCACTCAAATGATAAAATAAAAAAATGTATATTTCCTTGCACCGAGGTAGGACGTTTCAGAGATTTGGAAGTTGCAAAATAGCGAATCTATGTGCGATATTGTACTTGTGTACCTTTGTCTGGATAAAATGCAGAATAAGTGTTCCACTGTATCTCTGTGCAATTGACATTAAATAAACTGAGGGGTGAAGAGAAGAAAGGGAATTTCACTGATAGGGGCGGCACAGTAGCACAATGGTAGAGTTGCTGCCTAACGTCACCAGAGACCCGGGTTCGACCCTGACCACGGGTGCTCTCTGTACGGAGTTAGTACCTTCTCCCCGTGACCTGCATGGGCTTTCTCCGGGATTTCCGGTTTCCTCCCACACTCCAAAGGCGTACATGTTTGTACGGTAATTGGCTTGGTACAATGGTAAATTGTCCCTTGCGTGTGTAGGATAGTGTAAGTGTGCGGGGATTGCTGGTCGGGGTGTACTCATTGGGCGGAGGGCCTGTTTCCGTGCCGTATCGCAAAACTGAACCAAGGTTGTCCAGCTAATGCAATGCCTCAGTACCATCCAGTTCATCAAGACTGAGGAAGAAGAGACACATGAGAGTACTGGAGCCATGCAAATTCTTGCCATGATCTAACACAAAACAGTCCTGGAAATGCTCAACAGATGAGACCCCATTCCCTGCACTTTCATGTGCCCATCCAAAAGTATTTTAAATGTCATTGTCATATCTGCATCCACCACCACCCTTAGCAGCCGTTCCAGGCCCCCACCACTGCTGTGTAAATAACTTTCCCTGTACATTTCCTTTGAACATTCCCCCTCTTACCTTCAAGACATGCCCTCTAATCACTGACATTTCCACCCTTGGGGGTGGGGGGGGGGGGGGAAGATTCTAACAGTCTATCTGTGCCTCTCATATTCAACGATTCCACAGAGAAAGATTTTCTTGATGTTGATATTGTACAGGATGAAGTGAGTGATTTAGAAATCTGTCCAGAGCACACTAAAATTAATACTACATTCCGCATTCCACATGTGGTTCATTATCTATCTTTTCATTGAATGTGATTATGTAAATAAAAATTAACTACATTGCTGAACATTGTAAATCAGGAATGTCAGTGTGTCATTCGGCACTTTGAAATGAGAATGAAAATCTGACATTAATTAGAAATTGAAGTTATTGTACAAAATTTATATGAAATTAGTTTCAACTGGTACTTTAGAAGGTACCCAACCCGAGGACATTCTGTTTAAGCCTCTGGACACAAATTTATTTTTAATTGCTTTTAACTAACTGCTTTTATTCTAGGTGAGGTTTTCATTTTGTCTATCTCATAAAGTCAATCTAATTGCCAGCCATCTTGTTACACTTGACTGATAATTTGGTTGCAGCTCAAGTATTTTAATCTTGCGCTCACCGGGGGATTTCCATGTTTGAGGCTTTGAGTGTTTTTTTTTCTCTACACAAGTACTTTTGAGTTAACGCTTCCAGAATCTGGAGCCACCTTGCAGAATCATGAGCCATAAGGTCATTAGTGATAGTAGAATTAGGCCATTCGACCCATCAAGTCTTCTTCGCCATTCAATCATGGCTGATCGTTTGTTTAAGAAAGAACTGCAGATGCTGGAAAAATCGAAGGTAGACATAAATGCTGGAGAAACTCAGCGGGTGAGGCGGCATCTATGGAGCAAAGGAATAGGTGATGTTTTGGGTCGAGACCCTTCTTCAGACTGAATCATGGCTGATCTGTCTCTTCCGCCTAACCCATTCTCCTGCCTTCTCCCCATAACCTCTGACACCTGTTCTAATCAAGAATCTATCTATCTCTGCCTTAAAAATATCCACTGACTTGACAGCTTTCTTTCAAAGAATTCCACAGATTCACCTCCTGCTGGTTCTTCTTTGGCACTTGACATTGTTCTGCTGGTGGCTCCTGACATTTGTCATGGACTAGCATGCTGGGTCTGGACCATCGTTGATAAAATGACCAGTCCCAGAGGACCTTGCATTATGTATCAATGTGATGTTGTTCGGTGACTAAGCCAAGGGCAACTGCACTGCGTGACCCCGGACAGCTCCCCTCAAACTGTAGAGACAAGGAACTGCAGATGCTGGTTGAAACCAAACAGAGACAAAAAGTGTTGGAGTAACTCAACAGTTCAGGAAATATCTCTAGAGAAAAAGGATGGATGATGATTTGGGTGGGTCTGAAGAAGGGTCCAGACCCAAAATGTCACCCAACCTTTTTCTCCACAGATGCTGCCTGACTTGCTGAATTATTCCAGCTCTTCGTGTCCATCAATGTAATGCCGGGTGACTAAGGCAAGAGCAACTGTGCTGCATGACTCCAAACAACTTCCCTACAACTGTTGGCTTTGGCAGCATTTCTGGAAAACATGGATAGGTGCTGTTTTGGTTTGGGACGAGTGACCCCGACCCGAAATGTCACCTCTCCATGTTCTGCATAGATGCAGCCTGACCCACTGAGTTACTCCAGCACTACTCTCTGCTCTGTCTATTATTAAAAATCAATTGAGCAGCAATTGTGAAGTAGTTAACTTTAAAAAGGGAATGATATAAGAGAACTGAACTGCTGGACATCTGTGCTGTGCTCTAACTAGTTGAGTATCGGATTGCAGTCAAGATATTGGCAGCAGGTTGGAGCTCCCATTTATCAGGAAGTCACATTGCAGCTTTATTGATCTTTGGTTAGGCCGCATTTGGAATAGTTTAGTTTAGTTTAGAGATACAGTGTGGAAATAGGATCTTTGGCCCACTAGGTCCATGCCAACCGACGATCACCTGTACATGACATACGAGAGGCAATTTTACAGAGGCCAATTAACTCTCCCACTGTGCTGCTCAAATATTGTGTGTGGTTCTGGTCGCCCCATTATAAGAAGGACTTGGAGGCTCAGAAGACGTTTAGCAGAATGCTGAGGGTATTAGCTGTAAGGAGAGGTTGGACAAATTTGGATTGTCTTCTTTGGGAAATTAGAGGTTGGGGGGAAACCTGGTAGAAGTATATAAAACTATGAGGTAATGATAGGTAGACAGAATCTTTTTCCCAGGGTATGAATTTCAAGGACCATCAGGTATAGTTTTAAAGTAAGAGGTGAGAAAGTTTAAATAAATGTGCGGGGCAAGTTCTTTTACACAGAGGGTGGTGGTGGTGGAGGTAGATACGATAGTGATGTTTAAAAGGCTTTTAGATCGGCACCTGGCTATGCAAGGATGGAGGGGTGTAAACCATGTGCAGGCACTGATGATTAGTTTTTCTTGGCATCGTGTTTGGCACAGACACTGCGGGCCCAAGGTTCTGTTCCTGTGCTGTATTCTTCTACGTTCCATTTTGCACAGGAATTCCGAACCAGATGGCATGTAGGTAGAAATGCTTCTTCTACTTCTTGCGTATGGCGTGCACAGCCTAAAGTTGTCGGACAACTTGTTCTACTTGATCTTATTTAATTGTGCATACCGGGTTGATTGCATTCGTCGAAACAGGGCGGGCCATGTGAAGGTTGCAATCTCCCACCCTGTGGAAATGCTGATAGTTCCCTTTGGGGTTTTCCTCTGCAAGATCACACACGTGTAATACAGAAATAGACAACAGTCCCCGCTGAGCAAAGGTGCTGGTCCACTTTCTTTTGTGGGAGTTGTGCATTCCATCATTGTCCCAAACCTCCCACGTAATTCAACAGTGAAGACTAATCTTTGTAATTCATTTATTGCAATGTCGTGCCTTCAAGTAAAGATGAAAGTGACTGGAGTAGAAAGTAGAGAATTCAGTTTGTCACAGTGATTTTAAAATTGGGGACCGTGACTTGATAGACCTATCTAGTTTTGGATTAGGTAGTTTTGTTGAAACCACAAGGAACTGCAGATGCTGGAATCTTGGAGCAAAACACAGAATGCTGGAGGATCTCAGTGGGTCCCAGAAGGGAAGAGGGGAAAGAAAAATGGAAAATAAAGATTTAGTTGCTAGGTGTCAACTAATCAGTCGAGAGTGTTTAATTATATGTACCAACATAGAACAATTACATTCTTATTTGTAGTGGCACAACCGGTTTGTAAACACAGTACTCAAGAGATAACAATTTAAAAAAATAGAAGTTGAATGTGCTCTTAAATCAGGTGGTTCTACTTGTTCCCAAAGCGAGGGCGTATGGGCTGGCAGACACCTCAACTTTCCAGGGTTTACTAGCAGGTGTAAATACCACTTTAAATAACACTTATTTTTCTTGTACAGTGGGGACATTGATAGACATGGGCCAGTTTTTGTTCTTTATTTATCAAGGATTGGACAGGGGAGTAACCAGCGATGTTTACAGCTTCAACATGAGAGTCGGTTAGTGAGGAGATGAGGAACAATTTCTTTAGTCAAAGGGTGGTAAATCTGGAATTCATTGCCACAGACAGCGGTGGAGGCCAAGTCATTGGATATTTTTAAGGCGGAGATTGACAGGTTCTTGATTAATAAGGGTGTCAGGGGTTATGGGGAGAAGGCAGGAGAATGGGGTTGCGAAGGAAAGATAGATCAGCCATGATTGAATGGCGGAGTAGACTTGATGGACCAAATGGCCTAATTCTGCTCCTAAAACTTATGAACTTATGTTACACAATATTGCCATGTTGCGGCTCTGCTAAATGTGGTGTAGGTGTCTTTCTTCAGAAAATGTCGTCTAGTTGAGTATATAGCCTTCTGCTCAAGCACAAAGTACAGGTACAATGAAAATCATGTCAGCATCTTAACAGGCAGCTAGACTCAGACATATGCACACAATCAAATAGCACGTAAATAGCATGCAACATTTAAAACAGAACAAAGACTGTGCAAATGAAATAAGACATTAATGCAAAAAAATAATTAGGATATCATGCCAAGCCACAGACGGTCTGGAATTTCAGCAGAGAGCTGGGCTAGAATGTAAAATATTGTTGAAACATCATCAAGCTAGTGACTTTGAGCTGCCATCTCACATCAGGCTCTTCTCCCACATCACTGCCAAGCACTGCTGACTTTGAACATCTTCTGTTTCCATCTGTTGAGATGTTGGATGGCTGCCTTGTTCTTTGTTGCTTGCAATTTGATGAGTTTTATTTGTTTCCCAATGTTGTTATTTAATTCTGCTGCTAGCTTCCAATAAAGCATTTTGTTTAGAGTATTTGTATTTAAGCACAGGACCTTAAAGTCAGAGTCCGAGGCTGATGCAATGAAGCAATTCCTCACATGCAAAGGGAATGGAAGTCTGGAACATAGTTGCAGTAATCACAACAAAAGCAAGGGTGGAGAGGAGGGGGTCAGTTGGAAAATTCAAAGCATTGGTATTATTGGGGGGGCACAAAGTGCTAGAGTAATTTATTGGGTCAGGCAGCATCTCTAGAGAACATTGGTAGGTGACATTTTGCATGAGGCCAAACAGTCACCTATCCATGTTCTCCAGAGATGCTGCCTAACGCATTGAGTTGGTCCAGCACTTTGTGTCCTCTTTTGTAAGCCCGTATCTGTAGTTCCTTGTGTCTACATGGTATCTGTTTGGTAAGGATTAAGAATAAATGATATTGAGGCACATTTCTGCAATCACCATCCAAATGTTGGCACACAAGGGCCTCCTGAACTAGTTTTCAAAATAATGAACGTTTATTTTTTAGCTTAGTCTAGTTTTAGCGATACAGCACGGAAAAAGGCCCTTTATCCCGCCAAGTCCACTCATTCACCCATTCACACTAGTTCTATGTTATCCCGCTTTTCTCATCCGCTGTCTAAACACTAAGGAAAATTCACAGAAAGGTAATTAACCCACAAATCCACACGTCTTTGGGATATGGGAGGAAACTGAAGCAACTGGAAGAAACACAAGCAGTCGCAGGGAGCACGTGCAAAATCCACACTAGGTCAGGATCGAATGTGGGTCTCTGGCGTTTGAGGCTGCACCACTGTGCCACCAATTTGACATTTTATAGGTGGCATGGTGGCGCAGCAGTAGAGCTACTGCCTTATAGCGCATACAGTGCCAGAGACCCGGGTTCGATCCCGGCTGCGGGTGCTGCCTGCACGGAGATTGTACATTCTTCCCGTGACCGCGTGGGTTTTCTCCGAAATCTTCGGTTACCTCTGACACTCCAAAGACATACAGGTTTGTAGGTTAATTGGCTTGGTACAAGTGTAAATTGTCCCCAGTGCGTGTAGGGTAGTGTTAAAGTGTGGCCCACCGTGTCCACGCTGACTATTGCATTTACTAGTTTCATCGATCTATATTTCTTTCAGTTTTTTATCTCATCTCGCCTGCATCACTTTGCTTGTTTCAGATGAAGCGAAGCTCAAGTTGTGGAACGTCACCGTCAGTAAGAATGTACTGCAGCTGCCAAGTATCTTCAATCACCTCCCACACCTGCTGGCCAGAGAGAACACTTTCCTACCGTCCGTCTACTTGGGACAGAGAAGAACTGGAGGTGAGAAATCAAAATATCAAGAAAATAGGCAGCAGGACAGCACGGCTGTGCAGCGGTAGAGTTGCTGCCTTATAGCGCCAGAGACCCGGGTTCGATCCTGGCTCCAGGAGCTGTTTACGGAGTTTGTATGTTCTCCCTGCGACTGCGAGGATTTTCTCCGGTTGCTCCGGTTCCCCACAACACTCCAAAGACGTACAAGGTTGTAGGTTAATTGGCTTCAAAAAAATTGTAAATTATCCTTAGTGTTTGTGTAGGATAGTGTTAGTGTGCGGGGATCGCTGGTCGGCGCGAACTCGGTGGGTCGAAGGACCTGTTTCCTCGCTGTATCTCTAAAATAAACTACTAAAAGTATCCAGCCCCTACTTCGACGAGACCAGGCATAGACTCGGCGACCATTTTGTCAAACTCTTGTGCTCGGTCTGCCAAGGCCTGCTGGGTCTCCAGGTTGCTAACCATTTTAATTCCTCTGCCCATTCCCACATGGATCTTTTTGTCCTGGGCCCCCTCCATTGCCAGAGTGAGGCCCCACGCACACTGGAGGAACAGCACCTCATATTTCACTTGGGCAGCATATAACCCAATGCGATAAATGTCAGAGCCATACAACATGGAAACATGCCCTTTGACCCAACTCGTCCATGCCAACCAAGATGCCCCATCTACGCTAATCCCAACCGCCCCCATTTGGCCATATCCCTCTAAACCTTTCCTACCCACGCTGAATTCTCTAATTTCAGTTACCCACCACCCCCCTTTTCATCTGCACAACCTTCTCACGTCCATGTATACAACCTTTTTCTATTCCTCCTGTCCCTGTGCCCCAGTTCCGTTCCCACCCTCCAGTAGCTCATCACCCACCCCTCCCTACCATGTCCCCATTTGCCGCACTCTCCCGCCCCCACCCCCACCCCTCATTTCCTTCTACCCAGCTCTGTCTGTACTTTTCATTTCCAACCTTTTGTTCTTGTCAGGTTCTACCATCTACGTACCCTTTTGTCTTCTCCACTGATCACGTCCAGCCTTGGTCTCCATCTCCACCCATCCCTCCCCCACCCGACTTATCTGCCCACTCTCACCTGGATCCACCTATCACTCCAGCCCTTCCCCTCCTCTCTCTCCACCAGCAATCTCCCCTTAGCACCATCAGTCCGAAATGTCTTCCATTCATTTCCCTCCACAAATTCTGCCTGTCCCACTGAGATTAATCGGCTTTGGTAAAAATTGCAAATTGTCCCCAGTGTGTAGGGTAGTGCTGGTGTACGGTGTGATCGCTGGTCGGCACGGACTCGGTGAGCCGAAGGGCCTGTTTCCGTGCTGTATCTCTAAATGTATGTGCTTCTTTATTCCCTGCACAGTTGCTGTGCGACACGCAGAGTCCCAACATGCCTTGCTCATTCAAGTGGGGTTGAAATGTGTGTTATCTGGGGTTTTCCTGATGAATTCCTGAGGTTTGAACTGCATTGTTGGTGGAATCCTGATCTGTTTTGTACTGTGTGCCTGCAGTTTCGATAGTGATGGGAGTTCCCACCGTAAAGCGGGAAGTGCACAGTTACCTGATCAATACCTTGAACTCACTCATCTATGAACTGACCCCCGGGGAGAAGCAAGACTGTGTGATTGTTGTACTCATTGCAGAGGTGAGTAAGGAGCCTGATGTTTAAGATCAGAGTCATAGTCATACAGCATGGAAACAGGCCCATCGGCCCAACTCGTCCATACAGATGAAGATGCCCCATTTAAGTTAGTCCTATTTGCCAGCATTTGTGCAATATCACTCTAAACCTTACTTGTCCATGTACCTGCCCAAGTGCCTTTCAGATGTTGAAATAAGGAGCTGCAGAGGCTGGTTTCCAAAAAAAAGGCACAAAGGGCTGAAGAATGATCTAAAGGAGACAAAAATAAACGGATTTTAATTATTTGAAATAAAGCATTACCACCACCTGAATTTAGGACAAGATTAAATAATTACTGGTACTGCGATTGTTGGTGCCTTTTTCCGATAATCAGCTTGCGTTATCAATGGATTTGGAACCACAGTGAAAAATTAAGGTACCAATCATCTATGATTGCATTCTTGATGGGTTTGAGAAGGTAGGTTCTGTGAGGATCTATTCCCACGCAAGGTGGAACTTGAGGCCGTCGTTTTAGAAAAAAGTTGTCCGTTAAAACCAGTGGGTTTTTTTGTAGATAAAAGATGCCAGTACGCATTTTTTAATATACATACCTTTCAAGTGGCCAGAAAACAAAATAATAACATTTAACTTTTTAGAGGTGCTGTCATTAAAAAAAGGGCACTGATTAGAACCATTAAGGTGAAAGGAAATTTTAAAGGTGCAGGGAAGGTTTAAAGAAGATGTGTAAGGCAAGTTTTTTATATGGAGAGTGGTGAGTGCTTGGAATGTGTTGCCATGGATGGTAGTGGAGGCAGATACGATAGTGGCGTTTAAAAGGCTGTTAGAAAGACACATGGATATGGATCACATGCAGATAGAGGAGATCAGTCTGAAGAAGGGTTCCGACCCGAAATGTCACCTATCCATGTTCTCCAGAGATGCTGCCTGACCCGCTGAGATACTGCAACAGTTTGTCTTTTTCGTAACCCAGCTTTTTGTATCCATATCATAGAAAACATAGAAAATAGGTGCAGGAAGAGGCCATTCGGCCCTTCGAGCCAGTACCGCCATTCATTGTGATCATGGCTGATCGTCCCCAATCAATAACCCGTGCCTGCCTTCTCCCCATATCCCTTGATTCCACTAACCCCTAGAGCTCTATCTAACTCTCTTAAATCCATCCAGTGATTTGGCCTCCACTGCCCTCTGTGGTAGGGAATTCCACAAATTCACAACTCTCTGGTGAAAACGGTTTTTCTCACCTCAGTCTTAAATGGCCTCCCCTTTATTCTAAGACTGTGGCCCCTGGTTCTGGACTTGCCCAACGTTGGGAACATTTTTCCTGCATCTAGCTTGTCCAGTCCTTTTCTAATGTTATATGTTTCTATAAGATTCCCCCTCATCCTTCTAAACACCAGTGAATACAAGCCTAGTCTTTTCAATCTTTCCTCATATGACAGTCCCACCATCCCAGGGAACAATCTCGTGAACCAACGCTGCACTGCCTCAATCACAAGGATGTCCTTCCTCAAATTAGGAGACCAAAACTGTACACAATAGTCCAGATGTGGTCTCACCAGAGCCCTATACAACTGCAGAAGAACCTCTCTACTCCTATACTGAAATCCTCTTGTTGTGAATTTAACAGTTCTTGTTATGAATATCAATTTAACGTGGTATCGTGTTCGGCACGGACATTGTGAACCAAGGGCCTGACCTTATTCTGCACTGAACTATGTAAAGCTGAGACGGAGGAATTTCTTCCCTGAGGGTTGTGAAATACTCTCTCCCATAAAAAAGGGTTGTATCATTTAACATATTTAAGCTTGAGAGAAACAGAACTTTGACCTCTTGGAGAATTGAAGGTTATGGGGAACTAGCAAGAAAGTGGAATTAAGGTGTTGATCTGATCAGCCATTGTTTTATTGAATTGCAGGGCAGGCTGAAGACAACAGTGTTAAAATCTTGCCTCTATAGTTAATAATACAATAATTATTATGTTGTCATTTATTGTTTAATGAAATAAGGTGTAGGGAATTGGGGTTGCACAGTTGCGCAACGGTAGAGTTCCTGCCTTACAACGCTAGAAACCCGGGTTTGATCCTGATCTTGGGTGCTGTCTGTATGGAGTTTGTACTTTTTACCTGAGACCACATGGGTTTTATCCGGGTGCTCCGATTTCCTCCCACACTCCAAAGACGTGCAGGTTTGTAGGTTAATTGGCTTTGGTAAAATTGTAAATTGTCCCTGGTGCGTAGGTTAGTGCTAGTGTAGGGGGTGATCGCTGGTCAGGGCGAACTTGGTGGGCCGAAGGGCCTGTTTCCAGGCTCTGTCTCTAAAGTCCAAGGTCTAAACATATCTTAATTCATTACATAAGCAGTACAAACTCCTCAATGTTTTTTGCAAAGTGGGTAATAGGGAATAGGCAACTTTCTCTACATCACAATTTCTTCTGCAATGAAGACGATTTGAAGTGAAAGTCATGCAGAACGCAAGGACGGGTTGACAATTTGTGACGGTCTATTTTCTGCTGTGCCTTCTGCCTGCCCCATCCACAAGGAGTTCTACATGGACCCTGCTGTAGGAAGGGAAAGAGGGAAGAGTGCAGTCGTCAGGAAGTGAGGTGAAAGTAAAATAGAGCAGCGTTTTCCAAACGCCACTTCTTTGGATGTATTTGCACCCATATTTATTTGTGGGTGGTTAAATAACATCTCTGATTTAATTGTTTTTTGCAAAATCGTGCTATTTGCTTAGAGTCCAGACACATTAATGCAAACAACACTGCAGGGGTTCAGTAATTACCAACAATATTGAACTAGCACCAGTATTAAGTGCTACCGTCCGCCTCTCATGGTTATTTGTGACACTGAAGTATCTACCCAGTAAATGTAGCGAAGAAAAGATAAATATGATAAAGATTATTATTTATTATAACTGTGGCCTCACAACGATTTCATACAGCTGCACTGACCACAACTTTGATTCTCCTCGCCCTGACTGATGGAGTCAAGCTTATCGTACACCTCCTTTACCCCTCTTTACTACTTATGTTGCCACTTCCAGGGAGCTATGGATTTGGACCCCAAGATCCTTCTGTACACCAATGCTCCAACGTGTCCTGCTATTTGCAGTATAGTTTCCCCTCATATTCACCCTTCCAAAGTCACAGACCTCCAGTCAGAGAAACGCCACTCCATCACTACTCTCTGTCTCCTGTGCCCAAGCTAATTTTCAATCCAGTCTTCCAAGTAACCATGGATCCCATGTGACGTAATATTTTGAACCAGCCAACCACAAGGGATGTTGTCAAGCACATTGCCAACCTCACATAGACAACATCTACTACCGTACACATCAATAATTTTTGGCTTACTCTGAAAAATCTCAATCAGGTTTATATAACATGGCCTGCTTCACCCACATCTGTGCTAGCTATCCCAAACAAGCCCATGCCCTTTCAAATGCAAGTAAATCTCTTTGCTAAGAATCTGCTCCCAATAGCTCCCTTCCAAATGATTTAAGGCATCCCTTCTTAAACAAAGGAACAACATTGGCTACTCGCCAGTCCTCCGGGACCTCGCTGTGGCTAGAGAAGACACAAAGATCTTCATCAAGGCCACAGCAATTTCCTCTCTTGCCTCTCTCAATAATCTGGGATAGATCGCATCAGGCCCTGGGGATGTATCCACCTTCATGTTCTTCGAGAGACCAAACACATCCTCCCTCTTGGTATAACATGCCCTGGAATATTAGCATACCACACACTGATCTCACTGTCCTCCATTCCCTTCTCTTTGGTGTTTCCTGATGCAAAGTTCTTGTTTAATGCCTCACCCACATCCTCTGGCTCCAGGCATACATTCCCTCCTTTTATTTCCCATTAAACTACCCATGGGCAAACCAAATTACCCATAATTAGTATCATTATGGGTCTGTGCAAATTGGCATGATGATTGGCTTGTTTGTAATGCTGTATCACTCAACGACTCATGTTGCAACTCACGTTGCAGTTGTATAAGACGTTGGTGAGGCCACATTTAGAGTATTGTATTTCGTTTTGGGCACCATGTTATCGGAAAGATGTTTTCAAGCTGGAAAGACTGCAGAAAAGATTTACGAGGATGTTGTCAGAACCCGAGGGCCTGAGCTTTAGGGACAGGTTGAGCAGGCTAGAAATCTATTTCTTGGAGGCAAGGAGGATGAGGGGTGATTTAATGGAGGTGTACAAAATCATGACAGGAATAGATCGGGTAGATGTACAGAGTCACTTGCCCAGAGTTGGGAACCAGAGGATATAGGTTTAAGGTGAGGGGGGGAAAGATTTAATAGGAACCTAAGAGTGGTGGGTGTACGGAACGAGCTGCCGGAGGAGATGGTTAAGGCAGGTACTATTATAATGTTGAAGAAACATTTAGACAGGTGCATGGATAGAACAGGTTTAGATGGACATGAACCAAACACAGGCAGGTAGGACTAGTGTAGGTGGGACTAGTATAGGTGGAACAGGTTGGCCAGTGTGGGCAAGTTGTGCTGAAGGGCCTGTTTCCATGCTGTATCTCTAAGTCTAAAGCTGTAAACAGGTTGAAGCTACCTAAGGTTGTGAGAAGCCCAATAGTAATATAATCTCACTCTTAGCCGTAGAGACGTACAGCACAGAAATAGGCCCTTTGGCCCAACTTATCCATGCTATCCAAGATGCCCCAACCATGTTAGTCCCATTTGCCTGCGTTTGGCCCATATCCCTCTAAACCTTTTCTATCCATGTACCTGTCCAAATGTATTTCAAATGTTTATATGTTACAGTAAATCTTTAGTCCCCTATTCTGGGTAAAAGAGTGTGTGCATTCACCCTATCTAGTCTCCTCATGTTTTACGCACTCCCAAAAGGTCACCCCTCTGCCTAGGAATGAAGTCCTAGCCTGTCGAATCTCTCCCTATAGCTCAGGCCCTCTAGTCCTTACAACATCCTCGTAAATCTTCTCTGCACATTTCCATATTAATGACATAAAGCACTTCTTGCATCTGGTTTATTAATTTAATCATGGTGTGACCAATATAAACATAAAGAACAATTTGAAGTAGACTGGTTTAAAAAGGAAATAGCAGACCATGAATCATCAGAGTTTGTTTGCACTAACTACTGGTATGTGGCAGGAAATTCTGCTTCCTGCTGGTTCATTGTGGGAAACTGATCTAGGCAGCTGGCTCAACCACAGTGTAATTATGTAAATGGACACAACTCAATGTGGAGTAAAAAACAATGCTGTGGGAACTCAACCATCATCCGTGCAGGGAAAAGGCACAAGGCAATGGTTCAGGCTGAGACCCTGCAGCAGGTCAGAGGTGGGTGTATGAAACATGCTGAAGAACATGGTACAGCACGTGCAGGCCTTTCAGCCCCCAATGTCTTGTTCCGGACATGATGCCTAGACTGTCCCTTGTCTGCCTGCACATAATGCATATCCCTCCATTCCCTGCATTACTATATGCTTATCCAAAAGTTTCTTAAATGCCATGATCAGATGTGTCTCCACACCATCCCTGGCAACACCTTCCAGGCACCCACCATCCTCTGTGTGAAAAGACACTTGCCCCGAGCACACCCCCCTGACAACAGTCTGAAGAATGGTCTCGACCCGAAACGTCGCCCAATCCTTCTATCCAGAGATGCTGCCTGTCCCACTGAGTTACTCCAGCAATTTGTGTCCACCTTTGACTTAAACCAGCATCTGCAGTTCTTTCCGTAAAACTATACCTCTAGTCTTCTTGTAGTTGAGGCAGATGCAATAGCACATTTAGAAGACATTTAGACAAAGGGGATTGTAATAAATAGAAACTGCAGATGCTGGTTTATACTAAAGCTAGAGACAAAATGCTGGAGTAACTTAGCGGGTCAGGCAGCATCTCTGGAGACAATGGATAGGCGATGGAAATGTCGGAGGATGATGTGTTGGATACAGAACTGGTGAGGTGAAAGGAGAGGACTAGGGGATTCTGTCTTGTTGTGTCTGGGGTTTTAGAGGGATATTGGCCAAACAGAGTAAATGGGACTAACTTAGATGGGATATTTTGATCGGTATGAAATGATTTGAGCTGAAGGGCCTGTTTCCGCGCTGTAGACAGACAGCCAACTCAATGTAATGTTTCCGTTTCTAGTGTATAGCAGTACGAGGGAGGAGTGGGTGGGACAGTAGCTGGTAGGTGGAACCAGATGTGGGGGGGATGATGTGCTGAGGGAACCAGGTGAGGGGAAGAGATGGGAAAAGTGATCAAAAGAAGCGGAATTCCAGGTGAACAGAACAGTGTGTCGGGCCAGAGTACATCGGGAGTGTGGGTTATCAGAAATAGGAAAACTCAATTGGGTCGTAAGCAGTATATGAGATGCTGTTCTTCCAATTTGTGTTTGGTCGTTCCATAGCAATGGTGAGGACGGAAGAATGCCACTAAGCTGGTAAGAGTGATGCAAAGATTTATGAAGATGTTGCTAGGTCTCCTTACTTCAAGCTTTTAGAAAAGGAGCCAAATTTCAAATTACCATCTAATTAAGCAAAACCAAGAAATGAAATTGGCAAGAGTGAGGCAGTGACTGCCTGGGCTGACTCAAGAACTGAGGGGACAGCGCAAGATTGTGGGGGATAATTCTGTAAAATGAAATGGGAAAACAGGTTGAGATGTACATATTGTTGGCCGAGCGCCATGTTATAAATAATAGATTGAGCCCAGCGGGTTTATTCTGACAATTTTGTCATGGCAGAACTGATTTACGACTTTGAAATTTTTTGAATAGAAATGTAGAATGTGAAGTCAACGTGATGTATTCAAATCTGGAAATCAAATAAGAAGGATATAGTCAAAATGTGCAATAGAATCCAGATTCAAGAATCAGGGACAGTTTCTTCCCAGCTGTTATCAGGCAACTGAACCATCCTACCAACAACTAGGGAGCAGTCCTGAACTACTATCTACGTCATTGGAGGCCCTTGGACTATCTTTGATGGACTTTACCGGCTTTATTTTGCTCTAAATGTTATTCATGTTACTCCCTTTATTCTGTATCTGTGCACTGTGGATGGCTCGATTGTAATCATGTATTGTCTTTACAATGACTGGTTAGCCCGCAACAAAAGCTTTTCACTGTACCTCGGTACACGTGACAATAAACTAAACTCATACTAAAAAATCCTAGCCTTTATATTCGGAGGAGTAGAATACACACGTTTCCATGCGATATAGTTCAAACCAAACACAGCTGTAACACAACAAGTGCTGGAGGAACTCAGCAGGTCAGACATCGCCTGTGGAGGGAATGGATAGGGGACATCTCGGGTTGGGACTCAGTGTGATTGGAGTAAAAGGCCTGTCCCACTATACGAGTTTACCCAAGAGCTCTCCCGAGTTTAAAAAAAAATCAACTCGTGGTAAGTACGTAGTGGGTACGTCGGAGCTCGGGACATCGCTTAGCGGCTCGTAACGCTAACGGCAGGTAATCGGGAAACGCGGTAAGCTCCGGAAGTTTTTTCAACAGTGTGAAAAATTTCCACGGGAGCCCCGAGTACCTACGAACGTCTATTACCTCTTTCTTTTTAATCCTCCCTCCTGTCCCCTCCCACCCACCTGCCAATCTACCTGCCCCCTCCTCACCTGTAAGCACTTTGTTGGATAGATTTCTGGACTATAGGGGACCTGATGTTTTTGGGGATCTTGCAGGAAAATGAAACAGAGGCCAAACCCAATGCGGATTCCAATTTCATTGAATGAAATATGGATAGGGAACGTTTAGAGGGATATGAGCCAAAGGCGGGCAGGGGGAAGTAGTGTAAATAGGGCAAAGTGGTCGGCATGGGCAAGATTGGTCGAAGGTCAAGTTTCCATGCTGTATGACTGACTGACTATGATTCTCTATGATAAAGCAGGTCTACACACACATATTGCTGACGACTTTGAATTCTGTTACGTGGTAAATTATGATTGTCAAAGTATTAAAACCATCTGATCCTTGCAGCTGTTTACATCCTCACTCACGCATTTTCTTGCATTTTTCTTTTCCAGACAGACCTACCATATGTAAATAGTGTGGCTGAAAATCTCAAACATTTGTAAGTAACTTTCACATCTTGTCTGTTTTGAGACGTTTCATCCCTTCAGTAGTATTCAACAATGGGCGGCGCAGTGGCACAGGGATCGAGATGCTGCCTTACAGCGCCAGAGACCTTGGTTTGATGCTGACTATGGGCGCTGCTCTTGCTGTGACTGGGTGGGCTTTCTGCATGCACTCCGGTTTCCTCCCACATTCCGAAGACATACAGGTTTGTAGGTTAATTGGCTTCTGTAAAGTGTCCCACGTGTGTCGGATAGAACTAGTGTAGGGGTGATCGATGGCCAGCGCGGACTCGGTGGGCCGATTGGCCTGTTTCCTACACTGTATCTCTAAATCTAGGGAAATATAAACTCTGATGTCGGCAGCACTGCCTCCCTGGGCAGGTCATTGGGTCAAGTCCCAATACAGACTCTTAACACAGAGACTCAAGGAACTGCAGATGCTGGAATTTTTGGTATCACAAGGGCTGGACAGGGGTGCAACAGAAGAGTTGCTGCCTCACAGCACCATAAACCCGGGTTCGATCAACCCGGCAACTGGTGCTGTCTGTATAGTGTTTGTACGTTCTTCCTTTGAACGCGTGGGTATTCTTCGGGTTCTCTGATTTACTCCCACATTCCAAAGATGTTGTTTTGTGGGTTAACTGGCTTCAAATCCAGGTTTGGAGGTTAATTGGCATCTGGAATTTGTAAATTGTGCCTGGTGTGGAGGATAGTGCATCTCCTACAGATTCAGGGGAAAGTACCCGGGGAGGGGATGGGAAGGGTGGAAGGGACGAGCTAACCAGGGAATTGCGGAAGGAACAGTCTCTGTGGAAAGGGGTGGAGATGGGAAGATGTGGCTGGTGTTGGGATCCCGTTGGAGGTAGCGAACATGCTGGAGGAGTATGTGTTGTATGCGACGGCTGTTGTGGGGGGAGATTAATAAAAGTATTTTAAATTATGAGAGGCGGAATGTTTTTCCCAGGGTGGAAATGAGGAGAGCGCATAGGTGCAAGGTGAGAGGGGCAAAGTTTAATGGAGATGTGTAGGGCAAATTCTTTTACACAGAGAATGACGAGTGCCAGGGAGGTGGTGAAGGCTGATACGACAGTGGTGTTGAAGAGGCTTTTAGATAGACACATGGGTATGCAGGGAATGGAGGGATATGGATGACGTGCAGGCAGAGGAGATTGGTTTCACTTGACATCATGTTTGGCACGGACATTGTGGGCCGAAGGGCTTGTTACCATGCACTACTGTTCTATGTTCTGTGACTGTTACCAGAAAAGGTGATGGTGTCAAAGGTTACGGGGCGAAGGAGGAGAATGGGG
Organism: Okamejei kenojei; assembly: GCA_035221665.1. Taxonomy (NCBI): domain Eukaryota; kingdom Metazoa; phylum Chordata; class Chondrichthyes; order Rajiformes; family Rajidae; genus Okamejei; species Okamejei kenojei. Next base: position 44,644,391 of record CM069141.1, read on the forward strand.
TTGAGATGGATAAATAGATCAGCCATGATTGAATGGCGGAGTAGACTCATTCTGCTCCTATTTCTCATGCAAAAAGACACAATGTGCTGGAGCAACTCAGCGGGTCAGACAGCAACTCAGCCGGGTGGCTTTGCCAAAACCTCACCAAAACACAAGTCCTGTGTGTGGAAAGGTCACGGCAGTAAGGCACATGGAATGGGATCGCCCTTTTGGCCGACTCGTTGTCACCTGTGGACGACATAACTCGGAGGCACTGCTGCAATCCAACATTATCTCGCTGACCTACAAGAGCCAGCTCCTGAAACCAAAATGCAGGAGATTTGTCTCGGACTGACGCCAGTATCTGAAGCTTGATTTCAATATCCTGAAATGTATAACCATGATGTTTACTCTTTGTTTGAAAGGCAAGCACAATCATTTAATCAGAATGTTTGTATTAAATTACATAACATCTGAATTTGCAATTGGATTGATTTTACAGGTGCTTCAAAAGCATTTAGCTGAGAAATGTAGGAGGCTTTTTATAAATTCTTCCTGTAGAAAGATTTTCATCTTCATTTCCCTTCTCAGTGGTTAGATATAAGCCTGACATGTTGAATTACACCAACTATGCATTCAATAGAAACAAAAGGGACTGCCGATGCTGGAAACTTGAGCAGAACAATAGTGCTGGAGGCTCAGCTGGTCAGGCAGCATCTGTTGAGGGAATGGACAGGCAACGTTTCATTTTGGGACTGCTACCAGATTCCATTTAAATTAAAGATCCATTGGCAATGGCGTTGAGGGCCCCGGTCCAGATGTGGTTGGAATACAGAGGTGAGGGAGATTTGGAGTGCGGTTAGATCCTGTAGTGTCAGTTTGGACACAACCAGGTTTCTCGGGTAGCTACACTCCATCCACCAGTTCTCGTGGAGTGTAGAACATGCGGTTCTTCCTACCCATTCGATGTTCTACACAATCTGCCATGCACTGCTACCAATTGGTCTTTGCTCAGTCCTTCCTTAGTTCTGGGTCTTGCTCTCACAGTTGTGCCAAGGATCTCAGCTCCTCTTTGAATCCATGCCTTCAACCAGTACTTCACCTACCTGACCAGTTAGATGATGGCAGACGGTGAAGGGAAAGTCATAGAGTCACACCGCACGGAGACAGACCCTTTGGCCCAACTTGCCCATGCTGACCAAGATGCCTCATCTACACTAGTCCCACCTGCCTGCATTTGATCCATATCCTTCTAAACCTTTCCTATCCATGCAGCTGTCTCAATGTCTTTTAAATGTTGTAATTGCACCTGCTTCAAGTATCACTTCTCAGCTGTGGTATAATTGGGTCAAACAGCATGAAAACAGGCCATTTGGCTCAACACGTCCATGTGGACCAAGATGCCCCATCTCAGTTAGTCCCATTTGCCCACTTTTGGCTCATATCCCAGTAAACCTTTCTGATTTGTGTACCTCTCCAAATGTTGTCGTATTTTTACTTGCTCTTCAATGCATGTTTGGTCTTTTGCAATGTTGAAATCAGTTGTTTGATGCTCTGTGTGACTAGCCAAAGCCCTTTATAAGTTCAAATAATGTTTTATTTTTTGTTTAGCTAAGAGATACAGCGTGGAAACAGGCCCTTCGGCCCACTGAGTCCACAATGACCATCGATCACTCTGTACACTAGCACAATTCTACACAAAATGAACATTTTAAGGACCTGTCTGACTTAGGCGACTGCCGGCGACCAGGCTGTTGCCACATGGTCACCGGGGTGTTGCCTGTATGGTCGTGTGTCGTCTCCTCAGTCGCCCAAAGAGTCTTAGTATTTTTCTGGTTGCTGCTGAATTTTGAAATGTTCAAAACTTTTCGGCGATAGTCGGCGACTGAGGGCTTGTCGTAGCTTGTCTTCTCCTGACATTGGTGCTGTCGTAGGTTGTCGCCAGGATGGCGTAGGTTTATTGCCAGGATGACGTCGGTTGTCGCCAGGTGACGTAGGTTGTCGCCGGTGCTGACTTCGGTGAATTCCATTGTCGTAGTCGCCGGCAGTCACCTAAATAATCGCCTAAGTGGAACAGGCCCATTAGTCCAGTCGCCGGCCTTTCAGCGACCTGATACTACTATGACAGTCGCCGGCAGTCGCCTAAAAAATCGCCTAGTGGAACAGGCCCTTTACTATTCACCAAAGCCAATTAGCCCATAAACCTGTACTTCTGTGGAGTGGGAGGAAACCTGAGCACCCGGAAGAAACCCACATGATCACAGGGAGAATGTAAAAACTCCATACAGACAGCGCCCATAGTTAGGATCGAAGTCGGGGTGTTGTGAGGCAACAGCTCTACCACTGCACCATTGTGTAATTCTATTCTCCAGAAATGAAGCCCTATATTTGTTTCCTTTGTGCTGCCCATTAATCTGAGCTCCAAATGTTTTTCTCCCCTGCGACTCTGCCAGCTACCAGCAATGTGCAAGTCCCAACAAGTTGTGTGAACAGTCGGTCACACTTTAGGTGCCTCATGCAAATTTATGTGTCACACTTTTGTAATGCGAAAAACAGTGAGCACAAATTCCTGCCGGGAAAGTAATTGGGAACCCTGAGCAACCGGATCGGAGCTGGATATAGAACGATAAACAGTACAGCTCAGCAACAGGCCCTTCGGCCCACAATGTCCGTGCTGACCATGATGCCAATTTAAACCAATATCATTTGCCTGCACATGATCCACATCTCTCTGTTCCCTGCCTATCCATGTGTCAGTTTAAACACCTCTTAAGCAGTGCTGTCACATCTGCTTCCACCAATATCCCTGGCAACACGTTCCAGGAACCTACCACTCTGTAAAAAACACTTGCCCTACACATCTCCTTTCAATCCAGAAATTAGTTTAACGATATCATGTTCAGCATGGACTTTGTGGGCTGCACTGTTCCAAGCATCAGGTGAGGAGTGGGAGGTAGACACAGGTGAACAGGGTTGTTTAAACTTTGGAGATACAATGCGGAAGCAGATCCTTCGGCCAACTGAGTCCGTGCCGACCAGCGATCACCCCATGCTCGATCCTACAGACACCTGGGACAACTTTACCATGTAACGAAACCAATGAACCCACAAACCTGTACATCTCTGGGATGTGGGAGGAAACCGGAGCATCCGAAGTAACCCACGCAGTCAAAGGGAAAAGGTAGAAACTCCGTACAGACAGCACCCTTAATCAGGATGGATTCCGGGTCTCTGGCGCAGTGAGGCAGCGGCTGTACCGTTGCGCTACTGTTGTGGACAAGCAGTTATAACATGTCTGGAGTGTTCATGTAACCACTTTTTAATGAGATCCTTCCAGAGCAGTCTTTAATTCGTGATGTCTTTTCCTCCCTAGATTCCCAAATGAAATTCAGTCAGGGCTGCTAGAAGTGATTGCTCCCTCGGTGAACTATTACCCTGACTTCTCCCATCTGAAGGAAACGTTCGGAGATCCAAAGGAAAGGGTCAGGTAAATCCAGTTGAACATGGTCAGCGCTTGTGTCACCAAATTCTGTAAGATCATATGACAGGTGGATCTCGGTGGCAGTAATATTTAATACATTTTCATAGCAAATAAACATAGATTTGTATCCAAATCCATTCGGCAGCATTCGAAAAACGGAAACATAAGGAACTGGAGATGCTGGAATCTTGAGCAAAATACAAAGTGCTGGAGGAACTCAGCGGGTCAGGCAGCATCTGGGGAGGGAAATGGACAGGCAACGTTTTGGGTTGGCTCTGTAAAACTGTCCCAACGCAAAACGTTGCCTGTCCAGTTCCTCCATAGATGTGGCCTGACCTGCTGACTCCCCCGCACCTTGTGATATGGCTGTTTAATGGCGATTCCTCAGGCAAAAAATTTAATGCAAATCCAATCAATTCAAGCTAAGTTGTGCAAAGTTTAGTCGGGTGGTGTGGAAGTTTTACTTTAATAGCAGCAAGGAAATAATTTGGAAAGGAGTTAAAGTAGTTTATTTATATCATATTACTCATGTTCTCGATGTTCAGTGTGGTTCAGAGCCAAAAAATATTTTTACAGTGCAGTCGGTGACGTCTATGAAGGCGGACGGAGCATGTTTGTACAATTAACAATCCTTCCAAATACAGAAATAAACACCACTGCTGAGTTTATACTCACTGCTTGCACTTCAGAGAAAAAAAACAAGCTCAAGCAAAGTATCACACTATCCTAACAATCAAATGTTAAAATACAGACACAACACAAAATGCTGGAGGAACTCTGCAGGTCAGAGTCTGTGGAGGGAATGGACTGTTGACATTTCGGGTCGGGATTCTTCAGACTGATGGAGTAGAGGTGAGGAAGTTGGAAAAGAGAGGTTGGGGGGGGGGATGGGGGGAGGCAGGACAAAGACTGGCAAGTGAAAGGTGGTTGCAGGTGAAGGGGGAGGTGTGATTCTGCAGATAGCTAGAGCAAGTGACAGAGACCAGAAGTGCAAAAGGAGACAAAAGGGTGTTAGATAAGGAGTGAAGAGGCGGAGTCGATTGTAAAGTTTGTTGGAGGGATGTGGGTGAAAGGAGACGGGGAGGAGAAAGAGGAGGAGGATAAATGTTCAATGGAGGACTTGGGGATGGGAGACGAATGTATGGAGTGGGGAAAGGAGCGCGGTTACCAGGGGGATGCGAAATAGGGTAGTCAAGTTCGGCTCCTTTGGGAGACTCGGGGTTAATTTTTCCTTGACATTGTCTCTCAGGCAAACCAGTCGTTGGTCTTTCATGGTGTGCCAGGAAGATTGCAGTTATGTTCCATTCTTTATCACAGTTTCCCAAGGCCATTGATGGCCGACGGTCACCTTTGTAACATTTCCCATTCTCTCTAAGCACGTATATCAAATGTGCTAGCTTTGTAAACTCTGTGTGGCAATACCACTGGAGCTCTGTCAAACATTTGCAGAGCGGCTCTTTGTTACCCTGTGTGAAATCACCAAGGCAGCGCAAGGTTGCAGCCCACACTGAACTCCCCTGGAGACTGCGAATCAGTCCATAGATGTCCTGTTTTCATCTGTGATTGATTGGTTGAGAAGCATTCCTACCCCTCACCCCTTCCCAGGGGCAGCTTACTCGACCCGCCACCACCCACCCCTCGCGCATAGTCGCCTCCACACCTCTATGAAGAGCTTATTACCTCCCCCATCTCCCCTCCTAATCCACTTCCCCCAGAAGTAAATTCCCTTCTCTTCCCCCCCTCCCCCTCCCTGACGGTCCTTCCTCCCATCTTCCACGTGATATTCATCCCCCCCCCCCTCAAGGATCTCTCCTCCCCCCCAGAAGGGACTTCCCTCCCCTCCTCTGAGGGGAATTACCTTCCTCCGAAGGGATATCACTCCCTATGGGGAAAACTGACCCCCCTCCCTTCTTCCTCCCCGCTCCTTTCAAGGGGGATTCTGCTACCCCCTCCTCCTATGGGGAAACTCCCTCTGTCAATGAAATCCAAAGCTCCCAATGCAACCAGCAGTGGCCATTGATTTTAAATAGTAATAATTTTTTTTATCTACAAATGTTGTAAATTTAAAATTAAAATGGGGAATGCTGGAAAAAACACAGCAGACCAGGCAGCATCTGTGGAGAGAGAAACAGAAGAAATATTTCAGGTTTCTTGCACTAACGTTATTCCATTTATCCTGTATCTGTACACTGTGGATGGCTCCCTTGTAATCATGCATAGTCTTTCCGCTGACTGGTTAACGTGCAACAAATGATTTTCACTGTGCCTCGGTACACTCGCCAATAAAATAAACTAAACTAAAGACGGTTGGAGACTTTTTGACACAACAAAGTACCAATGACGTATTGCTGAGTGTCATGAATCATCATTTTTAAGATAAAAGTAATACATTTGTATTTGTGTAGCGCTTTTGGCCATCTCAAGACTTGCATCACGGCCAGTGAAGTATCCCGGAGACATCAGTGGCATTGTGGAATTAAGTATGTCAGCTAATTGACGTGAGAATGGAAATATTAAATATTAGAGGCGGTGCTGGCTCGAAGGGCCAAATGCCCTACTATTGTCTCAGAGGAGGGGAGGGAAGTCCCTTCTGGGGGGGAGGAGAGATCCTTGAGTGGGGAGGGGGTGAATATCACGTGGAAGATGGGAGGCACCTATTGTCTATTGTAGGCCCGAAAAGCGAGAAGGGGAGGTTTTTTTTTCAAGGAGGCTAGTGGGTGCCTGGAACGCACTGCCAAAGGTGGTGGTGGAAGCAGATATGATAGTAGTGTTTTTTAGATTGGCACATGGATATGGGGCTAATGGAAGGAACAGACATTGAAGGCCGAATGGCCTGTTCTCGCGCTGTACTGTTCTTTGTTCTATGTAGAGAGATTCCAAGGCATTGTGTGGTCTACATGTGTAGTCATTGAAGTATCTTTGAATTATTGTTACAGTTGTAGAATTAAGTGTGCTAGAAAATTGTGAGTAAGATGGGTTGTGTTGGCAACGAAATGTCCATGGATTTAAAATGGAGGAAGCTGTTTTCAGACTCAAGTGGATCAGTAATCAGATCGACACCAATTAGAAATAATTTCCCAAGAGCTGGGGAGGATGAGATTTATTTTCTCACACAGTGAGTGTTGTGATATCCTGCTGAACATGTGGTGTGGAAGCAGATTCAGTCTGAACTTGAAAAGTAAAATTGAATAAATACTTAGGGGAGAAAGGAGCCATTTCATGAAAAACAGTAGTTGTGGGATTAATTAAGGCTGGCACAGTGGCGCAGCTGGTAGAACTGCTGCCTCACCGTGCCGGTGTCCTGGGCTCAATCTTGACCTCAGGTACTGTTTGTGTGGAATTTGCACGTTTCCCCTCTGACCGTGTCGTTTTCCTCTGGGTACTCCGGTTTCCTCCCACATCCCAAAGACGCGCGGGTTTGTAGGTTAATTGAGTGTGTAGGGACTGGGTGAGAAAGTGGGGTACGCTGCCTGGATTGGAAGGTGTAAGCTATAACGAGAGAACATAGATCATCAAACAGTATATCATGGCACAACCACAGGCCCTTCGGCCCACAATGTCTGTGCCAAACATGCTGCCAAGATCATCAGTTTTGGACAGACTTTGATTGTTTTCTCTGGAGTGACAGAGGCTGAGGTGAGACCTGATAGAAGTAAGTACAATTATGAGAGCCATTATAAAGCTATTAATTGGGGTGGATAGTCACAAGCTTTTCCCTTGCGTGGAAATGTCAAAGACCAGAGGGCATAGCTTTAAGGTGAGAGGGGCAAAGTTTGAAGGAGATGTGTGGGGCAATTATTTTGACATGGTGGTCGTTGCCTGGGAAGAAAGTTATGACTGTCTACCACAAGTAATGGCTTTCTGTTCTTGTGCTGGGATGTACTGTTTAATGTTTTCTGTTCTCTCGTTATAGCTGATACCCTCTATAATGTGGATAACCAACAGTGCCTGAGGTTGTGGTGGAAGTGGATACGATAATGATGTTGATGCTTTTAGATAGGCACATGAATATGCAGGGAATGGAGAGATGTGGATAATGTCAGGCAGAAAGGGTTAGTTTACTTTGTTGGGCAGGGACTGTGGGCCGAAGGGCCTGTGTACATGCTGTATGTTCTATGTTCACTTTCCCCACTATGGTACAGAAGTAACCAACTGCAGTTCCTAGAGGTCACAGAGCCATACAGCATGCAAACAAGCCCTTTGCCCCCCCCCTCTGCAATGATTTAGATAAAGGGATTCAAAGTAACATTAGCAAATTTGCAGATGACACAAAGCTGGGTGGCAGTGTGAACTGTGAGGAGGATGCTATGAGAATGCAAGGTGACTTGGGCAGGTTGGGTCAGTAGGCAGATGCATGGCAGATGCAGTTTAATGTGGATACACGTGAGGTCACCCACTTTGGTAGCAAAACAGGAAGTCAGATTATTATTTAAATGGTGTCAAGTTGGGAAAATGGGAAGTACAACAGGATCTGGAGATCCTTGTTCATCAGTCAATGAAAGTAAGCATGCAGGTACAGCAGGCAGTGAAGAAAGCGAATGGCATGTTGGCCTTCATAACAAGAGGAGTCCAAAGAAAACATCTGCGTAAACCTAAAGAATTCTGGGGACTGACACTCCGCAATTTGTTGTACTACTATTGGGCCGTGAATATTAAAAATATAATTTACTGGTTGGACAGTTCTGCCCAACAAGTAGACTGGATAAGAATGGAGAAAGAAGATTGTTCCCCCTATAATATAGGAGCGATCCTTCTTTCTCCAATGAAACTGAACAATATAATTATATAAGAAGAACCCAATTATTCACAGTATAATACGAATTTGGAAACAAATAAAATTAACTTTAAAATTAAGAAACGTATCGCTTCTTTCTCCAATAGTTAACAATCCCTCATTCAAACCATCTATTATTGATAAAACGTTTATCTATTGGGAAAGAATAGGAATTAAAATGATTGGAGATATGTATGAAATGGGAAAACTTCTATCATTCCAACAACTACAATTAAAATACAATCTGAAAAGCAATCAATATTTCAAATACCTTCAAATTCAAGATTATTTGAAAAAACACATACAAGGATATCAAACTCTAACCTCAGATTTATTAATGAAGGAAGGAACAGAAAGGCAGAATCAAGCAATTTAATATCATATTTATATAATATAATTTTAAATATAGAAACACCAACGACAGAGGCAATTAGAAGGGACTGGGAACAAGAATTATTGATTAAAATTCCGAAAGACAGATTGGAAAAAAACTTATTATATGTACATAAATGTTCGATTAATGTAAGGCATAACTTAATTCAATTAAAAATTTTACATATTATATTACTCGAAAACTAGACTGAATAAAATATTTCCAAACGTTTCCCCCATTTGTGACAAATGTCAAACTCAAAATGCCACTATAGTACATTCTTTTGCCTCCTGTACAAACCTTCATAAATTTTGGAATGAAATCTTTGGAACTTTTACAAAACTATTTAACATAAAATTGAACCCCAATACAGAACTGATTATCCTCGGATCAATGGAAGAGGGACGTAAGCTAACTACGTTCCAAGAATCTCTCTTTATTTATGGTTTAATAACAGCAAAAAACGTATACTTAAATTTTGGAAAAACGCATCCACGCCAACGTTTAAAATGCGGATTTCAAATATGTCGGAAACGTGACATCTTGAAGAAATGAGATTCCTCCTATTAGGCAAAGCAGACCAATTCTTAAAGATTTGGTCTCCTTTTATTGACTTCTTACAAGCATATGGTGCAACATAACCTTAGAAATTAAATGGTTCAGAACCAGGTGATGGGTGGGTAAAGATATTAAATAGGTATATCTCTCCTAATTTATTTTCCTTCTTTCTTTTAAAAAAAAATCTCTTTATCTTCTTTCTTCTTTCTGTCTTTCTCGCTATTCGTTTCTACTCTCTTGTCTATCTATCCCTTTTTCGGGCTCGTCTTATTATATCATGAATTAGCACCATCACCATTGCCTACGACACTCTCGATTTTCTTCTTTCTATCGCTGTTCTTTTATTATTAAATTAAAAAATAAGACGTTGTACAAGAACTGTAATATGTCTGTATGCATCAGGTAATTAGGTACCACATTACTGTATTTACTTCTAACAAAAATAAAAAATTAAAAAAAAATTAAAAAACAAGAGGAGTTGAGTATAGGAGCAAAGAGGTCCTTCTGCAGTTGTATAGGACCCTAGTGAGACCGCACCTGGAGTATTGTGTGCAGTTTTGGTCCCCTAATTTGAGGAAGGACATCCTTGCTATTGAGGGAGTGCAGCGCAGGTTTACAAGGTTAATTCCCGGGATGGTGGGACTGTCATATGCTGAGAGAATGGAGTGGCTGGGCTTGTATATTCTGGAGTTAAGAAGGATGAGGGGGATCTTATTGAAACATATAAGATTATTAAGTGTTTGGACACGCTAGAGGCAGGAAAAATGTTCCCGATGTTGGGGGAGTCCAGAACCAGGGGCCACAGTTTAAGAATAAGGGGTACTGATTAGGGATGATCAGCCACGATCACATTGAATGGCGGTGCTGGCTCGAAGGGCCAAATGGCCTACTCCTGCATCTATTGTCTATTGCACATGCCATCGAAGATGCCCAGCATTGGACCCAAATCCCTTAAACCTTTCCTATCCGTTTACGTCCAAATATCTTTGATGAATTTAGAAATATCTTCTTGATGCAGAGAAACAAGTTCCCTCTAAAAACAAAGGCCTATCTTTCCGTCCACAATATTGCACCCATTTGACACGAAGACTTGAAGCTATAATTTCCCATCGTGTACGCATGACACAACATTTAGTCTGATTCAGTACATCATGCGTATGCAGCGTTAACACAGTGATTCAGCTTCAATCCTAACGTGCTCAGTTCTCAGCAAAACTGGAAATGCTGCAACACCACGGGTCAGGTGCTGGAGTTTATCCTCCTTTGTGCAGATTATTAAGTTATTCCATGTTCCCAAAGTCCAGCAGGAAATCCTGGCAACACTCAGCACTTCTGGAAAGAGAAACAGGATTAACTTTTCAGGTTTGGGGTCCTTCACCATTACTGGGAAAGAGAAAAAAACAAGTCAGTTTTCAGACAAAGTTGGGGAGGTTCGCTATATCTTCCCCTAACACCTGCCCCAATTTAAGGATCAATATCAAATTTTGGAGTTAGATTCATACATTGTGTAGCATAGGCCTTTATTCCTGTCCCTGTGGTATGTGAGTCTATGTTCATACAGGCTGTCAAATATCTATCTAAATTTTTAACCCTATTTGCCAGCACTGATACGTAGCCTCCTGTACCTTGGCTATCAAGTGGATGTCCAGATATTTGTGAGAGAATGGAGCTCCATCAATTGAGGATCTCTGCAAATGGGCCACTTCCAGTTGGAGCTTACAAGCACAATTTAAAAGTGTGGTTGCAATCTGATGTATAGGCGGTATAGATGTCTGAAACCCGTGAACCACCAAGTTCAAGAATATCTTCTTCCCAACAACCATCGGACACTTGCACATTGCAAAACACTAACTATAATATAAAATACGGACTGTCCTTGGTTGCACTCAGGACTATAAGCTTTTTTTCTCCACGAGTATTGGGATTATTAATTTATTGAATTATTTTGTCTACTATGTTATATATATGGGGGTTACACAAAATGCTGGAGAAACTCAGCGGGTGCAGCAGCATCTAAGGAGCGAAGGAGATAGGCGACGTTTCGGGGTCGAGACCCTTCTTCAGCATATTGTTATATATATGTATTGAGTTTACAGTAGGCAGAATGAACTGCAGATGCTGGCTTATAAAACAACGTCACAAATCGCGGGAGTAACTCAGTGGGTCAGGTGGCATATCTGGAGAACATGGATAGGTGATGTTTCTTGACGTCCAATGAAGGATTCTGACCCAAAACGTCACCCATCCATATTCTCTTGTTTATTGAATTTGCAGGCCTTTTTGTCATTCTTCCATTGTTGGTACATATGACAAACACTCTGGCACAGTGGTGCAGCCGTAGCGTTGCTGCTTTACAGTACCAGGTGCTCCAGTTTCCCCCCACATTCCAAAGATGTGCAGTTTGTAGGGTAATTGGCTTCTGTGAAATTGCCTCCAACTGAGGTAACTTTGAACTAGTGTGAATGAAAAAACTATACATGATTACAATCAAGCTGTTCACAGTGTACAGATAAAAGATCAAGGGAACAACATTTAGTGCAAAATAAAGTCTGATTAAAGATAGTTCAAATGTCCCAATGAGGTAGATGGGAGACCAGGGCCGCTCTCTAGTTGGTGATAGGATGGTTCAGTTGCCTGATAACAGCTAGGAAGAAATGATCCATGAATCTGGGATGCGTTTTCAAACTTTTGTACCTCTTCCCTGACACTGGGAATAGTACAAAAGTAAAACATAATGTTTCCCCCCCCCCCCCCCCCCCAAGTCTATATAGTTTGGAGCATATTTGGAGGCTGTGGTGTTTAAGGAAGGGTCGCAACCGGAAACGTCACCTGTCCATCCTCAGATGCTGCCTGAGCCACTGAGCTCCTCCAGCACTTTGTGTTCAGGCTCTGCCACAACCTGAATCGACGTGTGAGGAATTGATTACTGAGCTATGTTTACCGTCAGCCCTCTGGGTTGATTACTCCCTGAGATGTGCCGACCTGTTTTGAACAATGTGCCCTTGGGGAAACTGTGCACTCGCTAGTTCTTCAAAGTAAAAGAGGATTATTTTTATTGTTGACAAACTGGAATAAACCCGTCCACACTGCTGATATTAAAATCCGACAAACTTGTCTTTGTTCTCGCTGATAAGAGGTTTGGCAACAATCACAAGAAAATAACTTGCAGCCTGATCTCCAAAGAATTTAAGCTGGCAACTACTTTTATCTTGCGGGATGCTTTGGGCTTTGGAAGAATATTTTGCTAAGAATAATCCTGGTTTCTGCTGTAAGGTTTGGTGGATTTCAGTTATGTGTTCTGGCCTTTGGCATTGTTCTATTTTAGTTTTAGAAAAATAATTATTCCTCATTCTATGTATAGGAAGGAACCATGGGCCACAGTTTAAGAATAAGGATAAGCCATTTAGAACGGAGATGAGGAAAAACTTTTTCACACAGGGTTGTGAGTCTGTGGAATTCTCTGCCTCGGAAGGCAGTGGAGGCCGGTTCTCTGGATGCTTTCAAAAGAGAGTTAGATAGAACCCTTAAAGATAGTGGAGTCAGGGGATATGGGGAGAAGGCAGGAACGGGGTACTGATTGTGGATGATCAGCAATGATCACATTGAATGGTGGTGCTGGCTCAAAGGGCCGAATGGCCTATTCCTGCACCTATTGTCTATTGTCTAACTACAGATGCTAGTTTATACCGGAGATAAGCACAAAATGCTGGAGTAACTCAGCGGGACAGGCAGCATCTCTGGAGAAAAGGAATAGGTGACGTTTTGGGTCAGAACCCTTCTTCAGACTGAAAAGAGTGAAAAAGGATTTGAAGGGTTTCTTTAATGTGAAGAAGGTTCCTGACCGGCTGGGTTACTCCAGCATTTTGTTCCTCGTTCTAACGCCTCTCCCACCTCGTCTTCATGATTTTGTCCTCTCTCGAGGATGCCAATTGTTGTTGGATGTCCCGAAAGTGCGGCAGGACTTGTTCCACAAGAAATCAAGATTTCTAGATCTAGATCATCCATTTCACCACAAACTTTCATCCAGCACTCAAATTCACCTGGACCATTTCCTACCATTTCTAGACCTCACTATCACCATCGCAGATGACAGACTACTGACCAACATCTACTATAAACCCACTGACTCCGATGGCTATCTGGACTACACTTCTTCCCACCCTGCCTCCTGTAAGGACTCCATCCCCTACTCCCAATTCCTCTCTCTACGCCGCATCTGCACCCAGGATGAGGTGTTTCCAAACCAGGGCACCGGAGATGTCCTCATTCTTTAGGGAACGGGGTTTCCCCTCTTCTACTATAGATGAGGCTCACCAAGGTCTCTTCCATACCCTGTAACTCTGCTCTCACTCCCCATCCCCCCACTCGTAACAAGGGCAGAGTCCCCCTTGTCCTCACCTTCCACCCTACCAGCCATCACATACAACAAATAATCATCCGACATTTTCGTCACCTCCAACGGGATCCCACCACTGGCCACATCTTCCCATCTCCTCCCCTTTTGCTTTCCGCAGAGACCGCTCCCTGCGTAACTCCCTGGTCAGTTCGTCCCTTCCCACCCAAACCACCCCCTCTCCTGGCACTTTCCCTTGAAACCGCAGGAAATGCTACACTTGTCGCTTTACCTCCCCCCTTTACTCCATCCAAGGACCCAAGCAGTCTTTCCAGGTGCAGCCGAGGTTCACCTGCACATCCTCCAACCTCATCTACTGCATCTGCTGCTCTACGTCTCAGCTGCTCTACATCGTTGAGACCAAGCGTAGGTTTGGCGATCGCTTCGCCCAACACCTCCGCTCAGTTCGCTATAACCAACCTGATCTACCGATGGCTCAGCACTTCAACTCCCCCTCCCATTCCGAATCCGACCTTTCTGTCCTGAGCCTCCTCAATGGCCAGAGTGAGGCCCACCATAAATTGGAGGAGCAGCACCTCATATTTCGCATGGGTAATTTACACCCTAGCGGTATGAACATTGTCTTCTCCAATTTCAGGTAGTCCCTGCTTTCTCCTTCTTTCCCCTCCCCTTCCCAGGTCTCCCACAGCTCACTGTCGTCCGCTTCTTCCTTTCTTCTTCCCGCCCCCCTCATCCCCACATCAGTCTGAAGAAGGATCTCGACCAGAAACGTCGCCCATTTCCTTTGTTCCAAAGATGCTGCCTCACCCGCTGAGTTTCATCGGAATTTTTTTCTGCCTTCGATTTTCCAGCATCTGCAGTTCCTTCTTAAATAGATCTTATCTAGCTCTGTTTCATAAACATTTCCTTGACAACATGTTGGGCAGGCCAGGACTTTAATTCTCGGAGCAGAGGAGACAGGGGTGATCTCAGAGAGGTGTACTAAATCATTAGGGGAATAGATGGGGTGAATGCACATTGTCTTTTACCCAGGGTAGGGATCAAGAACCAGAGGGCACAGGTTTAAGGTGAAAGGGGAAAGATCTAATAGGAACCTGAAATGGAGATTTTACTCACAGAGGGTAATGGGTGTATGGAACGAGCTGCCGGAGGAGGTATTTAAGGCAGTTACAGTAATAGTATTTAAAAGACGTTTGGATGGGGCATGGATAGAAAAAGTTTGGAGGAGTATGGGACCAAACGGGGGACATTAGACTAGCTTAGATGGGGTATTTTGGTCAGCATGGACGTTGGTCTGAAGTGCCTGTTTCTCTGCTGCATGACACTCTGATTACACAATAGGTGCAGGAGTAGGCCATTCGGCCCTTCGAGCCAGCACCGCCATTCAATGTGATCATGGCTGATCATCCCCAATCAGTAGCCCGTTCCTGCCTTCTTCCCCATGTCCCCTGACTCTGCTCTCTTTACGCTATTCTCTGTGCCCAAATCACCAAGGCCTCTTCAGTCGCATTTCCAGAACCTGAACCCCTATCACCAGGCTAGATGTGGGCAGTAGGCTTGTGGGGACATCACCCGACGCAGGTTCCCTCAAATTTCAACATAACTCCAACTTGGAGATGTGTTGTTCAGCTTTTATCATTTCTGGCCCATAATCTGGTAGTTTCCCAACCCAACAGCATCGGGACTGACTTTGGTGCGGCACTGCAGAGGTTCAAGCCACTTTCTCAAGTAATCTGCTCAAGCAGCATCTTCGACCATACTTGGTCGAAATAGGTTCAACAGCTCAAATTGTCCACGCTGACCAACATGACCACATTCACACTAGTCCAACCCGCCCATGCTTGGCCCATAACCTTCTAAACCTGTGCCATCCATGTCCCTGTCCAAATGTCTCTTAAATGTTATGATAGCACCTGCCTCAACAACCTCCTCCGGCAGCTCATTCCATCTACCCATCACCGTTTGTGTAAAAATGTGGCTCCTCGGGTTCCTATTAAATCTTTCCCCCCCCCTCACCTTCAACTTATGTCCTCTGGTTATCGATTCCCTACTTTGGGCAAAAGACTCTGGGCCATTCTAATTGCCTGCTCTATTCCTTTCATGGTCTTGTACAACTCTGTAAGATCATCCCTTATTCTCCTGCGCTCCAAGAAATAAAGTTCTAGCCTACCCAACCTCTCCCAACAGCTCAGACCCTCGAGTTCTGGCAACATCCTCGTAAATCTACTCTGCAACTTTTCCAGCTTGGGCCGAAATGAATGGTCAACTTTTCAGATCCTAACCCTGTTAACCCTAGAACTGTTCCATTCCCCCCCCCCCCCCCCCCTCCCTTCTCCCCCCAAAGACACTGCCTGACCTGCTGAGTTCCTCCAGCTTATTACTACAGGTTCCAGTACCTGCAGTCTCTGGTGTCTACACTTTCTCAAGGATAATTGGAGATGCATAATAGATTCTGACCTTGCCAGAAGAGCCCATGTCTTGTAAATGAATAAAATATGTAAGTCTGTACTTAGAGACTCCAGTGATGTCTGTATAAATGCAAGCCATGATTGTAATAGTGATTGCTCTAGCGTTAGAGCCAGTGTGATTGGCTTCTTACAAACGATTTGAAAATCATTGGTGTCACTGAACTTCCCATCAATTACTCTCAATCCTGGGCCAACAGACAGCGCTGTAAGAAATAATATAAGTCTGCGCAAACAGAATAATGGTGTTCTCAGGCAACTGAGCCATCCTACCAACAGTTGGAGAGCAGTCCCAAACTACTACCCACCTCGGACGCTCTTTGATTGGATTTTACTGGCACTTTATCTTGCACTAAACGTTGTTCTCTTTATCCTGTTTCTGTACGCTGCGGATGGCTCAATTGTAATCATGTATTGTCTTTCCGCTGACTGATTAGCACGCAACAAAAGCGTTTCACTGTAACTCGGTACACGTGACAATATACTAAACTCAACTGAATCTGCATCTGCTCTATTTATTTCAGATGGAGAACCAAACAGAACCTGGACTATTGCTTTTTAATGATGTATGCCCAATTGAAGGGCACCTATTATGTACAGGTGAGACCCAGTGCGTCTTATTTTATATAACTGCTGCTTTAAAGAAATTTATTTCAGTTGGAGAAAAATTTGCCTTGATAGGTGGAAGCATAACTTACTACATGTCTAACGAACAGCTAGCTTTTAGTTCTGAAAAGCATTTGTCAATTGTGTATTGATTTGTTCTGTGAAAGTGTTTCAGACACTTTTAATAGGGTCATCACCCTATATTTTACAGTAATAACCTTGTTCGACAAGCAATTAGCAGGACCCTAGCATGTGGAATTGTCTGTGGTGAACTTAAAGCACTAATGCTTCTGACAGTAAGAATTTGCTAGCATGATTCTATATGGTTTTGAGTGCCTTCAACATGTTGAATGCCCCTTCCTGATTCAGATCGAGCTAACAATCATAGAATAACGCAGAATAGAAACCTATTCAATCCATCATGTCGGCAATTGTAAAGAGATTATCTGATTAATGCGATTCATTTATTTGTCACTGATTAATGGGATCTGTTGAAGGTAGTGTTTTGCATTATGATTGAGTTTTTGTTAGTCTGTGTGCAAAGATTACAGCAGCAGGTAAATTTTAGTTAATTGAGAGCTTGTCAACCTTAAGTCTCAAGACTACAACTCAACGTTCAACACCATCATCCTCCCCGACCCCCGTACCAACCTCGGGGAACTGGGCCTCTGCACATCCTGATGTAACTGGATCCTCGACATCCCCATCAACGGACCACAATTGGTATGAATCGCCAATAGCACTTCCTTCTTGATAACCATGAGCACTGGGGTACCTCAAGGCTGTGTGCTCAGTCTCCTGCTCTACTCACTCTAAACCCATGACTATGTAGCTAGACACATTTCCAACTCCATCTTTAAATTCACCGATGAAACCACCGTTGTTGGACAAATTAAGGGTAATGAAGAGAGATACAGGAGGGAGCTCGATTGTCTGATTGAATGAATGGTGCCAGAACGACAACATTGCTCTCAATGTCAGTAAGAACAAGGAGCTGATTGTTGACTTCAGGAGAGGAAGGCCGAGAATCCATGAACCTGTCTGAGTCAACAACGTCAAGCTCCTGGGCGTGCATACCTCTGAAGATGTGTCGTGACCAGTGCATTGATGCAATCATTAAAGAAAGCCCCATTAAAGCCTCTACCTCCTTCGAAAATTGAAGAGATTCGGTATGTCGACAAATACTCTCTTGAACTTCTACAGGTGTATGTTAGAGCGCTTATTGACTGGTTGCATCATAGCCTGCTTCAGCAACTCGGATGCCCAGGAATCAAGACACTGCACAGTCCATCAAGGATACTGACCTCCCCGCCATTGAAGAGATCTATAGGAGATACTGCCTCAAAAAGGCAACCAGCATCATCAAAGACCCACACCACCCTGGCCAGGCTCTCATTTCATTCCTGAAGTCGTGAAGAAAGTACAGGAGCCTGAAAACTGTGGCCTCCAGGTTCAAGAACAGCTTCTTCCCAACAACCATCAAGCTCGTGAACACTCTACACCACCAACTAAACTTTGAACTACAATTCATCTTGGTTGCAATAAGGACTTCGGGCTTCTTTAGCAATAATATTGGGTTTCTTATTTTATTGAACTTTTTTGTTTATTTTATAATCTAGAAGTACTGTGTTTACAGACTTGTTAAATTCCTGCCAGTAAGAATTACATTGTTCCAGTTTCGGTATATATGACAAATAAATATTCTTGACATTTGACTCTCTTGACTCTTAAAAGCTATCAAGCATCAGGCTTTATAGGAAGTTATTAACTGAAGAGCGTTTGTGTTTCCACATAGCTGGAAGATGATATTGTGGCGAGACCCAATTATTTAAGCACAATGAAGAACTTTGCACTGCAGCAGCCCTCAGAAGAGTGGATGATCTTGGAATTTTCCCAGCTGGGATTTATTGGTAAGAGCCCAGAAATACTGTTTGTTAAAACTTACAATGTAGATCTTTCCCCATCTCATCCCGCACCACAAACCCAAACTTAGGGTGACTTCTCAATGAATCTAATACAGGTCCACCACTGATTTTCCAGCAACTAGTGATCCAGAACCTCCTTTAGTCCAGACAAAATGACCAGAGCGTATTTGAACGCGCCCCCCTCCCCCCTTAAGTCCCCCCAAAACATGGCGCCTATCTACCTCATTGGAGTCCCTTGACTATCTTTAATCGGACTTTACTGGACTTTATCTTGCTCTAAATGTTATTCCTTTTATCCCACACCTGTACGCTGTGGAAGGCTTGTTATCATGTATAGTGTTTCCAATAGTGAGCAACAAAAGCTTTTCATTGTACCTTGGTACACGTGACATTAAATTAAACTAAACTAACCTAACATTCCATCCAAACTATGGCCCATCCAATAGTGCAGCACTCCCTTGGTATTGTAATGTCGGCGGAGATTTTATGCAGGGGTTTGACTCATGTATCCATAGCTATGACTTGGAAGCGAGAGTACATTCCATCATGGCGCAGCCCACACCTCAGTGTGACAACCTGGCTTATCAATTGGCCTGAGCTGATGGAGGGGGGCAAGTGGAATGTGCAGTTAGCAATCTACCAGAGTGAGCTTCTTTGTTCTGCTGAATATTCACGTTGGCAGGCACTGTACATTGTTCATATTTTTTGCTGATGACTTGGCTTGGATTCACCCACTCATAAAACCTTAATGCCAAAGCGCGTTACATGTTAGTTTTAGTTTTAGAGATACAGCATAGAAACAGGCCCTTTGGCCCGCCAAGTCCGTGCCTAGTTCTATCCTGCACACTAGGGACAATTTACAGAGGCCAATTAACCTACAAACCTGTGCGTCTTTGGGATGTGGGAGGATACAGGAGCACCCGGAGGAAACCCACACGGTCACAAGGAGGTAGACACAAAATGCTGGAGTAACTCAGCGGGTCAGGCGGCATCTCTGGGGGGAAGGAATGGGTCACAAGGAGAACGTACAAACTCAGTACAGACAGCACCTGTAGTCAGAATCGAACCGGGGTCTCTGGCGCTGTTAAGCAGCAACTCTACTACTGTGTCATTATGTTGCCCTTTCGGGAAAATAAATCATAAAATAGTTTTTAAATCTCTGTGAACACAGACAGAAGTTGTGTATTTAAGAACAGGGCCATCAACAATGTCTTGGGCTTAACCTAGCATATAATAAGATTAAGTAGATCTCAACACTATCAACCATACTAATGTCCTCACTCAAAACTTTACTGATTACTCTTGAAAGTTTTATTGAGTTCCAAATTTCCATAGTGAAAGGACACTTCCTAATTTGATCGTCCTGGTCTTAATATTAAGTTTGTGAACCTTGTTCTGGCACTCTCCCCTATCTCCCAGGGTGGAGGAATCCAGATTGCCTGGAACACGCTGCCATAGGTGGAGGTGAAGACAGATACGATAGTGGCGTGTAAGAGAATTTTGGATAAGCACATGGAAATGAAGGGAATGGAGGATGTGTTTTATGTGCAGGCAGATAAGTTGGTCTTGGCATCTTGATCAGTACAGACATTGTGGACTGAAGGGCCTGTTCCTGTGCGGCACTGTTCTATAAGGACATGCTTTGCAGTGAAATTTGCACAGCTGTGTTTTAAGCAGGCTGGCACTCGGTGATCTTTCAGGCTCATAGTAATGCAAAATGTTCCTGATGTTAAACAAGGAATCGTAATACTATTAGATGAGCAGCTGGAGCCGTGTCTTAGGAATTTATACCAGCTGTTTGCTCCTTAGAAAAGTAATGAAAATGTATAATATGTTTGACACTAATCCCTGAAACAAATAAGATTAGCATTAAAACAAAAAGAGGAATATGGGTGTTTCTGTAAATATGGGTACTGACCTATGACATGAGTGTCCAAATTTGAGAGTTAATAAATTAGAACAAAATACCACTGTGAGCCTACCTATGATCTTTTGAGCTAATTTGACCAAAATTTAATACTTTTGAGATTTGGGAAAAAAATGAGAAAATAAATATTTATAAATTATTTTTTTTTTTATATACATATATACATAAATGAGAAAGAATATATTAACCTTTCATCGAATTTGATGTTAGTTTACTCGAAATTTGCCCGGAATGAAAAGCATCTGTGTAGGCAGGAGCACACTTTCAACGAGACGGAACGGAGACGAGGAGACACGTTTTCTCACAGAGAGTGGTGAGTCTGTGGAATTCTCTGCCTCAGAGGGCGGTGGAGGCAGGTTCTCTGGATGCTTTCAAGAGAGAACTAGATAGGGCTCTTAAAAATAGCGGAGTCAGGGGACATGGGGACAGGAACGGGGTACTGATTGGGGATGATCAGCCATGATCACATTTTGATTCCCTTTGCTACAGTGCACTCACTTTACAACAACATAACAACAAGCAATGAAAGTTTAATGGAATTTAAACATTTCTAAAGCAAACAAAATGCAACATTTACGAGAAAAGAATGAAAAAGTGCAAAAAGATTTCTACAAACCAGTGATTCCAAGCAAAAAAAAGTGAACATTGTTATTCAGAGCACAACCTGCCCAAAACATGGCAACTGGGACACTGTCTCATATACTGATTTCTAAGCTCCCTTACAAAATGCCGGCTCGCAACCCACCACGAGGCCCATAGTTCACGTCAGGCTCATTACAATCATGTTGTTTGAATTTTTTTTAAATCACAACATGCAAAAAAAAACCCGTTATAGCATTGACGATGTCAAAAAACGGGAGGGACAATAGAATGAGACGTCGCTAAGATAGGCTTGCAAACTAGATTCTTATTTCATGATTTTAAGTTCTATTCAATATTAAGCGGTTACTCTGCTTTTAATTCACACATTTCACACGTGACCAAATGGACACTGCTACTCACGTTGTGCTGCAAAAACTTGGGGCATCAGAAAACCATCTAATCGGGTGATAAATGATAAAAAATCATAAGCATAAACAAGAAATAGTTGAGCGAGAGGACCAGCTCTAGAATGTTGGTAGAGGTAAATTGGATGGTTCTGCGGTCGAGGAAGAAACGGAGGGCTTTAAGGCCTTCTTGGTGGGGGATGGTGTAGAGTGACTGATGTCCATAGTAAAGATGAGGGAGCGGGGGCTCGGAAAGCGGAAGCCATTAAAGAGACGAAGGGCATGTGAGGTATCTTGGACATAGGTTGGGAGAGATTGGACCGGGGGGGGAGGGGGGGGGGGGGGGGTAAGATGGAGTCGAGGTACGTGGAAATCATTTCCGTGGGACAGGAGCAGGCAGAAACAATGAGTCTGTCAGGGCAGTTGTGCTTGTGGATTTTGGGGAGCAGGTAAAACAGGCTGTAGGGCTGGGAAACAATATATGCTGCAGATGCTGGTTTATACCAAAGGTTGACACAAAATGCTGGAGTCACTCAGCGGCTCAGGCCTCATCTCTAGAGAAAATGAAGAAGGGTCCCGACCCTTCTGACCCGACCTGAAACGCCACCTGTCCACATTCTCCAGTGATGCTGCCTGACCCGAGGAGTTACTCCAGCACTTCGTGCCCATTTTTAGATATTGAACACATGCGGGCAGAGGAGTTCAGTTTAACTTGGCATCATATTCCGCACAAATTTTGTGGGCCAGAAGGCCAGTTCCTGTGTTGTATTGGTCCATGTGTAGGAAGGAACTGCAGATGATGGTTTATCCTGAAGATAGACACAAAGTGCTGGAGTAACTCAGCGGGTCAGGCACCATCTCTGCAGAAAAAGAATAGGTGACGTTTTAGGTCGGAACCATTCTTCAAATTAAAGAAACCCTGTAAACTATCACTCTTTTCAGTCTGAAGAATAATAATAATAATAATAATATAATAATATCTTTTATTGTCATTGCACATAAGTGCAACGAGATTTGGTTTGCAACTTCCATCCGATGTCATAACGTAAACAACTAATAAAATGTAGGTTTAGATACCCCGAGAACAAGGTTTGTAAAAAGAACATTAGAACAGTAAAACAGTCAAAACAGACTAAAGTGCAGATGTGTCTGTGCGACGTGACCATCCGAGGGAGACAGTCCATGGGGGTGGGGGGCACTCAGCAGGGCCGGTTCAGAGCCGCTATAGCTCTGGGAATGAAGCTGTTCCTGAGTCTGGAGGTGCGGGTGTAGAAGGCCTTGTAGCGTCCATTACAAGGGTGTGAGGAGTCTTTATGGATGCTGACGGCCTTCCTGAGGCACCGTGTGTGGTAGATGCCCTCCAAGGCTGGTAGCGGTGTCCCAGTAATCTTCTGCGCTCTGTGGACGACGCGCTGAAGAGCTCTCCTCTCCGCCTCCGTGCAGCTGAGATACCACACAGAGATGCCATATGTTAGTATGCCTTCTGTCATGCAGCGGTAGAAGGTTGTCAGCAGCTGTTGGGGCAGACCAGTCCTTTTCAATGTTCTTAGGAAGAACAGTCATTGCTGACCCGAAGAAGTTTTCCGACCCGAAACGTCACCTGTTTCTTTTCTCCAGAGATGCTGCCTAACCCGTTGAGTTACTCCAGCACTTTGTGTCTATCTTCTGTACTGTTCTAAGTTCTCACCCTCCCCACTCAAAACTCCATCAGCGGCACCGATATCAGCCGTGCTCAGGGCCGTGTTTAACACCAACTCTAATCATCAATCACTGCTTCACACCAGCTGTATCAGTGGGAGGATTGGAGGACCAGCTTGCGATCTATCACAGCTATCGTTCATGCAACCCTGAGCCATGGAAGTGTGGGCGGTAAGATCAGTCACACATTCCTCTCAGGGACCATCCTGGAACCGTGCAAATTGACTGTAAACGAGTGGAAGCTGGGACCTAACTAGTTGGTGCTTGGCAGATTTTTTTTACTTCTAAATTTAAATTTTTATTTTTGTAATGATATTTTTTTTTAATTAAATGTGGAAAGATTTAATAGGAATCTGTGGGGTGATGTTTTCACACAGATGGCGGTGGGTGAATTGAACAAGCTGACAGAGGAAGTAGTTGGGGCACGCACTGTATCTGCATTTAAAAGACATTTGGACAGGTACATGGACAGGAAAGGTGTAGAGGGAGACAGGGTTACACAAAAAAAGCTGGAGAAACTCAGCGGGTGCAGCAGCATCTAAGGAGCGAAGGAGGCGACGTTTCGGGTCGAGACCCTTCTTCAGACTGGTCAGGGATCAGGGAAACGAGACGGTGATGTGGAGAGATAAGGAACAATGAATGAAAGATATGCAAAAAAGTATCGATGATAAAGGGAACAAGCCATTGTCAGCTGTTTGTGGTGTGAAAATGAGAAGCTAGTGCGACTAGGGTGGGGAAGGGAGATGGAGATAGAGGGAATGCCAGGGCCCGAGGGCTGAGGGAGAGGTGGGAAGGGGAGGAGTAGAGGGATATGGGCTAATTGCGGGCAAGTAGGTCTGGCTTGGGTGCGGAATCTTGATTTGCAAGGGCAAGTAGGGCCAAAAGGCCTGTTTCCATGCTGTATGGCTCTATGGAGGAAGTTTGAAGAAGGCTTCTGACCCGAAACGTCACCTATTCCTTTTCTCCAGAGATGCTGCCTGATCCGCTGAATTACTCCAGCATTTTGTGTTTATCTTCAGAAAAACCAAAGCTGTGTTTAATATGGTGAACAGCATTAAAAGTATAACTGCATTGAATTCCCGCTCTGATGAGACCTTCTCTCACTGCTCCCCCTCCTGCTGCACTCCCTACCCAAAACGTCACCTATCCATGCTCCCCAGAGATGCTGCCTGACCCACTGAGTTACTCCAGCACTTTGTGTCTTTTATTCTTGTAAACCAGCATCTGCGGTTCCTTGTTTTTACACTATGGCTGCTTGAGCACAGCAGCAAAGTTGAATATTCTTTATTTTAATCCCCGTCTCCTCCTGCCCAATACCCACAGAGTCATCAGGAAATGCCACTGGAAAGTATGGGATCGATGCAGATATATAACGCTAGATGTTAATTTGGACGAGCACTTCCTTAACACAATTGCACCTTTGTGAGCGGCTTGGCATTTCCAGCCTGCTCCAGCATGCATCTATTTACGCGACCAGCAATTTGTTTCTGCTGAGTTGGACGCAGCACATTTTTTATTCACCACCCCGGCAGCGACTCTTTGCTGAGCCGCATTCAAATGGGAACAAGCCTGGCAGTGGGTTCCTTGTCTGCAGTAGTCCTCACACATGTGGCCTTGTTTCCCTTGTGTTAGAGCTGGGGGTGGGGATGCGGGGATCCAGCCCTGCATCTGGCACAGATGCAGGGCTGGAGAGTGGAACTGGAGTGAGTGTTACTGGTGTCACATCTGTGCAGGCTCCAATAGAGAACAACGTCTGATGGAATCAAAGGCAACTGCAAATGGTTGTTTTTAATCATCAGGGCTGTCATAGAGGTCCTTCAGCCCACCTTGTCCTTGCTGATCAAGTTAGCATTCTGGGCTAGTCCCATTTTTCTGCATTTACCCCATATCCCTCTAAACTCTTCCTGTCCATAGAGTCATGCAGCATGAAAACAGGCTGCACTGTATGCCTGGGCCTACACGATCTCCCGGTTGCTAAACACTTTAACTCTCCTCCCCCCCCATTCCCATACTGACCTTTCTGTCCTGGGCTTCCTCCACTGTCGGAGTGAGGCCAAATGCAAATTGGAGGATCAGCACCTCACATTTCGCTTGGGCAGCTTACAACCCAGCGGTATGAATATTGATTTCACTAACTTCAAGTAACCCTTGCATTCCCTGTCTTTCCATCACTCCCCCATTCTAGTTCTTTGACCAGTTTCACTGTCTTCCTGATTAATTTTCCTGCTTGCATGCCTCGTTGCCACCTTCCCCTCGGCCAATAATGAACCGTTGGACATTTCCTTGATCATCTTCTGCTTTGATCTGTTCTTTTCACACCTTACATGCTCTTTGTACCCTTCCACATCTCCCGTTTCCCTCTCCCCTCAGATTCCCAGTCTGAAGAAGGGTCACGACCCGAAACGCCACCCATTCCTTTTCTCCAGAGACGCTGCCTGTCCTGCTGAGTTACTCCAACAGTTTGTGTCTATCTTCTGTACTGTATGACTCCTCCCCCCTTGTCCTCCAATCCTCCCACTGAAACACCTGGTGTGAAGCAGTGACTGATGATTAGAGCTGGTGTCAAACACGGCCTTGAGCACAGCTGATGATATTGGTGTTGTGATGGAGTTTTGAGTGGGGAGGAGGTGTGGGTATATTGAACGAGCTGCTAGAGAAGGTAGCTGAGGCAGGTACTATAACAACATTTAGAAGGTATTTGGACAGGTACATGGACAGGAAAGGTTTTGAGGGATGTGGGACGAGCTTAGATGGGGCATGTTGGTCGGCATGGACGAGTTGGGCTGAAGGGCCGGTTTCCGTGCTGGGTGATTCTATGACATTATCCAGTTAGTAATCAATCACTGAATTCATGATTCATTTTGCGTCTGTCTCTAACCGCCCCTCACACTCTACCCATTCCCGCCCCTCCCCAAACTAAGCTGCCCCCTCCCCACTTCTTGCCCTCTTTTCACAATACCGTGTACCCTGCTGCATCTCCACCTGGTTAGGCATTGCATCTTTGGGCCAGTATTATGCATTTACATTTCCACTGCGCACCACCATCCTCTCCTGCTGCTGTGGTCAGGGCTGTGTGTTGGGTTTACATTGCCTCCGGCATTTTACAACCAAAATTGTCAATTGTCCTCAGGAGGAGATGGCTGTCTCACGGCAGTTTAGTTTAGTTTAGGATGGCACAGCAGTAGAGTTGCTGCCTTACAGCACTGGGGACCCGGGTTTGATCCTGACTACAGGTGCTGTCTGTACGGAGTTTGTACGTTCTCCCTGTGACTGCGTGTTTTTTTCCCTACGTGCTCCAGTTTCCTCCCACACTCTAAAGACGGGTGGGTTTGGAGGTTATTTGGCTTTTGAAAAATTGTATCTATTGTGTGGGATAGTGCTAGTGTACGGGGTGATTGCTGGTTGGAGCGGACTCGGTGGGTCGAAGGGCCTGTTCCTATGCTGTTTCTCTAAAACTAAACACAAAAACTATTTCTTCCCATCAACTTCCTGCAGATACTAATATGAAGGGCCTGTTTCCATGCTGATTCTCTAAACTAAATAATTACAAAATACTTGTTCTCAAAATAAACCTCTACGTGCATTTGTGTTACCACGTGTGTTCTCAATGTTAATAACAGGTATTAACAGTATTTTCAATTGCATTGTTTAGGAAAGATGTTCAAGTCACTGGACCTAAGTCTGATTGTGGAGTTTATCCTGATGTTCTACAAGGACAAACCCATCGACTGGCTACTCGATCATATCCTGTGGGTTAAAGTCTGCAACCCGGAAAAAGACGCAGTAAGTTTCCCTTTTCAAACCGTCCGCCTCTCCTTTAAACAGAAAGGCGCCAATTCGCCAAGGTGTGGAGAGTGTCTGCACCTGGGTCATAGAATCATACAGTGTGGAAACAAGCCCTTTGGCCACAACTTGCCCACACTGAATAACATGTCCCATCTACACTAGTCCCACATGCTGCATTTGGCCCATATCCCTCTAATTCTGTCCTATCCATGTACCATCCTGTTTGAGTACTGTTGGGGGGCACAGCCTATCTGGGGGTAGCAACAGCGACCGGGCCTCCGGTACAAAGACCGGCCCTGTTGCTCAGAAGGGTAAGGAAAAGAAGAGGAGGGCAGCAGTAATAGGGGACTCTATAGTTAGGGGGTCAGATAGGCGATTCTGTGGACGCAGTCAGGAGACCTGGGGATGGTAGTTTGCCTCCCTGGTGCCAGGGTCCGGGATGTGACTGAACGTGTCCAAGATATCTTGAAATGGGAGGGAGAGGAGCCAGAGGTCGTGGTACATATAGGTACCAATGACATGGGTAGAAAAAGAGAGGAGGTCCTGAAAGGAGAATTTAGGGAGTTAGGAGGAGTGTTAAGGAGAAGGACCGCAAAGGTAACAATCTCAGGATTACTGCCTGTGCCATGCGACAGTGAGAGTAGGAATGGAGCAACGTGGAGGATAAATGTGTGGCTAAAGGACTGGTGCAGAGCGCAGAGATTCAAGTTTCTGGATCATTGGGACCTCTTTAGAGGAAGGTGTGACCTGTACAAAAAGGACGGGTTGCACTTGAACCCGAGGGAACCAATATCCTGGCGGGGAGATTTGCAAAGGCTACTGGGGAGACTTTAAACTAGATCGGTTGGGGGAGGGACAGAAATAGAGAAAGCAAGTAGTCCGTTTGTGAGGCAGGAGGCAGAGAAGAGAAGCAGTCCGACGCAACACGTAGGGGGGAAAAATTTTAAAAAAAAATAAAACGGAGAATAAGAAGTGGAGGGTTTCTTAAATGTGTGGGCAGAGAGACAGAGGGGTGTAAAATGAGGATAGGAGCAATAGGTAGCAAGGTGAAAACTGGCAGGCAGACAAATCCAGGGCAAAAATCAAAAAGGGCCACTTGTCAACATAATTGTATAAGGAGTAAGAGTGTTGTAAAAACAAGCCTGAAGGCTTTGTGTCTTAATGCAAGGAGCATTCGTAATAAGGTGGATGAGTTGAATGTGCAGATAGCTATTAATAATTATGATATAGTTGGGATCACGGGGACATGGCTCCAGGGTGACGAAGGCTGGGAGCTGAACATCCAGGGACATTCAATATTCAGGAGGGATAGACAGAGAGGAAAAGGAGGT
This sequence comes from Okamejei kenojei, assembly GCA_035221665.1. Lineage (NCBI taxonomy): Eukaryota > Metazoa > Chordata > Chondrichthyes > Rajiformes > Rajidae > Okamejei > Okamejei kenojei. The sequence goes on from CM069141.1 coordinate 44,672,634, forward strand.
GGGGTAGCGTTGCTGGTTAGAGAGGAGATTAACGCAATAGAAAGGAAGGACATTAGCTTGGAGAATGTGGAATCGATATGGGTGGAGCTGCGAAACACTAAGGGGCAGAAAACGCTAGTGGGTGTTGTGTACAGGCCACCTAACAGTAGTAGTGGAGTTGGGGATGGCATCAAACAGGAAATCAGAAATGCGTGCAACGAAGGTAAAACCGTTATAATGGGTGACTTCAATCTACATATAGATTGGGTGAATCAAATTGGCAGGGGTGCTGAGGAAGAGGATTTCTTGGAATGTATTCGGGATAGTTTTCTAAACCAACATGTAGAGGAACCAACGAGAGAGCAGGCTATTCTAGACTGGGTATTGAGTAATGAGGAAGGGTTAGTTAGCAGCCTTGTTGTACGTGGCCCCTTGGGCAAGAGTGACCATAATATGGTTGAGTTCTTCATTAGGATGGAGAGTGACATTGTTAATTCAGAAACAAGGGTCCTGAACTTAAAGAAAGGTAACTTTGAGGGTATGAGACGTGAATTGGCCAAGATGGACTGGCAATTGATTCTTGAAGGGTTGACGGTGGATATGCAATGGAAGGCATTTAAAGACTGCATGGATGAACGACAACAATTGTTCATCCCAGTTTGGCAAAAGAATAAATCAGGGAAGGTAGCGCATCCGTGGATAACGAGGGAAATCAGGGATAGTATCAAAGCAAAAGATGAAGCGTACAAATTAGCCAGAAAAAGAAGCCTACCAGGGGACTGGGAGAAATTCAGAGACCAACAGAGGAGGACAAAGGGCTTAATTAGGAAAGGGAAAATGGATTATGAAAGAAAACTGGCAGGAAACATAAAAACTGACTGCAAAAGCTTTTATCGATATGTGAAGCGAAAAAGATTAGTTAAAACAAATGTAGGTCCCTTGCAGTCAGAAACGGGTGTATTGATCATGGGGAACAAGGACATGGCAGACCAATTGAATAACTACTTTGATTCTGCCTTCACTAAGGAAGACATAAATAACTTTGCCGAAAATAGCAGGGGATCGCGGGTCAAATGAGATGAACTGAATGAAATCCAGGTTAGCCGGAAAGTGGTGTTAGGTAAATTGAATGGATTAAAGGCCGATAAATCCCCAGGGCCAGATAGGCTGCATCCCAGGGTACTTAAGGAAGTAGCCCCAGAAATAGCAGATGCCTTAGTGATAATTTTTCAAAACTCTTTAGATTCTGGAGTAGTTCCTGAGGATTGTAGGGTAGCTAATGTAACCCCACTTTTTAAAAAGGGAGGGAGAGAGAAAACGGGGAATTACAGACCAGTTAGTCTAACATCGGTAGTGGGGAAACTGCTAGAGTCACGGTGTTATTAAAGATGGGATAGCAGCGCATTTGGAAAGTGGTGAAAGTGGTTGCCGGGCCTCATTGGCCACAAAGTCAGCATGGATTTACGAGGCGCAAGGTGCCAAGTGCGCATGTGCCGCATGATCTGCACCACGCAATCAAGTTATTACGGAGAGAATTTTTTGAGGATGTAATTAGTAGAGTGGATAAGGGAGAAGCAGTGGATGTGTTATATCTGGACTTTCAGAAGGTTTTCGACAAAGTCCCACACAAGAGATTGGTATACAAACTTAAAGCACACGGTATTGGCGGTTCAGTATTGATGTGGATAGAGAACTGGCAGGCAGACAGGAAGAGTAGGAGTGAACGGGTCCTTTTCAGGATGGCAGGCAGTGACTAGTGGGGTGCCGCAAGGCTCAGTGCAGGGACCCCAGCTATTTACAATATACATTAATGATTTGGACGAGGAAATTAAATGCAACATCTCGAAGTTTGCGGATGACACGAAGCTGGGGGGCAGTGTTAGCTGTGCGGAGGATGCTAGGAGGCTGCAGGATGACTTGGATAGACTGGGTGAGTGGGCAAATGCATGGCAGATGCAGTATAATGTGGATAAATGTGAGGTTATCCACTTTGGTGGCAAAAACAGGAAAGTAGACTATTATTTGAATGGTGACCGATTAGGAAAAGGGGAGATGCAACGAGACCTGGGTGTCATGGTACACCAGTCATTGAAAGTAGGCATGCAGGTGCAGAAGGCTGTGAAGAAAGCGAATGGTATGTTGGCATTCATAGCAAAAGGATTTGAGTACAAGAGCAGGGAGGTCTACTGCAGTTGTACATGGTCTTGGTGAGGCCACACCTGGAGTATTGCGTACAGTTTTGGTCTCCTAATCTGAGGAAAGACATTCTTGCCATAGAGGGAGTACAGAGAAGGTTCACCAGACTGATTCCTGGGATGGCACGACTTCCATATGAAGAAAGACTGGTTAGACTCGGCTTGTACTCGCTGGAATTTAGAAGATTGAGGGGGGATCTCATAGAGACTTAAGGGGTTGGACAGGCTAGATGCAGGAAGATTGTTCCCGATGTTGGGGAAGTCCAGGACAAGGGGTCACAGTTTAAGGATAGGGAGGAAGTTTTTTAGGACCGAGATGAGAAAATCGTTTTTCACACAGAGTGGTGAATCTGTGGAATTCTCTGCCACAGAAGGTAGTTGAGGCCAGTTTGTTGGCCATATTTAAGAGGGAGTTGGATGTGGCCCTTGTGGCTGAAGAGATCAGGGGGTATGGAGAGAAGGCAGGTACAGGATACTGAGTTGGATGATCAGCCATGATCATATTGAATGGCGGTGCAGGCTCGAAGGGCCGAATGGCCTGCTCCTGCACCTAATTTCTATGTTTCTATGTTTCTACCAGCTAAGGAGAAGAAAGGGGTGAAATCTAAAGGCAGAGGGAGGGATACGGTGGGAAGGGAAAGAGGGTGGGATGAAATGGGAGGGGGAACTGGGGGGGGGAAGGGAAGAATTTGGGAGGAGAGAGATACAACATGTAAACAGGCCCTTTAGCCCACCGAGTTCATGCCGACCAGCGACCTGGTACATTACCACTGCACACTCGGGACAATTTATAATTTTGTACTAAAGCAAATTAACGTACAAACTTGTACATCTTTGGAGTGTGGGAGGAAACCGGAGCACCCAGAGAAAACACACGCGGTCACAGGGAGAACGTACAAACTCCGTACAGACAGCACCTGAGTTCAGGATCGAACCCGGGTCTCTGGCGCTGTGAGGCAGCGTGATAGAGCTGTACAGGAAACAGGGCCTTTAGCCCACCTTGAACATGCAGAGGAGGGGAAAGCAGAAAGGTGACTGGGTGTTTGTGAGACAGTGGGGGAAATATGTGCCCAGCCTGGTGGGGGGACAGGAGAAAGAGAGGGGGGGGTCCCACGTTTCATTTTACATTTCTCCCATCATCCCCCGCCCTCATGCTTTACATTTCACTCTCCCTCGTACTTCCGTCTCGGGCCCCTTTTTGTTTCCTTTTCACCTCCAGCCTTTGTCACTTACTCTACCCATCTACCAATCACCCCCCCTCACCTGTATCCACCTATCACTTGCCAGGCTTTGTCATGCCCCGCCTCTCTTTTCTAGCTTTGTCCACCCCCCCCACCCCCCCCCCCCCCCCCCCCCCACTCCATCAGTTCGAAGAAAGGTCCCGACCTGAAACATCGTCTGTCCATTCCCTCCACAGATGCTGAAACATAGAAACAAAGAACTACAGATGCTGGTTTATACCAAGGATAGACACAAATTATTGGAGTCAGGCAGCATCTCTGGAGAAAAAGGATAGGTGACTTTTCGGGGTCGGGAACGATTTAATAGGAATCTGAAGGGCAACTTTTTTTATACAACGAGCGGTGGATATATGGAACGAGCTGCCGGAGGAGGTAGTTGAGGCTGGTACTAAGAAACGTTTAAGAAACACTTAGACAGGTACTTGGATAGGGTAGGTTTACAGGGATATGGGCCAAACACAGGCAAGGGGGACTAGTGTGGATGGGGCATGTTGGTCAACATGGGCAAGTTGGGCCGAAGGGCCTGTTTCCACACTGTATGACTCTATGGCTAATATTTGCAGTGTTTTGCCCAAATATTTCTCCCTGCATCCAATGCGTGCAAGGAGCAGATTAACTCAAATTCCTGCTTGCCACAGAGATGCTGCCAGACCCGCTGAGTTCAGAAATGCTGCCTGACCTACTGACTTACTCCAGCACTTTGTATTTTGCTTAGGATTCCAGCACCTGCAGTCTCTTGTGTCTCCAGGGTTGTGGTGACGTTAATGTTGAGAAATGATGTGTGTTTTTAACAGATTAGTATCCAAGATCTGATGGATTTTTCTTCATCACATTGACAACCTATTCCCTCAGGTAGTTTGCTGTTGGATTTCTGCTGCACCGTCAGAAAGTCGGCTGCAACCCGTGTAACCCAACGGTGGATGATTAATGGAAATGTACGCATTGTTGCAGGAGGGAGTTAGCAAGCAAGGGCTTTCTTAGCTCTTTGATTTTCCCCAGTCTACAATCCCTCCTTTGCACATTTTAGATAGGCATCCTCAATTAGATGTGAGCTAATTAAGAGCATTGTGTCTCAGTGCACTTCAAAGCCGAGAAATTGCTGTGTTTTTATGCAGATACAGTCCTTTGTGCACCCAACAGCCATGTAGAGGAATTGAATACAGCGTAGAGCATAAAATAGTACAGCACAGGATCAGGCCCTTTGGCCCACAGTGTCTGTACCACACATGAAGCCAAAACCTAATCTTATGTGCCTGCATATTGTCCATATCTCTCCATTCCCATGTGTCTATCCTAAAGCCTCTTAAACACCACTACCGTATCTGCCTGGCAGTGCATTCCGGGCACTCACCACGCTTTGTGTAAAACAAAACCCGCATATCTCCTGTAAACTTTGCCCCTCTCACCTTAAAACTATGTCCTCTGGTATTTTATTTTTCCAGCCTGGGGAAAAAGGAGCTGATTGTCATAATTGTATATACATCTGTCAGGACTCCCCGCAATCTCCGGTGTTCCAAGGAAAGCGGTCCAAGTTTGTCCCCTCTCTCCCTGTAGCTAATACCTCGTAATCCAGACATAATTTCGGTTAACCTTCGCTGCACATTACATCCGGCCTGTAATGTGGCGACCAGAACTGCACACAGTACTTCAAATGTGGCAGAACCATTTTTTGTCCTTTTGTTCACCCATCTTCCAAATAAAATGCCCTCACCCATATCCACCTCTCCCTCACCATGCTTTGTCCTAGGCCAGCACTTTTCCAGCTTTTCCTCCCCTACTACAACCTGTCTGAAGAAGGATTCAGATCCAAAATGTTGCCTATCTTCCAGAGCTGCTGCCTGACCTGCTGAGTTATTCCAGTACTTTGGGTTCTACTCAAATTCTAGCGCCCACAGTTCTTGAACTCCTTGCTGGACTGCAGATCCCCTGAGCACAAGATGGCACATTGGCTCAGCTGGTCGAGCTGCTGCCTCACAGCGCCTGAGATCCAGTACCTCGGGTACTGTCTATGCAAAATTTGCAAGTTCTCCCTGTGTGACCACCTGGGTTTCCTCCGGGTGCTCCGGTTTCCTCCCACACCCCGAAGCTGTGCGCATCTGTAGGTTAATTTGTAGCTAGATGCAGGAAGATTGTTCCCGATGTTGGGGAAGTCCAGAACAAGGGGTCACAGTTTAAGGATAAGGGGGAAGTCTTGTAGGACCGAGATGAGAAAAACATTTTTCACAAGGAGAGTGGTGAATCTGTGGAATTATCTGCCACAGAAGGTAGTTGAGGCCAGTTTATTGGCTATATTTAGGAGGGAGTTAGATGTGGCTAAAGGGATCAGGGGGTATGGAGAGAAGGCAGGTATAGGATACTAAGTTGGATGATCAGCCATGATCATATTAAATGGCGGTGCAGGCTCGAAGGGCCTGAATGGCCTTCTCCTGCACCTATTTTCTATGTTTCTATATTAATTGACCCTCTGTTAATTTCCCCCTAGTTTGTAAGGAATGGGACGACATAGAACTAGTGTGAACGGGTGATCTATGATCAGCATGCTCTCGGTGGGCAGAGAGACCTGTTTCTGTGTTGTATCTGACTAAACTATAGGTGACCCTCTGATTCGGGAGGCGAGGATAAGTAGAAAACAGGATGATGGAAATGGACTGGAAGGGACGGTGTGTGGTAGGGCCGGTGTGCGGGGTTAGTGTGTAAGAACCATTGTGTGGGATTAGTGTGGAGGGGAAGGGTTGGTGTGTGGGAATAGTGTGGTAGGTGTGTGGAAAGGCAACCTCTGTAAAAGCGGCTTTGTACAAACGATGGTGAAGCCAGTTGTTTTCAAGGAGTTGCATTCAGGTCCCTGCAGAGAGACGTCGAGAACACACTGTCCATTTAGAACATTTCATCATGGTTAGTTATCCTGGGCAGCATTAATGGAAGCTATTAACGTTGTATTTCCAGGCTCCAGGAAGGGAGAGCGAGACAGTGAGCTATAATGACCAAGCTTTCAACCCACAGGGAGGAAGCAGAATATGCAGTGGATAAAGTTACAGATAAGTAGTTCTAAGGCTTATGAGATTTGTAAACAGTTGCTAATGAGAGCATTAAAGCATTAGCAGACTTTGAGCTGGAGGAGGAAATGTCCACATCAAAATTACAAAGAAAAAACAATAATCTGAATCATGCGGCATCTTTACCATGGTAAGGGATCCCACGATAGTTTTTGGTTTATTATTATTATCACCACGTGTGGTGATGCAGCAGTAGGGCTACTACCTTACGGCGCCAAAGACCTGGGTTTTATCCTGACTAACGGTGCTGTCTCTACGTTCTTCCCATGACCGCATGGGTTTTCTCTGAGTGCTCCCACATTCCAAAGACGTGCAGGTTTGTAGGTTAGTTAGCTTCTATTAAAAAAATGTAAATTGTGCCTATTGTTTAGGATAGTGCTGGTGTACGGGGCATCTGAAGTCTCCTGTGCCTCCAGCAGTGAAACTCCGAGAGATGTGGTTGAGGAATGAGTATTAGCCCTGGGGAATACCCTTGCTGCTTTGGATTATTGATGTTTCCTTATGTCTTGTGTTATTTAGACGTTAGAGATACAGCGCGGAAACAAGCCCTTTGTTTTCGTGAGTCCATGCCGAACAGTGCACTACTGTGGGGCTGGCCTAAGATGAGATGGCAAGAACCTCTGAGCCTGCAGCTCTCCCTCAGGGGAACAGCCCTGACCTGCGTAGTCGAGGGAGGGGAATTAGAACCAAAACATGTCTTTCTGTAGCGAATGCTCGCCACTGAAAGCACAAACAGGTTTTTAGGTGTGATTTTGTTTCCAGTCGCAATTTATATCAAATCAACATAAGGGATGATGTACAAAGCAAATGATTCTTCCACTTTCTGTAGCTCAGACCAGCAAAACATTTCTTGCTGCACCAAACCTGCCTTTAGTCAAGAGACAAGAGAGTTTTCTTGTCATATATATATCTGCCGGCAACAGAACAATGACATTCTTACTTGCTACAGCTTAACAGGTCCATAAACATAATGACATACAGATAATATCACCATAATTTCAAAACCATAATACTAGGCAACCATAATAGTGCAAAGCCGAAGTCGGTAGTGCAACCAAAGACACAGTTCATAGAAGATCACAGTTGCCGAGGTTAGTGTTGTGCAGTGGTCAAGAGCCTGATGGTTGCTGGGGGGAAGCTGCTCTAGAACCTGGAGGTGACGGTTTTCACCCTTCTGCACCTTCTTCCTGATGGTAGCCGCGAGATGAGAGCATGGCCAGGATGGAGTGAGTCTCTGATAATGCTGGCTGCCGTTTTGAGGCAGCGCCTCTTGTAAATCCCTTTGTTGGAGGGGAGGCCAGTGGCTTTGATGGACCAGGTGGCATCCAAAACACTCTGTGGTCTCCTTCGTTCCTGGGTGTTGGAGTTGCCGGACCAGTCCTCCCAGCAACCATCAGTCGGGTTGCGAGTGGCAGTACAAAAGATCACAATCTAATTACAGTCCAAGCCTGATCCACCAGATACTGTGTTCAGAAACTGCAGGACTTGTCTCATCGGTACAAGACAGGCAATCAGTTAAATACGTCAAACCTGCACAGAGTGTGAGCACCGTGGCGGCACAGTGGTGCAGCGGGTAGCCTCAAAGCGTGAGAGACCCCGGTTCGATCCTGACTACGGGTACTGTCTGTACGGAGTTTGCACATTCTCCCTGTGACTGCGTGGGTTTTCGCTAGGTGCTTCAGGTTCCTATTAAATCTTTCCCCCCCTCACCTTAAACCTATGCCCTCTGGTTCTTTTTTTCACGACTCTGGGTAAAATACTCTGTGTGTTCATGATTTTATACGCCTCTATAAGATCACTCTAAAATATTTGTTTAGTTTAGTTTCATTTATTGTCACGTGTACTGAGGTACAGTGAAAAGCTTTTGTTACGTGCCAACCAGTCAGCTGAAAGACAATACTGAATTACAATCGAGCCGTTGACAGTGTACAGATACAGGAGAAAGGGAATGACGTTTAGTGCAAGATAAAGTCCAGTCCGATTGAGGATAGTCCCAGGGGCTCCATTGAGATAGATGAGTAGCTCAGGACCACTCTTGTTGTTGGTAGGATGGTTAGTTGCATGATAGCAGCGGGGAAGAAACTGTATCTGGAGGTTTTCATTTCATTTATCCCAGTAAAATATCTGTGCAGTGCTTCACTTTCCTTGGCAACCAAATGTCATGGGGTGCAAAAGATTTACATCTTTCTCTTCTCCTCCAGAAACACTGTGACCGGCAGAAAGCAAACCTCCGGATCCGATTCAAGCCTTCCCTGTTCCAGCACGTCGGAACGCATTCCTCGCTGGCCGGAAAGATCCAGAAATTGAAAGTAAGATCTGCAGCCGGCAATGTTATTCCCATTACATTCCTGCAGTGAACTGTGTAACTCAAGTGAAGACCAGAAGCAATGGGCAGGGCTTTCTCCAGCTTTCTCACAGCCTCTCCCACTCTTAACAGGATCAGACCTGTCTCTGTGAGGGAGAGCCTGCACTCTCCCCACTGACCACAAGCATTTTCTCCTGAATTTCCTGTTTCCTCCTGATTATTTTGTTTCTGACATCGTGGGCCGAAGGGCCTGTTCCTGTGCTATACAGTTCAGTGTTTGATCTGTTTTTCATTTTTAACCCCCAAAACTAATATTCTTGCCTTTTAATGACCTGTATCCATCCCGTTGCAGCCCTGAAAATGACACAAAGTACTGGAGTAACTCAGAGGGACAGACAGCATCCCTGGAGAGCTTCTTTAAAGTAGTCTTAGAGCAGTCACTCCAGCACTCTGTGTCGTTTTATGTAATCTCCACAGATGCTGCATGACCCACTAAATAACTCCAGCACTTTTTTTTGTAAAGCAGCAATTACAGTCCCTTGCTGCCTGTGTCACTTAGCTTTTCATGTACCTCGGTACGCGTAATGATAATAAATTTAACTAAGCTTCCAGGCTGAAGAAGGGTCCTGACCCAAAACGTCAGCCAGTCTTCTTCTCCAGAGATGCTGTCTGACCTGCTGAGTTACTCCAACACTAAGCTTCTGGTTACAACACTAAGCGAGCTGGAGCTCGCGGTTTGAATCCTTGGCAAGAAGAGGAGTAAAGCTGGCCATCTTGGAGGGGTGGGAATGTATGAGGGGTGGGTGGATGGGTGGTACTCTGGGAGGGGGTAGGAATGTAATGAAACAGTGTCTCCACAGCAGGGATGTGGGGTCAGGGGAGGCAGAGCCTCACCTGTCATACTCCCAATGAAAGTAGCTGTTAAGAAAAGTAAAGAAAAATAATAATAAAATAAAATAAATATAAAGATTTCCCCACTGATCTGTGTTATAAATGTCATTTCTATACGAATCCAATCATTTTTTATGGTCAAAATCGCCAAATTTGCACAGCTCCGCTGCAAATACAAGGACAGATCAGCGGTGAGGCAGCGGCGAGCTGAGCCTCCCCTCTGATTGTGCAACCCCTCAGAAACTGCATGGAGCGTGGGCAATAAGCGTGTGCCTGTTACTATCTCTATGTATGTCACCAATTTAATGTTTGTAAACCCCTTCATTACATGTCCTCACCTTCCATACTCCAGGTAACTTATTTCACGTATAAATATATTAAATTTAGGCTCGCTGGTCTCTTCATAAAACTGCAATGAAGAAACAGCGGGGGAGGCAGCGATCACGTCTGCCTCACTGAGGGGGCGTGTCTTGAGCCCAGTGGAGGGAGAACGAGCGTCAATTCCGTAAGCTCACGTAATTGCTGCTGCCTCGCTCTCCCTCCACGTTAGCTCGCTTCAGCAGCGGCGGCGCAGCACTGGCTTCCACCACTGGCGGCGCTGACTGGCAGATTGATTCGTTGATTTGTAGCGGCCGATTCGGAGGCTCTGGGCCGCTGAGAGCTCCCAATTGGGCCCCGCGCTGGAGTAATCTAGTCTGGGCTCGGACCCCCCCGGCATCCACTCCCAGCCGCCAGCCCTCTTCCCTCCCCCTCCCTTCTCCTCCTTCCCTCCTCTTCTCTCCTTCCCTCCCTCCTCTCCTTCCCCTCCTTCCCTTCGCTCCCTCTCCTTCTCATTCCTCTCCCTCCCTTCCCTCCCTCCCTTCTCTTCCCTTCCTCCCTCCCTTCTCTCCTTCCCTCCTCTACTTCCCTCCCTCCCTCCCTTCTTCCTCCCTCCCTTCCCTTCTTCCCTCCCTCCCTCATCTCTCCTTCCCTCCTCTCCTTCCCTCCCTCCCTCCCTTCTCTCCTTCCCTCCCTCCCTCCTTCTCACCTTCCCTCCCCTCCCTTCCCTTCCCTCCCTCCCGCCGCTCCACTCCCGCCGCTCTCCTCCCTCCCTCCTCTCCTCCCTTCCTCTCCCTTCCCTTCCCTTTCCCTTCCCTCCTTCCTCTCTCCTTCCCTCCCTCCCTCTCCTTTCCCTCCCTCCTCTCCTTCCCTCCTCCCTCCCTCCCTCCCTCCTCTCCTTCGTCCGGCATCCTCCTTCCCCCGCCCTTCTCCTCCCCCCCTCTCTCCCTCCCTTCTCTCCTTCCCTCCCTTCTCCGCCTATCTCCCTCCCTCCCTCTCCCCCTTCCCTCCATCCTTCCCTCCCTTCCCTCCCTCCCTTCCTTCCTCCTCTCTTCCTTCCCTCCCTTCTCCCTTCTCCTCCTCCCTCCCTCCCTTCTCTCCTTCCCTCCCCCTTCCCTCTCCTCCCTCCCTTCCATATTCCCTCCTTCCCTCCCTCTCCTCCCCTCCCTCCCCTCCCTCCTTCCCTCCCTCTCCTCCTCTCCTTCCCTCCCTCCTCCCTCCTCCCCTCTCCTCCCTTCTCCCTCCTCCCTCTTCCTCCCTCCTTCCCTCCCTTCTCCCTTCCCTCCCTTCTCTCCTTCCCTCCCTTCTCCTTCCCTCCTTCCCTCCCTCCTCTCCTTCCCTCCCTCCCTTCCTCTCCTCCTCCCTCCTCCCTCCCTCTCTCCTTCCCTCCCTCCCTTCTCTCCTTTTCCCTCCCTTTCTCTCCTTCCCTCCCTCCCTCTTCTCTCCCTCCCTTCTCTCCTCCCTCTCCTCCCTCCCTCCCTTCTCTCCTTCCCTCCCTCCCTTCCCTTCCCTCCCTCCCCTCCTTCCCTCCCTCCCTTCTCCCCTTTCCTCCCTCCCTTCTCTCCTTCCTTCTTTCACATCACGCACAGACAGCTAACACACACACACAACTAAGTTAGGATGGGGTAGAAGCCAGTGCCTCCCCAGCCATTGACCTCACCGCACGTCACTGTTCCACAGATAGCACGCTGCATGTGGCAGGAGGAATGCCCCTGCACTCTGCCTCAGCCACCTGATTTTCTGGTGCTTCTGTCCAGATGCGGTAAACAGCTGAGTTATAGTCTGCGACACCAGCTGCCATACAGCCATCGAGAGCAGCAGGGACTCACTCCCAGCCCAGCAGCACCATCTGTTGCCGTCCGCTGGCATTGCAGCCACTACACAATGTCCAAATGTGGAAACGAGGAACTGCAGATGCTTGCTAATGCACAGAAAGACACATAGTGCTGGAGAAACCCTGGAGCAGCATCGCTGGAGAAAATGGATTATTGACGTTTCGGGTCGGGACCGTTCTTCAGAATGGTCTAATTGTGCTCCTAGAACTGCTGAACAATAATGCTCTAAATGCGGCTAAACCAAAGTCGAAAAATCATTCCCGCTGCTTTGTAGTGGCAGCATTTTCTGTTTGTGTTTGATTTCCAATATTCCTGCATCTTTTAACTTGATTTTTCCCATGAATTGTAGAGATTAAATGTGATTGGAATAGTGTGGGGACATTGAATGGAAAGTCCTGACCCAGTCTGGTATTTCGAGAGGCCTTTGTCCTACATCACTGTGACTAGATCTGTGTCCCGCGGGTTCTTTCTACCCGATCTTCACCTCTGATGCTCACAGGCTCTTTCTTACATGCTCTTACAGGCTCTCTCTTACTAGGTACTCTTGTCTATTGTAAGTAGACAAAAGTGCTGGAGAAACTCAGCGGGAGAGGCAGCATCTATGGAGCGAAGGAAATAGGTGACATTTCGGGTCGAGACCCTTCCTCAGACTGATGTGGGGGTGGGGGGGGGGCAGGAAGAAGAAAGGTAGAGGCGGAGACAGTGGGGTGTGGGAGAGCTGGGAAGTTGAGGGGAAGGAGGGAGAAAGCAAGGACTACCTGAAATTGGAGGGCAATGTTCATACCGCTGGGATGTAATATATTTTTACTTTAGATAATTAGTTACTTTTATAGATACAGCAAGGAAACAGGCCTTTTGACCCACCGTGTCCACCCATTCACACCATTTTCCATGTTATCCCACTTTCTCATGCACTCCCTACACACTAGGGGGCAATTTACAGAGGCCGATTAACCTACAAACATGCACCGTCTTTGGAGTGTGGGAGGAAACTGGAGCACCTGGAGGAAACCCACGTGGTTTCAGGGAGAACGTACAAACTCCACACAGAAAGCACCCGTGGTCAGGATTGAACCCGGGTCTCTGGTGCTGCGCCACTGTGCCGCCTCTTCTTATCTAAGTTCAAAAACATTGCCACTCATTCTGCTTGCAACTCTCCCTCACTGCTCCGTATTTCCAGTGTGACAAATGTTTTATTCATAGCTTAATCAGTGAGTAGATTACTAGACTGATAGAGATTAGAGAACACGTTTTAGCACAATCTTCGGGAAGACCCTGTTGTCCGTTTTTAAGTTATTCCAAGAATGTTGCCTCCACTATTTAATGGAGTTTAGTCAAAAGAACTTGAACGTACTCGTGTTATCTGGGCCTCCGGGGTAGTTTCTGGTCACTGTATTAATAGACAGACATGCGTTTCTGACTCGCCCTTTGTCACCTCTGGAAGTCCCCAGTAACTCAATGGTTCAATTATGCTTTTATTGTCACATGTGTAAACGCACAGTGAAATTCTTTCTTACACACTGCCCAGTACAGTGTTCCCATATCTGTGCACATCCACGACTAGCAAATGTACTAAAATAGTCTACTGCGCCCTCAAGCCAAATTGAATTTATTGATAAGTACGGTGAGGTACAGGTACAATGAAAATCTTGCTTGCAGCGGCATGACCGGCACAGTCAGACAGCGCACAAAATCATCCATTTTATATAATTTATTATACACAAATTTGCCAAGACTGTGAAAAGAAAAATGTGCAATTACAAATTGGTTCAAAATTCAATTAGAATTGTAGTGCCAGAGGTGGTCTGTAGTGTTCCGTTGCTGAGGTAGGATTAGCGTTGTGCGGGTCGGTTCAAAAACCTGATGGTTGTAAGAAAGTAGCTGTTCCTGAACCTGGTGGTGTGGGACTTCAGGCTTCTGTACCTCTTGCCCGACGGCAGCAGTGAGAAGAGGGGACAACCCGTATGGTGAGGATCCTTGATGATAGGTGCCGCCACGTTGAGGCAGCGCCTGGTGTCGATGCTGTCGATGGAGGGTAGGGCTGCGCCTGTGATGGACAGGGCAGAGCCCACCACTCTCTGCTGCTGCTTGCGTTCCTATGCGTTGGAATTGTCGCACCAGGCCATGATGCAACCAGTCAGGGTACTTTCCACAGAACATCTGTCGAGTATCTGAGAGTATTTGGTAACATAGTCAAACAGCACGGAAACAGTCCCTTCGGCCCAACTCATTCATGCCAACCAAGATGGCCCATCTAAAATAGTCCCATTTTGTGTGTGTTTGGTCCCCATCCCTCTCAACCTTTCCCATCAATGTACCTGTCCCAGGGCGGCCTTAGGAGGTGCGGGGCCCAATTGGGAACAATTTTGGTGAGCCCCAGGGTTCCCAGCCAAGGTCTGTAGAATCATAGAAATATAAATAAAATCTATTATAGACGTTATATCTCTATGGTAGAATGGAAAGTAATCAAAATGTGCGCTTAAGTGCCTGCTAATTAATGGTCCAAACAGATCTAAGCTACATTTTAATATAAAATTGCATACATGTAAGCCTACACGTAACAAAACAAAATGTGTAGATCACCTCTGAAAAGTACATAGTTACAATACCACTTGTTTTAGTGACGGTGAAATTTTTAAAAAGTAATTTAATTAACTAGATCCTGGAAAACCAATAACCATTGGTGAAAAACCAGTCCAGGCATTACATTTTGAGCTTCAGCCCCATCCTACCCTTTGGGCTTCCCCATCCTAACTTAGTTGTGTGTGTGTGTGTGTGTGTTAGTTGTGTGTGTGTGTTAGTTGTCGGTGCGTGATGTGTGTGGGATGGAAGGAGAGCAGGGAGGGGGGGAAAGGAGAGAAGGAGAGAAAGAAAGGAAGGAGGGAAGGAGAGAAAGGAAGGAGGGAAGGAGAGGAAAAAGAGAGAGAGGAGGGATGGAGATAAGGGAGTGAGGGAAGAAGGGAATGGAGGGAGGGAAGGGAAGGAGAGAAGGGAGGGAGGGAGAGCACCGGCGGCAGGAGCGGATGCCAGGGTCCGGGTGGACGGGTGTGAACTGAGGCTGAGGTTTGTAAACGTTGCTCCCCCCCGGCCCGGCCCGGCCCTCCCTGTTGAGGGGTGGAGCCGTGGCTGTGTGCATGAAGCACGGCGACTGAAGGGGAGGGGGCGCTGCCCCAGGACCGTGAGGGAACGACCCACCTTCCCCTCTCCCCCTTCTCCATTCACCCCTCACACCCCCCTCCTGTCTACCCCTTTCTTCCTCCTCCACCCCGCTACTCTCTCTCCACCCCTCTAATTTCTCTCCCCCCTCCACCCGGGGTAGATCTACTCGATTGGACCAACTGGCTAAAGGCCAGCCCTGTACCTGTTCAAATGTCTTTTAAATGCTGTTATAGTACCTACCTCAGCTACCTGCTCTGGCAGCTCGTTCCATATACCCCCCCATTGGCCAAATCTCTTTAAGCTTCGGAGAATGCGGAGGCAAATGAAGTGTCAGAAACATTGCAGCCAATTTGCACATATTTTCCATGGGATTGCTACGTCAATTTACAGCAACTCTGTGTAAATAGTAGAGTGATAAATGACCTGAGAAGCTGCTGGTTCGTTGCAATAATTTAAGAATAAGTATTTGGCAGCAGGGTTGTCTACAGATAGTTACACTTCCAGGGCTCGGGATCAATGCTGTGCGGAGTTTGCACGCTCG
This sequence comes from Okamejei kenojei, assembly GCA_035221665.1. Classification (NCBI taxonomy): domain Eukaryota; kingdom Metazoa; phylum Chordata; class Chondrichthyes; order Rajiformes; family Rajidae; genus Okamejei; species Okamejei kenojei. Next base: position 44,688,151 of record CM069141.1, read on the forward strand.
CCCTGTGACCACATGGCTTTTCTTCTATTATTTTATTTTAAATGTTTTTCTTTTTTGGCATTGCTTCAAAAATCTGTTATAAATAGCAGCATGCAGGTGCGTTTTGGCCTGCAGGAGGTTAATGGGAAGAAGTAGTTTTAGTTTTTAGTTTTAGAGATACAGCATGGAAACAGGCCCTTTGGCCCACCAAGTCCGTGCCGACCAGCGATCACCCCGAACACTAGCACTATCCTACACACGAAGGACAATTTACAATTTTACCGAAGCTAATTAACCCACAAACCTGTGCGTCTTTGGAGTGTGGGAGGAAACCGGAGCACACGGAAAAAACCTACACGGTCATAAGGAGAACATACAAACTCCGTATAGATAGCACCCGTAGTCAGGATCGAACCCGGGTCTCTGGCGCTGTAAGGCAGCAACTACCGCTGTGCCAGCCCAGTGCCAGTAGAAAGAAAGAACTACAGATGCTGGATTGCAAAAAAAGACACAAAGTGCTGAAATAACTTAGTGGGTCAGGCAGCATCTCTGGAGAACATGAGAGTGATGTTTTGGGTCAGGACCTTTCTTCAGAATCAGATAGAAACAGAAAATAAGTGTAGGAGGAGGCAGCCATTTGGCACTTCGAGCCAGCACCGCCATTCATTGTGATTATGGCTGATCATTCACAATGAGTGCCTGCCTTCTCCCCATATCCCTTGATTACGCTAGCCCCAAGAGCTCTATCTAGCTCTCTTATAAATTCATCCAGTGAATTGGCCTCAACTGTCTCTGTGGCAGGGAATTCCACAAATTCACAACTCACTGTGTGAAAAAGTTTTTTTTCTCATCTCAGTTTTAAATGGCCTCCCTTTATTCTTAGACCCTGGTTCTGGACTCCCCCAACACTGTGAAAAAATGTCCTGCATCTAGCTTGTCCAGTCCTTTATATAATTTTATACGTTTCAATAAGATCCCCTCTCATCCATCTAAATTCCAGTGAATACAAGCCCAGTCTTTCCAATCTTTCCTCATATGAAAGTCCCACCATCCTGGGGATTAATCTTGTGAACCAACGCTGCACTGCCTCAAAAGCAAGGATGTCCTTCCTCAAATTAGGAGACCAAAACTGCACACAATACTCCAGATGTGGTCTCATCAGGGGCCCAGTACAGCTGCAGAAGGACCTCTTTACTCCTATACTCAAATCCTTGCGTTATGAAGGCCAACATGCCATTAGCTTTCTTCACTGCCTGCTGTACCTGCATGTTTACTTTCAGTGACTGGTGTACAAGGACACCCAGGTCTCGTTGCACTTCCCTTTTTCCTAATCTGACACCATTGAGATAATAATCTGCCTCCTTGTTCTTGCCTCCAAAGTGGATAACCTCACATTTAACTACATTATACTACATCTGCCATGCATCCGCCCACTCACTCACTCAACCTGTCCAAGTCACCCTGCCACCTCCTAGCATCCTCTTCGCAGTTCACACTGCCACCCAGCATTGAGTCATCTGCAAATTTGCTAGTGTTAATTTTAATTCCATCATCTAAATCATTAATATGTATTGTAAAGTTGCGGCCCCAGCACCGAGCCTTGCGGCACTCCACTCACCACTGACAGGGACCTGTTTATTACTATTCTTTGTTTCCTGTCTGCCAACCTATTCTCTATCCATGTCAATACCCCATCCCCAATACCATGTGCTCTAATATTGCCCACTAATCTGTGTGGGACCTTATCAAAGGCTTTCTGAAAGTCCACATACACTACATCAACGTTATCCATTTTACTTGTCACATCCTCAAAAAATTCCAGAAGATTAGTCAAGCATGATTTCCCCTTCATAAATCCATGCTGACTCGGACCGATCCTGTTACTGCTATCCAAATGCGCCTTTATTACTTTAATAATTGACTCCAGCATCTTCCCCACCACCGATGTCAGGTTGGTCTATAATTCCCTGTTTTCTCTCTTGCTCCTT